>JADWQK010002393.1:4854712-6068390 GCA_017933935.1 Sesamia nonagrioides | reverse complement strand
TCTCCAAGAATTTAACCATTAGGTAATGTAAAGTAAACACCATCTGGTTACCGGTCTCCTTTTGAAGATTTTATTTTAACTCTCGTTCGCTTACCTAATAGGATCTAAAACCGCAACGTAAATAGTAACTTAACCAAACCTAGTAGATATTTACATAATCCTTGAAGTGAATATTTCTTTTAAGAGAGAGTAGCTAAAAAAAACTTAAATTTATTCTCGAATAAAAATAATTTAAAATACGCATTGAATAATCACAGAGCACAGATATTCAAATACCAACATAATGCATACGATAAATCATGAAGAGACGCTCAGTTATGATAAAGAACTGCACTCGCTTCGTCGTCGCCCGCTAATTCTTATTTCCTCATTAGGTGAACCGTTCCCCGCTTGCGAGTTGCGCTTGCGCCCATTCAACAAGTCTCTTCACCTCCCCTCTGCGCAATTATCCCCCGACTGCCCCTTCAACACTCCACGATACCAATCTGTTGAGCGAAATTACCTAGAGTGCACTCAGCTTCTGCTAAGTGTTTGGATTTATTGTCCTTTTATTGGACACTCGTCCGTTGGTCACAAATAAAACAAATAGAGATGTGCTCATCATCATAATAATTCGGAAGATCATATTGACGCTGTAGATAATAAAAAAGGAAAAAAAATAAACAAACATTTTGGTACGTACGGACGACAGCAGGTCAAGCTATCGCAAACTGTCAAATATTTCCAATCAACCTTGAGCGTTAGTGCTTTAGAGATAAAATTGAAAATCTAGGAAAGAAATCGGACTGATTGTAGTAGCTTGATGTGCTGTCGTCTCTACATACGTACAAAGACATCATCCTTATTTCAATAAATAGCTGTTACATATATCGAATTTATTTGACGAAATTCTACAGTAGGTATCCATAATTCAAGATCAATCTTACAGCAAGCAGTATAAGTTCAAAATCTTATTTATTAATATATAAATGCAATTTTTTTCGGATTATTAGCCGTTGTAAATTCGACTGATAAAGGCTAGCAATAGGGCGGTAGATTGAGAGGAGTGCTCTCGAGGCTAGAATGTGGCAGAGGCGGCGGGAAGCTTGCCGGTGGGCCCCAATTTGCCTTAGCATTATCCAATTGCCAGAATAAAATGGTTGGCGTGGGCCAGCGCGTGACCTGCTCTCGAATTTTGAGTCCCTGTAACATAAGTTCAATACAAATGGTCTAATATGCACAATAGAAATTCATATTTATTCTGCCACTAACTAATAATAACTTGTGATTCAGTAGATAAAGACATAATACACAGACAAATAAAATTTATGAGGAAACGTAACATTAATCTTGGCATTTAGAAATTAAAAAATGGTTAGAAGCGGTATTGAAAGTAAAATATTGGAAACAAAATCTTTTTTCTAAGCCGCTTCTAATTTTATTTGAATTATTTTTTACATTTGCATTAAATCTTCTTAGTGTGTTAGCCTAAAACCTAGCGACGAGTAGTAGCACGGGTATCATTTATTAGAACATGCAGGTATCAGGGCATGCAGAGCAAGGTGTTACGGATGACGACAGAACGAAAGTAGGTTTTGTCCTACAGTCATGGTTATATTTATGTCATAATTATGTCTGATGGCTTCGATCAGCATTTGACCGCGAATTTCGGAAATTATCCCACTGGAATGTATAAAATCATACGGCTAATTCATTTCATGCTTTTCTTTTTCATATTACAGCGGCTCTATTCTCTTCGTTGTCATTCTCACGCATGTATAGCTGCCAGACATGGCTTGGTCTCCCTTTTTGGAATCCCTGAATTATACATTAATCAGATTCTGGCAAATTGTACAGCGACAAGCGACAGATGATAGGCATTAGGTAATATTTTGCTGTTGGCATAGATAACCTAATGCACTAACACACCATTGGTGCATGATAAACAGGCGTGAGTGACGTGACCGATGCTCGTATTAACGCTCAGTCTTAACCCTAAAGGTTGTCACCATGTCCCACAATATGTCCCCTAAATGCCTACAAATTGATTTCAGTTTCCTCATGCCATTGCCAACTAGCCAGCTCGTGTGTTGCTTACAAACAATTTGTGAAATAAATGTAGGATACGCTATCTGAAAGTTTATCTCAGGTCAGTAACGTACGGAATTAGAAAAACAGCTTCCACGCAAGTTAGTGTCCGCTGGCGCCTATTTATTGTACAAACGAGATAACTAACCATTAATTAATTTAAATAAACCTGTGCTTGTTTTCATTTTTGCACATAGTATCGCAGTCGTTATACAATCTCTGAGGACCACAGGCCAGATTTGTTGCTATGTGAATATTTTTACTTATAGTAGAATAACATTATTGTTAGATTGCCATGTGATAAAATAATAAAACATTGCAAAGGCTTAGCACAATTTCAATATCGTAACTTAACTCGAGTGGCACGGCAAATTTTCTGAAGTTATAAAAGTTAAGAAATTATAAGTTACAAAACCGAAGATACCCATCTTCGGTTAATGTGTATTCTGAAAGAACTTCGTAGCACTTTACTTTAAATCTTTGTGGCCGAATATAGTTCAAGGTTGGTCTTGGATCTTACTACCGATTTCAGAAGTGTACCTACTTTGTCAGTTGCATTTGAACAATATAATTTTTATATTTCAGGTGAGATCACGATCGAAACCAACATCTTCACGATATAGAGCTAACAGTTAGGTGTCTAGTTACAATTGTACGCTCGTCTCGCCGCGCCCACAATCTATCTCGTTTAAAACTTGCCAATTTAGGTTATTCTGCGAAAACAAAGACATACCATATAACATAAGCAGGAGAACTTTACTATGAAGCAATTAACAAGTAAATTATCCGTGAGTGCTTTCACAGCGCCCTGCGTCCGGCGTGCGCTTGCGCTCCCAATTGGACTTCCGAGCGCGTTTCCGAAATCGCTCCAACAATGAACTGACGCGACGATTTTAATGACTGTAAAGGGAGTAGTTATTGTTTTGTTATTATTATGGCACGAGACAGGAAACTGGGTAATTAGGCATTAATTTACTTAGTTACTTTATTCGTTTTATTTAACTTTCTCGTGTGCGCAAGCATTTGAGGGCTTCAGTTATGTATTTTTAATTAATGGACGACAAGAGATTCGTCGTGTTTGACGTCTGGTGAGGCTGTACGGAGGACGGGTCTGAGCAGTAGTGTTGCGATGTGTGCCGGGTACTATGAACCAAATGTCGTTGTGTCGGGAGTTTGGTCGTGGAGGATCTCCAGATCAATCTCCCTCTGGCGCAGCATCGTTGGTCGTGTTGTTGGGTTTAACATTGCATCACCTCGCTCAACTGCGTCTTCCTTCATATTCACTAAGTTTTTAAGTGAATAGGCTTAATAAACTAGTGCGCTTGACCATCAACGGTTGCATCACTGCTTACCATCAGGCGGGATTGCACTCAAGCACTAGTTTATAATTATACAGTATGTTAAATAACAGAGGGCGTTCCCTTAAACTCGTTAATATATATCATTAATAGATTAACATAAAAATATCAGCATAGAAAAATAAGCATAAAAATATCCGAATAAAAAAAAATTCTAATTGGAAATAAATTTGAAACCTCCTGTTTTAAATCAAAATAGTAGTCATCATGTATAAATAAATTGCGACGTTGCCGTCTTTCATGTTCGCGTGTACAGTGTGTTTCTTTTACATGTCAATTTAAAAATTTTATTGAATATTTTCATATTGAAAAAATTTTAAAACATTTTGTTTTCGAATGGAAATATTTTTTTTAGCATGTATATATGCTATACTATTTCGGGTTAACGGGAACGCCCTCTGTTAGTTAACATACTGTATATTAACAAAAACATGTCCGCGTAATGATAACATAACATTCTTATACAGCACCAACTATGTATGCGTCTCCACACTCTCCACACAGTTCTTAATAGCGTGACATGTCCTTGTCGGCGTAAACAGGCACTTTTTGCTCGTAACAAGTGGCGCTAAAGATTCTAATTGTCAAGCCGCGGTTTACGTTTTCGTATGCTTCAATGCTCATTTGAGAACTCTAACGTGCAAGCTGTTTTAAAAATATTCTATATAAGGGTCTGCTAATTACCTACTAAATATTATCATACATATTACGGTCAAACTAGCTTGAAATATTTAATCAGAATTAAAAAAATCGCTTTTATGCATAGTTTTCGGAGTACGGCAAAAGATGAAAGTACCTTACAATTCCCATAATAAAACAATCACTAGTTTAATAAAAATTGACAGCTAGCAAATGCAAGTATCTGATAAACATGTCCAAAAATGAGTTCATCCGTCAGTCACAAATATTAATAAATTGGACATGGAGGGTGGGTCTGGGCGTGGTGTTGTGACATCTATGGCGGAAGAGGCGCGTTAACAAGGGATACCTTCGTATTTCAATGGCATAGCAAATTATTCCGATACATCATCATTTGTATATAGGAAACCAGTTTAACTGATGGAAAGATCTCCTTTTAAATCCTGCACAAACATTTTGGAAAAATATTGTTACTTTAGACGTCAGTCGATTTATAAACAAAATGTTCAGAGTAGTCCTAAGCCAAAATGTACATGTGACTATATCAGTCCAGATTAGAAGCTACAAACATGAAGCGAGCGTCCTACTTATGTGATTCGTCTGATGGCAATGCGTGCGCAGGCCGCGACCCGCAATTATACACCCGAAACAAACGGCACAGATCGCGCCCGCGCCGGTCCTTGCATCCGTTTTAATTGTTACGCGTATTGTTCATCACACTGAATGGACATGACTCAAATGAGATCTGTCTGCGTCACAACGTTTTGTACTTACCAAGCATTTAACGCGCTGTGATATCCAGCGGAAACAAACATTGTAATTAGCAAGGAAATAATGCGACAGAGAGAGACTACATCAAATGTGTCAGCATCGTCTAAGTATTCTATTGAGTTACTAAGTAGGCCATAGGTAACAAGTTTATCATAAAATTCATTGATAACATCATGACCAGCGAAGGGCACACGCTGACACACGTAATTGAATTTATCTAATTAATCACACGCACCATTAGGGATAATTAATTATTACAGTAAACTTGTCACGATATTTTGTCACATTCGTGTCAGTTGTTGAGTCTATTTCTCTTCGTGTGGAATTGTTTGTTTTAATTAACCTGCATCTCCAAGAAATATGTAAGGAGGTGCACCCCCTCTACTAGAGGGGGTGCACCTGCGGCATCCGGTCACTTGTCATCCGTAAAGGACGTTGCCGAACCGTGAAAATCCGTTACAAGCCCTGTTTTTTACTTTCTCATCCATGGGAACGACGGAGTCCGTTAAAGGGATACGCAACTGAATTTATTTCACTCACTGTCTTACTTTCTGTTTCCCTTAGCTGTTTACAATATATCAAATTAAAAAAAGTTTGTTACACAGCAGCTTTGTTTGCACTTGATACCTACGTGTTTGCGAAGGAGTCTGCATTTCGTCTTTATTTAGGTTAACAAAGAAGTTTAAGATCAACGACCATGTGTGCACATGTGAGACGTAAACACCCGCAAAATTCACTCTTATGTAGGTACTTGTTTACTTCTGAACAATTAAAAACTAATGAAACAGACCTATAAAACTGCGAACTATCTAACTGCAACAAAAGGTTTCACTTAATATGCACAACATCAATAAAAAGGACGGTTTAGCAGCAATTTACACGAAAATTTTGATTAAGGAAGTTTATTGAACGTAAAATAAACAAGGAATTTGAAGCTTGGTAATTTAATTGGATTAACACCCGCACCACTAATTATATGACAACACAAGTCATGTTCCTAATAAGGAAGCTCTTAGTTACTATCACTGTTGCCCAATTCAGGCTTGGGTAATTTTTAATTATTTATCTTATTTAAAAATCCACACGCGACTCTAGGTAATATAAGATAATATAATAAGAAAAGTAATTAAAGAGATATGTTGTAGAAACCTAAATCTGTATTGTATATCTCATGACAATCATCTAGTGCATGTAGCTTGTAAATTTGGTGTTGCTCTGAGAGCTCATATTATACTCCGCTCATCGTCATCAACATCCTGCATATCTCAATTTATTTAGAGGGGCCCGGCCCCAATACTTTCTTTCCATACAACTGTATTAGTTTTCAACTGGATTCACACTTCCAGACACTTCCTTCTTAGCCATATCGTCTTTCAGCCACCAATTTCGTTGATCAGCCTCTTCTCTCATAGCCATTTACATTCACACTTAAAATTTTTTTGTTACTACCAGCCCATCTCATCATTATCACACTTCCAAATATTCTCTCATACGCTTAGTTGCTTGAATATTAATACCTTGTGATTTCTACTTGGTTTGTTTGGAGTAAAAAAGCAATTAATTTTATTTATTGTTCTAGTGCAAACTGGGGTGTAGCTTATGGCAAGAAGGATTGGAAAATTCATGTCAAATCGTTTGCGTAAGTAATATCATCCATAATTAATATTGTAATCGCGATCATGAGTCAAATAAAATGTACATTAATTTTCAGAATGTCACATCAGAGACTGTATTTTCGAGGGAACTGTATTGCGTTATGGGATGTAACGAGGCTTTGAATACTTACTTTCAAAAATTAAGAGGTATGTTAGAATTTTACTTCTGAAATACAATACGGAGACAACAATACAATAGTAAATGAAAACACTAGCAACACAACAATGTAAGAGTATTATAGAACTATCAAATTAATGCTTCTTCAAATGTGTGTTTTTTTTTAATAAACTAAATAGTCATGATAAGGCGAATAAAGGTTGTTCCGATCAGTTGCCTGGCTTTAGTATCTGAACTAGCTATTGAATATATTTATTTGTATTTCGTATAAAATCTAGAAATAAATTATTAGAAACAACTGTTTAATTTACTGTGGTATTGTCGTATAGTACAAATAATAGCTACTATAAATCCCCAACTACTAAATTCTTATCGTAATTCACAGAATTGATTGGGATACCAACCGCACCAGCTTTGGTAGCTGATAGCTTAACGGCTACTTCACTCTCGCTAGTGTGGGAGGCCCCCAATCTGGGCAACCTGAGCTACATGGTACAATGGCGTTACGAAGAACTGCCGGGCACGTGGCAATATTACTCAAATTCTAGTCATTCGGATCAGTCCATAATACATGTGGATGGTCTAAGGCCTTACACAAAATATAGGGTAAGAGATTTTTTTTTTTATTTTATGCACTTTTTATCGGATCCCAACTGGGAAAAACTATAAAAAGAAATATTTTAATGTAATGGCTATCACTGATATCCACTGCCTAATCCATTCACTAGTTTTTACATACGCAAAAAATGGTATTGGCGAACCATAACAATAATTTTATCAACAGTTTCGAGTGGCCATATTCCTATCTGGTCGAGGGGGCAATGGGGAACCCGTATATTCTGCACCTTCAGTTGTTATCTCTACTCTGGAGAATGGTAAACCTAGTTCAGCTCCGTCTTCTTTACGAGCCGTGGCTCCTGACCCTAGTCGAGTGGCCATCTCTTGGGAACCTGGCCCATTTCCCAATGGACCACTGATATCATACGTGTTGCGGCTGACAGACACCCAGCCGAACACCAACGACGCTCTAGAGGTATGTATAAGCCTTATATTTTATTTCATATTTCAGTTTTGAATAGTTAATGGTGATTTAATTTAAAATCTGATCTAAGCATATGATTTATTTCACTGTTTCTACTGAGTGATAAAGATAATATACTAGATCTGAAATAATAGATCATTTGATATGTTCTGGTATAACATGAAACGTTTTAAAACCACTTCGTAATAAAAAAAAAAACTAATTATTTTTTATTTTATTTTTAGGACATGCCAGCGTCAAACTATACATTATTCTACATGTTTCAAAATTTAAACCCAGCCCGAGAATATGAAGTATCAGTGGCAATGCGAAACTCTGTCGGAGAAGGACCTAGAGCTTACGTTAGAATATCCACGCCTCCTTTACCCACATGTAAGTTTAAAAACTTTTTCTATTGATGTAAATAAAATTGAACTGAAGTGTCTGTTTGTAATTTGAAAATTACACATTTTTAATTTTGAAATTTATGAAAAAACCAACGTTTTAAAATTGTTGTCTATCCGCCAAAGTTTCGGCTTATTCTCAAAACGGCTGGATCGATTTTGTGAGGACTTTCGCTAGCCGACAGCTGATGTTACTGTTATGTATATCATTACTGTTATCCGACATCCACGCAAGCAAAGTCGCAATCCCTTTTCTGATATAACAAATGATGACTATTTGTTACAGCCGTTCCTAGTCAGCAACCAATTTTAATTTTGGGCGGAGAACAAAATGTTTTAGCTGCACCAGCTAATGATATGCTGTCAGATCCTGTTGAGTTGTATAGCACGGAACACTCAATCACTGGTATGATGTTTTAAGGTTATTTTGAATTATCGACAGCTTTTAAAGCCTGGTAAGAGTTCCGACTCACAATTCGTACGCTTTTTGTCGAATTTATTTCATTACCATTGTTTACTAATGAAAACAGGGAATGAAAATATGAAAATATTACAAGGAAATCGGCGTGTCCTAGAAAATTTTAAAATTTGAAGACATATGACACACCCGTACTGGCCCTTGTGGTTGCTTACGGCCCACTTCCTCTCATTTAGAGGAGGCCTATTTCTTAGCTGTGGCAACATTATAGGTCCATTATGCATAGCTTGATAAAAAATTATTTCAGACAGTCAAACATCGCTATTCATGATATTGTCTTGGTTTCAGGTGTCGGTCTAGACATTTCGAGTGACTCACTTTTCACATCGGTATCAAATGGTTACGTATATCGTAGTAGTCTCTCTAGGAAGAGTACTTCCGAAGCAATCCTCACACCCGAGAATTACAAGCCTCAAGATTTATCAGTTGATTGGCTAAATCGTCATTTGTACGTGCTTGGCGAAGTCCACTACCGAAGACCAGACTTCTCGAATGTAACATTTATTACGAACTGGGAAATATTACGTTGTGATTTTGATGGGAAGAATTTAATTGTCGCGTTATCAGGTTTTAACTCTCGTCCGATCCATTTCGAAGTGGACGCTTACAATGGGTTAGTTTGATTTTTTCATACGTATTAATTTATACAGCCATTTGAATCGAATCTCATTTCCTCTATTTCGGTTGTATTTTAGCTACTTATTCTGGGCTCAACAAGGAGGCGATCGCGGTGGCCTATACAGGCTCGACTTGGCAAATATATCAAATGGTGTTCGTCACGATGGGCCTCCGGAGATGATAGTTCGTGATGCGCACCTAGGAGCCTTTACAGTGGACCACGCAGACTTCAGAATACTTGTAGCACATCTTAGAAGGAATACAGTGTTAGCTGTATCGCTTGATGGGTGAGCACAAACTAATTCTTAATCTTATTGGAAACACGTTTTTTTAATTGAACAGGCAATGCTGCTGGGGTGTTTATTGCGCCAATTCTTCCTTATGGAGAGCGTTTTGGGGGACTTTCTGTAATTTTGATGTTAAAAAAATGCTGATCCTAGAAGTAATTTGAATAATCATGATCATTATCAACCTTTTTTATCGGACAGCCTCCGTCGCGTAGCGGTAGCGGACGCGGCCGCTGCGCAAAGTGACGCGGGTTCGATCCCCGCACAGTGCAAGTATTTGTATGCATGAATATGAATATTTGCACTGGTGTGATCGTGCCTCGGAAAGCACGTTAAGCCGTTGGTCCCGGTTGCCATACGAACATCTAGTGTCAGCAAAAGTCCAACAATTGGTCTAACTGCAATGATTCGATGTCGCCTTCGGGTTGTAGAGGTCAGACGGCAGTCGCTTCACGGAAAACGTCGAAGTTTAGCCATATCAGCAGTTGGACTGGTAAAGCGGCCCCAGACTCCAAAGCTGAAAAGGCTTCGGATGCGACTGGGATTAACGCTGGGATGATAATGATGATAATCATCATCAACCTTTTTTATCGTCCCACTGTTGAGCACAAGTCTCCTCTCATACAGAGAAGGAATGAGCGTAATCATCAGTCGTGGTGGTCCAGTGGTTAAAACACCAGCCTCTCAAGTATAAGTGTGCGGGTTCGACTTCAAGTCACTGGTGTACTCTCTAATTTTATCTTGGACACCAATGACTGATTATAAAGTGAAGGAAAAACATTTGAATAATAACTTTTGATATTTATTCCGTAATGATAATATGTCGTTCTTTATGTGTATTGGTTATATTTCAGACGAGAAGTTGCCGATTTCCGAGCTAACACACAAACTCCAATGTTCCTATCAACGCGTTCCATAGCATACGCTGGCGGCCTTTTTTATTGGACGAATGGCAAAGAAATGTTGACGGAGGAATATCACGGTCAAAGCAACAGTTACTTCCACAACGAATATCCTTTGGCTTATAACACCAAGACGATAGCAACTAGACAGGTTTTGGTTGCTTTGAGGAGTTGTCAACCTATCCCAGTGCCCGTGAACCCACCATTAGGTTTGCAGAGTGTGATGGGTATCAATCGTGCTAAGGTTTCGTGGTCGCCTCCCCATCTTTTGGGTCATCAGGGAAGTGGAGCCTGGCAGCAGTGGATTTTCCATCTTCAACTTACGCATGTCGAAACAGGAGATGTAATAGACATGTAAGTACCTATTACCCAAATCCGCAAAATAAATACGTGTTCCTAAAACATAGAACCCTAATTGAAAACTTTCACATTTTATTTTAGTATGAACATAACGGAATCGACGTGTATTGTGGAAAACTTAAAACAAGGTGCAGAATATGTGATTAGAGTGGCAGCCGTTACTGAATCTGGTTCAGGTAAAAGATAAACTAAAACCTACTTTTTGAATTATCTTGCTCAATGAAAAGGGAAAGGGAGGTCTTTGCCATACAGTGGGATATTATGGGCTAAATAGATCTTCTTTCATGCGTATACTAATCTTGCAATGTCTTTAGGTCCATGGTCTTCAGAATTTGTTGGTAAAACTCTAGCGTCGTCGCCGAACACACTTCATAGCACCTTGTTATGGTCTGGGCCAGATGGGCTGTTGCAAACTGATCTAACTGGGGACAATTTACAAATATTAATTCATGGGTAAGATGCTTCTTTATTCACGTTTTATTTTTTTCTCGTTTAAATTTTTAAAACAAATTTTATTTTTGGAAAAAAGCCAAAATTGTGTTATAAAATGAAAATACGCATTTTCATTTTATAACACAGTACACATATTACTTTCTTAAACGCAAGCATCCTTAGCGGTTTGGGATGGACCATTGATATAATATGAAATATCAATGGGATGGACAAAATTCTTACATGTGGCATCTACTTAGTACAGACGACAGCACATCAAGCTACTACAATCTGTCAGACTTCTTTATTAGATTTTCAACTTTATCTCCAAAGGGTTAAGGCTCAAGGTTGATTTGCTATCGTCCGTACATCCAAGTAACCGATTTTAATTAAATTATTTTTATTTTAGGGCTGATCTAAAAAACTTTGAAATCACCGATATATCATGGTATCGTGACCAACTTTACTTGGTTACAAATGTCTCTACCGTAATGTGGTATAACACTACAACGCACGAGAAAGGCTTCATGTCCAACATGGACAACGTGGGCAGTTTAGCTGTAGATTGGGTCGGCAAGAAGATTTACTGGTCCAATCCAAAACAGCAATTGGTAAGGAATTTAATCAAAGTTTACAATAACTAAAAGTTTTTCCGACACATCAAGTATAGTATTTTACCTCACAATGCGACGCACATTTTACTTGTGTTAACCAAGTAACAAACAAGCTGTGCATGTGTGCGTAAGAACAAAATACACATACGCAAACACGCACACATTTCACATACTCACAGCGTGTCTGGACACTTGTTATTCACAAATAGAGCGCGCGTCGCTTCGTGAATAAAATAAGTTAAATAACTATGTATATGAGAGAGATTTTTTTTTCGATAATATTATCTTAACATGCTACAACAATAACTTGATCCTTTGTTTGCATTTTAGTGCAATATTGGTCTACTACCCTTGGTCTACTACGTCTCATCCAAAATAATATTAATTCAATAGCAATTTTTCTTTCCTAAGATAACCCGAGGCAATTTGGACGGTAGTAATCGAGAGCCAGTACCGATTGTGACGGTTGCTAAAGAACTAACAATAGACTCGTTAGGCGCATACATATACTGGAATACAGGCCACGCCGTGGAGGCGGCGAGACTTAATGGAGAGAATAAGATGATATACTATCCCGCGCAGTTATTTAGTGGGAAACAAGGTAACATTGCTAACAAAGTGTACACTAAAATGTTGCTCTTTGGAACAAAATGAATGTTAATAATGTAATAATTGTTTAAGTAATGGGACTAACAGCGGACTTGGAAGAAAAGTGGCTTTACTGGCTCGTTCGCAGTTATGATGGATCTGAACTTCATCGAGCTCCAACAGCAGATCAAATAACCCACGGTGTTAATGAGGTGTGTTTCGATATATATACATATTTATCTAATCATTACTTATCTAATGTATCTATACGTGCTTGATTATCTACAGTGTCTTTAATACAACATCGGTACGGAACCTAACTTGACTTTCAGTTGTACATACGACAAAATCTTTCTCATAGAACTGTTCACACTTTTAGGGCCAATCGTTTATACAACCTTATTTTTTTATACGAAACCTGAATATAGTTTGTTCAGAAAAAGCAACTGAATCGATTTCAATATTTTTTACACCATGTTGTATTTTTTCCCAAATAAAAGTAACTATTTAAAAAATGATGCAGTGTGGTTACCGAGCGCACGACACTGTTCACAGCGGATCATAGTGTCCTACGGCCCCCGACGCACCGCGCCTCTGTAGGCGCGAGCGGGCGAATAGTGCGTTGACCATATTTTTGTAGTGACAACCAGGTAACATAACAAGCTCATAACTTTGTGATGTTTCATGATAGCTTTTTGAAATTTTGTACATAAATTCTTTACATACAAATACTGAACACGTGTTTCGGGTTTCGCACATACAAAAAATAACGTTGTATACGCAAATCCTATAATTATAATTACAGATGCATCGTGTTGGTATGTAACCATTAGTTTAATACCCCTGGAAAATCCACCAAAAACTTGTCGACCACGCAATAGCTTTCTTCTTTCTTAGCTTTTTCTACACAACACAATAGTGTTGTGTAGAAAAAAAGAAAGAAAGAAGAAGAAAAAAGAAAGAAAGAAAGTGAAATATCACTTAATATTTAATATTCGCTAATAGTTGTGATAATCTAACACAATGGCGCTGATTTTCTTTTTCAGAAACTATATATATATTTTAAGTTGAGTGCATCTTTTTCTTTCTTTTCATCAAGAAAGGGATAGAAGATAACTTTTTAATTTCGTCCTGTCAAATTAAGATACTCCATAGACAGTTTAGCGGATTAATTTGATAGCTCTAAACTGACATTTTATCTTCTGTCCTTTTCTTATTAAAGATGCACTGAACTTAAATTTTATTAAGTTTTGAACAAAGGAATCGGGGATATTGTGAAATAAGACTTTAATGTTTTATAACGCGCAAGTGACATTCATTGTTAGGGTGGTAACGCAATTACGAGGTCGACGATGCATCTGTCTTTACTCATTATTTTCCATCTTACTCACATTTGTCTTTACTCACAGATATCCGGTTCGCTGGTGACTCGTTTATCCGGCTCGGCAACTTTAGGACCTCTCTGCTACTTCAGCGGTCGCTTAGTGTGGGTCCAAGACGCTTCAAGAGCCGTTGTCTCTGACCTAGCCGGTAGATACACCGCCGAACTTGTGCCAAGAGTCCATGTCATCGCTGTAAGAGACCCGACCCTACATGCAGACAGTGGTAAATTCAACAAACTATTAAAATTGGACTACAGTCGAATTAAACTCACCTCTTTTGTGAAGGACGCTAACCAATTGGTGGATTCTGAAATCTCACGAAATCTCGTTAAGTGAGCTTAGAGTCAATCCCTGGTAATTTTAAATTAAGGCTCATTTACACACTGCTAACTAGCAAGTGTGCAAGTGTCAAGTGATTAGTAAAGTCAACGTGTAAACGTCAAACGATCGCACTTAACACTCACTACTTACCTGCGCGTCCGTTTACACGTTGCCGTTGGTTTTACTAATCTCTTCACACTTTCACACTTGCTACTTAACACCGTGTAAAGGAGTCTTTACTTGGAATGACAACTCATTCCACACTCATTTCACCTCCTTCTCACGGTGGGGTTGTTACAGAATCCCACTGCTTTATTACCTATTTGGTAATACTACGTGATAATGCGGTAACATTGGCAGTGACTATGTACACGTTTGTTGGGTCAACTTGCTTGTTCTCAGCCTAAAGAGGTCCACTGCTGCACAAAGGCCTCCTGCAATGCTTTCATTACGTTGGACGGGTTTGCCATAATCCCCACGCTGGCAAGCGGGTTGGGGATCGCAGTAATTTGATATTCTACAGGAGAATAGCTGCTACCCGCTTCCCTGGTGAGAGTTCCTTTAGTCGCCTCTTACAATACCCACGGAAGGATATGGGATGGTACTATTCTAAGCCCGGTACCACACGGCCACCCGGTACAACCTACTTATGAGGAAGAAAGACATAATTTTATAAATCTCCTGTATGCTATTTTGTAGAATTCTGTTTGAAGTTTAATGAAATATGGAGAATCTATTGCCGTTAATCAAATACAAATCCAGCGTGACAATTGCGTATCAATTTTTTTCATTCTGACAATTCAGCGGTATTCATTGCGGTATTTACGTTCCAGTGTTGATGAGTTTTTCCAACACATGAAGCAATTGATTGGGAATTTCCTTCCGAATAATATAAAATGTGAAAGAAGTGTTTTGCTATTCGGGTGTAGGCTCTGAACTGCCATGGAAAAATACACATACGTAAGTATGTGTATTTTTAGTAGACAGGAAATCATCATCATCATCATCAGCCTCTACTCGTCCACTGCTGGACATAGGCCTCCTTCATGGCACGCCAACAAGCTCGATCCTGAGCAGTTCTCTGCCAGCCACTACCAGCCACCTATTTAATGTCGTCGCTCCATCTCGCCCAAGGGCGTCCTACGCTACGTTTGCCGAGACGCGGTCTCCACTCGAGGACTCGTGAGAGAGGAAATGATTGAATATTATTTATTATTTCGTTTTCAGAATCTTTGATAGCAATTCCGGAGACAATAAACTCATCGTCGATAGCAGTGGTGGGTGAATGGGATAGGTTCAACGTGACGTGGGACCCAGCCACAAGCGTCAATGTCAACAACAGCCGAGTCTATTATGACGTCAACTTGCACTTCCCCGGACAATACAAGATTGAGGTGAGAACTGTGCTCAAGTGATCATTATTCAGTAATCTAATAAAAGCTTTTCAAATCTTTGCTTTGTCTCATTTCATTGTCAATAGATTTGTTATTTATCGCAACTACGGATTCGTATGGGTTAGTTTGGTGGTTTTGGTTACAAATGTTCCAAGATGACATGGAATGTCGAGACTTGCTAGTGATGCTAAAATTATAACTGCAGATATTTTTATGTATATGAAAAACCCGAATATGTTTTTATTGTGACCGATATAATTATATATAAAACAAACAGATACGGTAATATTAGTAGAAACGCTATTCGGAATATCGTAAATCGTAGGTACATATAAACTTCTTTTACAAAATTTTGTGTGTTTTGTGTTTTGTCTTCAATGGGTTCCTGGATGGTTTCAAAATACAATTGGACCTGTAGGACCTTGGTGTTTTGACAGTTCAACAACATTCGTTCAACATACATTCACGTTGTTGAGCAGAAACATTTTCGAACATAGGGAGCAATGGAACAGCAATAAGCTTCAAAATAATTCCTGGGTGCTGGTACGTGATGCGCTGCTGTCGGTATATGATAATTCAGCCGGGCAGGATGACGTCTGTTGGCTCCAATAGTAATGTTACAATAGATACAAGTGTTTATAAGTCCCTTTAACAGCTTTAAAAGCAAACTTTAGAAATCTTGGAGTATTTATGTGCCTTATACCCGATTTTTTTCTTGGCAAGAAAAACGTGTGTGTACAAAGGACCTGACGGGCATGTCAATATTCACAACGTCCCTTTTTGTAGCAGTAAGGGCACTTTTCGATGAGTGTCACAATAGTGACACTCATCGAAAAGTGTGTGTCACACAATAGTGTGGATCACCCTGAGGACACGGTGGAGGTCTGCCCGGCTTGGGTAGAGCACCGCGGTGTCCTCGTAGTGGCGATCGGCGGCGATCTCTAGCGTCCGACCCTGGTCCAAACCATGGTCCGGAGCGAGAGTGCGTGGCAGGCCGTCACCTCCTTCTGCGATGCAGTAATGCTGGCAAAGGAAGAGGTGGAGCGCGTGAGGCAGCGGGAATCCCAGCGCCCTCACGCCACTAGCTGCCGCAGGAGATGCCCTGGTCGGGAGACCACACCGAACTCCCAGCCACCGTAGGCGCGCACATCGTGACGGGAAAACCGATGCCTCCTAGGTCAGGGTTGCGGGTTGGTTAAAAAAGAAACCATGGAATAGATCGAAAGAAATCGTGCGAGATTCACGGATGGGTTAGTAAAAGTCTGGCACGCCCTCCCGTTCCACCCAGAACGGGACAAGTCATTTGATGATTTCCCCCATCCCAGAAAAAGGCACTTTTCGATTGATGAGCCCTTTTTACTATACTAACGTCATCAAACTTTGTAATGCAACATTATTAATAAGTAAATCTTTTTATATTTTATTATTTATTAGAAATTAATTATATATGTATACCTCTATATTTTTTTTAATTATAATTTGTTTCGTCATTTCTCAGAGGACGGTGGAAGAGTCGTGGGTAGAGGTGGTGTCGGTGTCTGTGGCACCGTACAGCAGCATGTCGGCTACGGTACGTGCGCACACGCACTGGGGCGGCGGGCCGGCCGCGCGCGCGAGCCTTCACTCACCGCAGGCCGCGCCCTCCGCGCCCCGGGCGCCGCGCATCTACGTGCAGCCTGCCATCAGGTACACACCTTTAATTCTTCGTCAATTTTCCAAGCCTTCCCTTTATCAAGGCTACGGTGCTGAGTAGTCTGTTAAATAGAAAATTTTCAATATAACCTGATAGCAAAGACTAAAATAGCTTACGTCATTGACTAATGTTCTTGATACTAGCAAAACGTCCATCATTATCTTAACTTTATTTCGTTTTTTTTTTCTTTTTCTTTGGCTTCGCTCGGTTAGAAAAGCCAACTTGTAATGTAAAATACATTACAAGTTGACTTTTCACTGAGGTCCAAAGGGGTACCTGAAGCCTATGTTGACATAATTCGAGACATGTACCTCAATTCCGATTCCGTTGTTAGGACCGCTGTTGGCGACACTAAACCCCTCCCCATCACCGTCGGAGTCCACCAGGGGATCCGTCCTTAGTCCGTTTCTGTTCAGCGTGATATTAGACGTCTTGTCGGACAGCATCAAGGACTCACATGAGCAGCCTCCTTGGCTACTCATGTATGCTGACGATATCGCGCTGGCGGACGCGGACAGGGAACGGTTGGTGTGGGGCATGAATGCGTGGAAGGATTCGGTTGAGAACGGAGGTCTGAAACTCATCGTGGCGAAGACCGTGTACTTAGCCAGCGACACGACAGACCCCATGTCTGTGCGCATAGGCGGAGACATGGTTGAGTGCACGGACCAGTTTAAATACTTAGGGTCTGTGCTCCACGCGTCCGGCGACATTGATTGCGATGTCAGGGCACGTATTTCCGCAGCTTGGGCGAAATGGCGTGAGGTGACAGGTGTCATTTGTGACCCCAAAATGACGGTTAAGCTTAAGGGGCAGGTGTATAAAACCATTATTAGACCTGTTCTCCTATATGGCAGTGAGGCGTGGCCTGTGCTTGAACGACACAAGCAGGAGCTGCGTGTCACGGAGATGAATATGCTGCGGTGGATGTGTGGAGTTACGCGGAAAGACCGCATCAGGAACTCCCGCATCCGGGGCAGCCTTCGTGTCCGTGACATTGCAGACAAACTGCAGGAGGGTCGCCTACACTGGTACGGCCACGTCTTACGCAAACCGGTATGTTACGTGGGTAACAAATGTCTTGCCATGGCGCCTCCGCCGGGCCGGAACAAGCGGGGTAGACCAAAGAAGTGCTGGCTTGATGTTGTAAGAGATGACATGCGTGCCAACAAGTTCTTACCACAGGATGCTAAAGATCGTGCGAAATGGAGGAGGATGTGCAGGAAAGCGGACCCCGGGCTCCAACGCGAAAGCCGCGGATGCAACCGGGATAAACGCTGAGATGATGACGATGATTACAAGTTGGCCTTTCATTCATGTCATTTATGTCGAAAAAGACGGCCGCGTGAACCGTCTACGAGGGAGTTTTGAGGCAAAGTCATGATGTGGTATAGTCATATGCTGCTATATCTCAATGTTCTTTATGAATTATTTACTGAATTCACTTTTTACTACATAAATTACGCACTGTTATTTAGTAAACAACACTATAAATAATTCAATAGTCCAATGAAAACTCAGCGTGACACTCAGCTTAACTTTCCCGCCAAAAACTCCTTTATTTCGGTTCAGTGCAATTATATTTTCTTTCATACATCTCTATTATTTTTCATCGTGGTACTTACCTAGCCTCTTTCTAGCTATCATCCTTCACACAATGCATCGTTTAATTGGTCTTCAACTACTTTTATACATTTTTATTTTATCAGTGGTGGTCCCCTATCAGCAATATTCCGGTGGGGTAGCCCTGCCCGCGCCAACGGCGTGATCCGTGGTTACGAGGCACAATGTTGGGTGGTCGGAGCAGACTCCACCTCACCCACTAAGCCTTCTGCCTGTGCTGATGCTCATCTCTCGCCCTCTCATACCCAACTCATGTTGAGAGATCTTGCACCTGCTTCCAAGTACTTCTTTCAGGTAAGATGAATATGTAAGATTAAGGGTCAATTTATCAACTGAAAATAATCGCGAAATAGATGTGATAAAATCATTATTACGTTTTAGGTTCGCGCTCACACCGACGCTGGATTCGGTCAATATTCCGAAGTAGTATCCACTTCGTCCGACGAAGTTAACCCCATACCGAAAGTTATGATGTCTTCTCAAGAATCTATCAAGATTATTGATCTAGATTCTGGAGAAAGTGAAACGATCCCCAAGAGTACTGGAATACCTGTCGACTTTGCGGTATCCACTGAAGAAAACATTGTTTACTGGGTCAATAACTTGGAAGAAATATTTTCTTCGAGAATTAATGGTAGCGGACACTTTAAGGTGATTACAAAACTTTAAGTATCTTTAGTAACGTGTTGTAGCCTAAACTGTCATCAATGTATCTAATTTATTCTTATTGTTGTTTAGCTGACGTCGATCAACGGTTCAGCGACCAGTATGTGTGTGGATTGGGTAGGTAGGTCTGTTTACTGGACTCAGCTGGAGATCACGTCCATCGAATCTTATGTAACGTATCGAGCTGATTTGGGCATGCCCAACACCCGGCCACACATCACGAAGGTGTTTACCAGGAAGCAACCAATCTACAGTTTGCAAATAGCACCCCAACATCAGTGAGTAGAACATTTATTCTAATCTGTTAATTTAATTTCCCAATACACAACAGTTTAGTTTTATCACATTTATCGCCAAGCACTTGTGATAACTTGTTTTAAAATACGCTGTGGACGTGTGCGTGAAGATGTGTATCGTTATCTTTAGCACACACAAACAGTTTCGCCTTCGCCTTTGTCTTTGAAAGTACCGTGAGCTTTTCTCGGTGGCAAGTCATAACATCGGCTGCCGGTAGAAGTTACCACCCCAGACAAAGTCTTGCCACCAAGCGATTCGTCGTGTTCCGGCAGGATGTCTGGTGAAGTCGTACGGAAGACGGGTCTGAGCAGTTGTGTTGCGACGTGAGCCGGGTACGATGCGCCAAATGTTGTTGTGTCGGGAGTTTGGTCGAGCAGGGTCTCCAGATCAATCTCCCTCTAGCGCAGCATCGTTGGTAGTGTTGTTTGGTTTAACATTGCATCACCTCGCTCGACTGCCGTCTTCCTTCCTATTCAGTCAGTTTTTTAACTGAATAGGCTCTTAATAAACTAGCGCGCTTTACCATCAACGATTGCATCATTGCTTACCATCAGCCGGGATTGCAGTCAAGCACTAGTTTATAATTATTATAAAAGCTCTTCCGCTTACACACACACATTCACAAATCACAGCGTGTCTGTACACTTGGTAACCACAAGTAAAGCTCTCGTCGCTTCGTGAGATAAAAATACTTTACTCCTTAGTTACTTAAAATATTAATGTTTTAGGTCGCTGTTCTGGTATGAAGAAAGCGATACCCGCTTCCCAGAACTAGGAACAATAATGACATCTAAATTAAACGGCTCCGATATTAAAAGATTCTTCAGAAATCCTGAAGCCTCCGGCCGGGATTGTAACTGTCCTGAGAACCCTCAAGTAGCAAGACCTTTCGTTATCGACATGACCAGAAATAAAAACTATGATCTATACTGGGTCGATCCTTGGGTGCACCACATAATCGCTACAGATATAGACGCTTGTAAATGCAGAATAGTTGTTGATGCCACTGAAAAGAAAAAGTACGGATTTACACCCAGGTCCATCACAGTAGATAGCAGATATGTTTACTGGTTCAATTCTACTCAAAAGGAAATATTTTACACTACCAAACATCATAAGACAAGAATAGAGGAGAGGAAAACTGCACATGGATACAAAATCATGGCTTTGGATCCAGGAAATCAACCGTACCCTCCAAGACTTTGCCTATTTCCTAAAGTACTTCATTTAAGACCGAGAGTACTTTCAAATTCGGCCAACAGCATAACACTACATCTGCCCTCAGTAGAAAAACCGAATCGATGCCACTCTTTGGAGTATGAAATGTCGACGACAGAGTACACAATATTTTACAGAGTTCAGATGAAGAACGACACTTCTCTTTGTGATAAAGAATCATGTCCATATGTTACAACTACGAACTCAGAAGTAATGATCAATGAGTTGAAACCGTTCACGAATTATACGGTAATGTTGGAAGCGACTAACTACTACGCGAAATTGCACGAGGTGAAACCACTTGTTGGTACTCCAATGACAATACAGACAGCTGCTGAAGGTACTTCAAAGACTATAATAATTAACTTTGCACCCTGTCGTAAATATGTCACATTATACTTTAGATAAAAGTGATTCTTTAGAAGACTGTCAATATGTACGGACGACAGCAGGTCAAGCTACCCGAAACTGTCAAATATTTCTAATCAATCTTGAGCCTTAGTGCTTTGGTGATAAAGTTTAAAATCTAATGAAGAAATCTGACGGATTGTAGTAGCTTGATGTGCTGTCGTCTGTACCTACAGCCCAATTCAAACTGTATGTCGGCTCCGAATTGCGCTACCCGCGGCACATTACCTCACCCCTGATACCTCCAGATAAGTGAATTTGTTACTGCGCTCGCTGCGTATCTACTTTCCTATAATGTTCCGCGTAGCCATAAAGTTTGTAAAAGTTATTAAAGTTTGTTTGTTTGCTTGTTAGCCATAAGGCTATACAAGTGATACATCTCTTTCTAAAGTTCTATCTTCTAAAGTACATTAATATTGTTGTGACAAAAACTAGCCGTGTGTTACCTTATATTTTCAGCACCATTAGCTCCAAAAGACGTGACGGGAATGGTGTTAAGTCCGGTGTTAGCACACGTAGAATGGAAGCCTGCTCCGGGACTCTCGTATGAGGTACACTGGACTACCGACGACTCCCCGCATAAGCTAAAGGGTAAGTAGGTAATACACAGTACAGTTGAAGTGGTGTGTGTTTTGGCTACGTTTCAAATCAAAATTTGAAATCTATTGACGGTTTTTCTAAATTTATTCAATAAAAGAGGAAAAAGCTGCCATCATCACAAAAGTACTATCAACTGTCGAGTTTGAATGTCTTACACACACAGGCATACAGTAGGCCTAGTATGAGTTTTCAATACGAAACTCAAACGTCGATATCGAGCGCGTTTGACGCTCTCCTTAGTTAAGAGTTCTAACGACCTTCGCCGAGTCAAACGCGCTCGATATCATCGATCGAGTTTCGTAATGTAACTAACTCATACTAGGCGTTCTCTTTCAACCCATCGATTTCAGTTCGCAAGAACACGAGCTTCGCATAAATAAGAACTCTTTAAAATGCAGTCTTTGTTTTCTAACAGAACACAACACATTCGAAGTATCACAAGACCGCAGTGCGAATATAACGCGCTTAACCCCGAACACAGCGTACACAGTGTGGGTACGCGCACGGTCCAAGCATAGCGCAGTGAGCGCAGACTCTGCGCCGCTACGTTTGAAAACCTATGCATTACCGCCGCCACTTGCTACGAAGAAAATCACGCCTTATGAGATACGTGTGCTGTGGCCGCCTCCTACTTCATACCAGCTGCATCAGTAAGGATCTTTTTTTTTAAATATGTACTTAATATAAACTACTGCTTGATCGCAATCCCGCCTGGAGGTACCTACGCAGTGATGCAATCGTTCATGGTAAAGCGCGCTGGTTTATTAAACCTATTGACCTAAAAAACTTAGTGAATAGGAAGGAAAACGGCAGTTGAGCGACGTGATACAATGATAAACTCAATAAAACGACCAACGATGCCGCACCAGAAGGAGATTGACCTGGAGACCCTCCACGACCAAACTCCCGACACAAAAACATTTGGTGCATCGTACCCGGCACACATCGCAGCACAATTGCTCAGAACCATTCTCCGTACGGCTTCACCAGACATCATGCCGGAACACGACGAAGCGCTTGGCGGTAAGACTTTGTCGGGTGGGTGGTAACTTCTGCCGGCAGCCGATGTTATGGCCTACCACCGAGAAAATCGGATCTCCTCCAATACAATTACAACTCCTGGACGTAACCTTGTTTAAGTCGTAAGGGTGCGTATATAAAAGATTGGGTTCCTGGTAAACACGAGCCAATACCAATGGGTGGGGGTAAAATAACCCGTATGCGTCACACATAAAAACTAGATAAGGCATTGTGATTGTTTCTTTACGTAAATCTACCTGTTGCGATATTTACCCGACAACCCACTCGTTTATGTAAGCATCCTTAAGCTCCTCCAATTCCAAAAATGGTTAGAAGTGAACCGGCGATGTTTTTTCTCCGAAATTTCAAAACACTACAATTAATGAAGGCATCGGCTGCCGGCAGAAGTTACCACTCACCAGACAATGTCTTGCCGCCAAGCGATTAGTCGTGTTCCGGCATGATGTCTGGTGAAGCCGTACGGAGGACGGGTCTGAGCAGTTGTGTTGCGATGTGTGCCTGGTACGATGCGCCAAATGTTGCTGTGTCGGAAGTTTGATCGTGGAGGGTCTCCAGATCAATCTCCCTCTGGCGTAACATCGTTGGTCGTGTTGTTGAGTTTAACATTGCATCACCTCGCTCAACTGCCGTCTTCATTTCTATTCACTCGGTCTTTTTTTCTTAGTAAATTGGCTCTTAATAAAAAGCGCGCTTTACCATCAACGATTGCATCACTGCTTGCCATCAGGTGGCATGGCGGTCCAGCACTAGTTTATAATGATAAAAAAAGAGATTTTAACGTTTCGTACCGAACCGCAGTACAATATAGGCTAATTTATTAAACATCGTCAATCTCCAGGTTTAAAGTAGAGTACACAGAAGCGACTCTATCAAGTACTACGTGGAAGGCGTGCACACAAGACGAGCGGAACGAATGGCTTGCTAGCGAGCTCCGCCCCCGCACCCGCTACCGCTTCCGCCTGCGCCTGCAGTACGTCTCTAACGCACCGCCGTATTACTGGCCGCACGACGACCGCTTCACTTTTGAATCTCTTGGTGAGTTCTCGTTATTGTGTCGTGATTCGTGACTTAGTCAAGATTTAAAACCTATTACTCACGGCATTGATTGGATCATTCAATCACTAATTATGGTCGTTTCAACATTGTGTTCGTTTCACAGGCGATGTGCCCGGCCCTCCAGGTCCATTACGTGTGGAAGGAGTAGGAGACCGAGTATTGCGCGTGTGGTGGACGGAACCCGACACACGAGGTTCTGCTATCATAGCCTACCGCGTCTGGGGACGTCCGCAGCACAGGTAAGAACTTCACGAACAAACTACTTGTTGTTTGAGTCAGAATTAGATGCGATGTTGTTCTGCCGAATAATATACAAGTGTATATAATGAAACTAGCGACCCGCCCGGCTTCGGATACTATATACACTACAGAAAAACTGCGAACGTTCTATAAAAAACATAGCGAACCAATGGGCAGTCGAAACTATTCCAACTGATCCCAACTAATTGCAATAATTTGACAAAAATGTGTTCGCCGATTAGGGGGCAGATCGCTGCGTTTGCTGTTATTACTTAGCCATAAGGCATGCAGAGCTTTTAGTAGTTCTGCATGACTTGTGGCTAAGTAGACTGACTAGCTTTTACTAAAGATTCCTTACAATAAATCATTTAAAGTCTACCTCATCTGGCAAGCTCTGTATGAGCCTGCTGCAATCTCGCTCGACACTAAAAGAGACCTACTCAATACTAAGGGCTCTAAAGAGATTGGCCCATCGGTCGTGAAAATATTCTAAATGAGAAAAAAAATTGTCCACCAGGATTGCGCAAGGGAGTGACAACATAACAAAGAATCTGAGTGAGCTTCTACCAGCAAACCTGCCGTCGGACATCGATGAAAAGATGAAAACGCGCATCGCGAGAGAGGGGCTGGAGTTACTTCATAATGGAACTGGTGGGTTCCCAAGCTCAGACATGATATGCTTACAACTTTCTCGTTGATACGAGATACATAATTGAATTCAATTAATGTTCGTCGACAATATTCAATGAATGTCGTGTTGCAATTTTTGAAATATCTTTAAATAATGGATAATACCTAAATTTGAAATCAAATAATTAAAAATTTTCGTAGAACTGGTCTTAAAAAAAATGTGTCAAATTAGATAATAATTTATAAATAATTTCTGTCATCTAAACAAAAATCCCTACGCATTTTTCTAAAGAATTTCTTCGTTGCCCAAAATACCTGAAATCCAAGAGAATTTATACCAAATTAAGTCAATGTCAAATTAGAATGAATAAAATATAATAATAACCAAATTCATTGACATTGCTTTCTTTCAACATAAGTAAAAAATTCATTAACTGTGTAAAACTGTTTTTCTTTTAGCCACTGTATCAATTAATTTTTAAATATAAGCAAAGATAGTTCTTTAAAAGATTTTGGTAATTTATTATAAACCTTAATAGCCGTGAAATTTCTTTTATATAAATCAATCTTGCATTGTGGCAAGCAGAGCCTATGTCTGTCTCTAGAGGCAACATTACTTTTGGTTACATCTCTATGCTTAATAAAATTTTCAGGATGTTGTCGTATTAATGGGAACAATTCTTTAATATAAATACATGCTAAATGTATTTTTTAAACAGAGGCTTACAGCTATCCATGTACCCCGCTCTACAGATAACACGCACAATTTTTTTTTTTGTACTATTAATACTTGATTGGTATCCACCGAGTGACCCAACAACAAGAGACCGTAGGACAGAACGGAGGAAACGGACCCGTGATAAGCACATAGAGCCGCTTTAGTTGAGACCGTGTCTCTTAACCGTCTTACTGCACAGACGAATCTGTCCGATTTGTCACAAACATAGATGACATGCTTTTCCAGTCACAATTTTGATCCCAAAACGCCGCACTTACTACTTGTTCAATAGTAGTGTCATTATATTTGATATTCAAATTTAATGGGTTTCTGCTGTATGTTTGAAATTGGATCATTTTGTTTTCTCCATATTTATATGTAGGCTGTTAAAATTCACGACAAGAGTCGTGTCATCATGTAGAGAAGAAATAAAAAAGGCCCCAATACACTTCCCGGTAGCACTCCGAAATTATTTTGCTGGTATTCGCTTCTATATACCACTTTTTGCCAATTCTGGAGATTTCTATACATTGTTGTCGGTTTTTCAAATACATAGTTTCTTATCCATTCGTTTGCTTTTCCTCTTATTCCGTATTTCTCTAACTTATGTAAAAGCAATTCATGATCTACAAAATTGAACACCTTACTCATGTCCAGGAGGATTGCCGCTACCGGTGAAACTTCATTTATCGCATGGGTGACATTCTTCATTAAATTAAAACTTGCCTAAGACGTTGTCCTGTTTGTCCTAAAACCAAATTGTTCGTTCTTAAGTACACGATGACTAATCGCAAAATCTTGGAGCCTTCTCAACATGATTTTCTCCAAGATTTTGAACATAACGGGTATTAGAGTTACTCTGTTAAAGGCTTCGAGCAACACAGTTAAAGATGTAAACTTAATTATGTACCGCTTCGATTTTTTTAAATCTAAAATTTGACTGGTAGAAACTGAAAGTGTTGACATATACAATATGTAAAGAAAACCCCGTCCGACCCATAAGGATACCAAAGGTTAGGTAAACACATGACCAAATAAAATATGAAATTTTACAAAATTATCATAGTAACAATACTAATGAATTTTGAAACAACCTTTTTTTGCTAATTAATTCCAACTTCCCCAAAATTTGGTAACTTTAAAAAAAGTGACAACACCGTTTTCGAGGGTTTTTTTATGAGCGATGCGACAACGTTCCGCGTGCCGTGCCGCCCTTCGCCCACGCATGTATTGCCTACCGCACGTGATTAAGTTACCTCCTTTTGCGAAATAATATTTATTTTTTAGGGGATTTTTTTTAAAACATTAGCCCGGTTTTGTAGGCATTAGTAAAATCAGTTATCGATACCTAACAATACTTTCATGGATCGGACAGGGTTTTCTTAACATATGTATGTAGGTAGTATTTTTGTTTAAATGTGGCTAATTATTATTTAATTATACTTATTTATATATGGTATGGTTGATTTATTATATAAACTATGTAAATAAATAGTACACTGTAGACTACATTATTTCTCTCTCCTTCCCCTTACTATTCCATCCAAAGGTTGTCTGTAAAAGATCGCTCTTAGCGATAAGACCGCCCATTGTGTCACCCTTTGTAAAATCTTTATATTTATGTTTTGTAAACTATATGGTGTACATAATAAAGAGTATTCTATTCTATGGCTCGATCAATGAATGTTTTGGTGAGTTTTTCTGTGCGAGGGTTCTCTTTCTTTATAAAATGATGTATGTACAACGCAGAGACTTACTGGCTGCTGAGCGGGGGCGGCGCGGAGGGTGGGGTGGGCGCGGGCTGGGTGGCGCGCGTGCAGGCTCGCAACTCGTACGGATGGGGCGCGCTGTCGGCGCCCGCCGAGCTGGACGCCGCCGCGCTAGCGCCCGCGCGCCCACCCGCTGCCGCACTAGCGCTCGCCTTGCTGGCAGCACTCGCTGCACTGCTTGCTGTTGCAGCCGCGGTCTTCTACGGTATGTTTATTTAATATTACATTTTTATCAGAAATGAGGAGATCCACAGAAGAACCAAAGTCACCGACATAGCTCTTCGAGTCGCTAAAATTAAGTGGCAGTGGGCGGGTACATTGCTCGTAGAACCGATGGCCGACGGGGCAGTAAGGTTCTGGAGTGGTGGCCATGTACCGGAAGATGCAGCGTAGGGAGGCCCCCAACAAGGTGGACCGATGACCTGGTGAAAGTCGCGGGAAGCTGATGGATGCGGGCAGCCCAAGACCGTTTATCGTGGAAAGCCTTAGGGGAGGCTTTTGTCCAGTTATATTTATGTTAATAGTTTGGGTTTTGCACTTAGTTTTTCTAGTGAACTAATGTGCGTGGGCCATGGCGGCCAACGGTGGTTATGCCAACCAATTAAGTCCCCTGGTTTGTTGAGAACACGTGTAAGATCTGGATATTAACACCACTACGATCCGGACGAAGCGTTACGCCTCCTTCTTTAAACCGCGTACATCGAGGGACTGGAACAATTTGCCAGCGGCGGTGTTTCCGTCGGACTACAATTTGAGTGTCTTCAAGGCTAGAGTGAATAGGCTCTTAATAAACTAGTGCGCTTTACCATCAACGATTGCGTCACTGCTTACCATCAGGCAGGATTGCGGTCAAGCGGTAGTTTATAATAGGTAAAAAAAAAAATCCAAGGGTTTCTGACCTAATCTGAGTGATATCACATACATAAAAAAAATCACAAAGCTTAGGCATTTTTGTTCTGGACGGATGGATTTTTTTAATCAATCAAAATGACCTCTCCAGCTCTGGGTGAAGCAGAAGCTTCACCCAAAACTGGAGAGGTTTATAGAGAGCGGTTTTATTTGGTTTCTATTGAGGGCGTGTCTGACTTTTACGTACTAAAACCCACCCGTGTTTCTTCACTTGCCTGTACGTCAGGGCCACGGTTTCTTTTTTAACCAACCCGCAACCCTGACCCAGGAGGCATCGGTCTTCGTAGACCCCGTCACGATGCGCTGACATCTCTTTGAGGCGCGCGAGAAACACAACGCGCCGACGACCCGGGCCTAGTCATTACCAGGTGTGAGCTGCCCGCCGCCCGCAAGCCCGTGTCTACGGTGGCCAGGAGTTCGATGTTGTCTCCCGACCACGGCGCCTCCTGCGGCGGTTAGAGGCGTGAGGGCGCTGGGATTTCCGCTCCATCGCGCGCTGTGCCTCCTCCTTTGCCAGCATCACTGCTTCGCAGAAGGTAGAAGGAAGTGACGGCAAGCACTGAGGCTAGAGATCGCCGCCATGAGGACACGGCGGTGCTTTACCCAAACCGGGCAGACCTCCACCGTATACTCCACCATGTCCTCAGGACGATCCCCACAGTGGTGTCACATTGGCGTTTCCTCCTGCCTTATCCAGAACAGGAACCTCCTGAAACAGCCGTGTCCGGTGAGGACCTGCATCAGGCGGAATGTGAGAACACCGTGGCGCCTTTCTAGCTACTCCTCAAAGAAGGGACTTCCCGCCACCATCATGGCGTGCCCAGCACTGGGTTGCGACAATCGCATTTTCCATATCGCCATGAGATCCCGCCAGAGCTCACAAAGCTTAGGCCTTACATTACTTTAAATAACAGTCGTAAAAAATTACCAGTACCTGGCCTTTCAAAGGCGGGTAAGCAAGTAGGTATTATTTATATCATAGGTATACGCAGCCCGCTGTTTGTTGCTAAAGGGCTTTTCTTAGCACGCTGCTAAGAAAAGACCATGCTTTTCTTAGCGCGGAAGACCGAGTTTGCGGTGAAGGAAAAGATTGTGAGGAAACCAAAATGTCCTAGAACCAAAAATTCGCAGATATAATATGACATCTGCTAACTGGGCCCGCTGAGTGGGGTACGGCCTACTTCCTCTCATAAAGAAGACACCTGTTAAACCTAGAATTGATTTTGATGACCTGATTGTAATGATGTATGAACTTTTATCCAATACTTTAGTGTAACTCACGTATTACTACCGATAACAGTTTAAACAGAAATGTTAACATTGTTTCAATTCTGGGACTTCTTCTAATAACCTAATTCTTTGAAATCATTAGCAGCATACAATGCCCGTGCACGAAAGAAGGCAGCTATTGAAAACCAAATATCTACGAATCCTGCAAGAAGAGGACCCGATGTGGAACTTGCAACCTTAAGGCAGTTGCCAACGAGGCATTCTACAAATATACTTTATAATCAGGTAAGTTTATTCTAGTAGTATTAGCTATATATAGAAAATCATCCTTATTATCTTAGTTGTAGAATGTATCTAATTACTTTTAGATTACCAATTGATCGGTAATCAAGGTAAAATTTGGCTCTATGTTGATTTAAAATCTTAGCAGCCTTATTACTAACCTAGGATTAAGTTTATACAAAGCTTTAAGCCATTTTAAAAGTTTCTTATTTTAATCCGATTTAGTTAAGTTCTAATTACAAAAACTGATGTTAAAGCCGAGTCTCAGTTGTCAATTTTGCATTCAAAACTTTACAATAATAAAACGAAAGTACCTATAGGCATGTAGGAATATGAAGTTCCGTTTAATGACTGTAACCTTCATTATAACAGCAATTAAAGTTATTTGTCTTATGCCGTAGGGTGTCCACTGTCCAACGGACGCAGAACTGGCCAGCTTACCCCATATTCGTCGGGAACAGATAACACTGACCAAGTTCCTGGGTTCGGGCGCATTCGGAGAGGTATTTGAAGGTGTCGCCAGGCAGATCAATGGTAGCACTGCTGATACAAAAGTGGCTGTCAAAGTGAGTAAAATTTATGAACATTTTTAAACACTTTCACATACCTGTGGTCATTGCAGAAGTGAATTTAGGGAGGTCCCTAAGATCATTCTTGCTTATCATGAAACGCCTCTACTTAGGATAATAAATAAAGATTATGTGCTGCTTATTTAATACATGCTCGAAATCTATGAGGGTCCACCGTAGCCAACGCTATCTTAGTAGTTTGTGGATCCATTTATTTCATGGTCATAACAGTATCATATACCGTCCTACACTCCTTCCCCCACCAAATGACCACAGTTAGCCCTGATGATACATGTCGTATACATCTCTTTTTTTTATGCGAAACACGTGTCCAGTATTTTTTAGTAAAGAATCTATGTACAAAATTTCAAAAAGATATCATGAAAAAGCACAATGTTAAAACGATAAATTGGAATCGATTTTGGATATATTGGAGTCGATTCGATTGAGCTTGTTACCCTACTTGGCTGTCCCAACAAAAATATGGTCCACGCTCCGCTCGGCGACCGATACGCTAACCTCTGGAGTCTGGCGCCAGCTGTGCGCAGTACTATGATCTATCGTAAGCTGCGTGGTTCGCTCGGTAACCACACTGCCACAATTTCGAAATGTATTTGGGAAAAAATATGATTTGGTGTAAAAATTATTGGAATCGTTTCAGTTGCTTATTCTGAACAAACTATTTTCAGGTTTGGCATAAACAAAAAATAACGTTGATGCTATAGTCAATAAAAAAATCCTAATCTAATATTCAACTTTCTTTTCACAGACATTACGCAAAAGCGCTACAGAACAAGAAAAGACTGAGTTTTTAAAGGAAGCGGCGCTGATGTCCAACTTCAAGCACGAACATATATTGCGTCTTTTAGGAGTCTGTCTCGACAATGATCCGAACTATATAATAATGGAGCTTATGGAGGGAGGCGACTTGCTAAGCTACTTGAGGGCTAAACGAGTTTCACTGGTATGTAAACTTCAGCTAGAATAACCTTTATACAGTATTCATTTTTCTGCAAAAAGTATTTAATCCTTATGAATTCAAACGGGCGAGTAAACGTTTAACCCGTTCATATCTGCATCGGTAGATGACGGTAGGAGTCATCTTTCTTGGGTTTTGAGATGAAAGATATCAAATGTACTCGAATGCTATAACACCAACTGATCCGCACGATATCGCTGAACTGATCTAATATTGCACGAAAGCACAGACGGCTTTCATACCATACTTGGTCTGGACTCCTGCGAATACCATAACTACAAATATAAAAGAATATTTCGTTGTAAGCCTTTTAGAATACAGATATGTAGAACATTTTTTTTTTTTTATTATATTTCTGGTACTTATTGACAAGCCTACGTTGTGTTATCATGGGTTTTAATATTGTGATTTGAAAACATTGTAAAAGCCAATTATTTTTAAAAGAATAGCTGTGGAGTTTCTTTGCTGTTCTTTTCCAAGGGAAAAGTCCATTTGGAACCAAGCATCAGGCTTCTGATATTTCATAAGTGATTTATGTGAAAAAAAAACCGCAAAAAGTTACTGAAACCAACTATTACCAAATATAAGGTAAAGTAACATCTTTCTAACTTTATCCACAGTACACGCCTGAATCACTAACACTACTAGATCTTTTGAACATGTGTGTGGACGTGACAAAAGGCTGTCGCTACCTAGAAGAGATGCACTTCGTCCACCGCGACTTGGCTTGTCGCAACTGCCTTGTCGCGCATCGGGCCAACGGTAGAGTGGTCAAGATCGGGGACTTTGGACTAGCAAGAGATATCTACAAGAATGACTATTATAGGAAAGAAGGGGAAGGTAAGCTATGTTTATTTATTTAGTGAATCTTTATGCACAGGTAAAAATAAATTTTACAAATGTATTTTCTACCAATTGGGTGATGCAGAGACAAAACATGGCAATGTATATAAATGGATGATAGCGAAAATACAAGAAAAAATATTAATGTCATACATCATTATAAAAAAATGTTGTCGAGATAAGTAACGATCAGTTGAGGTAGAAAGAAATCTAGGAATTCAGCACTGCGAAGATTATGATAATAAGTTCTTAGGAAGTTAATAGTCATAAATAAGTCACTTATTTTAGTTAAAAATATGTACAATATACATCAACAGCAGCAACAACTATAAAACCAAGTTATGTCCTACGTAACTAGTTTAAGTAACGTTAACTAGCTGTTAAAAAGCGACTTTTTTTTTTAACTTGTTTTGATGTAAATGTCCGAATTTTTGGTCAGAACTTTTCTAATTTCGAAATGGTAATCCTATTTGAGTTTAGTCAAATACTATAGCTATGAATCTAACCTTGTGTCCGCAGGTTTGTTACCAGTACGATGGATGGCCGTCGAGTGCTTAGTAGACGGCGTGTTTTCTTGCCAGTCTGACGTATGGGCGTGGGGCGTGCTATGCTGGGAGGTAAGATCGACATATTATAGGTACATTTTTAAACTTCAAATTTTAAAGTCTTTGTTTATAAACTTTGTTTTACATTGAATAAGTTTCGATTGTGGTGCAATCAGGGTTCGAAGGGTATATATCAATTGATATATATCATGATATATATCCGATATATATCTGATATATATCAAACCATTTTTTGTGATATATATCAAAATTTATGGTATGTTGCATTTAAGTACTTTTACCGACGCGCTGCTGGCATATTCGTCGTTTTTTCTGTCTTCAGACCGTAATACCATAGTATAAAGAGGGACAGAGTAGGCCATCTTCATACAAACGGACCGCGCGCGGCTTGTATGTGTGCGCCTTAGTATCTATGGGTCGTCGGTCGTCGCACGCACACCTAAACACAATATTAGAGTGCTATCAGTGCGCTAGTCGCGGCTAGCACCGGACGAGGCTCGCGCGTCACGTGTTCTTGTTAAAAAAATGCATGGATCGTCACGAGGATTGCGAGCAACTTAAATCGTATTTAAATGCTAATCAGTAAGTTTGCAGTTTAAGTGCAGAATCTAGGTATCTTCACTACAAAAATTATTCTAGAAACCAAATTTTATTAGTGGTTCCACCTGACGACTTTGTAGAAAATATTATTTTGAGATGGAGCAGATGTTCCAAAAAGCATTTAAAAATGATCACATAAACTGCAAAGTTGGTATGTCTATTTATGAACAAATAAAAGATTTATATTTTTCAAATTATATTTCTAAAAGTTATTTACAAGGATACGGATATATTACACATTAAAGTTTAATAACAATGCGTTTCGTAGTAGTCGAAACCGAAGAAAGTAGGTATTTTTCTGTAGCTAATTTGTAATTCTGTATTAAATGTGTGATTCAATAGACATTATGTTTGTATTATTTATATTTGTATTAATTAAAAATAAAAATAAATATGGTTCTTTATATGTACAAAACTAAAAATTGGTAAAAAAACTGACTAGTATATGTAAACTAAATACTAAGCAAATAATTTAAACATAAGCTCTAAGTCTATAAATATTTGTTAGCGGTTTGGGCGACAACCGTAACCGACGAAGCGCGGACAGTCGTCAACCCTAAGACAGTAGTAGGCAATTAAATCGCGGATTGGGTCGGAGATAACCTACTTCCCCGCTTTATTCTATGGTAATACTTCGAATTTACCAAGTAGGTACAGCAATCAATAATAATAGTGCAACGTAAAAGAGCCAAAATAATTTTCAATTCTGGCATCTGCAAACATACTCCATAGAAGTGAAGTGTTTATCCTTTAGGAATGTCAACAGGCGATTTGACAGTTCAAGCTGACTAGAAAAAGACTAATTTGTTATTTGATTATAACTTGACCAAGTAAAAATATTAGGATTTTTAAGATATTTTAATTTTGTTTCCCTAATATTTATAGACTTTGTTTTCTCAGAAAAAGATGGTTATTTTTAGTTGATTTTTGTGAACTATAAGATTTAATGTTTATTTTGTTAAATAAAAACTAAAAATATGTTGTTTTTATATTGTAAAAAAATCCATAATAAACTGTCATGTATCTGTAGAAATTGTATTGGTAGTAATAAGATAATAAAATGGCAGTCTTAAGAAATCGATATAAATATCGGATATATATCCGAGTTTGGATATATATCGGATATATATCATAAATATCTGATATTTTGATATTTATTATAAATATCGGATATTTTCGAACCCTGGGTGCAATGGTGATTATAATAAATTAATCGTGTCAGGGGCACATCTATAATATTCTGATTTCTATATTTACTCAGTTATTAGTTGCTATATTTGTAAATAATGTTATTGTGTGGTATCAGGTACTATCACTGGGTCAGCAACCATACCCGGCGCGCACTAACCGCCAAGTGCTGTCGTACGTCCGCACCGGAGGCACGCTCGACAGGCCCCCCAATTGTCCTTCAGCATTGTAAGTATCTCTACTACAACATTTATGGTTATGTGCCGCTAAAGCATTCAACACGACCGACTGCTGGAAATGTACCAAAGAGAATAGGTGAACAGGCTATAATATTCCCAGTGCTGAGACCCAAGCCGCTGATATGTGCATGAAATGAGTGACACGTGGCCTTTGCTGGCCGTAATGAGAACGCGACCGCTTGATGGCTCGACGCGAACTGATGGTTATTATAAAGTAAAATGAATGCGAGGCGTAAATGCTGACGATGCTATGCTGATGTGCGGTTGCACCGTACATGCTCCCGAGCGGGAAGATAAATATCAGATGAATTCCATCGTGTGATTCCAATCGGTTCTTATTCTATGTTCAGAGTCTCCATTTAAATTCTGTTTTGCTAGTCATAGGCACTGTTCACTTGTCCACTTTAGGCACTTTAGGAATTTCACTGTAATCGGATACACATGGAATCTCACACCTATTACGCGCACTGACACTATATTGAACCACAGACGACGTAAGTATAAGAGGCCCCAGCCTCTGCTCGTGCTGGCGTCTCGTTATGCGGGGTTGGTAGACTCGCCAATGTGGCCCTTGCATCATTTCTGGCATCATTCATTCTAGCTACGACTTACTTCAAAAATGCTGGAGTTATTCGGCGGAAGCACGGCCGTCGTTCCGACAGTGCCTTGAAGTGGTGCGAGCGCTACGTGACAAGACGTCGCCCAACATCACGCTGACGGCCACGCCCACGCCCGCGCCTCACTACCTCACTCTACTTGGAGACGGTAAGCCTGACAACTGTGATTACAATCTACGTTTTATAGCAGTTTTATCTCAATATAAGCCGTGTCCATGATTTATACAATTTGTAAAGAAAACCCTGTCCGATCCGTGAAGGTATTGTTAAGTATCGATAACTGATTCTACTAATGCATGCCAAACTAAACTTTAAAAAAAAAACCTCTAATAAATAAATATTATTTCGCAAAAGCAGAACTTAATACATGCGCAGTAGGCAACACATGCGCGGGCGAAGGGGGGAAGGGCAAGCGGTACGCGCTCGCTTCTCTATTTGCTCATAATACTGGCAAAAATGGTGCTGTCACTTTTAAAAAAAATGACAAATTTTAGAGAAGTTGGAATTATTTTGCGGAAAAAAAATATTTCAAAATTCATTAGTATTGTTACTATGATGATTATGTAAAATTTTATATTTTATTTGGTCATGTGTTTACCTAACCTTTATTATCCGGTCGGACAGGGTTCTTTTTTACATATTGTATATCACATGGGCCAAAATGACTAACTTCCATACAAGCATTCATTCCCTATTAACCCCCTTAACGGTATTTTCAAAATCCCTCCTTAGTGCTCATCTTCATTTTTAAAAGAAGGTTCCATATTTCTTCACCAAACTGTTTAGACTGTTGCCTGCCAGTGAATGAATGAATGAGTTAAGATTTATTGTAAGTAATTCATTACTTACGAAAATTAATAATGATAAATGCTCAGTTTCATGGTCTGACCATTTGATCGTTATCGTTATAGTATACAGGGTGTATCTGACATCGTAACGCAAACTTCGCGAAAAGGCTAGACCTCATGCCACTAACAAAATTATGATAGTCATTTATGTCGTTAATGAACGGTTACAGAATTCACAGTGTTTAAAAAAAAGTGTCGGCTCGGCCTTTGAACGTTGCAAGCGTGCCGCCGTACGGGTTTGTAGGTATGACGTTGATCCCTGATGTGAACTCTATTAAATCAGCTGATAAGATCGTTTTACTAGATTTGTTTTCATTGCGCTTTTTTGTGTAATTAGCGAATTAATTAATTTTTACTTTAAAATCTTATTGGGTTATAATAGTATAGCAATTATGAACGGTATAAAGTGAAAAAAACTACATATATATTTTTTTAAATCATGAAAAATCCGACGAAAAATTCCACCACTGGGGGGTTCAGAATCATGTACTGGATCCATGGTACTCGTTTGTGCGTCGATGTCAGATACACCCTTTATATCAACCGGAACACGATCAACTGAGAAAGTAATTAATATATTGAAGAAGAAATAATATTGCTGCTTTTTATATCATTGCTGCCATCTCTAGATATTTTTCTAGAAATGGTAATTGCCCCCTGTTCCTGATACCCTCACCATCATACCCATTATTCACATGCATGAATTACAATTAAACGCCCGGCTACTCGCTCAATCTTTCTTCTCGCTCTTCGGTTGTATACTATTTCTTGTAATTTATCTTTAAAACCACGACAAATGTCGTGGTGGCCTAGTGGTTAAAACACCTGCCTCTCAAGTATGAGTGCGCGGGTTCGATTCCAAGTCAGGCAAGTACCAATGTAACTTTTCTAAAGTTACATTGGCCTTGACAATTGGTCTTTGCCTTTGGTTTTGTACTTTCTAAGTATATCTTGGACACCACTGACTGAAGGTGAAGGAAAACATCTTGAGGAAACCTGGACTTTATAAGTCTGAAATCGCCAACCTGCATTGAGCAAGCGTGGTGATTACGCTCAATCCTTCACTGTATGAGGGGAGACCTGTGCCCAGCAGTGGGACGATAAAAAGGTTGATGATGATGATGATCTTTAAAACGACCGGTCCGGTATATTTGCACTTTTCAGATTGTAGTCAGAAAATACCTAAAACCACAATCTTTATCAATCAGCATGTTATCTCTTATGTAGAAGTGGCTGTTATTTTAATACAAATATGAGATAAATAATTAAAATAAATTTTCTTGATTTCATGTTATCCCAACTAACCGATCGATGTATTGTGCATGGGCTGCATGTTCAGATGCCGTCGACAACCGCACCTACCTATTGGACGAGAATGAAAACGCCTGCTTAGGTTCGTGACTACAATCATTGAAAGATATCATGCAGCTTACTTTATTCCCCTCCTTGAAATTAATGAAATAATTATAATGCAGATGAAGACTTCCCGGAGCACCACATGGAGCCATCGCGACTGCTTCCTGAACGTACTCCGAAATACTTGGAACTCATGTACGACAGCGACTCTGCACCCGGCACTATCTGTGACGGGTACGAGGTACCCCGAGCGCCAATTACGTACATGCCTCCATTCTCAAGACACAGCATCGTCGGTGTCGCACCAAATAGACTGATCAAACCACCGTTGTACAGAACACATTCCTTACGAACTCACACGCGCCCGCCGAATGCCACCATCATTCCCTTGCGGAACGGGCTGGTGAAGCGAGCTTCGCTGTGTGAAGAAATTAGCGCTCGAGAGCCGAGACCGTGTTCGTCAAGAGAACAACCGCGCGTTGACTTAGACTTTGATAAACACGTATTCAAGACTCCATTTTGAACTGTGATATTAGAAAAAAAATAATTATGCAATGTGTAAATTTTCCACCGAATGAGGATACTGTTTTAGAATTAAGTGAATATTTAATATTATTTATTTTCACTAGATTACCGTTTGTAAATAGAGGTGAATAAATTCATTGTACATATTAGTGTAAGCTGCTGTGCTGCAATTATTGCATCCGTAGAAAACATATTAATGCATTTATTAAAAGCCAGTTAATTAAATATATTGCCTATCATCTGGTCTATGTACTTTTTTTTTTTTTACCTATACCTACGTGTATTTAAGCTTTGACCAAACTGAAGCGAAAGTAATGGGGAATAAAAGTCACTCGCGCCTGGGGCCTTCTATTTTTTTCAGAACGTTTGAAAGAGAAAACATGTAGATATAATTATGTTTCTCAGATGACTGCCTCCGTGGCGTACGGTAGCGATCTTCTCTAGCATCTTTCGATCCCCGCGCAGTGCAAATATTTGTATGCATGAATATTATTTGCACTGGTCTGATCGTGCCTCGGAAAACACGTCAAGCCCGCGTTGGTCCCGGTTGCCATACGAACATCTAATTTCAGTCGTTACGGGTTGTTGGAGCCCTCAAAAGTCCAACAATTGGTCTAACTGCAATGCTTCGATATCGCCTTCGGGTTGTAATCGTTGTGGAGGTCAGACGGCAGTCGCTTCACGGAAAATATCGAAGTTTAGCCTAGATCAGCAATTTAGACTGGTAAAGCGGACCCCAGACTCCAAAGCTAAAAAGCTTCGGATGCTACTGGGATTAACGCTGAGATGATGGTGATGTGTTTTTAAGATGCGTCATATTCTAATAATTCCAAAAATCTTGAACGGCATTTGCCTCAGTATGGCCAAAGATTTGGAGCAAGAGAGCTATCTCCACCTTATAAAACCTAGATCAAGGTTCCAAAACAGTGAAAATACTACTTACTTGTGCAAGTAGGTATACAAATATTGAAGCGTAACGTAATTGTATAGTATTTTAGTTCCGCAAGTGTAAATGAATTCAGTTTTTCAAAATACATGGAACATATTTTTTAGCAGACTAGCTAGATAACTTGTCCATTTCTGTTCTTGCGCGCGTATTATTTGGAGTTAGTACACACGAGAGGCACGCGTCGACTTCCGTTGACCATGCGTCGCAGAGCTCAAATATACCATTAGTAGGTATAAAAAGAAGACAGCCACCCACACGTATACATATACAGGGTGGCTGTCGTCTAGAAATTCGGGCTGTAGGTAAGTATACGTTCAGTAAATACATGTGTACTTACTAAACGTATACTTACAGCCCGAATTTTTGACGCAAGATTAATTATGCTCTTATAGCTTCGAAGTTTGTGAAGTTACTGTATTAGTGTCTGGCACTTCGTAGCTTAGCTATAGGCGGTGTATCCTTGCGCGGGTAACACATCTCCGAAAACAACTTCTTCTTCTTCTTCAGCCTATAGATGTCCACTGCTGGACAAGGGCCTCCCCCAAGGCTTTCCACGCTGACCGGTCTTGTGTTGCCCGCATCCATCGGCTTCCCGCGACCTTCACCAGGTCATCGGTCCACCTTGTTGGGGGCCTCCCTACGCTGCGTCTTCCAGTACGTGGCCGCCACTCCAGAACCTTACTGCCCCATCGGCCATCGGTTCTACGAGCAATGTGCCCTGCCTACTGCCACTTAAGTTTAGCGACTCGCAGAGCTATGTCGGTGACTTTGGTTCTTCTGCGGATCTCCTCATTTCTGATTCGATCACGCAGAGAAACTCCTAGCATAGCTCTTTCCATTGCCCTTTGTGTGACTCTGAGCCTTCGTATGAGGCCCATTGTGAGCGACCACGTTTCAGTTCCGTAAGTCATCACTGGCAACACACACTGGTCAAAGACTTTAGTCTTGAGACACTGTGGTATCTTGGACGACGAGAAGATGTAGCGTAGCTTCCCGAACGCTGCCCAACCGAGCTGGATTCGCCGAGACACCTCTTTCTCGAAGTTGGACCTACCTAGTTGGACTGTTTGTCCCAGGTATACATACTCGTCAACAACTTCGAGTGCAGAGCAACCAACTACAATTGGAGTGGGTGCGACATGAGAGTTCGACATGATCTTCGTCTTATCCATGTTCATTTTTAGACCCACTTGTTGGGAAGCTCTGCTGAGGTCATTGAGCATTTTGCCCAAGTCTTCCAGGGTCTCAGCCATGACCACGATATCATCTGCGAAACGGAGATTAGTGATGTACTCGCCGTTGATGTTGATGCCAAGTCTTTTCCAGTCCAGGAGCTTGAAGACATCTTCCAACGCAGCAGTGAATAATTTAGGAGATATGACATCTCCTTGTCTCACTCCACGCTGCAGTTGGATCGGTTTCGAGTCCTGATCCTGGAGACGGACTGACATGGTAGCGTTTTTGTATAAACACTTTATCACCTCAATGTATCTATGGTCAATTTGGCACCGCTGGAGAGACTGTAGCACCGCCCAAGTCTCAATCGAATCGAAGGCCTTTTCATAGTCCACAAACGCCAAGCATAGTGGTATGTTATACTCCTCGGACTTCTGTATAACTTGCCGCAGCGTATGAATGTGGTCTATGGTGCTAAAGCCTTTTCGGAAGCCTGCTTGTTCGGGAGGCTGGAAGTCGTCGAACCTGCGAGCGAGACGATTCGTGATGACCCTAGAAAACAGCTTGTAGACATGGCTCAGGAGGGATATCGGTCTGTAGTTTTTCAGGAGGGTTTTGTCACCTTTTTTGAAAAACAAAACCACCACGCTCCTGTGCCACGCCTTAGGCGTTTCGCCTTTAAGAATGACGGAATTAAATAGCTTCTGAAGCGCTTTGAGAACCGGTTTGCCACCCGCTTTCAGAAGCTCAGCCGTAATTCCATCATCTCCAGCCGCCTTATCGTTCTTGAGCTGTTTCAGGGCCATACCAATCTCGTACAGGCTGACGTCCGGGATATCGTCGGTGTAGTGTCGGGTTAGTCTGGCTCTAGGATCATTAGCCAGGCTTACAACAGGTGCGTGTGTTGATGTGTATAACTCTCCGTAGAATCTCTCAATCTCACCCAAAAGATCGGGCTTGGAAGTGACGATCCTACCATCCCCAGTCTTCAGCTTCGCAAGTAGACTCTGTCCAACAGACAATTCTCGTGCGAACACTTTGGAGCCTTTGTTCCGCTGGATAGCCTCTTTAATACAATTTGTATTAAATTGGCGTATATCGCGAGTCAGAGACTTTGAGATTTGTCTGTTAAGGCATCTGATACGCGAAGCGCCATCAGGGGATTTTAAGATCACCTCCCGTCTTTCTTCCATTAGCCGGCGGGTGGGACCGGAGATCTTCTTCTGTCCTTTTGCCCCGTGTGGTACCGGGCCTAGAATAGTACCAACCCATATCCTCCCGTGGGTGTCGTAAGAGGCGACTAAGGGAAATCACCAGGGAAGCGGGCAGCAGCGCTCCTCCTGTGTAATATCAAATCACTGCGATCCCCAATCCGCCTGCCAAGCGTGGGGATTATGGCAAACCCCCCCAATGATGCACACGATACAGCCCAGGCCCCTAGTCCCCGGCAGCTCCGCTATTCCAGTCTACGGTAGCGGACTCGGTTACGGCAGAGCAAGGGGTGCTAAGAATCTCCGGCAGAGATCCGGCTACCATCACCAACGACGACTTTTGGCCCTGGCAACATTTAACACGCGCACACTACGGACCGATGAGAAGATTGTCGAACTGGAGGAAGAACTGAGCCGGTTGCGCTGAGACATTGTGGGGTTATCTGAAGTCCGAAGAGAGGGAGAGGACTCGATAATCCTGAAGTCTGGCAACCTGCTCTATTTCCGGGAAGGCGACCAGCTGTCCCAGGGTGGCGTCGGGTTTATTGTCCACAAGTCCCTCGTGAACAACGTTGTTAAAGTCGGGAGCTTTTCGACTCGGGTGGCGTACCTTGTACTCAGAATAACAAAACGATATTCGTTAAAGGTTATACAGGTCTACGCCCCGACGTCTAAACACTCTGACGATGAGGTGGAGGTTATGTATGAGGACGTCAGTAGAGCCATACATTCCTCCAAAACGCACTACACCGTTGTCATGGGAGACTTTAACGCAAAACTGGGCATGCGAGAGGCGGACGAGACGAAAGTGGGGCAATTTGGAGTTGGAAATCGGAATCCCAGAGGTCAGATGCTAATGGATTTCATGGAAAAGGAAGGACTCTTTGCGATGAATTCTTTTTTCAGGAAACCATTGCACCGCAAGTGGACCTGGCTCAGCCCCGATGGTCAGACCAAAAACGAGATAGACTTCATAATGTCAACGAGAAGGCAAGTGTTCAACGATGTCTCCGTGATCCATGCGGTTAAAACCGGGAGTGATCACCGTATTGTTAGAGGCATCTTGAACCTCAACATTGGGCTCGAACGCTCTCGACTTATGAAGTCTACGCTCCGTCCAGCGTCAACACAACTCCAAAACCCCGAGAACTTTCAGATCGAACTACAAAACCGCTTCGAATGCCTCGGTGAATGCGTAGATGTGGACGACTACAACAACAAAGGTTTGTGGAAACTCTCCAAACGGAAGGGTCTAAGTTCTACAAAACCCTCCGTTCAAAAGGATAAAAGTACTAAATGTTGGCAGCATTGCTCAATGTTATGGTTATATATGCTACTATGGCTATGTACCAATTTCTTAGTATATAGCATAAAAATAAAAACAAATAATGAATATTTAATTTTTTATTTGGTACACGATTAATTTATTTACTAATATTATGTTTTACAACTAAAATAAATGTGCATCTTCACTAACAGCTAAATTAGTAAGTTCACCTAGAAAGTGATTTTTCTTTAGCTGTATAGTAAGATGTACTTTTTGTTATAATAAGTTCCATCACATATTGGGTCAAAACGTCTGAAAAATTGATACATAAAAGTATGTATGCAGTTTGATTAAAATTGTTGCATCCCACAAATTTAATGCCGTTTCGCTTTATATTTCATTTGATGATGTTTCCACTGCGGCTGGACTAAGTCCTTGAAAGATTTTCAACATGGTAATTAAGTCATAGTCGTTGCAAACTTTCAGGGGACAGTAGACTCAGAGAGAATATTAAATAGATTTGACGATCGAGTACATTAGAACGTGAATTAAGCACAATAACTACAAACAACAGTCATCAATCCCAAGCTGGCGGATGTAAGCCCGATATGTACCCAGCAGTGAAAACAAATATTACAATGGTTTAATCATAGGACTTCGAACATAATATTTTTACTGGAAATGTCGAACTTGCTGTACGGACGACAGCAGGTCAAGCTGCCCCAAACAACCTTGATAATCCCAATCAACCTTGAGCCTTAATGCTTTAGAGATAAAGTTGAAAATCTAAAAAAGAAATGTAGTAGCTTGATGTGTTGTCGTCTGTACAATGGTACATCGTTATCTATTACGACGCCTACATCAATACTTATTGCTGATTTGCTCTTTAGTCATTCACATGAGACATGATTATTAAACTACACTTCTTATTCTGGAAAATAAATCGAGGTAGTGAAATAATCTTTAGACGTGATACCACGTTAAGAAAAAAAAAAGTGCTTTCGCGCGGTTACCGCAAACGAAAGCCAATAGTAAAAATAAAATATACTTTTCTTAACTAAATAAAAGTTCTTACGGAGTAATTTATTAGTCTATATCTACTCGCCGTCTTCGGCAATTTCCTGCTTCATGCGTTTCTCGTGTTTCAACTGTTCGGTGGTAGTTACGTTGCCTCCGATGGCGGGCGGCTCCTGGTCCTGGTGATCATCGTCTTGTGCGTCGTCCTTGCTGTTCTCGTGAAGCAGTACGTATTCCCGCTGAGAGAAACCAAACTTGACCACATCACGTTCAAGTAACTCTACATAACGACGAGCCTCGATCTTTTTGTTGTTCACGAAAGTACCATTCGCCGATTCTGGTGAAAAAGAAAAGGTCCAAGTCAGTAATAGAAGTCGCACAACAACCCACAGGTTATTGAAATGTTTGGTAGGTTTATCTATTCTATAGATACGTAGAAATACAATTACTCATTCGTACATCTATTTACTGAAATCATGTTTAAACTATAATAACAGGTCTCAAAACCCAATGTGACGGTATGGTCCTACTAATATTCTAAATGCGAAAGTTTGTATGTCTGGATGTTTGTTACTTTTTCACACAAAAACTACTACACAAATTTGGATGTAATTTGGCACGCATATACAGGGTGTATCTGACATCGTAACGCAAACTTTGCGAAAAGACTACACCGCATGCTACTAATAAAATTATGATGGTCATTTATGTCGCTAATGAACGGTTTCAGAATTCACAGTGTTTAAAAAAAGTGTCAGCTCGGCTTTTGAACGTTGCAAGCGTGCCGCCGTGCGGTTTTGTAGGTATGACGTTGATCCCTGATGTGAACTCTATTAAATCAGCTGACAAGATAGTTTTTCGAGTTTTGTTTTCATGGTGCTTTTTTGTGTAATTAGCGAATTAATCAATTTTTACTTTAAAATCTTATTGGGTTATTAAATTATAGCAATTATGAACGGTCTAAAGTGAAAAAACTACATACATATTTTTTTAAATCATGAAAAAGCCGACGAAAAATTCCACCACTGGGGGGTTCAGAATCATGTACTGGATCCATGGTACTCGTTTGTGCGTCGATGTCAGATACATCCTTTAGTTTATAGACAGGAATAACACATAGGATACTTTTTATCCCGATATTCCCGCGGGATCGGAACTTACGCGGGAGAAACTGGCGGGCGCAGGTGTTCTCCTATAATTATGGATGACAGCAGGTCAAATTACCCGAAACTGTAAATATTCTAATCAATCTTCAACCTTAATGATGTAGAGATAAAGTTGAAAATCTAATACAGAAATCTAAAAGATTGTAGTAGCTTGATGTGCTGTAGTCTGTACATGCTTCTTTATTCATAAACATTACTCAAGTAGTGATTGTCGACTAATTAACATGTTTGACAATTGAATGATAGTTTAATCACATATCGCACTAATAATACAATAGTGTATCAACTCAAAATTCGTCGAACTTGACATAATACGATAAACACACGTAAAATTTAATTCCTCACACGTCATCAAAACCGTCGTTCGAATAATGCAAAAAACAGATAAGAGATGGTGCTATAAGTCACTATTTACGACATTTCGGTTGCCACTTCCCTCCCGCAACATTGAGTCATCTTTAGTTGCGACCATCAGTGATCGGAAGAGCACGTGCCGCTTGGCGTAATATTTTGACTTGCAACAGTATTACTCAATCAGGTATGTAAAATTTATATTTTTATTTTGAATTAACATAGTATTGTTGATTTGACCTAAACACGCGCTTGGTGTTATTTCGAGTTATTACACTATTACTGATTTACAAAAACAATAATTAAAGTACTATTTCTACTTATGACACTATAATTGATTTGGTTAGTAGTTTTTGATATGATACAGTTTTGTTGAGTCATAAGGTTAAGTTGATTTTTGTATGGTTTATAAATGTATAATTCATAATATCTATATGTCAATTGCAGTAATATCTATAACTCATTCGAATTTGTACAAGTGTTATGAGAAAAATGCTTTCTTAGAAGTATTATTTTAATAATTTAGAGTTAATACACTATTTGTGACAGCCATCAATCAATAATTTATTTGAACAAAATTTTATTTATTTTATTTATTTGTAGGTTCAGTATACATCGTGGCCGTGTACTTGTTGATATGGCAAGAAGTATTAGAAGCAGCCATCACGTTAAGGAAAATCACGAACTTGTCAGAAATTCGTCACCGTCATTATTGTCATCAGTGTATACAAATAGATACACAGAGAGAAGACAGCGATGATGCGATTGAACAGTCAACACTTTCTATGTATACCATCGTCATCAACAATTCATCCAGTACTTCAAGAAACTGACGTAAACCGTTCTACCAAAATTTTAATGTCCTTGTGTTCTCCAAATATGGTTAGTAACGTTAGCCTGATAACAAAATGCAACCAAAAGAAATATTACATTTCACCCATCCACTCAGGCCAGAGCGACTTTGATGATTCTGATTATGATCCGCATTTTGTTCCTGATAGCAAAGCAAAACTCCCAATCTGCTTCGAGGTCGAACAACAAAATCTCCAAGTGATTCTTCTTCAAGAAGCCAGTAGCTCCAGTAGCTCATCATCTAGTAGCTCTTCATCAAACAGTTCAGATGAAGGAGTTCTGGATAATTTAAGTCCCGTTACTGGAACCAGTAGCTTGACTACAGAATCAAATATTTCAACCGAAGACCAAAGCAATCATACAAGGGACAGGAAAGAACTACTTGACAAAAATATAATACCCAGAAATTACCGCGAAACGTGCTAGAAGGATTTGACTGATTAAAAAAGTATTACTTGTTTTTCTTTTTTCATTCATAAAAAAATTGTGATTTTCAGACTGGTTAGAATTAAGTTAAAATAATTATTAAGTATATTTTTTTTAATATGAATAGTACTATACAAATAATTTGTTTTGTTTTAATATTTGTGTATTCTTGTTTTTAAAGGTTTATTTTGATAAATGGTTAGAATAAACTATACTTTTAAAGATATCAGTATAAGTAACGACTGTTTTTGTTTATGAAGACTTGTTATTTTTATTTTAGAAGATTGTTTTCATTTTTTTTGCGAAATGTTTATTTGTCAAATCTTTTAAATATTTGTTCTTTTATCTAAATGTCTACTCCGGTAACTGACTGATTAAATATGCGAATTTACATTAAATTATAGTCTTTAACAAAAAAATTGCTGGTTTTATTTATTAATATGCAAAACAAAATAATAAACAGTTCATATAAAACAACTTATCTTATTCAAATGTATATAATTATAATATTCTAACACATTCAGATAATACCAGCTAGTGTCAACCTAAGCAGAGTTTGATCTATGGATATTAGAAAATGAATAAACATACATTGTAAAGACATAGTACACTAGGAATCGGTTTTCATCTATGTTGTATGTACAAAAACTAAGTTAAAACCGGAGGAAAAATTATTATTCCGACTGTAACAACTCAAAATATTTCACCAATAATGAATTAACTAAAAATAATGTTTCATTTTGAAAAAAGTTTATGGAGGAAGACAGTCTCAACTCAAAATTTCTAAATAATTAAACTATTTGTTTTCTTTTTTTATTTTTGTAAAGATATTATTCATTTCAATTCAGTTTAATAGCTCATATGGCAGTTATTCAAATTGCAACTATTATAGGAAGTGAGTAATAAGTTTTTTGTTAATTCTGAAAAATGATCGATTTTGAGTTGATACAGTATTGTATTATTAGTGCGATATATAAAACTATTTAAAACTTTGTTTTATACATAGTATAAAACAAAGTCGCTTTCTCTGTCCCTATATCCTTATGTATGCTTAAATCATTAAAACTCCGTAACGGATTTTCATGCTATTTTTTTAATAGATAGAGTGATTGAAAAGGAAGGTAAAGGAAGGAAATGTACAACGTGTAACAAAAAGGGTATATACATACCAAGGGCATGGCATCTTTAGATGATATCAAACACGGAACAGATAATAAAGCTGGAAAGGCCGAGTGGGCGTGGCCGACGCGCCACACATGTGAGACGCAAATCTTATGTCGACTGAACGTCCGAAACATTCATTTAGTATTCTTAAAAGTACTTCAAGAGTCGGAGCTCCGCTTTAAAATGCCGTATTGTGCAATAATAACATGCAGGGCAAAAAGCCAGACCTCAACTATACAACGTGGTGGTATATCTTTCCATCGGTAAGTCGAAAATAATATTATGTTGTAGTAAAATTTGTAAAAAACACAAAAATATACTGAAAACTATGATATTCCAAACTTTCATGATATTATTGCATCAAGGAAGAAAAAAATTTACATTGCTCGGTCTGTCTTCACTTTGGAAAAACAATAAGAAAGTCCGCATACGATGTAGTGAATCCAATGCGTCCTCTACACTTTACTCATTGTCATTTTGTCCTTGGCCCTGATTGGCCGAAAAGCAGGGCGCCATGATTATTTATAGTGAGGTGACCATGTGGTTAATTAAAATTATCGATAGAATTCAGAAATATACGAGTATGATAAATATATTGTTTGAATGATTTTATATTTAATTAATAATATTTTTAGTTAGACATATTTAAATAATATATTACTTATTGTTGAAAAGCCTTCGTAAAATTTCTGTGGACAAGGCCTATTATTATAGTGTTGCAGACTTTTTGTTTTAGAAATTTAATTATTAGAAACTGACATTAATTATATTATTGACTGATGAATTTGAAATAGAATTATTGTATTAATTGATGGAATAATATTATTAAGCAAACAATGAACTAGGGCTACTTATATTATTTAATGTAAATATTTATATTGTCTATTTTTAAATTGTAAACATTTTAATTGTGCATGCCTTTTAATTGCCGAAATATGGCTGTTCGTATTAATATTATGTACCGCCATGTTTGTAATGATGAAATGTAATGGATTGATATAAAGAGCCATGTCAGCTGTTAATATTTATTTTAATAAATTGCACAATTTGACGTACATACGTCAAATTGTGAAAATAAAAATAAATAAATTATAAATTTTAGGTTTCCTAAAGAACCTAGCGTTATAAGGGAGCGTTGGATTGTCGTTGACGTTAGTAATAGATAGCAAGCGTCAATTACTAAATAAATACATTCTATTTCAAGGGCAGTGATTATTTGTAATAAATAAAATTATTTCCTTATATTTCTATCATCTTTCATTTTTTCCACAATATTCATTAGATATAATATTTATTGTTAAAGATATCAAGGTCCAGTTCTAGCGATTTATTCTTGTTTTGCATGTGCAAATGATTATGCCTGCAAGAGGATAGTGCTAGTGTCAGTGCCAAAACCCACTCGAGATGCTCTTTAGAAATATAAGACCACACGGTGGAGCCAACAATAACTCTACGGCATTGATTTAAGTTTGTTATAATTGTAATTTGCTTATATAGAACCCTTACATGTGATACATTTTTAAATCCCTAAACTTATTCTATAAAATGACACCATAACTAAACTTTTCATGACACCATAATCATTACTTATAGAAATAAAAAGTATTATAGGAAAAAATATTTAAAATTACTAAAGTTAGGTAGGTACGACATTTTATTACACATTTTTGCTAAAATCTCGGAAACTGAAAGTCCTATCACCTCAAAACTTTTTGTAAAACTGTTTTACACCTAAACCTTTCATTTAACTCTAATTTTATGTTGATAGTACCATAAACAAAAGATCACATTTTCAAATTACGTAAATTTATAAGTACAATTTTTTTTTAAACTCCCTACAAATTACGTAAAAATCATATACCTGGAATATTAAAGATCCCAATTCTTACGAAACTACATAATGAGAACACAATCCTTTTCTGTCAATTTTATCGATATATACTATCGATATAAATATCGACCTTTTGGTCGCCATAGCGTGTATGAGAAATTTGTGAATGTACGAGTGTACGTCAAATGCATTACTTACTTTAGTGTGATCACCAATTACAAACTTATAATCGAAGTGTGAGTATTTATTTGTGTGCGTAATGCGCTTCCGTATTGGTCTTTTGCTTACAGGTGAGTTATAGAGGGGAATCAAGCGGCGACACGCGTTCTAATACTAATTCCGAACTATTGCCATTCTAATAACTTCATCTGTTCTGTGATATCAAACGATATTGGAAGGGTTTCTCAAAATAAAATACTCAAAAAATTGGTACCAAATTTTGGGTTTCGTGTGTTTCTTAAAATCAAATCATAACAAACGTGGCAGCACACTACATACGTTAATAACTACTCGTTACCCGTCACGTTACTTGCCAAAATCCGATAAATGTCTTCAATGTCTCTGTGCGACTAGTATGATAGTCGCCTATCACAGGTGTTTTTCCTCATTACTTCCTAACAGAAAGACATAGGATTAAAAAACCCTTCCAATATCGTTTGATATCAGGTAAATATGCCATGCCTTTGTTATGTATGTACCCTTTATGTTACACGTTGTATATTAACATCCATTAAATGGTGGAGAAATATTGTTATTTTGAGTTTTCTAATGTGATACCGTAAATAGTACATATTTTTTTTCTGCTTACATCGCAAACACAGTCTGAATCCTACTAGATTTATCAAAATAATGTACTAAATATTTGTACATCTGTCATTGGCTAATTTTCGAAGCGGTTTTAACCAATACAGCATTAATCCTTTCGGTTTCATACAATGTGTAAAGAAAACCCCGTCCATCCCATAAGGATAATAAAGGTTAGGTAAACAAATGACCAAATATGTACAACTAGCTTTCCGCCCGCGGCTTCGCCCGCGTGGAGTTATATCGCGCTTTTTAGATTTCGCTCAGGATGATTAAATTTTTCCGGGATAAAAGGTAGCTTATGTTCTTTCTCAGGGTCTAAAGATTTTCTGTGCCAAATTTCAACAAAATCGGTTGAGAGGTTTAAGCGGGAAAGCGTAACAGACAGACAGACAGACAGAGTTACTTTCGAATTTATAATATTAGTATGGATATGAAATTTTACATAATCATCATAGTAATAACACTAATGAATTTTGAAATAATCTTTTTTTTTCCGCAAAATAATTCCAACTTCCCCAAAATAAGGTAATTTTTTAAAAAGTGACAACAATGAGCGAATAGCGATGCGACCGCGTGCCGCGTGCCCTGCCTCCCTTCGCCATGAAATAACATCAATTTAAAAAGTACAGATTCTATTCACAAGTCTATTCAAATTAATATTACGCCTTAGGGGGAATGCAGGTGTAATGTTATTTGTGTATGTACTACATCAAATGACATACCAAGATCAATGACGTAAGGCCGGACCCGGCGGCCCTGCGAACCGTCGGTGCGGGTGAAGGGCGTGGCGCGGTACTGCAGCGCGGCGTGCTGCTTGCTGATGGACGGGTGCTCCAGCGCTATGTCCACGACCTTCTTGTCGCGTCCGATCAGGAACGCAGACTGGCGGTGGATGTAAAGGATCGGTAGCGCTTTGTCGCCTTTGAACGGGTAGAACCTGAAAATTATATTTATGCTGTTACAGTCATGATCTAGAGTTTTGGCAGGAAAGCTGAGTGTCACGCTCATTTTTCATTGGACATTTAAATTAACTAAATAAAAGTGCGTGATTTATGTATTAGAAAGTGCATTCAGTAGATAATTCATAAAAAAAAAAACATTAAATACCGCAGCATAGTGGTCTCATCATGACTGCCTCAAACCTCCCTCGTGGACGGTTCACGCGGCCGTTTTTTTCGACTATCATTGGCGATATCCGCCATTATTGTGAAGTTAATTTTACACGTGTTATTGACAAAATTGTGGTATCTTTTCCACAGGGGCCATTGATCAAGAGTTGAAATTGACATGATCTAATATGACATGAATTCGAAGCTTAGAAAGGTGTTGTGTGATTCAAAGATTGTGTAGTTAGTTAAATTACTTCATGAGCCGAATTTTACTTCATTCATAAATAAACAGCAAAATATTTACCTCCATCTTCTTTTAGGCTGCTTAGCGTCATCAGGTTCAGTGTACTTAATCACAACACCATTGACAGTATTGGCATCAGCCGTCAGTTTTCCAGACAGACCAAAGTTCGGCTTCTCTTTATCAGCCGGATCTTTGCCGTCCTCTGTTTTAACATCTGCCTTTCCCCAATCGTATTCTTTATTCTCTTCAGCATCTGCGAACCTATGTAAATAAAACGTTTTTTTAATGATTTCGTTTTTAAAAACTTCGTATCGATTCGTTCGTATTTGATACACAAATAAAAAATAAATTACTCATTCATACGAATGAACTGGATAGGTAGTATGACCGTTATTGGTGCACATCACAAACCTGCTCTTGCGATCTCGTGGTCTAGGCTCAGTTTTGACTACAGGTCGTCCGCGCTCCACATTGCGCTCTTCCGGTCTGCCAGACCGATCTCTACGTTCATCTCCGCGCCCGTCCCGGTATCGCTCTTCTCTCCCTTCCGGTCTCTCCGGCCGACGACTGCGTTCTTTGTAGCGGTTTTCTTGACTTCTCGATCTTGACCGCTCTCTAGCAAATAATTAACAATTGTGGTTATCTCCTTAGGTTGTAGAAATTCCAGGGTAATTTTGAAAGGCAAAACTTGCCGAAGATTAGGTACCTATGGTGCGACGCAGCTGGCTTGTCGGGTCTAGCTGCCGTGCTTACGAGCTTCTCTCTGCGAACTTCACGTGGTCTGTAACCGACAAACATAATAACTGCATAACTGTACAAACACTTCCTAACACAGACGATTTACAAATATTGCCAAGGATAGAAAACTGGGTGCACCACCACAAAAAAAAATACTTAAAGCTTTAACAAAAAAAAAATACAACTAAAATAACAATAAATATTATTGGAATTTTATATTTGACTGTAATTACCTATATATAAGCCCTACCAAAGATCCTTTTATTTGGTCAATAGAACAAGCGAGAATTTTAATTGGAATAGGATAAAAAAAATCACTATCGACTCATAAATAAGAGAATATTATGCTAGAGGCAATTATTGTCAATTTAATAACTTTTTAGCGTAACAATATATTAATTAATTTATCTTCAACACGAAGAACCAATTATTTTGACACTCCTTTAAATCATTCACTTACCATTACTTTTGAAACACAATGTTGATTTCACGAGCATACCTACTATATTCAGCCTTCTCATATTTTGACTAATTAATACATAGATGTTATAAATCAAATAGTTAGCTTTGAACTAAGCTAAAGGCCAGTGTAGATTATTTTCTTTTTGTCTCATCAAAGCACAAAAGATGCAACAGTCTATGTTCATAAAGTCTTAAAAGTGTACTCTTCTATCCTCGTATCTCAATTTGTCACAATAAATCATATTTCTATTCCTTTTGCTATTCATTTGGCCATATGTAGTGTCTCTCGAGCCATATTAATGAAATATCTTGAATGAAATATGTGTTCTTGTTTCATTTATAGTTTCTATCTGGATTCTTTATCTTCATTGTTTAGATGCATCTATTCAAGTTATTTTATTTCATTCTTGTAAACGAAATTATTTCGAAATGATATAACTTCTAAATCAATGACATGCTGTCATTTTCAAGGTGCTCTTACAGTGTCCATAGTTCACTTGTTTATTTATAATAATGGTAATAATTGATGACGAAGTACTCCAAGTAATACAGATCCCAAATACAAATCAGTTTGGAACAGTGATAAAAGAAGTGATTATTTCCAGTTTAAATTATTGTGTTGGATTGTCAAAAGACAGAAAATTGTAAATAATCTTGAGTCTGCAGTTCCATTCCGGACGTTATTAGCTGCGTGAGTTCCAATATCAAAATCATTTTGGAACCTAAAGCAATACAGTTCATTAAGTGTAGCCAACATTCTGAATAAACACAAACAAATTAAAACAAACAAACTCCAAGCCTGCTCCTGTGTATATGTAAGTAATCTTCAAATCCATTCCTCAACATGGTTAATTTTCTTAAATATCATAACTGAATCCTTATTCCTTAAATCAGTATAATAGCATTCTATATTTTGATATTCCCTCGGCGATATTACGGCTCATGGTTTTTGTTTCATCTCAACAAATTCTGTGTATAATTTAGAAAATATTGTTTCTCTTTTAGCTTCGTGATGTCATTGCTAAAGATCAATTTATCACACAAATCCATCAAGCTTTCAGCTATCTCGTATTTCCGTGTTGTCGTCATGCATAAAATCTAATATATATTATTTGATTAAATATTTGTGTAGAAGAATTCCCTCGATGAAAGCATCTTAGTGCTTGCACATTCCAAAATTAAAATAGTAATCTTTTGCTAATAAGCATTCCAACGAATCTATAACAATCGATGGTTTCACACATGCCTATAGCAAGTATCATTTAGGGTGCAAATATTAAAATATCTTTGCAACACCGACATGCTCTGATCATTACATTTTTCTGTAGAGTAGTCACTGTAAAAATAAATATAGTTATTTAACGTCGCAGGTACACTGTTACCGACCAGCTGTGGCCAGCAGACATTCATGCAATAGCAGTCTGTATTGTATGTGTTAAAATGTTTTTTTAAATACATGAAAGAATCTTTAAACAAAGTACCAATTATATACAACCTAATAGCGTAAACTTACATCTAATTATAGGTAGGAAACTTGGATTTACGTACCTTTCAGAAGAGAAGCCTTCTTCGTGATACCTCTCCTTCCTGTCGGGGTACTCTCTGTCGCGGAAACGCTCGTTCTCTGGTGGACCTCGTCTGGAGAATAAGTTCACATAGGATACTATAATATATATTAATAAGAAAAGTTTATCCATCAAAAAGTAAAAATATTATGTGACATAAATCACATTGTATTGTTATTTGTTGAGCTATAAAGCGTCGCTTCTATATTGTGATCTATTTCCAAATAGCTATATTATACAAGCATGCACTGATCCAGCCAGCATGCGTTGATTGAAGTTTTGAATATTGAGCTTTGCATCATAAGAACAGACGCTTCCAAAAGACATGTTGAAGCTTCGTGACTATGTTCGCTTGTGCCTGTGCAGGCACTTTATCTCAGGACAACTTAGCCAACTGCATTTTAAAAAAACCGATTATAATCGTTTCGCTAATTCGAGAAATTCGTTACTAAATTTTATCCTAAAAGATACTGTCTCTCCTGATTTCTCGTCTCCCTGATAGTTATTTTGTCTAGCCGTTTTTAGATTTTTCCTTATAGTCTTTATGCAGTGAAGTCTTTTCATATCGCTACAGTGAGTAGTAAAGAAAGTAATTTGTTGTATTGCGCGTTTCCATTGTATTTATTACAATGCTACTCTCATTTTTGCTAGTTTTACTGCCAAAATGTATGATTGCACTCACATTTACTGATAAAGAGTTTCCAAAGACTTTTTGTATTTTGCTATCCATTTCTTTATGGTTTCAAATTAATAATTAGAGCAATGTAAACTAATATTATAAAGCTGAAGGGTCTGTTCAATTAAAGTACCAATACTGCGTCTTCAATATCATCACCAGTTCAGAAAGATGTCTACTGATGGCGATAGGCCTGCCCCAAGCAATTCAATACTGAGTAATAGCCACAAATTATTATTGTTTGTGTGCTCTTAACTCATCAATAAAAATGTAAATCCAGCCAAGTGCTTTGTGCGGTGAGCAATGGGCAGCTCGCCGCCCGGTAAGGACCAGGCCCGAGTCAACGGCGCGTTGTGTTTCTCGCGCGCCTCAAAGAGATGTCAGCACATCGTGACGGTGGGTTAAAAAAGAAACCCGTGGCCATGGCCGTCGCACAGGCAAGTGAAGAAACACGGGTGGGTTTTAGTCAGTAAAAGTCTGACACACCCTTCCGCTCCGTCCAAAGCGGGAGAAGTCATTTGATGATTTTCCATCTCAACAAAAAAAAGCCCCAAGTGCTTTGTGGACCACCACAGTGAAGAAATAAACATTTACGTACGCACAGTATCAACTTGTTTTACTGACCACCTCTGCTAATATTCCTTTTTCTAATTAAATTCATTGTTTAGCGGTGCACATAATAAACGTTATTTTCCTGTTTCCGTAAATATAGTAGTCACTGGGACAGTAATAGTCACGGCACGCATTTCCGCAGCTTGGGCAAAGTGGCGTGAGGTGACAGGTGTCATTTCTGACCCCTTAATGCCTGTTAAGCTTAAGGGACAGGTATATAAGACCAACATTAGACCTGTTCTTTTGTATAGCAGTGAGGCGTGGCCTATGCATGAGCGACACAAGCAGGAGCTGCGTGTCACAAAAATGAATATGCTACGGTAGATGTGTGGAGTTACGCGGAAAAACCGCATCAGGAACTCCCGCATCCATGGCAGTCTTCGTGTCTGTGATATAGCAGATAAACTGCAAGAGGTTCGCCTACGCTGGTACTGTCACGGGCGTCTCCGCCAGCCGGAACCAACTAAAGAAGTAGACCAAAGAAGTGCTGGCTTGACGTTGTAAGAGATGACATGCGTGCCAACAATCTCACACCACGGGATGTCAGAAATCATGCGAAATGGAGGAGTAATTGTAGGAAAGCGAACCCTGGGCTCCAAAGCGAAAGCCGCGGATGCAACCGGGATTATACGCTGAGATGATGATGACTGGGACAGTAATAGTCTTAAGTAAAATGGCTGTGCCACACCCGAAAAACGGACAACCACAAATGATGAAAATAACAAATGGCTAGACAGATGAATATATAGACAAACGGACAGGCAGTCAGCCAGACAGATAGACAAACTGATGGACAAACAGACAGACATTACGAAATTATAAGCATTCATTTGGCTAAAGTTATCTTGTTTAGGCACAATACCTTTCACGATAGTCTCTCCTGTCTTCGAACTCCCTCCTTTTGGGTCCTCCACGCTCCTCATACTGGTTGTAACGGTTGAAACCTAGGATAAATAAACCAAGTACAACAGATGAGTACACAAACACACCTATTGTAACTTACACTCTTTAATGTATAAGTCAGGCTCCTGATTGATGACAACATCCTTTGATGTCAATCAATGAGGTCATAAAAGCCACATAATAGGGTATTTGACTAAAAAAAACTAATTAGTCCGTCAGTCAGTTTTCCAAAAAATAGACACGTATTTTTTCTTTTTTCATATAAACAAAAAATGAAGACGACACAGCGCGTTGAAAACTCGTGTGACGTCACTGCACGCTACACTTTTTAGCGGCCAGTGGCGTCACCAGTCACCACTCCTGATCTTTAATGCCTTTTATATTTGTCAATTTTTATTGATTTGATAAAACAAAATATAGGTATGTAATATTTTTCTATAATCTGAATGACGGACTAAATAGAATCAATTTTTTTTTTACCCAGGAAACATCCCTATTAAGCCTATGTGGGTTGCATTGCATTGTTACTGCAAGGACACAGACGGCTTTTTAGTGAGTGGGAGTAGGCTGAAATAAACCAAACAGGCTCAGAGGGAGGCGGTATATTTCACCTGTCCTCGAATATTTCTTTCTAAGACACAGCAGTTTCCTAATTATGTGAACTCATAAGTCGTTTTGTTACCACTGCTCCTCAATCATAGTCACAGTATTTAAATACATTTAGTAATGTTATGTCCATTAAAACTCCGAGATTTAAGTAAATCTGTTTATTGAGCTGAGTAGCATAGCACAGTACAAACAATGTGTGTAACGTCAACCTACCCTCGACTTAGCGTATATTTTTATTAAAGAATATTCCACAAGATTGAAGGTACCCACGTTATTACATATATGACATACCTTTCCCCCAAGTATGTAAAACATAACAATAATATGAAAACATATAAACTGACTAATATAGTACAAAATTGAAATTATTTATTGTAACCCTTCACCACATATTACTTAACTTATATATATCAATTTAATCTTAATATTATAACAATGGCAATATGAAAAAAGTATTTATTTTATAGGTTCCAAATTATGTATTTTAACTACTTACAACATAAAGTCACAATTTGGAGCTGATCTGGTATAGGGAGTTTTTCCATGGACCGCAAGTTTATTTCTAATTTTACCACCTGCAAAACTAGGTTCTGACTCTAATGGAATACCTAACATTTCAGCCCATTTGTCTGCACTGGGTATTTCTATCATTTCCTCACTCTCCGTTAGATCAGATTCAAACTGATTCCTTTCCTGATCTTGTCCTTCCCCATAACTTTGTTCTACCATTTCCCTTTCTTCAGTCTGTCCTAATTCTTCATTAGTAATCTGTCTTTCTGAATCTGGTGCACTATGTTGTTTGACTAACTGATCTATATGCCTACTGACTACCATTCCATCTCCCGTTTCAACTCGATAACTGGCTGGACCATCTTTGCTTACTACAGTACCTGGTAACCAGCGAGGTCCATTGCTAAAATTCCTGTACATAACCTTGTGCCCTACGTCTGTCTGTCTATTTTTCTTTTGACTATTTCTTAAGATTTGACTTTCCCTATTTTTACGCGTTTGATCATGTGGATTAATAGTGTCTAGTAATGTGCGGATCCGTCTGTTAAACAAAAGCTCAGCTGGACTTTTGTTAGTAGCCGCACATGGAGTTGCCCTAAGTCCTAAAAGCATGGTTGGAATTTTAATATCTCAGGACATACCGTCCATTTTACGAAGTTTATCTTTAACTGTCTGTACCATACGTTCTGCCAAGCCATTAGTGGATGGGTGAAAAGGTGCAGACGTAATGTGTTTAATTTTGTTAGCTTCTAGAAATGCCTTCATCTCAGAAGAAACAAAAGGAGTACCGTTATCCGATACTAGTGTCTCACACAGTCCATGGATGGAGAAAATCATTCTTAAGTGCTTAATGACGGTGGCTGAAGTCATATTATTGACAATGAACACTTCCGGCCATTTCGAATATGCGTCAACTATAATAAAAAAAGTTTTATTTTGGAAAGGTCCAGCAAAATCCATATTCAATCTAGACCAAGGCTTCACTGGCGTCACCCACTCGTACCTAGTTTTTGGTGGCATATGCCGGTTTTCAGAACATTGACTACAAGTTTGTACTAAAGCCTCAATGTCGTCATTTAACCGTGGCCACCAAACATAACTTCTGGCGAGTGATTTAGTTTGAACAATACCACTGTGCGTCTTGTGAAGAGCACGTAGAACTGCTTCACGAAGTGTCGGCGGCACTACTACGCGGCAGCCTAGGAGGACGCAATCCTCATGCAACGACAACTCAGCCCGATGTAACCAGTATGGGCGTAGCTGATCATCTGATACTTTGGCCGGCCAACCGCATAGAATGTGATGACTAACTCGATTAAGGACATTATCCTGTTTTGTAGCGTGTGCTATTTTGTCTACATTGATCGGAAAGTCATCAGGGGCCTCTGCCATCAGCAGTATGTCACAGAGCTGTGGTTCAGCTTGTTCAGGAACCGGCTGTGGCCAGCGACTCAGTCCATCAGCATGACCTATCTGAGTTCCTGGTTTATATATAACGTCATAACTATACGAAGTTAATATCAAAGCTATTCGTGTCAAACGAGGTGATAAAACATGAGGTATGGGCCTTTTGGGGTCAAAAATTCCTAACAATGGTTTATGATCAGTGACTATCGTAAAAGACCTACCCATCAAGTAATTCTGAAATTTATTTATGCCAAACATTATAGCGGTCGCTTCTTTGTCAAGTTGCGAGTAACGACGCTCGTGCGTATGTAATGTCCTAGATCCCATGGCAATAGGACGCTCATGTCCGTCCTCCATGATGTGGGACAAGACAGCTCCCGCTCCGTACTCTGAACTGTCGCAGGTAAGGACCAGCGGCTTGTTCAGGTCATAATGTACAAGTGTCAGTTCAGAAGATAGTAAACGCTTCGCAGTATCGAAACTGGTCTGCTCTCGGTCAGTCCACACCCATTTCTGCGATTTGTCGAGCAATCTATGTAAAGGTTCTAATATCGTGGCCTTATGAGCTACGAACCTCTCATAAAAGTTGTACAAACCCAGAAATGCTTGTAACTGTTGGACATTTTTAGGTTCTGGAGTATTGAGTATGGACTCGACTTTACTCGACGCTGGGTGAATCCCGTCAGCATCGATAACAAAACCCAAAAATTCCACTCGCTCCTTCGCGAACTTGCACTTGTCCTTATTGAGACGTAAACCCGCTTTCTCAATACGTCCTAATACAATATCTAGACGCTGCGTCATCTCCGCCATGGTACGGCCGCTGACGATGACGTCATCAATCAGCACAGCCACACCAGGTACCCCCGCCAGCAACGCTGTCATCAGCCGTTGAAAAATGCCGGGGCACGCTTTCACGCCGAATGCTAGCCTATGTACAGTGTACAGACCTTTGCACGTGTTTAATGTTAAAAGGCGAGACGTGTCGTCTGTAACGACCACTTGTGTATATGCGCGATCCAGGTCTAATGTCGTATAAAATTTTCCCCCAGATATAATTGCGAAAATTTCACTAGCTGTAGGCATTGGGTAAGTATCGGTTTCAGTAGCCTGATTCACCGTACTACGATAATCGCCACAAAGACGGACTGCACCGTTCTTCTTTATTATTGGGACTACCGGGGTGGCCCATTCTGAATAAGATACGGGTCGCAAAACATTTTCGCCTACCAATCGATCTATCTCTTGTTCAACCCTAGCTTTAATAGCGAACGGTACCGCCCTAGCTTTCAAAAACTTAGGTGTTGCATTCGGTTTCAAATGAATCGCTACGGGGTCTCCTCGGTAAGTACCGAGTTCGTCCTTGAAAACCTCCCCATACTTGGTTAATAATGCATTCGTTGCTGACAATTCAATATCTAAAATGTTATTAAACTTTATAGAAATTTCGAGAGGCTCAAACCAATCGCGTCCAATTAAATTTGGCCCTGAACCTCTAGCCACTATTACGTTTAAATAAGTTTTAATGTCCTTATACATAACCGAGACTGTCGCAATGACCGAAACCTGCGAGTCGTTCCAGGTGCGCAGCCGAGTGTTCATGGGACGCGGCGCGGCGACGCGCGGCTTTAGGCGTGCCCACGTGCGCTCGTTGACCAGTGAGAAGGCGGCGCCCGAGTCCACTTCCATGTCAACAGGCACGTCATTCAGCAACACTCGTAGCTTGTAGGCAGGCACGCGCGTGTTCGCGCTCTCTACGTTGTAAACCCCATTTAGCTGCTCGTCAGACTGCACAACTTCAGCGTGGTTTAACGTTCTAGAGGTACTTTTCTTTTTAGCAGTGCAGATTTTTTCGATATGACCCTTTTTCTTGCAAAAATGACAAACCGAATTAATAAAACGGCATTCACCACCGTGACGATCTCCGCATCTGTAGCAAAGACGAACATTTGTTTTGGTTTTCAACGCGTTGACGTCCATCGGCTCAGGCGGGGGCGGCGCACACGGCGCGGCGGTATCGGCATGTGTCGGCGTGGTCGCGTGCTCGGCGTGCCGCATCATGCGCGCGTCCCTCCCCGCGGACTCAGCGGACACCATGGCGTCAACGACGTCCTTATACTCTAGATTGTCTTTCTTCAACAGCTCGTACTGCAGTTTGCTATCGCTCATGCCACACACTAATCTGTCCCGCAGCATGCGTTCAAGATTTGGAAAATTACAGTTGGTACTGATTTTTCTTAATTGAGCGATATAATCCATTGCTGTCTCGTCCTTTGTTTGATCACGATGGTAAAATTTGTATGACATTGATATTTCATTTGGTTTAGGGCTATAATGTTTGGTCAAAACGTCTATAACTTCCGGAAAAGTCACTTCACTTGATTTTTTTGGAGTAATTAACGCAAGAACAGTATCGAAAGTCTGAGCACCACATATCGTAAAAAAGTTAGCTTTCTTAACCGAATCGAGAACGATTCCACTGGCTTCAAAGCAATAATTGAGTCGAGTTATGTAACTGTCCCAATTGTCTGTTTTCACATTGAACTCATGAAATTTCACTAATTTACGCTCCATAGTTCACAATTTACACTCGTCGCCACTGTTATGTCCATTAAAACTCCGAGATTTAAGTAAATCTGTTTATTGAGCTGAGTAGCATAGCACAGTACAAACAATGTGTGTAACGTCAACCTACCCTCGACTTAGCGTATATTTTTATTAAAGAATATTCCACAAGATTGAAGGTACCCACGTTATTACATATATGACAAGTAACTAACCTCTTGTGTCCTCTCTATGATGATATTGCTCTTCTTGCTCTCTTGGTCTCCGTTGGTAGTCTTCTTTTGGAGATCTGTGCTCCTCATATCTCTGATTCCTAAAGTAATTAAATAATGTACTTTAAGTTTGTTTAAAATTATTATACAACGTTATTTTTTCTTTATGCGAAACCTGAATATAGTTTGTTCAGAATAAGCAACTGAATCAATTCCAATCAGTTTTACACCATGTTATATTTTTTCCCAAATACATTTAGAGTGGTTACCGAGCGGTTACGTTAGATCACAGCTGACGCTAGAGGTCAACGTCCGCGCTCGCCCGCCCGTACGGACCTTTGACCATATTTTTGTTGGGATAACCAAGTAGAATAGCAAGCTCACAACTTGGTGGTTTTTCATGATATCTTTTTGAAATTTCATACATAGATTCTTTACTTAAAAATACTGGACACGTGTTTCAGGTTTTGCATAAACAAAAAATTATGTTGTATAGCCCCAAATTAATACCAGCACACATAAGTATCCTACAAGCAAACATTTGTGTGTACTTCTAATGTACCTTTTATACTCATAATCCCTCTGCCGTCTATTTTGTTCTTCATTAGGGTCATTAAAATGTGAACTTTGACCATATTTCTCTCTATTTCTATCATATTTTTCTTGGCGATATTGTGTATATCTGCAATAATTTAATGATGTAGTGTAATTAAATATTACACAATATCATTTAAATGTGGGATCCAATTAGTTACTTAGTACTTACCTATCATTGTGATCCCTGTCATATCGCTGGCACTGTTCCTGATAATGTTGCTGCCTCCTCTCTTTGCTGGAACCTCTGTAGAAACGCTGAACTTCTCGCTCCCTTTCATACTCTTCAGGTGACAGGGATCTTTGATATTCTTTCCTAAAATACCCACAATTATTTTTTATTTCTCGAAATTCACACACCTAATTGTGTACACTATTTCTTCTATAAAGTTTGGGAATGGCTGGTTTTGATATCAACCAAGTGTGGTTAGGTTAGTACGTTTTCTATTTGAGTAGTAAAAGGGTGTTGTTTGAAATTTTCGGCGGGAGTCGAGCATGACGCATGCCATACCACCCTTTACTGGAACCATTACGCCGCATTTTCAGGCCCCTATTTGAGAACCTCTGGATAAGACCAGCACTCAGAAATATGCGTCATCTAGTAAGCTATGTTCACATACTTCGAATCCAAAATTTCAAGTCTATAGGTCAATTAGTTCTGAAGTTAAGCGAAAGTAAAGTTTCGTTTTTATGACACTCACTCCTGATCATCAAAATAGAACTAGTACTTCCCATAAATTCAGAGAGCTGATATTTGGTACAGAGTTGGGGTTTAAGGGCCACATAAAGGGAAAACTATAAAAACTAGGATAATCGAGGATCTAGACTACCTGGTGTGGTGACTCTGATTATAAAACACAAGAGCCCAACCAAACTATTAGGGATTGATGTAACGCCTTTACAAAAAAATATTCAAATTGGTGAGCCGCTTCATTTGATGTCAAAAATAAAAGGTGTTAAGTATCTGATGAAAACCCTCAGGTGGTCTCAGCTGTATCAGAGTTATGGTAATATAGCCCCACAGAGATATTCTGATATTTATGTATGGCCCTATTGTTACATAAAAAATAGACTGTCATTGCTAAAATCAACCAGGGACCATAGACTTGGCACGACTTTCATTAGATTTCATTACTTTTTAGAGATAAATAAGCTGTTCCATCGAGACTTGGCTAAATTTTTTTATACAGAATGTTTTTGGTGAGATCTAGTATACAAATACTTAAACCACGCTAATGAGATCGCGGTGAAGTCATACTGATTGCTATAGAACTTACTGATTATAATAGGTTCGTATAGGCTGATTTGCTTCTGCTGAAGATCCACGACGTTCTTTTACAACACTATGCAGGCGGCGCTGAATTTGCTCTTCGTCTAATGAAAAACAGAAAGAGGCGAAATACAATAAATATTTTCAAGTATACTAATATTGTAATAGTATGTACAACCATATGTAATTAAGGTCCGTATTACAGAACGCCACTCAAAACTCAAGCCCTACTTAAGTGTCGTTTCAAGCCATTTGATTGGTTGAAACTAGTTTTAAGTAATGCAAGCATCAATGCTTGAGTTTCCTTCTGTAATATGGACCTAAAAATGATTAAATGCCAATGCTAAATCTTACCTTTCACACTAACTGAAGTGCTTCGTGCCCGTTTGTGCTTATGTTTATGTCTGCGCTTCTTTTTCGAAGATATTTCGCCCTCACTAACTGAAGATACATCTTCAGGACCCGAGACACTTTCCGCCACGGAATCTGATCGCCTCTTCTTCTTGCTGTGCTTCTTCTTCTTTTTCTTATGCTTACGTTTCTTCGAACGTTTTTGCTCGTCAGAATCACTATCCGAATCTGAAGAATCAGCACGTTTCCTTTTCTTTTTGTTGTAGCGGTGTTCTGATAATGAAGAGTCGTCGCTATCGCTTCCAGAAGAGCTGCTATTACCAGTAGCGTCGGATTGATCTGAATCCTCCGACGATGTATGATGGCGCTTCTTAGATTTCATTTTATATATGTTTTTGATGATAACTTACAATAAATATAATTGAAATTTTACAAAGTACCATGCGATACCAGTGTTGCCAACGGTGCTGGCCCTAATGTCGCCGTTTATCATGCATGAAGTAGCCTAATATCGCCCAATTTCAGTTGTAGTATAATTTCTTTGGTTGTAGTAGCCTAATAGTAGCCCAAACACCAAAATAACGATAAGTATTTTATATACTTATCTATAATAACGATAAAATAAAACGAACTTAATATAATACCTAACGATAAAATAAAATGTAGTTTATAATGAGTGTGAATTTGGTCGACATCCGACTTGACAATCGACACATATATAATGTACTCTGTGATCGACACACTCTGACATTTAGCTTGAGTGATAATGGCGCGTATTTCAATTCTCTTCATGATTATTTTTTTTAATATTATATTTATTTATTTCCGTAGCTGTCAATTTTAATATTTTTCATTTAAACATTTTATCGATATCAGTTTATCAATTTCACTTAAAATCACTTTTTTTAATATACTTAGCGTAAAACAGGAGCGTTTTTTTTTAATTAATAAAAAAACTTTGGTCTTAATAACGAATGAAAATTTGTATTTCTAATTGCAGCTCCGGGAATAAATTAAAAGAAATATTTAAAAAAAAATACTCATCAGGAGAACTGAAATACGCGCCATTATCACATAGACTTACTTAAATTTACAGGAGCATTTTCTCATTTTTTTAAAGAATAAAAACTTTGTTGAGTCGTAATAACAACTGAAAAGATATATTAAAACATTGAATTATATCAATGTATTAAAAATTACAGCTTCGGGAATAAACGAAAGAATTTTTTTTTTTTTAATCCTTTCTATTATCACAACAATTACACAGGAGAAGTCGTTCAAAGAGAAAGGCAAAGTAATAACCGAAATTTCTGTACAAGATAGATAATTGCGTGCACGTTGAATATCTATGTATAACTCTAAATTTGGTTAGGTACAGACGACAGCACATCAAGATACTACAAATGTCAAATTTCATTATTCGATTTTCAACTTTATATCTCAAGCATTATGGCTCAAGAATGATTGGGAATATTTGACATTTAGCTAAGACAAATTTAGGGTATTCCGGCCGGAAACTAAGTATAAACAAATAGCGTGACCATCTTAATACCAAATTGTACCAACATTACACACACGCATGGCCGCATGTCTCTTGGCATAGTAGGTAGTATATACAAAAAATAAATAAAACGAAGCTCTAGAGTTGAGTAGCCTAATTTGCGACCAGTCGCCTTTCAGATTTTTTCGTCGCCGATTCTCGTTCTAAGTAGCCTAAATGGCGAAAAATCGCCTACGTTGGCAACACTGTGCGATACCAAAAACAAGAAGCTAATAACCATTAACTAGGAATGGGCAAAAAATATCGATATATCAAAATATCGATATTTTTTCAGAAAAATATCGATATATATCGGCGATTTTTTTTCCCGCGATATATCGATTTTCGATATTTATTTTCAGATATCAAAATCGATATATTTTCAAAGCTCTGCTGTATGCTCATGCGTCACATAATGTATTTGACCAATCCGGCTTCTTAAATTTAGAAAAAAACATAGGTATGCAGTAGGCTGTATGGGTTTAGTTTCTTTGCTTCATACACACAGTTACAGTCTATGCGATACGGGATTTTAGTGCTCTTCTTGGCCCTTTCAAAGAAGCTACTGAGGAAATAAGTGTTGCGAATTATGTAACGTCAAGCTTAGCCATTCCTCTTACAAATTTAGTGACCCAAGTTACAGATCAAGCAACTCCATCAACTCAAATCACCGGGTTGATTGTAAAAAGCTTTACTCAAAAAAGTTGAAGACAAACTGGCTTCTTTAGAAAGAAATCCTTTTCTCTTAGTAGCTACTATTTTGGACCCTCGGTTCAAGTGTATCCACTTTACCTCGCCAATTGTCGTATCAAATGTTATATTCAAAATTAGTGCTGAGATTCATGCAGAACATTGGCGTAGAGGACAACTTTCTTCGGATAAAAATCCTGATCAAGCAGCATCTGGTCCAGACATGAGAAATTATTAAATCTGAACATAGCTTCGTCAGAGGTAGCAGTAGCTGTGTCCCCATTGAACTGAAGCAGTATTTCGACCAACCACTTTTAGAACTAAAATCTGATCCAATAAAGTTCTGGGTAAATTGTCAACATTTCACGCCGATTCTCTCGGATATCGCTCTAAAATATTTGATTTGTCAAGTTTCTACAGTGTCATCTGAAAGGGTAGCTTCAGTGGTAAATTTGGCTGTGCCAAATGGTAGGAGCAGATTAACAGGGGAACACATCAAACAAAGAGTGCTCCTCATGTCAATATCAGACAAATACTCGTTTGAATATTGTTATTTTTACTGTAGTTTTTTTTATGTCAATCAATTCGCACGCCTGATGGCAAGCGTCACCTCTGCCCATGGACAGCTGCAGTGCCAAACAGTAACCAAGAATTACTCAGTTACTGCTCTAATACTGCCCTGCGCGACTGTTATTAGGTATCGTATACCCAGTAATTACACTGGCAAAGTGATTTGTTGAAGACGTTGATTTTTCTGGTACATGAACCTGTTTTTTTAAATAATAAAACTTATGTCAAAACAGCCATATGTGTATTTGCTTTAAAATTTCGAATATTTTGGCAATTTTTATAATTAACTAGCTGCCGCCAGCGACTTCGTTCGCGTGGAGTTAGTTATGCTCCGCTCCCATTGGTCGCAGCGTGATTTTATATGACCTAAAGGATTAATGGGCTATCCAACGCAAAAATATTTTTTTTAATCGGACCAGTAGTTCCCGAGATTAGTGCGAACAAACAAACAAACAAACTCTTCAGCTTTATACATGTATATTAGTATAGATTACAAATTGGGCAAAATATATCGATTTATCGATATTTTTTGGGTGATTATAACGATATAATTGAAAAATATCGATACGATAAAAATCGATATATTTTTTCCATTTGCCCATCCCTACCATTAACCACAGAACAGAACAGAACTGACAGCAGAACAGAACACAATTTTTTTTTTTTTGAGTTTTTGGCTTGGTTGCTACCAGAACGTAACGTAACGTTAACTACTTTTGACCAGGTATCGTATCTAATTAATTCCGTTGCTGGATTCACATTTCACTTGTTTAGTTCTAACTCGTTCGTTCAATTTTATCGATTCCTGCGCTTGCTTCAATGTACCCAGATAGATTGTTTACGGAAGCTGGAAATACCAACGACAGCAGATCAGTCAAATATTCTTACCCGACCATGAACCTTAATGCTTTAGCAATAAAGTAGAAAATCTATATTAATAAATGTAGCAGCTTGATGTGCCGTCGTCTGTAGGTACAATTACTAAAACCCCTAACCGCTTATTGCTAAAAAGGCTCGACAAACTTCTTTTCTTTGCAATCGTACCGAGAAGGAATGGTATTATAATATTTCAGATGAAAAAATTGTGGCTTTACTTACAGGTTGTTTCTATTTGTCTAATATGTATTTACGTACGGACGACAGCAATTCAAGCTACCCGAAACTGTAAAATATACCCAACTAGCTGTTGCCCGCGACTCCGTCCGCGTGGTGATATAACATAAGCGCCTGTTCAAATAATGGGAGCAATGTATACGTCCGCCTTTTCTCCCGTTTTCGCAATATTTTTTGTTACTGTTCTGCTCCTATTGATCATAGCGGAATGTTATAATATAGCCTATGTCCTTTCTCAGGCTCTAGACTATCTGTGTACCAAGTTTCATTACAATCGGTTCAGTAGTTTTGGCGTGAAAGCCGGACAGACTGACAGACAGACAGAGATACTTTCGCATTTATATTATTAGTATGGATTAACCTTGAGCTGCAATGCTTTAGTGGTAAAGATGAAAATCTAATAAAGAAATCTGACAGATTGTCGTAGCAAGATGTCCTGTCGCGTCTGTGTAATAACATAGACGACAGCTAGGGACATGGTTTTTCATTTTGTCTAACTAAATGAAGGTAAATATAGACAATACTTACTGACTGACATTGACAAACTAACGTATGGCGTAGGCCATCTGTCTCAGAAAAGAATTTGTTATTATGAGGTATCAATACTTTGGTGTCGATTATTTTACGAGCACGATACTTTTTTATCTATACTACCCATGATTCATGAATAGAGTACTGATATTTTTTATTTGATGCCAGGGCCCTACTAACGTATGGCGCAGGCCCTGCTTGAGAAAAGTACTCGATACTTTGAGGTATCGATACTTTTGTAGCGATACTTTTACGAGTACAATACTTTTTTATCGATACTACTCATGAGTACAATATCGATAGACTCTATTCAATACCGTTAGGTAAATACTTTTTTTTCTTTCTTTTTTTGGCTTCGCACGGTTTGTGCATTTAGCCAATGTCACGTAATGAATTATTCATGTCGAAAAAGACGGCCGCGTGAACCATCTTACGATGGAGGTTGGGACAAAGTCATGATGTGGTCACTATGCTGCGATATTTCACTGTTCTTTATGAATTATTTACAGAATGCAGTTTTTACTACATAAATCACGCACTTTTATTTAGTAAACAACACTAAATAATTTTAAAAGTCCAATGAAAATGAGCGTGACACTCATATTGATTTGCCCGCCAAAACCACAGAGCAAGTAATCACTACATTTTACCTCGTTTATACCATAAAAAGAATAAGCAGCTTACTCTAGATGGGAAAAAATAAACAATCATGGAAATAATGGATTTCTTAAGAAATCGTCTTGCTTTAAACACACATTATATTTAATAAATAATCGACTAATAAACGATATTACTATAAAATTCAATCAATGATTACTGACACTGATTACTGATATTTCTGTATCTTTGTGTTACTGACCGACCGACCCTGTGACGATTCAATAGTTTTATTTGAAATAAATTTTGATTTCGTCAATGTGATAACTTAACGATAGATATAGCAGATGAAAAATCGGTAATAATCACTGATTGGATGATTATTAAAAAATGGATAATAATACATAAAAGATGTATTGTATAAAAAATGTATTTTTTTTTTTTAAAAAAAAGAGGTTCTTTTCAATGACATCCCTATTAACACATGATCTATAATTTCATAATTTGACTTGACAATGACGTTTGTTTTTGTTAACCTTGGATTTGACAAATACTGATGAAAAATGGCTAATGGAAAATGCGAAAGCAAATTGGAATTATTACGAAAGAAGAGAATACAGCGAAATTAACGACAAGATACCCAAATACGAAAGACTTTTTATTGAAAAATTATTACGAAAGAAAACGAGGAACGAAAGACTAGGCGATATGGTCGAACGACTATAGCCTTCCCTAATGGGTAAAAGGAAAAAAAAAAAAAAAAAAAATTAACACCGCAAGTGTCAAAGTCAAGTGACGAAACGAAAGTTCACAAATTGTTGACTTTTTCACCAGTTACTAGATTTATTATTGTACTGAATAGTTTTAACGGCAGACCTAGAGCAGTAATCAATTTCTTAATTACAGCGAAGTTTTTATTGTTTTTAACAAATTTCAATTTATTAAATGGTCTATGAAAATTTATTACAGAACTTACCGATAAGGCATCGTTGGCACACTTAAAAGGTGGTTTAAACAATAAAAATCGTATTATTCGTCAATATATATCATAAAAATATGGCTACACGTAAGAGGAGCGGATCAGGGTCTAAAAGACACCTGAAGGAGAAAGTGGTACAGATATATGAATCTTTCTTTAGAGGTGAAGATTTAACTTCTGACAATACTACATTCTGGGACGAATTCTTTCTTCTGAAGCCTAAAATTCCCCAATTAGAAGCTGAAATTCATAAACTATCTTTGGAACAGCTTATGAGCATGAGAGAAAGTATGAACTTATTGGTTTCCCAATGTATTGAAATGTTAGGGCAAGAACATCATATAAGGTACCTCATTTACTTAATCATCATCATCCCAGCGTTAATCCCAGTCGCATCCGAAGCCTTTTTCAGCTTTGGAGTCTGGGGTCCGCACCTCATTTACTTAATACAACTTATAAACTAGATTAACCACTATTTTAAATTAAAATAATATCAAAATTGTCCATTAAATAAGTTGAATATTTCAGATTGGTGTATGCACTTCAAACTCTTAGTGCTGTTTTAATAACTATGTACCAAAGAGCTGGACAAGACCCAAATATTAATATCAAAACTATTTTGATTGGTTCAGACAATCCTGACTTTAAAATGCAAAAGTTGTTTGAACATTGTAGCACCATATTATCAGGTATGTTGCAATTTATGTAAAGATCAAGATTTGTAAGAAACTAGATAACAATATGGTACTTACTTCTATGTGTTTCTTTTTTCTTATTAAAGAATTAACCACTATTTTGAAAAGTGAGGTACCATTTCATGAAACTACACCATTTAGTATTAATTTTCAGTTAATTTAATGCCTTTACAATTGTATGCAATGGTCTGTGTGTCTGTTGAGAACTGTCTACACGTTAGTCAAAGGCATGGACTTAGTTCGAAGGCATGGTTGGCACAGTGATTAAGCAATTCACTGCTGCACTTCATGTTGTAGGTTCAATTCACTGCTACACTTCATGTTGTAGGTTCAATTCCCAAATGAAACAAATATTTGTATGACCTACAAGTTGTTATTCCGGGTCTGTTTGTTTGTGTATTTGAGTTTATATGTTTGTAAACACATCCACAATACAGGAGAAATTCTTAAAGTGAGGCTCCTTCTATTTTTTTTTAATGTCCTATTTCTGATCAAAAACTTAAGAGAAAACTTCCCTAATATATTGTTTTCTCAGAAGCTGATAAGAGTGTTGATAGCTGTGTGACTGTGAAAAATGTTTAGGAAGTATAAAGGTCGAAACATACTATCAAAACGTGACACGACGCCACGCCACCCAACGCATGTCAGTACGTATCAATTCCATACATTTAATATGGCGAGAAGCGCATAGACAACACGCTATGTGACCACACGCCGCAACATCCAACCGATTTGGATTGACACGCCACCCGACGAATCAGCGCAGTATGTTTCTAGTTAACACTCGACGTTTTTATGGCGGTTATAATAAAAGTTTTTTTTTTTTTTAAATAGGTTTAAAATGTCGGATAAAGAATTAGTGAAACGGTACTCAGGTGCCCGCAGTTTCATCCGCGTGGGTTTCGATACTTTTTTTTTAATTGCTCCGATCCTATTGGTCGCTACGTGATGTTATATAGCCTAAAGCCTTCCTGGATTAATAGGCTATCCATCGCATAAAGAATTTTTCAAATCGGAACAGTAGTTCCTGAGCAAACTCCTCAGCTTTATATACTAGTATAGATGAGTACGTCTTTTTTTATTTACTGTTTCTGTACAAAATATATACCCAAAATCTGCAATAAATCTTCTTCAAAATCTTCATCTAGCTTGTCTTCAAGCAGAATCGAGTCCATGGCCACGTGACACGTCAATACACTTTAGTCTTTCGTGAGAGACTACACTACACGATACGTGTTGTAGCATCGCGTGGCGTGTTGCCTATGTGCACGACGAGCGTCGGGTGTCGGCATAACACATCGCGTTGCGTTTTGATAGTATGTTTCGACCTTTAGACTATTGTGCATTTTTTTTTTCTGCGTTTGGCAACTGAGCCGGTTTCGACTATTCTGCCAGTGTCACGTGGTGACGGCAGCAAATGTGCATTGTAAATTGGCACATTAACATAAAAGGGACATTTCAGTTAGAATCTTGTAAAAGCACTTTCTTAATGCATAAAAATTAACAAAATTATAACGTCTTTTGGTTCTTACCCTGAATTGCACTACCTAATCAGATCACTGGTAATGGTGTTCAAATTGGTGCCTTATTTTGACCCTATAATAATAATCTAACTTCTTATTTTAAATATTTTTAGGTGACGTCCCAGACAGTTTAAAGTCAATGGTTTTAAAGCTTCTTTTGGTAATAGCAACCGGCATAGACAACATTGATGATAACTCATTGGTTGAGTATTTTATGCAAAACTCATTGTTTGAACCTTTGATACAACTCCTGTGCACATCTACAGAGAGACAACATCATGGTAAATAATAATATTCTATTTCTTTATTATTATATTAGTTGACTGCAAACAGTATTGTGTTGTGGAGTAAGTAAACAATAATAATTATGTATCCTTTAGTGATGATAGGTGGATTATACAATATGTAAAGAATACCCTGTCCGAGCCGTTAAGGTATTGTTAGGTATCGTTAACTGATTCTAATAATGCCTACAAAGCCGGGCTAAACTTAAAAAAAAAAATCCCCCTAAAAAAATAACTATTATTTCAAAAAAGCGAGGTAACTTAATACATGTGCGGTAGACAACACGTTAGGCATAGGGGGAGGCGGGGTACATTGATACAAGGGGCACATAGATACAGTCAATATTCGTCGAAAACAAAACGCGTTAGAAGAGCCGTACGCCACTGATAAGGAGGTATACAGTAAAGCCTACACGCACACTAGCGCAGAGCAACGTTCACTCGACGACTAGCGACTAGCACGTAAAAAACTGTTTCTGATGTTCGCAACAAAATTTTCGTACTTTTCTTTCGGATGTAATTCTTCTAATGTATTTAGTGTTACCTGTGTTATATTAAGACATTTGGTAAGTACATATCTGTCATTACATTAAATAAACTTAAATTATTTAATTATTTATTGCTTTAATTTTTATAAAATGTTGATTTCGATTGTAGTAGGCAGGGGCACATAGATACAAGTGGTCTTGGGGCACATTGATACCGCAATATTTTGTTGAATATACATGTATGTGAGACTTAGGTAATATATTTTATTTTCTTTATAAAAAAATGGTTTGAACATTTAAACGCAAGATGAATAGAAGTTCCATCAATGAAATTTCCGTGGCTTCTGCGATATCTGATGTGTTGGAAGAAAAATTATCAATAGCAAAAGCAGCGAATAAATATAATTTAAAAAAATCAATAAATAAAGGTCAGAAAAATCAATAAAAGTTGTTTAATTTATAGGAATATTTCTGTACCACTGTATGTACCAATGTACCCCGCATGTGGGGTACATTGATACAAATTTCATTTTTTAGTAAATAGGCTCTAACACGTTTTGTGATTCAATCTATCGGTTAATTTGTTTGTAACAAGTTAACTGAATATATATTGGATATATTATGGTTATTAAATTGGATGTAACTATCATTAGATCGTCTTTTATTGGGTCTAAGTAAAAACTGTATCAAGGTGCCCCACTTCCCCCTACATGCGCGGGTGAAGGGGGGCGGCACGTGGTCGCATCGCTATTCGCTCCGTCACAAATGGTGTTGTCAGTTTCTAAAAAAATACCAAATTTTGGGGAAGTTGGAATTAATTCCTGGAAAAAAAAGGTTATTTCAAAATTAATTAGCATTGTCACTATGATGATTATGTAAAATTTCATACTTTATTTGGCATCTGTATACCTAACATTTATTATCCTTTTGGGTTGGACGGGGTTTTCTTTACATATTGTATATATTTATATATATTAGAGGTCATATCATTTGTGTTATTAAAATTTAATTTTTGAAAGTAATATTATGCTGATAGCACAATCTATGCCATTCAATAATATTAAAAGGTGCACCTCAGCAAAAAAATAACGCAATTTTGCCCTAAATGGTTTAATTTTTACTGTTATCAAAATAACTGCATCTCAACAACTACAAAGGGTACAAAAAGATTTTTTACTTTTTAATTTGATTAAATAACTAAATATAATATTTTAAATTCTTGTTTTAGGTTATGATGTGGTCATGTTGTTGATGTTTTTAGTAAATTATAAGAAACAAGAATCAGCTAATCCATACGTCGTGAAACTATCAATACTAGATGATGAATTAGCATTAAATGGGTAAGTCTATGTCGGCAGTTAATGGTGCTAAAGACTTATTGGAAAAAGTTTCTAATCACAAGTTATACATTAAACACTTGGGTGCTTTGGGGTCCCACTACCATCTTTGGGACCCAAGTTAAACCCACCTGCCAGACGGTGCACCTGCTGACTCACAAACGGGGCGCTGACGCCGGCTTTCCCTTTAGGGTTGAGTGGTCAGACGGCAGTCACACTCGTAAAAGCCAAACACGCCAAACAAACATAAACGGAAAAGGAAGAAATGCACGAGTCACAGTTAGGGCGCCGCCGCAAGACGGCGCGCAGGAGCCTCGCCCGACTCCTGTGACCTGTGGGCTAGGGCTACCGTGTCAGAGGCGGACATGGCTGAAGAAGCGAGCCCAAACCAGAAAACTCCGTTTCGCTTCGTGGAACGTTGGCACGCTAACTAGACGCGCGTGAGAACTATCCGACACTCTCCACAGGCGGAGGGTGGCCGTGGCGTTCCTGCAGGAGACTCACACGGGTGCACCTAGTGGGAGAAATGGGGTGGCCGTAGTGTTGTCTGACGAGCTCCAGGATGACGTCTTGGAGGTGAATCGCAGCAGTGATTGGCTGATATCCGTGCGGGTGCTTGTCAATGGTTATAACCCACTTGATAAGTACCTACGCTCCGCAGGCAGGTTGCGGTGACGCTGAAAAGACGTTGTTCTGGAGACAGCTCGAAGGATTGCTCGCGAGATCCCGTTACCCCAGGGAATCGTTCTGGGTGGCAACATTCTCCGAACGTATCTCCGGAGCACCTTGTTACCTACCGGGGCGGGCGAAGCGCTACCCAGATCGACTACCAACTAACTAGGAGACACCACATCAGCAAAGTAGCCAACTGCAAAGTCATACCCGGTGAGAGCCTCACTTCATAACACCGTCTCCTTGTCATGGATCTATGCGTAAACGCCCAACGTAGACGTGTAGAGAACTGCCGGCGACAGATCCGGTGGAAGTTGCTTGTCGAAAATAAGTCCCAGGAGTTCGCGTCGGCTATCGGCGACAAGTGCGCTGGCCCTGATGGCGAAACTGTCCAAGGCCACTGGAACAGCATCCAGGCAGCTATTGCTGGGGCGGCGCGGGTGGTTCTCGGCGTCTCTAAGGGCGGTCGCAAAAGTGACAAGGAGACCTGGTGGTGGAACGGCACAGCCCAGAGGGAGATTAGGGTGAATAAAGCCTTTTTGCAAAGGGCTTTCAGGCCGTGGCATGCGACCGGATCTCCTGAAGATCCCGACCCCTATAAGATCACTAAACGTGCCACTAAAAGGGCAGTAGCCAGAGCCAGACGAGACCACTTGCAACCTTTACGAAAAGTTGGAATCGTCTGAGAAGCAAAAGCTCATTTACAAGTTGGCACGTTCCAGGGTCAAAGCGGCACAGGATATATCTAAGTGCTGTTGTGTAAAAGACACTAATGGCAACCTGCTATGCGAGAACCTCGCGGTGAAGGAGAGATGGCGCTCGTACTTTCACGAGCTGCTGAAAAAGCAGCACCAAGAGGTGCAGACACCGGAACTCCCTCCGAACCTTGGGCTAGTGCCCCTGATAACGCCTGAGGAAGTCCAAACGGCTCTTTGTCGTATAGGGAATCGGAAAGCTGTCGGAGCTGACGGAGTCCCCATTGAGGCCTGGAAGGCGATTGGTCCTCGCGGTGTGATGTTAACTAACTTTCTCAACCCCGTGATCCTGACCGACAAAATCCCGAGCCAATGGAGGCTGAGTATTATTACCTACTCCAGTCTTCAAAGGGTTGGGGCTCGGTACAGGAGTGGGGCCGGAATAAGCGGGGTAGACCAAAGAAGTGCTGGCTTGACGTTGTAAGAGATGACATGCGTGCCAACAATCTCTTACCACAGGATGCTAAAGATCGCGCGAAATAGAGGAGAATGTGCAGGAAAGCGGACCCCGGGCTCCAACGCGAAAGCCGCGAATGCAACCGGGATAACTGCTAAGATGATGATGACTTTACACAGTTGGCGAATAATAATTAAACCAAAATGTTTAGAACATTTTGACCATCACAACTCTTTTAGTTCCTACTGAGTGCTCCGTGTCATGTCAAGCAATTTTTATTTTAGTGCAAAATTCAAAACCAGAGAATTTCAGATCAGATAAACAGAGATTTTATTTTGAGCACTAGTTAAACTAGCTGTATTAGCTTCAAAACAAACAAAAAATAGCTCAACAGTTTGCGCAACTTGGATGTGCAATGCGAAAGTATTAAAAAGTTAGCATATAAATTACATAAAATTAAATATAATAATTTCAAATTTTCTCTTTTACTTAGATATGGACAGGTCATAACGGCAGCTCTGAACGACTATGTGATGTCGACGTTTGGCGGTATGCAGGGGGGCGGCGGGGGCGGTGGATGGCTCTCTTCCCTCACCAGCATGGTTGGTGGAATATTTCTGACCAGCGATGAGACGCAACCAGTTATAAGAGGGCAAAGAAACAGGTGAGGAATGTGTTGATATGTCAGAGCTGTATCTACCTTTTAGTTACACTCGCATTATTTTTTTTAGTAATTATAAACTAGTGCTTGATTGCAATCCCGCCTGATGGTAAGCAGTGATGCAATCGTTGATGGTAAAGCGCGCTATTTTATTAAGCCTATTCACTTAAAAAACACTTAGTGAATAGGAAGGAAGACGGCAGTTGAGCGAGGTGATGCAATGTTAAACCCAACAACACGACCAACGATGCTGCGCCAGAGGGAAATTGATCTGGAGACCCTCCACGACCAAACTCCCGACACAACAACATTTGGTGCATCGTACCTGGTGCATATCGCAACACAACTGCTCAGACCCATCCTCCGTACGGCTTCACCAGACATCATGCCGGACACGACGAATCGCCTTGGCGACAAGACTTTGTCTGATGGGTGGTAACTTCTGCCGGCAGCCGATATTATGGCCTACCACCGAGAATAGCCAATACGTTAAAATCTCGTGTAGTAAGAACTAGGGGGCGAGGGTTCGATCCCCCCGCAGTACAAATATTTGTATGCATGAATGTTAAGCCGTTGGTCCCGGTTGCCATACAAACATCTAGTGGCAGTCGTTACGGGTTGTTGGAGCCCTCAAAGTCCAAAAATTGGTCTAACTGTAATGCATCGATATTGCCTTCTGCCCCCTAATCGGCGAAAACATTTTTGTCAAATGATTGCGACTAGTTAGGATCGTTTGGACTGTCCATTTTTTTTTTACAATTCACACAGATTGAGCTAGCCCCAAAGTAAACTCGAGACTTGTGTTATGGGATACTAACTCAACGATACTATATTTATAATAGATACATATATAATATATAAACATCCAAGACCCAGGCCAATCGAGAAAAGATCGTTTTCCATCATGACCTGGCCGGGACGGAGGACGAGCCCAATTGTCTGATCGGACCAAACGATCCCAACTAGTCGCTATCATTTGACAAAAATGTGCTCGTCGATTAAGGGGCTGCTAAGGGGCAGTCGCTTCACGAAAAATATCGACGTTTAGCCAAAAATCAGCAGTTAGGCTGACTCTAAAGCTAAAAAAAGCTTCAGATGCGACTGGGATTAACGCTGAGATTCTTTAGTATTGATGACAGAGATGTACAAAATGGTTTTAAAAAAGCATTTAAATACAAAATACTTTTCAGATTTACTATTTCAAATGCAAAATACCAAATAGTTTTGCGTTTTGTATTTGAAATGCTAAATGCAAAATAGGTATTTTCAAAATAGAATAGTTTCATAACTATAGATATAAATAAATGTTCGTCGTTTTGGTTGATTTTTTTTTGGTTCACTTCTTTCCGTACTTCTAAACGGAAAAGGCAAAGGCATGGTACGCCATACAGTCTGGACTTGAGGAAGTTTATCCTTTTCTATTTTTTCCTTTATATATCTTCTTATCCTGACTTGACTAACCTACCTCCTTTCGTTTCCCGCGTGAGCCGACTACATTATGATTTTTAATTCGAGTCAGATAAATGACAACTCCAGTGTTGCAGGTTTTTTGTCCCAAATAAATAGTGATGTGGTAAATCGAGATTTAACACTTAAAACTTAGTCTGGATTGTACTTTTTAATTCAAATTGCGTATATGTATATAAATAAAAATACAGGGTGGAACAAAAGTCAGTTTATATTTGAAATAATGATAAAATAAATAATTTCAGTAGGTAGATTAAAACTGTTTATTGTAACAAAAACTAATTACGAACGCTATGTTGTGGAAGAATTGGCCGCTGAATCGCGGTGCCATAATCCTGCGTCTGCCCCCCTATCACTGTGAGCTCAACCTAATAGAGGTGCGTATTCCAGAAGGAAACTCAAGCATTGATCTCTGCTTAAACATTACTTAAAACTAGTTTTAACCAATCAAGTGGCTTGAATCGTGACTTAAGTAAAGCTTGAGTTTTGAGTGACGTTCTGTAATACGGACCTTAGTTTGGGCTCAAGCAAAGGAGTACGTCGTCGCCAGGCCATCAATCATGCCATAAAAGTTGAAGATGAAATGTGTCAACTCGACCACATCATAGATGAATGTGCGGATTCATAATTTATAAATGTAACTGATTCCGATTCGAGTGGTAATCAATAAAAAAGTAACGAATAAAAACGTATAAAATGATTTGTATTATTTCTTAATTGCTCTGAATCTCTTTAAAAAAATTTACCCCAGCTCTTGTGATAAGGTTGTAGTGAGTTTAATATGCTGGTAAGGCCCATATTTCTAAAATCATATTGTTAAATACGGTATGTATTACATATTTACAATAAAAAACCGCTTTGATACCTAATGAAATAATGCATGACTAAATGTAAAAATGTCGTGGTGGCCTAGTGGTTAAAACACCAGCCTCTCAAGTATGAGTGGGCGGGTTCGATTCCAGGTCAGGCAAGTACCAATGCAACTTTTCTAAAGTTATATGTACTTTCTAAGTATACTATATTGGACACCAATGACTGAAGGTGAAGGAAAACATCTTGAGGAAACCTGGACTTTAAGTCTGAAATTGCCAAACCGCATTGAGCAAGCGTGGTGATTATGCCCAATCCTTCTCTGTATGAGAGGAGACCTGTGCCCAGCAGTGGAACGATAAAAGGTTGATGATGAAATGTCTAACAATAAGGTGGACCGATGACCTGGTGAAGGTCGCGGGAAGCCGATGGATGCGGGCAGCACAAGACCGGTCATCGTGGAAAGCCTTGGGGGAGGCCTTTGTTCAGCAGTGGACATCTATAGGCTGAAGAAGAAGAAATGTCTAAGTTTATTGATTGCCGAACATCACTATTGTAGCGGGTCACCCTTATTCATATCAGTGACACTTGCCCTTGTCATTTTTCTGACTCGAATTAAAAATCCCACTATAGGAGGGGTTTGGGGTAGTCATGATGTGGCCACTATGCTGCAATATTTCAATGTTCTTTATAAATTATTCACTGAATGCACTTTTTACTACATAAATCCCGCGCTTTTATTTAGTAAACAACACTATAAATAATTTTAAAAGTCCAATGAAAAATGAGCGAAAAATGTTTTTTTTTTCAACTGTCATTTGCGATATCCGCCATTATTGTGAAATCAAATTTTCAAAAAATTTCTATAATTCGTTACACGTGTTATTGGCAAAATCGTGGTAACTATTCCACAGGGGCCATTGATCAAGAGTTGAAGTAGTATTCAATACTTGATCATAAAGAAGAAGGAGAAGAAGTAAAAATATAATAATGGCAATACAGACGTCATTCGCTATAAATTTCATTTTGTTTTACTGGTAATATTGGCTAAACTTTATCACAAAGTATTTTGCATTTTGAAATGATTATTAAAAATACAAAATATATCTCAAAAGGTATTTCAAATAAAATACAAAATGCTTTTTAATAAAAAGCATTTAAATACAAAATAGCTATTTTGCATTTTGTATTTGCATTTTAAATAGAAGTATTTCAAATAAATCGCATCTCTGATTGATGATGGTAACCTACATTAGGTTACCACAATCAATACGGTAATTGTTCAAATAAGGTGTGTCAAATACCTGTTTCCGTAAATGTGCGATAACTAAGTGATATACGCAATGGTGTATGAGGACGCGTTCACACGAGCGCGAATGTATGATATTAACGGCTAGATAAGATAATCTGTCTTTATACATACGATGTAAAAAAAGTATATTGATCATCTTCCTTAGTGACCGGCAAGAATTTTAGCCACATGATGAACAACCAGTACCCTAATTGCTTAACACACAATTACTATCAAATGGAATCATATTGCAGCGTTTTGATAGTCTATCGCTTCATAAATTCGAAAAATCTCATTTAATAGTTTGTTACGCAAAAAGGTTTACTCTGTATTCTACGCCTCTTTTAAAAATATGGAGCCGGAGCTGAATACAACTTACAGTAAAATCTGTAGCAAAGTCTCAAATTTGAACCACCTTAAAACAACAGTTTTGTGTCATCCAGCGGCGGCGAAGAAGGAATGTTACTGGCTCTATACGAGGCAGCTCACTTGAACCGTAACTTCATGACGACACTGGCACATTCCTCGTCAGCCGCCGCTTCGTCCGCACCGCCGTCACCACCGGCGACCTTGCCGCCACATCAGGTAATAAAATACGTTCGTCCACCCTGACCTTTACCAACTCCAGTTTGCGATAAGCATATTCATGCTATTTCCTAAATCTCGGTTTAAGGCGTCGGGATAGGACTAGCTATCCCCATCGACGCCTTAACCCTACAAATAAACAAGTTGTCCTAAATCAATTTTGCCCCTATCGACTTGTGTTCAGGATACAATATAATTTTTAGTACTACCATACCACAGGAATTTTCTAATTCAGTAGTGTGGGCATAATTTTTTTTTATTTGCCATAGCATATGCTGTACCTACTGTGTTTTTGAACGCACTCAGAAAACAAGTAAAAAGATCTGATATTTTGTATGCTACGTCATTTATTACATGCAAGATACCCGTTATGGGGGCTTTACTCAGTAGATTGGTTCTACTGGGCACCGCCAATAACGCGATCGTCGCCTTCACAATACATATTGGGCACACACACACACTACACGGGTTTATTTCTTTTACTTAATATATCGAGGTTTGACATCTTGCCACGCTATTTTAACCATAATTTAAATTTCTAATTCTTCTTGTTTCCAATTTATTGTAATAGTTAATAATAATAGCTTCATGCGGAGCCCATATGATTGTGTTACATTCGAGCTGACTTCAGACTAACGCATTTTAGGTATGAAGAAGTTAGCGCAGTGATTCTTGCAAAACCCTCTGGTCTGCTTAGGTTGAAACCTTTAAAAGTTGGAGAGAGTCAAGGAGTACTCCTAAGTAACGACTTACGCCTTCTGGTACTCATATCATAAGCAAAGAATATCAAGAATTTAGTAGTGAACATCATGCAAAAGATTTTATCTGCAAGTAAATAAAATTACCAAATTGTTTCAGACTCCTCCTAATTTGACACAAATACAAGCCCTTGACAACGAACAACCAACGAATTTATTAGTCACGTTCTTTCAATATTGGTAAGTATGTGCAAGAATATGCATTTTTTTGGTCAAGTTTTCTTTAAGTAATCAATTTCTAATAGCGTATAGTGTTTGGTATCGTTATAAACCCTTAAAAATAATATTAAATTACTAGCGGCCGCCAGCGACTTCACAAATCGGACCAGTAGTTCCTGAGATTAGCGCGTTCAAACCAACAAACTCTTCAGCTTTATTTATAATACCAGCGGCCGCCAGCGACTCCGTTCGCGTGGAGTTAGTTATGCCCCGCTCCTATTGGTCGCAGCGTGATGTTATATAGCCTAAAGCTTTCCTGAATTAATGAACTAACCCTCGCAAAAAGAATTTTTCAAATCGGACTAGTAGTTCCTGAGATTAGCGCGTTCAAACTCTTCAGCTTTATACAGTATGTTAACTAACAGCGGGCGTTCCCGTTAACCCGAAATAGTATAGCATACATACATGCTAAAAAAAATATTTCCATTCGAAAACAAAATGTTTTAAAATTTTTTCCAATAAGAAAATATTCAATAAAAATTTTAAATTGACATGTAAAACAAACACACTGTACACGCGAACATGAAAGACGGCAACGTCGCAATTTATTTATACATGACGACTACTATTTTGATTTAAAACAGGAGGTTTCAAATTTATTTTCAATTATAATTTTTTTTTATTCGGATTTTTTTATGCTTATTTTTCTATGCTGATATTTTTATTTTAATCTATTAATGATATTGTTACGAATGGACCTTATGTCGATGGCATAAGGTTCAATATCGCGTGACATGCAGTGTGTCACTTTTAGGTCCTATTTCCCCAGATCTAGACATTTTCTAAGCACACTAGACTTAGGACGGCCTATCGAATGGTACATGTCTCAACAGTTTTGTCAACAAAGTGTCGACATCGAAATTTCGAGAAACCCGTTTCCGGGAATTACCATAGGTACTTCCGAGTGACCTCGAAGTTATGTGCTATTATTATTACGTCTAGAGGAATCTGGAATGTTCGATCAGCTGGGCTATATATACCGCCGCGACGCCGGCCCAGAGTCAGTCTACACTCGACTAGCGATACGAAAACAGCGACAGTTAAGAAGCGATCTTCGAAAATACCTACTGCGACAACTGTAACGAGAACTGTGAGTACTACGTGAAGTAACATCTGTACTGTTATTGTGTGTTTACGACACGGACTCCGTGGACTTAAGTGAAGACTTCGGTGCGACGTCAGCTACATTCTACTTGTCATTGCCTACAATCGACTGTACCTTCGTTGCCAATAAACTTCGTAACCCTTAACCGGCGTTTAAGTACCCCTAGCCCGTAACAATTGGTGTCAGAAGCGGCATGCCGGTCACGCCAAGGGAAGACGAAAGAGTTCGCACACGACGACAAGCAGCGATGGATTTGGCGCGTCAAGAGGAAGAATCGGTTGGTGTCCCTGTACCCGGAGTAGATGCGGCCGTCGTAACACCGACGAATGTGAGTGCGTCTACTACCACCACTACTCCCGGAGCCAGCGGACCCGATTTTTCGGCGTTACTGGCTCATTTGACAGCGCAAATAAAGCTGAGTATAGAACAATCCCAGGCAGCAACCCAGGCACAAATAGAAAAAACCCAGGCGCAGATTAAAAGTGTAGCAGAATCCCAGGCTCAAATAAAACAATCCCAGGCAGCAACCCAGTCACAAATCAAGGAATCCCAGCAAATGCCTTTCCAAGCCAGAAAGAAATTATTGTGTTACCCGCCGAGAACTTCTAGCCGTTGTTAAGACCTTACAACACTTCAAGAAATATTTGATTGGGAGGCAGTTTACACTTCGTACCGATCACGCTGCCTTACAGTGGCTCCTCCAGTTCAAAGACCCAGAAGGACAAGTAGCAAGGTGGATAGAGCAGCTGCAAGAATTTGACTTTGTCACTGAACATCGGAAAGGCAAGTCACACAATAATGCTGATGCTTTGTCTAGACGACCTTGCGAAGAATCTTGCCGACATTGTGCCAAACAGGAAAAGAAAGAGAACGTACGGATTATCCAGGTGAACGCTTTGGATGAAGACTGGGATAATCAATCATTGGAAGACGCGCAAAAGGAAGACAGTGACCTGAAGGCAGTAATCGAATGGAAGAACCATGGCCAGAAGCCCGCTTGGAGTGAAATATCAGCGCTTAGCCCAACAGCAAAAAGTTACTGGGCCCAATGGGACAGCCTGATAATTGATAATGGAGTTCTCAAGAGGAAATGGGAATCACCCAGTGGACAGGAGGTCACCTTACAGATAGTAGTTCCCGGTGATAAAGTCGCGTCAGTGCTACGACAGGTGCACGACGGAGTATCCGGAGGACATCTAGGAGTAAAGAAAACCCTGGAGAAGGTGAGAAAAAGATTCTATTGGGTGCATTGCCGCGAAGACGTAGAGGACTGGTGTAGAAAATGTGTAGCCTGCTCCTCAGTAAAGGGACCGCAAACGAGGGCCAGAGGTCGGCTGAAAGTGTACAATGTTGGTGCACCATGGGAAAGAGTTGCTGTCGATATAGCTGGGCCATTCCCTGTTACTGAAGAAGGGAATAGGTATATCATCGTCATGCAAGACTATTTCAGCAAATGGCCAGAAGCTTTTGCAGTACCTAACCAGGAAGCTCATACAGTCGCCAAAAAGCTAGTTCACGAGGTGTTCTGTCGATTTGGCGTTCCCTTGGAGTTACACTCTGACCAGGGTAGAAACTTCGAGTCTTCACTATTTCAAGAGGTTTGCCAACTACTCGGGATACATAAGACTCGTACAACACCGTATCACCCACAGTCAGATGGAATGGTCGAAAGATTCAATCAGACGTTGGAGAATCATTTGGCCAAAGTAGTGGAAGAACACCAGAGGGATTGGGACCAATACATTCCACTCTTCTTAATGTCATACCGCTCTGCAACACATGATAGCACAAATTGCACACCGGCGAAAGTCAACTTCGGCCGAGAAATTAGACTACCCATAGATGCACTAACCGGAACACCTCCCGATACTCCTATCCTAGCCGTCGACTATGTGGCCGACCTACGGCGTAAATTAGATGGAATACATGAGCTAGTGAGAAAGAATGGTCTGAAAACCAGTGAGAAAATGAAAATCCGATACGACCGCAAAGCTAACGTGCCCGGATTTGAAGAGGGAACTTTGGTATGGTTACATAATCCCATAAGGAGAAAAGGAAAGAGTCCGAAATTTCAAGCCAAATGGGAGGGTCCGTACACGATAGTAACCAGAATAAACGATGTCACCTACAGGATTAAGAAAGGGCCTAGAGGGAAGCTGAAGATCGTACACGTAGACCGCCTAGCTCGCTATTATGGATCAAATCATGCTCGGGACGAGCATGACTAAGAAGGGGGCAATGTTACGAATGGACCTTATGTCGATGGCATAAGGTTCAATATCGCGTGACATGCAGTGTGTCACTTTTAGGTCCTATTTCCCCAGATCTAGACATTTTCTAAGCACACTAGACTTAGGACGGCCTATCGAATGGTACATGTCTCAACAGTTTTGTCAACAAAGTGTCGACATCGAAATTTCGAGAAACCCGTTTCCGGGAATTACCATAGGTACTTCCGAGTGACCTCGAAGTTATGTGCTATTATTATTACGTCTAGAGGAATCTGGAATGTTCGATCAGCTGGGCTATATATACCGCCGCGACGCCGGCCCAGAGTCAGTCTACACTCGACTAGCGATACGAAAACAGCGACAGTTAAGAAGCGATCTTCGAATACCTACTGCGACAACTGTAACGAGAGAACTACGTGAAGTAACATCTGTACTGTTATTGTGTGTTTACGACACGGACTCCGTGGACTTAAGTGAAGACTTCGGTGCGACGTCAGCTACATTCTACTTGTCATTGCCTACAATCGACTGTACCTTCGTTGCCAATAAACTTCGTAACCCTTAACCGGCGTTTAAGTACCCCTAGCCCGTAACAATATATATTAACGAGTTTAAGGGAACGCCCTCTGTTATTTAACATACTGTATATTAGTATAGATTTTAAGCCAGCGTAAGCCATTGAAGTTTTGAAAAAGAAAATTGTTCAAGTACCCGCTTTTACAACTTGAGTTAATAAAAGTTTATCGTGGGGTACTGTTTTAATTAGTATCTATAATATATAGTAATTGAAATACTAAATTGTTATTGTTAAGATTGGTACTTATACAATTTGATTCATCAACTTTTTTCCAAACCAGAGTGATCCAACCATAGTTAGTTTTAACAATAGTATGCGTACAGTTTTTTAAGGATTTCTAATAATGTGAAGAGCTTTAAAATCACGTTTATTTTATTTAATTTTTCAGTTCCATTGTTATGGCTGATACGCGGACGGAGTCCAGTATAAATAAATGCAGTCTATGTTTCATTATACTGACGTGTATAGTAGAAGAACAGTTTGCTAATTCTATTATGCACGACCAAAATCTTACTTTTAAGGTAAATATTATATCAATTTTAGTCATTTTCATTTTGGATTCTCTAAAACATAAAGAATATTTTCGTTTTTCTAGGTTCAGTTGTATAGGCTCCCAATGCGTCATAGGAAAATTGTGCTAGAAGAACCACCGTCGCAGCCCCTTGCATCCACCCTAATAGGTAATTGTCATAAAAATGTATTTCATATTATATTAAAGCCTTAGTTGACCCACTGTTGGGCAAAAGTTTCTATTCCCTGGTTACTAACGCCCCAACTCTCGTTCTGTAATTCTACCATGTGTTTTTATACCCTAAGCTCGCTACTGTCTTCGTAAATTGTAGTATAAACGGAAGGAGAATAAAATTAGGCTATTCTAATTTTTCATTAATTATGATTCATTGGTTCATTTGTAATCTTAGTAGAGGGATATTGATAAAATTATCAGGGGCATTCCGCTCAGAGCACTGATATAAATGTATGAAATGAATGACATTAGACAAATATCAGTGATCTATTCAATTTTTAAAAAGCGTTGGCTTTTTTTTATTTTATGTTTATTACTTTGTTACTAGGACTCTATATAGAATTATCGCTTCAATTCTGAATTAAGTTCTGGGTCCCCATTCCATTTCACTGATAAATATGGATCTACGTCAAGCGGAAGTTTTTCGAAGAAGAACGACATCTGAACGGAATGACCGATTTGTAGTGTCAGAAATCGTTATCGTTCTAGAGTATAATTGCAGCACATACTTAGAGGTTGTCGATGTACGATGTCAGTTATAGGATAATAAGAGTTCTTATGGAGCGTGGTTTAGAACCATACAAACCCGCAACAGGTCCTGAACAAACCACAGCTCATAAGGCGCAGCAAGGACTTTTACTCCTTAACACCGTGACTGGATTTTGGCATAATGGTGCCCCCAGTACTCGTTTCTGGTGAGTCCTGTATGTGTAAATGTGGTCCTGATGGTCGCAAAAGTTATACCGTAGACCGCGAGAATGATGTCATAAGGAACTGAAAGGGTGAGCTTTAGAGATGGTTCAGTTTTGTTCTGGGGACGTATAAGCTTAGAAGGTCGTACATAGCTGGAAATCGTCGATAGAGGAATTGTGACTGCTGATTTGTACTTCAATGACATTCTTAAAGAGCATGTAGTGCCATACAAGGGAATTATCGCTCAAGAATTTATGCACGATAATACGTGTCGCCACAGTTTAAAAGTCCGGTTAAGTAGTTACGGCCTCTAATGGCCACCTACGAGATGCCATATCAAAAAAAAAAAGTCGCCACAGTTCGATGGAATTATACAGTATGTTAACTAACAGAGGGCGTTCCCGTTAACCCGAAATAGTATAGCATACATACATGCTAAAAAAAATATTTCCATTCGAAAACAAAATGTTTTAAAATTTTTCCAATAAGAAAATATTCAATAAAAATTTTAAATTGACATGTAAAAGAAACACACTGTACACGCGAACATGAAAGACAGCAACGTCGCAATTTATTTATACATGACGACTACTATTTTGATTTAAAACAGGAGGTTTCAAATTTATTTCCAATTAGAATTTTTTTTAATTCGGATTTTTTTATGCTTATTTTTCTATGCTGATATTTTTATTTTAATCTATTAATGATATATATTAACGAGTTTAAGGGAACGCCCTCTGTTATTTAACATACTGTAGATTATTTGCGAGATGTAGGGATACAGGTTCTGGGTTGGCCAGCACTAAGTCCAGACCTTAATCCCATAGAACATTTCTGGATCGAACTTTAAAAATAAAAAAAAAAAAAGCTTTTGTTATGAAAACAATCACAACAATCGGTTTGGTAGGTGGCCTAATTTTATTATCCACCAGTGTAATATGAAATAGAGAGGCTCCCCTAGTGTTAACAAAAATAATTTAAATTCGTACCATGAGCACTATAAATATTCTATAGATAAGAAACCTAACGTAACTTGTCACTTACATTACTCGATGAACAGTGACATGTAAGGAATTAAAATTCGACATTCATTAAATTACCTTGGATAGTTCACCAACCATCATCCTCTATAATTATAATTAGTCGGATTATTGACTCTCATAATATTTTTCTACATTGGGAGCATACATATAATTATGTCCTACCCTCTTTCTACTTCTGTGAAAAAAAAAAAAATAAGGAGACAGGAATATCGAGTATAAGGTAAACTCTATAATTTGTGTCTTTTTAACTTTTGTTTAGGTAGTAAGCGCGTGCGTAACACTCATGGTGCAATCATTATCGAAATCTATTGAATCCCCGTGAATACTATAACGAGTAAGTTTTCGATAACAACTCGTGGCTTGGAGCATGCTCGTGGTTCTGATATCTATTTATTATTACAGATCTCCTGGTCGAGTTTATAATGTGCCATCTACTGAAGAAGTTCCCTGGAGAATTATATCAGTTATGCGTGGGAGTATTGCTGCGGTTGCTTAGCTATCAAAAGCGATGTCGTGTACGACTTGCGAGAGACTGGCGACCGTTATGGGCGGCACTCATCGCGCTGTTGAAGTTCTTAGTAACGAATGAGAGCACTTTGTTAAGGAGACATAACATTTTTATCATGGCACAACAGGTGTGTTTAGTTCTACTCATTCATTATTTTTTTTTTTAACTAATTATAATTATTGTAATGCATTTTGTTCCTAGGTAGTGAACATTTTCAACCTGTTCATTACGTTTGGCGACACGTTTCTGCCAACTCCTGCGTCTTACGACCAACTATATTATGAGCTGATTCGAATGCATCAAGTATTTGATAATCTATTCTACATGGGTAAGTTTCTTAGTACAGAAATAATTTGTAAGTTTTGTGATAAATAGTGTATCGGTACCTACAAACGCCACATGCGAACAACGCGTCATACTGACGTCACACGAATTCTACATCTCGCAATCAGAGTTTACCGTGCAACTAGCATATATACAACTTCCCAATTTCAACCGTTGGGCAAGTGCCCGCCAGACATAACACCAGATGAGTGAACTTTACTCCCTGTTCCTCATGCCTCCACACTGGTGACACCACAATAGCATTTTCAAAATAATAATTTACATATTTTACAGCATTACGCTATTCAAATAGTGACGGTGAATTCAAAGCGGAAGCGTTGCGACTAGCTAACTGCCTTGTCAACGTACGCGCTATCATTCAACACTTTTCCCCAAAAATCGAAGCCTGGCTGGCATCGCAAAATTTGTCCACGCCTACTGAAGATCAGGTCAGTATTTGTACATTTGATTCAGTAGTTTAATTGATTCAGTTATGCGTGGGAGTACTACTGTGACTGCTTAGTTATCAAACGCGTGTCATCATGTTTTCAGTTGATTTCTATAGCGAACATTAAAATTGGGTTGGGTTGACAGACTTGCACAATTGGCGCCCAACAAGGATTTGTTGGGCGCCGACTTGAATATCAGGCGCCCGACGAGCGTAACTAAAGTACTATTTTTTTTTTTACAGATCCTAGAAGTAGTCAGAAAGAACTACGACAGCTTAATCCTAAAGTTACAAGAAGGTTTGGAATCGTACGAGCGATATTCAGAGAGGGACCACCGGCCGCTACTATTGCGCCTAGTGTTGGCCGCGCGACAGAGAAGCGACAACTCGGCCGTGCATCACCACACTGCAGCCGCCCTTGAGCATTATACTAGCATTTCCTGAAAATATTAAGTCATTACCTCTCTTTTGGCGCGAGAACCAGCTGTGTTTCTGAAGCGCTATCCAGAGTTTCGGGTTGGTTTCGTATGATCAATATTTTTATGTCCGGGTAACCTAAATCACGTCTGCAATTATTTTTTATTACCTAGGGCCCGGAAGAAACACCCTGACTGCTTCGTGGATAGATCAACCTTAGACGCCAAAAAATCTCTCCTACGAGACCTGTAGGTACCCCTAATGTTGTCAAAATTACAAAAAAAAAAAAAAAAAATCTTGTCTATTGTCTGACGCACATTGATGAATTTGTTATATCTTCGAACGAATGTTTTAAGATTCAGAATCAGTTTATAGTTTCCAAAGAACTGACTGCTTTACATTTTTTGACATTAGATACTTACTTCTTACGTGGTTAAGCCTAGTCGACGTCAAATTTTTTATTGGTTAGATTATACGGCTAAAAGATGAATATAAAGATGTTAGGTTATCCTTATCATACAAGCTATGCCTAATGTTTAGTTATAAGGATTTTACCGGTATGTATCTTATCTTTTAACTCATGTGTCAGTGATCCGTAAAATAATAACTTAATTTTATCGATAAAAAGCGATTTCGCCGACAATATACAGGGAAACTTTTTTCGAGTGCGCAAAAACAAATGGGTGGCTCAGAATCAATAACAGAACAAATCTGCATTATTAGTTTAAAATAAAAAATCATGTTTTTGTCCGCCCTAAAATTAGCAAATGAGAGACACCAATTATTCATATCAATATCGTAGTATTAGCATATGGCCGCGTAGTGAACATGCTGGCGGCGCGGGCGCGCGGGGGTCCTGTGATGTTCCCGCCGTCCCCGAACATGAATGGGACCGCGTGCGGTGACCATAACATCGATTTCATAATAAACATCTTTCGTTATCAATAACTATTTTTTTTGTACTAAAACATACCAAAGTAATAATATTTTCATCTACACACATCAAAAGTGTCTAGGGATCAAGCATTTTTATGCGGATTTCTTGAGATTGAGATGTGGCTTTGTAATAAATTTATGATTTTATAAATTTATATGGATCCTTTTTGGTGCATTTCATAATTTGAATCAGGAACTGTGAATCAAATTCGAGTAAAAGATGAAAATCAGCTGTCAATATTTTCCCTATAAAAACATACAACGCATTGAAGACATTATTAGTGCTACTGTTTCCCTACTACTGATTAAAACCAACGTTATTATGGAGCGGCGACGTCATTTAAGCAGGGAAGAAATGCTCAGAGCCGTGGGAATGATAGAAGCTGGTTCCCGGCAACGTACTGTGGCTTTAGCTCTGAATACAAGTCAGAGTGTTATCAGTCGACTTTGGACACGTTACCGAAGCACTGGTACCGTGGCTGAGCGCCATGGAGGACGGTATCGCTGCACCACACGGAGACAAGACCGATACATTCAAATCTTAACTCGAAGAGCTCCAACAATAACCGCCATGATGTTAGCCGTGAGGCTTCATCACTCTTCAGGGAACTTAATTAGCGACCAAACAGTCAGAAACCGCTTGCATGAAGTGAACCTTCATTCCCGAAGACCGCTACGGGTACCACCTATAGCAATGCACAATCGTAGGATTCGATATCAATGGGCTCTTGAACACAGAAATTGGGCAGAAGAACAATGGCGTTTCGTGTGCTTTTCTGATGAGTCTCGTTTTGGTATGAGACCGGATACAAGACGTATACGACACTGGAGAACCCCTGGACGCCAACAGCGATTAAAATCCTGCCAGGAAGTCCATCCTTATAGTGGTGGAACCATCATGGTATGGGCGGGTATTTGGATCGGCGGAAGAACTGAGTTGATTTGGATCAGAGGCAACCTCAACGCTCAAATTTATGCTGAAACGATTGTATCAGACGTCATCGTTCCTCTACAAGTGCAAATCGGTCCCTTATTTCAGTTAATGCATGATAATGCACGACCGCACACCGCAAGAGTTGTAAGACAGACTCTCGCCGCAGCTAACATCAATGTCCTGCCCTGGCCTGCTCAGTCGCCAGACTTGAACCCGATTGAGCATGCATGGGATATGCTACAGAGAAGAGCTCTGCCGAATATGGAGGGTATCCAGTCGCAAGAAGACCTTTTTTTGTTGTTGCAACGAACATGGGCGGCCATTCCACAGCGTGATTTGGATGAACTCATTTTGAGTATGCCAAACCGATGTTCTTGTGTTGTTAGTGTTCGCGGTAGAAACACGGATTATTAATTGTTTAAGTAACCCAATAAAATTTTAGAGAAAACTGTTATTTCAGTCTTTTTTCGAACTTTTGTGTTAGTGGTTCAAATGTCAAATATCCCTTTATTAGGAAAATGGCAAATTTCTTTATTAATGCAAAGGTGACTTGGTTTATCGTTACTGTGACAAACGAAAACACTTTATTTGATGAATCCTTAAAGAAAATTTTAATTAATATCAATCAGGAGAAAAGTTATTGCAAAAATATATGTTGATCCCTAGACACTTTTGATGTGTGTATAAAACTTATTTAGCTATAAGTTGACAAAGTTTGCGCACTGGATAAAATTTTATCCTGTATTTTTCATTACAGTTCATCATATTTGTGGTGAATTGTAATAAAGCATATTAATTACCCAGTGGTTACCTGACAAATTAGTGGACTTAAAAAAATCAGTCGATAATCATAGCGATAATAATTGTATAAATGATTTGTGTTATCACCTACATATCTTAGTTTTTAAACACCGAAGTGTAAGAAGGCAATCCTATGTATTTGTTTATTTTCTTTATTGGAGATATTATTTAAAGTTTAGTTAACATATCGAACCTATTTTGTTGTTACCTTATTGCTAGTATTATTTGCCAGTGCAACCATAGTCGTATGGCCCTCGCATCGTAACATATTATGGGTATAAATAATTAGCATGAAAAAGGAAAAACTATATGCAAGAAGAACAATCTCTTCAAGTACACATGTCTCTTTGAGAGGTATATGATGCAAAATTAAGCATTTTGTTTACCTTTAGTATTTCATTCTACGTATTATTTAATGCAAGTTACGTTTTGTGTTCATATTGTGTTTTAAATGCTTGTATACCTCTTATATTTTTGGCCATGTATTTTTAGAATTAATTATACATATTACTATTTTGAAATGAGATAGGTTAATCATATCTGAAATATAATTATTTCTAAATATTTATGAATTTCCGCAAAAATTAGAGTAAACAAGAAAAATATTAATTATGATAATAATTTTATATGTGTATAGAAAGAGGTTTCAAAATACAAGCTGGAGTTTATGATATAAATAATGTAACTTTAATAAATTATTTTTGGGAACTTACTGAATGGCTTTCCTTTTACACCAAAAAGAAAACGCGCATCAAGATATTGTATAATATAATTAAGTATATAATTCGACGTATAATTGCAACAACAATAATTAAACATACATCAATAGTAACCATAGACTAGATAATTGTTTTGAATAGACTAGAATTGCATTTAAGGAACGTTTCTTTGGTACAGAACTATCACAATGATGATAATAAATTAACTAATTAAGGGTGGGTTGTTTTTTTACATCCACTTGCCGTAGGCTTATACTTCAATATAGCGTTAACTATCGTCAAACCAAATAAAGTTTTTTTTTTTTTAATAATTATAAAACAATGCCCTTGACGTACGCCAGTCGATTACGTAATCGTTATTTCGTTTGAAACAACTTACCTCAAATGAAACTTGTCAGATTACCATACCCATGAAGATATTAATCTAGATTATTCTGCAGGTTTTAGTTCAGCAAGAGCTTCCTTCACTAAATCTTGTAAGTCTTGAGGCAAAACAGTTTTGGACAAGTTCCTGTGTTCGCTGTTTGACATTTGGCACTCATCATCATCTTCATAAGTTTTGATCAGATCTGTTGATGATCCATCGCTGTTCTCTTTATTTATGTCGTCATCACTATCAGAATACTTGCTTCTATTATTCTGTGAGTTGTCTTGAGACTGCAACTGTTGTTCCTTTGAGTCATTTGACTTCACGGATCCAGAGTCTATGAGAAACTCGTCTAATAACATTTGAGAAGGAAATATTGGAATGTATTTCTGGCCATTACACCAGCTTTCTAATGTTTTTTCAAGTTCTGTTATTCTGTTGGCAAGGATTCTGGAAATCAATATTTTGTGAATTTATTGATATATACTTGATATACAATTACGAATGGACTCAAATATGTTGGTAAAATATTAAGAACAACCATGTTAGTAAACTTTTTTTTTCGGGGTGGAATATATACACCCCGGTGTACCATTTTACACTTGCGTTGCGGGTCGCAGGACCGTCCCTGCCCCCTGAGTGAGTGTGCGTTCGCGCAGCGGAATGTTGTTGAATTAAAAAGATTTTAAATATGCAGATATTTAGTGTATGACGTCGTGTAATTGTGTACGGTAAAAAAAAATTTGTGCGTGCAGCCATTGTGGAGAAATTCACCAAAAACTGATTCCGCTGGGCGAACGTTGTCCTGGCGGAACTTTTTTTAATCCATTGACTTTAGAAAAAAGAGATGTGTTCAAAAATTAGTGTGTATTTGTGTGTAATTGTGTATGTATGAATAAAATTTGTGCATGCATAGACTTCGGAGAAATTCAAGTTTCCGCTGCGCGAACGTTTGGCCATTAGCTAGTTTTCATATAAAGCCCTTACATAGAGAGCTGTAGATTTTTACATACGTTGTTTTGAATTTGTGCATATTTGTGTACAAAACAGATTTAGAAAAAATCGTAGGGCTAAAAAGATAAAAATATAAACGTAAATCACGCTTTTTAGGTCATAGTTCTTAAAGTATGCACTTTGGGGTCTAGATTTTCACGTTTATACAAACCTTGTAAGTGTCTGCAACATATTGCCAAATATCAATGATGTTCCTTTAGTAATTAAAGAGATATAGGACAATTTACCATGACAAAATCACTGTTTACAAAGCAGTCAAATATCACGACATTCTGAAGGAACTGCATGGTAAAATGTATGCCAATAATTAGTGTATTCATTCAACTATTCACATGCAAAATTTCATGTCATTAAATTCAGTAATTAAAGAAAAACAATTAAAATACTGACGAAGCATCGAAAACCTACATAACCCGACCAAGTTCGGATAGCTATAAAAAAGCGGCCGTGCAATATATTTAGGTAACATTCCAAAATTTACAGTATAATACCGGTATTGAATTGGTATAGGTGATAACACAATTGTTTCGATATAATATAAAGGTCATTTATTTTTGTACACCTACTTTTTTAAATGTATTTGACTATGACAAAGTAGGTACTATTTACGTAGTTACTTTATTTAAGTATGCGCTTGAGACTTGAGATATAATCTAAATATATTAATTTAGGCAAATAAAATTCATACAGCTAATTTCTATTGAATATTTCACGGATCCGAATTCTTACTATAGACCCCTCAGGGAAATTAAATAATTACCACAAGTAAGTACTACCTACTGTTTTTAAATGTTGATTTATTTTTATATTAGGCAGACTCTCAAACCTAAACAACTGAATAGTCTACTTTATTGATCTGTGATTGTTAATCTGTAATTTTATTATTGGAACTAGAAAATATTAGGTATACTTATTACTTAGAAATGTTGAGGTTATTTGCTACTCATTTAAAATATTTCTTGAAAATACCTTTTTTATACAAATGTTTTAGTTTATAAGCACTTTTTTAATGTTGATCAAATATAATACGACTGAATAGTCCAGTTATCTGATGTGATTTTAATATTTATTGAAGCTCGAAATATTATACGTCTTACCCTTATATTCATAATGGTTTATTAAACCTATTTTAGTAAAACACATTTAAGTCTATTGCTTCCGTTGCAAGCGTTTGTTAACGTTATTATAATTACATAATTAAGCATTATATGTAATTAAAAATATTTTTGTACGCGGATATTTAAATAGAGAAGTACTTGTTAATTGAAGATTTATTTTTGTCGTAGATAGTGGCGTTATTATAAAAAAAAAAAACATTTTTCATTCAAGAAATGCAATTGTTTTATTTTTACCTAACGCTTGTGTACGCAACTGTGCCATATTAATAAATACTATATTGGAAGGTTAAGAACGTTCTTATGATATATGGCACGGCCGCTTTTTTATAGCTATCCGAACTTGGTCGGGTTATGTAGGTTTTCGATGCTTCGTCAGTATTTTAATTGTTTTTCTTTAATTACTTAATTTAATGACATGAAATTTTGCATGTGAATAGTTGAATGAATACACTAATTATTGGCATACATTTTACCATGCAATTCCTTTAGAATGTCGTGATATTTGACTGCTTTGTAAACAGTGATTTTGTCATGGTAAATTGTCCTATATCTCTTTAATTACTAAAGGAACATCATTGATATTTGGCAATATGTTGCAGACACTTACAAGGTTTGTATAAACGTGAAAATCTAGACCCCAAAGTGCATACTTTAAGAACTATGACCTAAAAAGCGTGTTTTACGTTTATATTTTTATCTTTTTAGCCCTACGATTTTTTCTAAATCTGTTTTGTACACAAATATGCACAAATTCAAAACAACGTATGTAAAAATCTACAGCTCTCTATGTAAGCGCTTTATATGAAAACTAGCTAATGGCCAAACGTTCGCGCAGCGGAAACTTGAATTTCTCCGAAGTCTATGCATGCACAAATTTTATTCATACATACACAATTACACACAAATACACACTAATTTTTGGACACATCTCTTTTTTCTAAAGTCAATGGATTAAAAAAAGTTCCGCCAGGACAACGTTCGCCCAGCGGAATCAGTTTTTGGTGAATTTCTCCACAATGGCTGCACGCACAATTTTTTTTTTACCATACACAATTACACGACGTCATACACTAAATATCTGCATATTTAAAATCTTTAAATTCAACAACATTCCGCTGCGCGAACGCACACCTGAGTGAACCCGCTTTTAACCCGCGCCGCCACCTCGGGTTCCTGATGTTTGAGGGTTAATAGACATCTCGAGTCTGTCACCCCTGGACTCATTTAGGGGGTTTGGAAGAGGGCTTTATCCTACTTTTGAGATGGGGGCCCATCCTCGCGGCATACCTCTACCAGGGTATGCCGCGCAGTGTCCTCCTGGCAGTCGACGGAGTGGTGACACTGAGGTCACCACTACGCCTGGGGGTTTGACTCCCTGTTTATGCGACACAGGTACTATCCCAAGCAACCATGCCCCGAGAGCACCTGTCTCACCCGAAACGTCAGGGAGCCGTGCTTTCTGCCGAGCCAGTGTACCAGTCCCGTCTGGATCGCCGCGATGATAAAGAGGCAATGTTAGGGCGTGAAAGCCTGTTCCGCTATTTCGCTACCAGGGCCTCGTGGAGCTGCAATCGAGGTCGCTCGCCCAGCGCCCGAGATTACCCGCGCTACCGGTGCAACACCGCGAGGGCCTTTGCCTCCTGATCCTAGGGCGGGGAGCCAGCCTGTACGCATGTTGGTAAACCTAACCTAACAATGCCAGAGATTTTTGCTGCAAGCTCAACAACAATGTAGAAAGTTTGCAGCATACAAGTCCCGGACTGCACCTGGCACACTAGTGAGGCGTACATTTTTCGCATCGAAGGATCGAAATAATCGACAGGAGTTTCAGGAAACATTCCTGATACTCTACAGAAGTTATATTATTGTTACGAATGGACCTTATGTCGATGGCATAAGGTTCAATATCGCGTGACATGCAGTGTGTCACTTTTAAGTCCTATTTCGCTAGATCTAGACATTTCCTAGGTACAATAATAAAACGCATTACTAGACTTAGGACGGCCTATCGAATGGTACAGGTCTCAACAGTTTTGTCAACAAAGTGTCGACATCGAAATTTCTAGAAATCCGTTTCCGGGAATTACCGTAGGTACTTCCGAGTGACCTCGAAGTTATGTGCTATTATTATTACGCCTAGAGGATTCTGGAATGTTCGATCAGCTGGACTATATATAGCACCGTGACGCCCGCACAGAGTCAGTCTACACTCGACTAGCGATACGAAAACAGCGACAGTAAAGAAGCGATCTTAAAGAAGACCTACTGCGACAATTATAACGAGAACTTCGAGTACTACGAGAAATAACATCTGCAGTGTTATTGTGTGTTTACCACACCGACTTCGTGGACATAAGGGAAGACTTCGGTGCGACATCAGCTACGTTCTACTTGTCATTGCCTACAATCGACTGTACCTTCGTTGCCAATAAACTTCGTAACCCTTAACCGGCGTTTAAGTACCCCTAGCCCGTAACAATTGGTGTCAGAAGCGGCATGCCGGTCACGCCAAGGGAAGACGAAAGAGTTCGCACGCGACGACAAGCAGCGATGGATTTGGCGCGTCAAGAGGAAGAATCACTTGGTGTCCCTGCACCCGTAGAAGATGCGGCCGTCGTAACACCGACGAATGTGAGTGCGCCTACTACCACCACCACTCCCGGAGCCAGCGGACCCGACTTTTCGGCGTTACTGGCTCACTTGACGGCGCAAATAAAGCTGAGTATAGCAGAATCCCAGGCAGAAACCCAGGCACAAATAAAACAATCCCAGGCAGAAACCCAGGCACAAATAAAACAATCCCAAGCAGCAACTCAAGCAAAAATAGAAAAATCCCAGCAACTGGTATTAGAATTAAATGAAAAATGGAAAAAAACCAAAGAAGAGGTCAACGAACTTAAAATAAAAACAGCACAACAAGATACCCGTCTGGACCAGCAAGATACGCGCATAGGCCAGCAAGACGCTCGTATAGACAAACATGATGCGCGTTTCGATAAACTAGACAATACCATCATGGAGTTTGGAAAGGAAGTAGAATTTTTGCATGAAAAGGTACAAAAAGGAGTTATAAAAGGGGTGATACCTAGTGCTTTGCCGACGTTCCAAGTACCTCATTTTGATGGAACAACGTCATGGGTGGCCTTCCGTCTACAGTTTGAAAAAGTCGCAAAAGGCAACAATTGGGATGACGATCAAGCGGTAACCGCTCTTACGCTTGCTCTGCGTGGTGATGCGGTACAAATTCTCGAAAATATTTCCGGCGATTGCAATACCCTAGCCTGTCTGCTAGAAGCGTTGGAGTCTAGATACGGGGAGAAACACCTCGAACATGTTTACAGGGCTCAACTCCGCGACCGCACACAGAAAAGCAGTGAGGGTTTGCAACAATGGGCCACGGAAATTGAACGTATGGTTCGGAAGGCGTATGCATCAACACCGGGATTGATTGGCGCTACTACTCTACGATTCTTTACTGATGGGATTCGAGATGCAGAAGTCAGGGCTGCTGTACGTCTGGGTCACCATCAGACCCTGAAGGCAGCTTTGACGCATGCTCTGGAGGTGGAAGCAGTACGTCAAGATGGCCCACAACACGACCGTATTCGAGAAGTGACCGCACAAATAAAAGCCCGACGAGGACCAACTTGCTATGAGTGTGGCAAAAAGGGGCACATTAGAATTGATTGTCCCAGGAAGGCTAAGGGAAGAAGAACTTCTTGGTCACGTGAAGAGGCCGCGGTGATGGCGTGGCGCAAGCGCGATGCGAAGGTCGAGTCCGAGCGCCCGTGCGAGCGAGTCGAGTGGCGTGAGCGGAGCGATCGGAGCGGGCACCGCGAGCGACCCGCTGAACGAGAGCGGGAACGCGTCAAGGACCGCGAGCGAGACCGAGACCAGGAACGCGAACGTTCCGGCAAGCGAGAACAAGAGCGCGAGCGGTCGTGCGGAAGGTCGTGGACTAAGGCAGACGCAAAGCTGGAGAAGGAAGTCGAGGACGAGGCGCGTAAGAAGAAGCGCCTCGAGAAAAAGGCAAGACAAAAGGACCGCCGTCGCCAGGTTACTTCAGGAAGTAAGGGCCGACATTGTGACAAACAGAAAGAGAACGTAAGGATTATCCAGGTGAACGCTTTGGACGAAGACTGGGATAATCGATCATTGAAAGACGCACAGAAGGACGACAGTGACCTGAAGGCAGTAATCGAGTGGAAGCAACGTGGCCAGAGGCCCGCTTGGAGTGAAATATCAGCGCTTAGCCCAACAGTAAAAAGTTACTGGGCTCAATGGGATAGCCTGATAATTGATAATGGAGTTCTCAAGAGGAAATGGGAATCACCCAGTGGACAGGAGGTCGCCTTACAGATAGTTGTTCCCGGTGATAAAGTCGCGTCAGTGCTAAGACAGGTGCACGACGGAGTATCCGGAGGACATCTAGGAGTAAAGAAAACCCTGGAGAAGGTGAGAAAAAGATTCTATTGGGTGCATTGCCGCGAAGACGTAGAGGACTGGTGTAGAAAATGTGTAGCCTGCTCCTCAGTAAAGGGACCGCAAACGAGGGCCAGAGGTCGGCTGAAAGTGTACAATGTTGGTGCACCATGGGAAAGAGTTGCTGTCGATATAGCTGGACCATTCCCTGTTACTGAAGAAGGGAATAGGTATATCATCGTCATGCAAGACTATTTCAGCAAATGGCCAGAAGCTTTTGCAGTACCTAACCAGGAAGCTCATACAGTCGCCAAAAAGCTAGTTCACGAGGTGTTCTGTCGATTTGGCGTTCCCTTGGAGTTACACTCTGACCAGGGTAGAAACTTCGAGTCTTCACTATTTCAAGAGGTTTGCCAACTACTCGGGATACATAAGACTCGTACAACACCGTACCACCCACAGTCAGATGGAATGGTCGAAAGATTCAATCAGACGTTGGAGAATCATTTGGCCAAAGTAGTGGAAGAACATCAAAGGGATTGGGACCAATACATTCCACTCTTCTTAATGTCATACCGCTCTGCAACACATGATAGCACAAATTGCACACCGGCAAAAGTCAACTTCGGCCGAGAAATTAGACTACCCATAGATGCACTAACCGGAACACCTCCCGATACTCCTATCCTAGCCGTCGACTATGTGGCCGACCTGCGGCGTAAATTAGATGGAATACATGAGCTAGTGAGAGAGAATGGTCTGAAAACCAGTGAGAAGATGAAGATCCGATACGACCGTAAAGCTAACGTGCCCGGATTTGAAGAGGGAACTTTAGTATGGTTACATAACCCCATTAGAAGAAAAGGAAAGAGTCCAAAGTTCCAAGCCAAATGGGAGGGTCCGTACACGATAGTAACCAGAATAAACGATGTCACCTACCGGATTAAGAAAGGACCTAGAGGGAAGCTGAAGGTCGTACACGTTGACCGCCTAGCTCGCTATTATGGATCAAATCATGCTCGGGACGAGCATGACTAAGAAGGGGGCAATGTTACGAATGGACCTTATGTCGATGGCATAAGGTTCAATATCGCGTGACATGCAGTGTGTCACTTTTAAGTCCTATTTCGCTAGATCTAGACATTTCCTAGGTACAATAATAAAACGCATTACTAGACTTAGGACGGCCTATCGAATGGTACAGGTCTCAACAGTTTTGTCAACAAAGTGTCGACATCGAAATTTCTAGAAATCCGTTTCCGGGAATTACCGTAGGTACTTCCGAGTGACCTCGAAGTTATGTGCTATTATTATTACGCCTAGAGGATTCTGGAATGTTCGATCAGCTGGACTATATATAGCACCGTGACGCCCGCACAGAGTCAGTCTACACTCGACTAGCGATACGAAAACAGCGACAGTAAAGAAGCGATCTTAAAGAAGACCTACTGCGACAATTATAACGAGAACTTCGAGTACTACGAGAAGTAACATCTGCAGTGTTATTGTGTGTTTACAACACGGACTTCGTGGACATAAGGGAAGACTTCGGTGCAACGTCAGCGACATTCTACTTGTCATTGCCTACAATCGACTGTACCTTCGTTGCCAATAAACTTCGTAACCCTTAACCGGCGTTTAAGTACCCCTAGCCCGTAACATTATCATTGCATGCGACAAGCGCTGTATGAGATACATGTAACAAGGTCTCCTTATCTGTATGCCTGTATCCCAAACACTAAAGATAATTCTTTGCGGGCGGATATTTAAAATCATTGGCATGGGATGGTAGATAACGGCATCAGTTTACTATATACCTATTATTGTTTTTTTATAATTTAACATAACCAATTATATTTCAAACTATTTAGTGCTTGGTTTTTAAGAACTTTCTCTGAGGCGCTCACAGCAACTTAACTAAATTTCATCATATAATCAGTCAAGAAATTTTTGAGTTTTTGCGAAACTAAGGCACGACAATCTAATAATAATATTATAAATGCGAAAGTGTCTCTGTCTGTCTGTCCGGCTTTCACGTCAAAACTACTGAACTGATTGTAATGAAATTTGGTACACAGATAGTCTAGACTCTAGACTATCTGTGGCTCTAGACTCTAGAGCCTGGGAAAGGAGTAAGGACATAGGCTATATAACATCCCGCTATGACCAATAGGAGCAGAGCAGTAACAAAAAATGTTGCGAAAACGGGAGCAAACGCGGACGTACATATTGTTCCCATTATTTTAGCAGGCGCTTATTTTATATCAACTGAGCTCTTCAGTTCGAAGCTTACGCGGGTGAAACCGCGGAGCACAGCTAGTTGATTTATATACACCAAGATATAGTACGTACTGATTAGTCTTCCGTTGATGTTGTAAGGCGACCGACTTATCATTAAGTGCTTCAAAAAGGCCAACACATAGAGATCTTAATTCAGCTGCAGAACCCTGCTTTAAACCCGCCTTCGAATTAATGTTGTCCAAAAACTCTCGTACTGTAAAAAAAAAAAAAAAAACATTTAAAAAGCCAGGATTTGCATTCGCGCGTTTGTCACTGTTATTTAAACTTTATCTCTCGCTCGTGATTACCACCATATGCCCGATATTACCGACGTACCCGTCGGTGGCTCAGCTCGCCCATGGTTCAATGCCTATTGCGTCCAAGCTAAAAGCTTTACTGACTAAAACCACCCCGGTGTCTCTTCTATCACGAGCGCGCGTGGGACCGCAGGAGTCTAAATTCTTCCGCAGTCCCACACTCTCGTGCTGGCCCGGTCTGTTCGGGCCTCGTCTCCTGCACGGGGTAGTGGGGTGTTAAGCTACCCCGTGCATCGCCTCAGAGGCGCGCGCCTCCGCCTCGGGGTCCATCGAATAGGGGGCGGGGACTTCCCCATGTCCCTCGTCCCTGGACCCATTCATGGGGGGCGGAAGAGGGCGTCGGCCGCCCTTCCTCGGCGCCCGGTGCGTCTTCTGCGGCCCGGGAAGGGAGTTGAGATCTCCCTCTCCCGTTCCGCAGCTTCCTTCTGCGACATCACGTCCTCACAGAAGGACACCACCGCGTCTCACGACTCTGCGCTGTCGGCCTACAAAAAGGCGCTTAAGAAGGCTCGCTTCGACCGCATTACCCATATTAGCAATAAGTTATCTACGCAGCCATCCGGTAGCAGATCTTTTTCGTCCCTTGCCAAATCAGTCGAGGCGAACTTCTGTTGGCCCACACTGCCTCCGCTGGTTAGGCCTGATGGAACACTGGCTCATACGGCTAGAGAGAAAGCAGGTCTCTTTGCATCTCTCTTTGCCCATAGTTCGCGTCTTGATACTGGCAGTGCTACTCCACCTATTTTATCTCATTACGGAACCTCAATGCCTGAGGTTCGCATTCGGAACAAGGAGGTTCTGAGAGCACTGTGTCGTCTGGACGTGAATAAGGCTAGTGTAAGCTCCCTGGTGTGAAGCTGCCTGGTGTGTACATACAAAGCACAGATCCGTTCGTGTGTGGTCATATTTGGGCTGGTGCTGCTAAGTGCCACCTGGCCACTTTAGACTCGGCGGAGAGGCGGGCGAAGAGGCTGATTGGTGACCCTGATTTAACTCGAGATGGTCTCCAAAGCCCAGAGCACAGGCGTAGAGTAGCCAGCCTTTCGGTGTTCTATAGGATGCATTTTGGGGAGTGTGCGAGGGAATTGCATTATTTAATTCCCCCATCTCCGTTCCACCATCGGACGACCCGTCGTACGGCGAGTTTGCACCCTTTCGTTTTTAACACCACTACGATCCGGACGAAACGTTTCGCCTCCTCCTTTATACCGCCTACATTGAGGGACTGGAACAACTTGCCGGCGCCGGTATTTCCGTCGGACTACAACTTGAGTGTCTTTAAGGCTAGAGCGAATAGGCTTTTAATAAACTAGTGCGCTTTACCATCAACGATTGCGTCACTGCTTACCTTGGATTGCGGTCAAGCGCTAGTTCATAATTTTATAAAAAAAAATATATAACAACATACCTTGCTTTTGTGTCATGACATCTGCAAAACCTTTTTTCATGTAGCTAGAGTAGTTTTTATTTCTATTATCCAGCAATGTCTGAAAAACAATAAAATTTACACACTTATCTTTATTTCCTGTACACACGACGACATATTATGACGGTTTTCCCTTCGGGGTTTAGTGGTCAGACGGCAGTCGCACTTATAATTAGCCAAATAAGCCAATCTACAATGGACAGAAGTATAAGAGCACAAGTCACGGCTAGGGCGCCGCCGCAAAACGGCGCGCAGGAGCCTCGCCCGACTCCTGTGACCTGTGGGCTAGGGCTACCGTATCAGAGGCGGATACGGCTAAAGAATCGAGCCCAAAGCAAGAAAATCCGTTTCGCATCGTGGAACGTTGGCACGCTAACTGGACGCGCGAGAGAACTGGCCGAGACTCTCCACAGGCGGAGGGTGGCCGTGGCGTTCCTGCAGGAGACTCGGTGGAAAGGCAGCAGATCCCGGCTTATTGGGAATGGCTACAAGCTGATCTACACGCGGGCACCTAGAGGGAGAAATGGGGTCGCCGTGGTGTTGTCTGACGAGCTCCAGGATGACGTCTTGGAGGTGAATCGCATCAGTGATCGGCTAATCTCGGTGCAGGTGCTTGTCAATGGGGTAATAACCCAAAGTGCCTACGCTCCGCAGGCCGGGTGCGGCGACGTCGAAAGGACGTTGTTCTGGAGCCAGCTCGAAGGATTGCTTCGCGGGATCCCGTTATCCCAGGGAATCATTCTGGGTGGTGATTCGAACGGTCATGTGGGTGAGAAGTGTGACGGGTTTGAGCGTGTTCACGGTGGCTATGGGTACGGTAGCCGCAACGCGGAAGGGTACAACATTCTCCGAACGTGTGCGGCCGCTGACCTTGCAATCGTGAACACCTACTTCAAAAAGAAACCGGAGCACCTTGTCACCTACCGGAGCGGACGGAGTGCTACCCAGATCGACTTTCTACTAATTATGAGGCACTACATCGGCAAAGTAGCCAAATGCAAAATCATACCCGGTGAGAGTCTCACTGCACAACACTGTCTCCTTGTCATGAATCTCTGCGTAAAGGCCCAACGCAGACGTGTGGAGCACTGCCCGCGCCAGATCCGGTGGTGGCTGCTGGATAAAAACAGGTCCCAGGATTTCGCGTCGGTTATTGGCGACAAGTGTGCCGGTACCGACGGGGAGCCTGTTCAAGAACACTGGAACAGGATCCAGGCAGCTATTACTGGGGCGGCGCGGGTGGTGCGCGGCGTCTCCAAGGGCGTCCGCAAACGTGACAAGGAGACCTGGTGGTGGGACGACATAGTCCAGAGGGAGACTAAGGTGAAGAAAGCCCTCTTCAAAACGTCGCAAGCGACCGGATCCCCTGAAGATCGCGACGCATACAAAGTTGCCAAGCGTGCCACTACAGAGCTGTAGCCAGAGCCAGACGAGACCACTTGCAACCGCTCTACGAGAAGTTGGAATCGTCTGAGGGGCAAAAGCTCATTTACAAGTTGGCACGTTCTAGGGTCAAAGCGGCACAGGATATATCCAAGTGCCGCTGTGTAAAAGACCCTGCTAGCAACCTACTATGCGAAGACCTCGCGGTGAAGGTACTTCCACGAGCTGCTGAATAAGCAGCACCAAGAGGTGCAGACACCGGAACTCCCTCCAAAGCTTGGATTAGTGCCCCCGATAACGCTTGAGGAAGTCCAAACGGCTCTTCGTCGCATGGCGAATCGGAAAGCTGTCGGAGCTGATGGAGTCCCCATTGAGGCCTGGAAGGCGATGGGTCCTCGCGGTGTGGGCATGCTAACTAGCTTTTTGAACCGCATGCTCCTGACCGGTAAAATCCCGAGCCAATGTAGGCTGAGTATTATTACTCCAGTCTTCAAAGGCCAGGGCTCGGTGCAGGAGTGTGGCAACTATCGCGGTATAAAGGTCATGTCCGACACCATGAATATCTTTGAGAGGATTATAGACTCCCGGATCCGACAGGAGTGTGCTGTCTCGGAGTGTCAATATGGGTTTCGTCCAGGGTACGGTAACCATGGATCCTATCTTCGCAATAAGGATCGCCATGGAGAGATACAGATCGAAGAACACGCCTCTGCATATGCTCTTTCTTGATATGCAGAAGGCCTTCGACTGTGTCCCTCGGGGGTGATTTGGTGGGCACTGAGGTCCAAAGTACCCCTTTGGACCTCAGAAGCCTATGTTGACATAATTCGAGACATGTACCTCAATTCCGATTCCGTTGTTAGGACCGCTGTAGGTGACACTAAACCCTTCCCTGTCACCGTCGGAGTCCACCAAAGTTCCGTCCTTAGTCCGTTTCTGTTCAGCGTGATATTAGACGTTTTGTCGGATAGCATCAGGGATCCACATGAGCAACCTCCTTGGTTGCTTACGTATGCTGACGATATCGCGCTGGCGGACGCGGACAGGAATCGACTGGTGCGGCGTGTGAATATGTGGAAGGACTCGCTCGTGAAAGGAGGTCTGAAACTCAATGTTGCGAAGACCGTGTATATGGCTAGCAACACGACAGACCCCATGTCTGTGCGCATAGGCGGTGACATGGTCGAGTGCACAGACCAGTTTAAATACTTGGGGTCTGTACTCCACGCGTCCGGCGACATTGATTGCGACGTCAGAGCACGTATTTCCGCAGCTTGGGCAAATTGGCGTGAGGTGACGGGTGTCATTTGTGACCCTGATCATTAGACCTGTTCTCCTGTATGGCAGTGAGGCGTGGCTTGTGCTTGTGCGACACAAGCAGGAGCTGCGTGTCACGGAGATGAATATGCTGCGGTGGATGTGTGGAGTTACGCGGAAGGACCGCATCAGGAACTCCCGCATCCGTGGCAGTTTTCGTGTTTGTGACATAGCGGACAAACTGCAGGAGGGTCGCCTACTTTGGTACGGTCACGTCTTACGAAAACCGGTATGTTACGTGGGTCACAAATGTCTCGGCGCCTCCGCCGGGCCGGAACAAGCGGGGTAGACCAAAGAAGTGCTGGCTTGACGTTATAAGAGATGACATGCGTGCCAACAATCTCACACCACAGGATGCTAAAGATCGCGCGAAATGGAGGAAATTAAGTAAGAAAGCGGACCCCGGGCTCCAACGCGAAGGCCGCGGATGCAACCGGGATAAACGCTGAGATGATGATGATGACACGACGACATATTATCTATAAGGTATCAATTTCCGGCGTTAGCTGGCCTGGCAATGTATAATAGGCTTTTTATACAAAAAATGATCTGTTTTCATGGGAATATAACATACTTAATCATAAAAATGGTTTTAAAAGCATATAAACCTTATATTTTGTCAATGTTCGTTTTACAATTTCTTTTTCCACTTGGAGCTGTGTTATTCTTTCATGCAGGTATTTGTTCTCAGTGACTAGACCATCAATATCTACAATAGGCTTTGGTGGATCGATTTCATTACTATCTTGAAGTTTGGCCCTGTTAGATAAAATGTAACTAATCTGATGGCTCAACCTCTGAACTTTGTTTTTATAGTAATCTCTGTCAGAAACCAGTTCTTCTTTTTCATCTAGTGTTGCTCGATAGTCCAGCTGCATTTGCTGATACTGGAAGAAAGGTTAAATAGGTAAGCTGTTAAAAATGGGCATTTTCCTAAGGTTCAATAAAATCAGGACCAATTAAATGATCATAATTAAACTAATTTTTTGTTTATGCGAAACCCAAAACACATGACCAGTATTTTAAAGTAAAGAATCTATGAACAAAATTTCAGAAAGATATCATGAAAAACCACAATGTTATGAGCTTGTTATCCTACTTGTCTGTCCCAATAAAAATATGGTCCATGCTTCGGTAAGGCAGGCGAGTGGTGCATTGACCTCTGACGTCAGCTGTTGCGCGGGCAATAATCTACCGTAAGCTACGTTTCGCGCTCGGTAAACACACTGCAACCATTTCTAAATGTATTTGGTAAAACATATAACATGATGTAAAAATTATTGGAATCGATTCAATTGCTTATTCTGAACAAACTATATTCAGGTTTTGCATAAACAAAAAATAATGTTGTATATTTTTAATAGAAATAATATTTAAATTAATAATTAAATACATTATTTAATCTCCCTACGACTATGTTGGCTAATACTCACTCCTTGCAATTTTACTTCACTGGTACAGACTCTTGTTTGTTTCTATTTTTTTTTATTAATATGTCTATTGTGCCTTCTAATATATTAGTGCTCCTATAACTAAAATAAAGTGTACTAACAAAATATGGCCATTTTATTAGTTTGAATTTAACTAAATTAAAGTTGTAATATTTAGTCTCACTAACCTTCTTTTGATTCTTTTCAAGTTCATTTACCAACTGCTCATAATCCTTATGAGAATAGCTGAATACCAACTTCTTATTCCCATTCACTTCTTCAGAGAGGCTCTCTCTTTTATGCAACTGTTTCTTTAGTGCTATGATGTCCCCTGTAGCTTCCTCTAATTTACTTCGTAGAGCTTCAACCTAAATTAGGAATAATTACCATCATCAGTATAAAAACCAGCTAAATTTATTCTGTATGCTGTCCAATATTTACATTATTTATTCATAAACAATACAATATAATGTAACAAGATAAGTGACATTTATATATCAAAATGTATGGTTAAACAGTCACTTTTTTTTTTTTTTTTTGTTCACCCAGTGGGAATCTCTACCAGACCGTCCTCCGTCTGAGGGTCGACGGAGGGTGTGCCGGGCTCTCACCGGCTAAACCCACTGGAGCGTTCCTCTTCTTGCCTATTGCCGGGGGTACGGGGCCTAGTTTGCATTCACCGCGTCCCCGGCAGGCCTTGACCCGCCGCGCGCGAGTTCGGCGGGTCCCTCTTCCTCCTCTCCTTCCATCAGGTAGGCGTGTAGGAACAGCCACTACACGCCTACTCCGGCCCTAGTGACGGACGTCGGACTCCCCCGGTCCTCGGCCCGTCGGCCTCTCCTTATGGAGGAAGCGGATCGACCTCGGCTTCCCTCCTCCTCCGGCCAGCGCGCCGTCGGCGGGACGGGAGAGTGCTCAGAGCTTCCCTCTCCCGTTCGGCCGTCTCCTTCGCGGAGATTACCTCCTCGCAGAAGGAGACGACCGCGTCCCATGACTCCCCGCTGTCGACCATGGCTCTGACCACGGCCGGCAGCGAGCGGTCGCGCCCGCCGATCGCTGCGGTGAGCGCACGGCGCTGCTCGTCCCATGCGGGACACTCCTCGAGGGTGTGCAGCGCCGTGTCCTCTGCCCCGCCACCGCAGTGATGGCACGCCGGTGTCGGCTCCCGACCGATACGACACAGGTAACTGCCGAAACACCTGTGTCCGGTCAGCACCTGCGTCGCACGGAAGGTGAGCGTCCCATGCCTCTTCGGGTCGATCCACTTCTCCATGCAGGGTCTTACCGCCGCTATGACGGCATGCCCCGCACTGGGTTGCGCAAGTCTCGCACACCACTCCGCCACCAGGACTTGGCGGAGCTCAGATCGCTTCGCCTCGATAACTCTCGGCAGAAACGATCTTTCGCCCCGCTCTCGGGCCTCCCCGCGCCACTTGTAAAGCGACGCGAGGGCTCTGGCCTCGAGATCCCAGGGCGCCGATCCGGCTAGGAGGCAGGCCGCCTCGTAGGAGATCGTGCGGTATCCTCTTATCACCCTGACAGCCGTCGCTCGCTGCGGCCCGTGAATGACCGCAAAGTTGCGAGGCGTCAGGTGATCCGCCCACACTGGGGCCCCGTAAAGGGCCATTGACCGCACGACTCCTAGGTACAACCTCCGGCACGATGAGTCGGGCCCCCCCAAGTTCGGCAGCAGCCGCGATAGCGCGGCTGCGGCCGTCCTCAGTTTGGGGGCCAGTTGCCGGAAGTGCGGCCCGAAATTCCACCTGCCGTCGAGGACGAGACCGAGATATCTCATCGTCCCCCGACGGCAATGCGAACGCCTCCTACCTCGATGTGTGAGCCCGCAGGTGGACCCCGCCGAGCCCCGTGGAAGCACAGGGCCTCGGATTTATTGAGGGCCACCTCCAGGCCCAGACGCCGGATCCTGTGGACCACTTGCGCAACCCCTGCCGTCGCTAGGATGGCTGCGTCGCGATACGTCCTCCCTCGCGCAGTGACGAGCGTGTCGTCAGCGTAGCACGTGACGACGACGCCGTGGAGGAGCGCGCCACGCAGCACCCAATCGTAACCGATGTTCCACAGGAGTGGGCCTAGAACCGACCCCTGTGGAACACCGCACGTTGTCTCTCGCCGATACCAGCCACCACCGTGACCCGGGTAAATAACCTGCCTCTCTGCAAGGTAGGCCCCGACTGTTTGGCGGAGGTAGGGCGGCACCCCGTGGAATCGGAGCGCCTCCCTAATGCAGCTCCAGGGCAGGGTGTTGAACGCGTTGGCGATGTCCAAAGACACCGCCAACACCACCTCGCCCCGAGAGACGGCACTCTCCGCCGCGACCTTTACGCGCATTATCGCGTCAATTGTGGAGCGCCCTTGGCGGAAGCCGAACTGGCCATCCGCTAGGTCCGGCCCTGTCGTGTTTAGGTGGCGGACGAGGCGGTCTGCAACTACTCTTTCAAAGAGCTTGCCCACCTCGTCCAGCAACACTATGGGCCGGTACGCAGACGGCGAATCCGCCGGGCGCCCCGCCTTTTTCAGCAGGACCAGTTGGCCCGTCTTCCATGGACGGGGAAACTGGCCCCGCTCTAGGCACGCACTGAAAAGGCCCATCAGTCGAGGCCCGAGAGCCTCCGCGGCCAGGACCCAGGCTCGGCCAGGAATGCCGTCGGGCCCTGGGGCGGTGTTTTTGGCTTGAAGCCGGGACACCGCCGCTCTCAGCTCTCCCCGGGTCACGTCGGGCACGTCGTCGTCGTCGTCTTCCGCGTTGGCGTTGGCGTCAGCGGATCGAGGCGGGACCATGGGCGGCGAGATGTGCTCCGCCCTGACTGGGAAGAGGGCACTCACCACCTCTCGCAGCAGCTCGGGCCGCATACCCTGGGTGAGCGGAGGCGCCCAAGGGCGCAGCTTGTCCCGTACTGCGCGATAAGGACGCCCCCACGGGTCGCGGTCCAGGGCAGCTAGCTGCCGCTCGCGGGCCTCTGCCTTCGCTTTGGCGATAGCCCCCTTCAAAGCCTTCCTCGCTTCGCGGTAAGCCTCGTATAGTTCCGCCTCTCTGGCCTCAGCGTCTGGCGGGCGGCGCCGCCTTCTCCTATGCCGGGCATACTGGCGTCTAGCGGCCACACAGGTGGCACGGAGCCGTTCGATGTCCACCGACCACCAGTGCACCCGGCGCCTAGATGGCTGTTGACGCCGTCTAGGCATCGCCGCATCGCAGACGCTGGTCATGGCCAGCCGGAGCTGCTCGGCCTCCTCGTCGATGTTGACAGGCCTGTCCGGTGTAGTCACCCAGGCCTGGACGATCGCGGCTTCGAGGAGCAGCTCCCGATCCAACTGCTTTAACGCCCAACGCGGACCGATCGAACCAGGGGTCGGCAGGGCCGGCGCAGGCGCAGGCGCAGGCGCAGTAGGCAGGGCGGAGACGTCAAAGCGAATATATCTATGATCCGACAACGTCTCCACCCCCTCCATAACACGCCAGCCTTGGACACGGCGTGCGAGGGCAGGGCTAGCGAACGTAATGTCCACTATGGAACCGCCCCGCTGGCGCACGCACGTGTTCACCGAGCCCTGGTTAAGGACGGCGAGACCGTACTCGACCGCCCACTCTTCCAACTCCTCGCCGCGAGCATCGGTAGTCGGGGAACCCCAGGCGCCTGACTTGGCGTTGAAGTCCCCGAGTACGACCACGGGGCGAGGGTGGTTGCGTCTGACGACAGTGCCCAATTCCTCCAACCATGCCTCAAATTCGGCGAGCGACCTGCTCGGAGAGAAGTAGACCCCGACAATCACTATCTCTCCGAGCAGTACCGAGACGAAGTTCCGTCCTTTGGCGACGGCTTCAAAGGACGGAGTCCCGGCCGATCTTCTCAGGATCATGGCCACCGAGTCGTGGGCGTCGCTCTCCCAGTCATCCCTGGGGGGTACGAACCACGGCTCGGCGACCACCGCAACGTCGATCGACCACTGCGCCATGCTTTGGAGTAGAAGATCCTGAGCACGGGCGCAGTGGTTGATGTTGCCCTGAAGGAATGGTTAAACAGTCACTAGTCAAAATATAAGCAATGTTTATTAACAAACACGGAAATATAAATTAAATAGCATGTTTTTTGAATAGAGCTCTAATTTTTTACTATTTATTTTTTCTTTTTATTGCTGGAAGTTTACAGTGTTTATAGTAGAAGTAACAAACAGTGGAACCTGGGGTAGTTAATAGAGTTCTGTTGGCACCTGCTTTGTGTGTATAGAAATATCTGTTAGGTATAGAACCCTCAGAAGTTTCCTGAGTGGCAATAACACCACTGCATGTTATTATTATTTTTTTATTTAAACTTAAAACAGTGGACTTACTCATTATATTTTGAAGAGTATACATCTAATTTACAGAAGCAATTTTTAAACACCCATTGATCAAATATATGTAGGAATATGATTACCTCTAATTTCAGCATATTATTATGGTCCTGTGTTTTAGCAAGCATCTCTCCACCACTGATAGTGTTAGTAGGAGTTAGTCTATAAGCAATGTTGTTAGCACCTGGACTAGTTTTCATAGGAACTGTCTTCTTGCACATTAACTGTTCTACTAATACTTTGAACCTGTCCCTTTCCATGCTGCATTTATCTAGCTCCCTGCTCATTATTGATAGAGCATCGATCTTACTCTGTAACTTACTTTTCAAGACAGAATTCTGAAAACATAATTGAGTTTGGACTAATCAATTTAAACATTGGGAAGAGATCTTTTGGCTCGTTTATATCTAGTAAAAATGTATTATACATTAGCAAAATTATTATTTTATTACCTCGAGAACATAATCGTCTAAATGTTGATCTTGAAATTTCACTTTGTTTACAGATGATTTATTAAACATGGTTTAAGATTTGTGCTTTATTTTTATCCTAGTATGAGAAATGCATTACAGTACTTATTAATAAGAACTAATGTAATGTTTTCTTTGTAATACACAATACATTAACTGGACCAAAAGCGTAAACCTGCAATATGCATTATTTAATGTTAATGACATTCCATTGATTGTTTGTTGACATAAAACCATAGAGTCATAAAACGTCAAATAGAATAAATGAGACCGAATGAAGGGGACGGAAATGATAAACACGGACAGTTTATTAGTACGGACGAAAGCAGGTCCATCTACCCGAAACTGTCAAATATTCCCAATCAATCTTGAGCCTTAATACTTTACGATTAAAGTTGAAAATCGAATTAAGAAAGTTTACTGATTGTAGTAGCTTGATGTGCTGTCGACGCTGTCGTCTGTATCTTTTCCAAACTTCGGTAATCAATATATTATATACCAATATGCGATATGTGAAAGAAATCTTAAACACACTGCAAGGGACTGCAATGCTACAAACGTATATAACTTGGTTTGGATTTACGTTTAATTGAAGGTCTTCATGTTTAACCATTAAACTCGACTATAAAAATCAACTATGTTAATAACACGTTTTTGTATCTGTGTCATAGTCGAACGTCACTAATTTAACAAATGTCAACTTGGTTTTAGAGCAAGTTGTACAGACCATTACGGATTTTTCTCATTTAATGCAGATGATAAGTGAAATTGCTGCTTGTATTCACACTGAGCACTGCTTCAATGCAATGCGTGCCGGACAAATACAGAGGAGTAGGTTCCGTTTATCCTAACGCATGGCAAGGATGGCCGCGTCTGGTACCGAAATCGACGAGTTCTTGAATGGGCCTCTAGTTTCGTGGGTGAGTGCACAGCGATTCGTGCCTTTGTTTTTATTACTGTGCGCGTAAAAATAAAGCGTGAGATGAATTTAATCTGCCATTCCATATCAATGAATGTGGTTTTAGGTAATATCTGCATTTTCTAGTCATTATTTAATATATAGTCCTTAATAAGGATGAGAGAATATTAAAGCTATCGTTTTCTCTGTTGTCATACTCGAGTGATCAAGTTGTTTTGTAATGGATGGTTGTTTGGTTATTACTTGGTTTACACCCCCTTTATTATTTAATATGTTTAAGCCTTTGTTTTATAACTACATCCTTCCAGCTGTTACCAAATGTATAGTGATTACCAAGATTCATCAAATAAAAGTTATAAATAGACATGTTAATGTTTGTGATAAAAATAGATATAGCAAGAAACCATCTAAAAGGTTTAATTGTTGAATTACTTAATTACTCTTTTAGAAGATTAATCAGGTAAAGACAAAGTCTGTGTTACTACATAGGAGAGTTGTGTTCAATATGATTGTGTGTACTAAATCTCACTAAAGTTCCCACATATGTTTATTGATCCATTGTTGGTGTATGCTACAACAGTAGCAAGAATACCTATATTAATACCGAAGAGAAATTCCTCACAGAATGTCTTGATGAGCCCTATAGCACACCATTATTTATCATAAACTTAATGAATTGGACTTTCCAGGTTTTTTTTTTGATAAATTTAATCTTAAAATAGAATCTTTGATACCTATACAGTACTTTTAAAAAATATACTTGAGAAAGCTTTTTTTTTTTTGTATAATAAGTTATTAAGGACTTTAAAAAAAGAACTAAATCAATGTATTGCAGTTCATTGCTGTACACAAGCTCCCGGTTCTGACGGCATCACTAACAGAGTGATCCGCCTCTTCCCTGCCCACCTAATCATCCTCTTGACCACCATCTTCAATGGTGCACTGGGGAATAACATTTTCCCACAAACATGGAAAGAAGCCACTGTTATAGGCATTCCCAAGCCCGGTAAGCCTAAAGCCGAACCGTCTAGTTACCGTCCCATCAGTTTACTCAAAGTTCTCGGTAAGATCTACGAGAGGCTTATTTATAAGCGACTCAGAGCTTACGCCGAGAACAAGGGCCTCATCCCCAATGAACAATTCGGGTTCCGTACCCAACACTCCTGTCCCCAACAGATCCTACGCATCACGGAATATATTCACGCAGGGTTCCTGCGTGGTATGTACACAGGCGTAGTTTACTTCGATATAGCGAAGGCGTTTGACAAAGTCTAGCACAACGGCTTAATCTATAAGCTGTACCAACTCGGTGTGCCTGATCGTCTCGTCCTCATCTTACGGGACTTTCTGTCAAACCGCACCTTTCGCTATAAAATCGAAGGAGCGCTCTCCTCCCCCCGCCCCATCCGTGCAGGTGTTCCCCAGGGCTCTGTACTAGCCCCACTCATTTTTACGCTTTTCACTAGCGATATCCCGAAAAGCAGTAAGGCTCAACTCGCTCTGTTCGCAGACGACACAGCCATCTACTGCTCGGGACGCAGTCCAGACTGGATTCGCCTCCATCTCCAATCCGCGGTCAACAAGCTCGCTGACTGGTTTATGAAATGGAGGATTGAAGTCAACCCCCTAAAAAGCCAAGCGGTACTCTACAGGAAACCGCGGGTCAGTGTCACCCTTCCACGACCCATCACCTTGGACGGGAAGCCGATCCCTTGGGAGAAGCAAGCCAAGTACCTAGGTGTGATTCTTGATCAAAACCTCAACTTCTCAGAGCACATTGACGACGGTCCGCGCTCGCGCCGCCTTCGCTCTAGGTCGACTCCACCCCCTCCTCAACCCGCGTAGCAAGCTATCGCTCAGGTGCAAAATGCGCTTGTACACAGCTTGCATACGCCCAATTATGACCTACGCTTGTCCAGTCTTCGCACATGCCAAGCCACGTCATATCTATAGGATGCAAGTAGTCCAAAACCGATTCCTCCGTTAAGCCACAAACGCCCCTTGGTTCGTCCGTAATGAGATCCTCCACCTTGATCTCAAAATCCCCACCATCTAGCAGTTCATGAAACGTCTCTCCAAACGCTTCTTTGTTACTGCCACCAAGCACCGCAATCCTCTTATAGCAGCGGCCGCCAATTACACTCCCTCAACCATCTCCCGACTTCGCCGCCCTCGGCATGCTCTCACAGGCCCCGATGACCCCATTACCCTCCTCCAAGAGGCCAATAGAGGTCGGTCTGTGTTTGTGTAATGTGCTGGTGGCCCACCAGCACATTACACAAACACAGACCGACCTACCGACCTCGCCGCCGAGGTCCATCGCGACGCGCTCCACGTAGTAGTCCCCTCCCCCGTCCCTTGTCCGATGAAGGCCAGCCCGCGCCGCAGCTGAGCCAGTAATTATAATAATGTCCCAACAATGACCTCTGAGTTTGTTTCGGCGTTTCTTCTCAGAGCTAGTACTAGGAACGCCGCGGTCATCAAACCATTAAGTATAACTTTCGATCCAGCTGTCCCTTGCTGTCCTCTCTAGCGACGCCCTAAGCCGAGGTTCGTACCCCACAGGGGGTGCCCTTAGTGCGTAGCCGCCTAATTTTAATTTAGTTTTAAGTGCCCCTGGCTGGAGGCTTTAATTTTAATTAAGGCATCCACAGGAAAGTCCGATTAAGTAGTTACGGTCTCCTAGTAGCCACCTACAAGATGCCAAAACAAAAAAAAAAAAAAATATTGCTGTACACAGGCCTCTTCCATGCAGCACTGTAGGAACCTATCCTCTGCCTTCCACATCCAGTCTGTCGCAACTACCTTTACCCTACCTTACTAGAGGTTTTAGGACTGATTCAATTTAACTTACATTAATTGCAGATTAAATCATGTGTACCAAACCCAGACGTCATCACAGAGTATTCATCTCTGTTCAATGGAGACATTCTACATCAAGTCTACCTCCAGATAGATCCAGAACCATCATGTCACATCACAAAACTAGCAGGATTAGAAGACCAAGCACTGATATTAGGTAGAGTGAAAAACTTTGATGCCATCATTAAAAATGTGAAGAGCTTGTATGAAGAAGAACTGGGCATGACACTTCTGGTGGTCCCCGAGTGCATATGCTTAGGAAAGTCACCCGAATCAAGGGAGGGTCTGGAAACCATGAAGCTCTTAATACTGCTTCTACTTGGTGCAGCTGTGCAGTGTCCCAATAAGGAGCTGTTTATCACAAGGATCAAGGAACTCAATGTTGATCTGCAGCATAACATTGTGGAGTGCATCAAACAGGTTTGATTAATATTCTTTCCTAGTAAACTTTAATTAAAACAAACAAAATATAATTTACATTAATTAAAAATTAATCTAAGTTTGGTGATAATTTGCATTAGGTTAGCATGGCCCTTGCTTTGAGGTTCCATTCAGGTATAATATATGGAAGCTTGTTCATAGATAAAGAAGTCAGGCATCCATTTATGAATAAGGATGTGGTCACACTTACATAAGCAAGCATGCTTCAGTCACAGAACTGATAAATGAATCAGTCAAGCGTTACTTGACTAACAATTGTCTTTTAAAAATACAAGCTCACACACTTCTTGTTTCTAAAGGTTAGATAAATAAAATAGGTCTATTATTTGACATAAAAAAATAATGTTTAGAACATATAAATACTAATTGTTTAACATAACTCCCTGATATTAAAGTACACTTAATGTGGTAAATACTTAAAATTAAGTTTAGTTTAATAACAGTTTATTTACATCTAAATTATTTGTGTTTGCCTCATATATTAAATCCATGGTAATATTATAAATGCGAAAGTATCTCTGTCGGTCTGTCTGTCCGGCTTTCACGCCAAAAACTACTGAACCAATTTTGATAAAATTTGGCACAGACATGCTTTAGACCCTGAGAAAGGAAATAGGCTACCTTTTATCCCGGAAAAAATTGATATTCCCGAGGGAAATCTTAAAAGCGCGATATAACCGAACTCCACGCGGGCGAAGCCGCGGGCGGAAAGCTAGTCAATAATAATTATTACAGACTAACATGACTGTGAATTGCTCGTTATAATTAAAGAAAATAATCTATATTAACATCTGAAATAATAAACAGCCAATTTTGTACAATTCGTCAAATACCTGTATGACCTACAAGTAGTTGTTCAGGGTCGGGCTGTTTGTGTATGTGAGTTTATATGTTTGTAAACAAACCCATGATTTTAAAAAAATGTATATAAGTAACACAATTTTACAACAAACTAGAGGGAACTATTAATCACGACATCAAGTGTTGCATAGCTAGCTCAGTGTAGCTCTTGCGACATATGATAACCAGTTGGTAATGTCAATGGTTTATCAAGGTCATCCTACTTTAACCGTCTGATGTGACATCTGTTGACTGTTCACATGTTAATGTAAACAAAATGTGTTCTAATATTGGACCACTATTTGTGCTGAACAACGATTTACGCGACACCCTCCATCCATAAATACTAGATAAAATACTTGATCGTTGTTTGTTTTAATTTGTGGGAAATTCCTCATACGGAGTAAAACCCCGCTGTTTTATCTATATCTAGTACCAAGAGTCAGAGGCCCAGTGCAGCTACCATGAGTTTTCATTACGAAGACTCGATCATCGATATCGACCGCGTTTAACTCATTGTTGTTCCTACTCTCAACCAATGAGAGCGCCAAACGCGGTCGATGCGTATGATCGAGTCTCGTAATAAAACCTCATGGTAGCCACACAGGAGATACTTGTATATACACTATCGGCCAAAAGTTTTATCCATCCTATAGTTTGCGTGATACACAACAAAAAAAAAACACGATCGATTTTGATATTTTAAGAAACATAATACCTAGGTAATAAGAATATACCTGGTAATAATAAAACTATGATGTAACCCCCTTTTGATTTCATTATTCGGTGCACAATTTTGGCATTCTCTGTAACAATTTCGACAAATAATCATCGTCTATTTGGTTCCATTCGTTTTTCAGAATATTTCAAGGATGTGATGTGGAAGTAGGACATTGCTTTCTGACTTCCCTGTCCAATTTCCCACAACAACTCAATCAGGCTGAGGTCGGGTGACTATGGCGGCCAAATCATTACTTTCAGTACATTCTTCCTTTCCAATTCTTTCAAATACTCTTTACACAGCTACGAGGAATGCTTGGGATCGTTGTCTTGCTGGAAAATAATTTGTCTGCCGATTAGGCGCTGACCAGAACGTACTACATTTTCCTTTCATATTTTTTTATAGCATTCTTCAAAATGCCTGAAATTTTTACCAGGTCTCCAGTCGCCCTTCCTCCAAAACATCCCCAAACCATCACTGAGCCTCTGCCGTGTTTAATAGTCCGGATTACACATGGATCTAACATCCGTTCTTTCTTTGACCTGAGCACAAACACTCTTCTCTTATACCCAACAATCTCAAACATTGACTCATCACTCCATAAAAAAAAAATAGCCTAGAGTTAGCTATTTTTTTTTTTGAGACAAAACCCGCCACACTGTTCCCAACCCACTGCAACTCCTGAAAGCCAGAATCAACAGTGGAGACCGCCAGAAAAACGCCGAGCAATGAAACTCGACGAGTCCCGGAGGAACGTTTCAACTTTCTTGGGTCCCGCAACGAAATTAATCAGAAAAGAATAGCGGAGGAGTAAGAAAAAAGATATTTTTTCCACTTCCCTCCATAATAAGCAGGAGACAGAACAGAACTAGGCCAATGGGCACAAAGGGACATTATTGCAACTGGGAGAAGCCCAGATTGCCAAGCACCACGGAATAACATTTGATCAAGTTAATGGGTCCTAAGTAGGTATTTGCTGTTACAATTGATTCCAATAATAGGTATGGCAAAAGCGCCTGAACGTACGGAAATTAGTTCTAGTTTCAACAAGGTCCGTATAATAAACAACTCCGGATGTAACTTGTACACTATCCAACATAATATTGCGTTCATTCTGCCAAAGAATACACTCCCACAAGATGTGATGTGCGGACTGTTCAAATTCACAGTTCGATGTAGAACATTGACACAAAGGCGAAGGAACAAGTTTAAAAGAATACAGTTTACTTTTAAAGTTGCCATGACCTGTGAGAAATTGGGCAACGCAGTGGTCAACCTCCAGCCATGTCTTAGCCAGCCGATCGCCAACGGATGGAAAGAACAGATGGAGGTCGGACGGAGGCCGGCCCTTGATCGAATTATCCCACCTACTTTGCCATTCGGATAAGAGGTCCTCCCAGACGTCAGTCTGAGGTTTAAATAATCTAGAAATTCTATTGAGGTCGCGTTGTGTAACAAAGTTAGTGTCCATGGCCTCCCCCCTCGCGGAGTAGTACATTGAAGCACGTCGCTGTACTTCAAGATCGACTGGAAGTACACCTGCCAGAACGGGTAAGGCTTCAGTACTGACTGTTCTATACGCCTTGCATAAAAATATCAATGCCAAACGTTGGCTTTGAAGCAGTTTACGTCGCGCCGCCCCTATGCTGGCCCTATCGGCCCAAACAGGTGCACCGTAGCACATACATCCTAAGTAGGTAGCTCCATATATAGTTTTTAAAGTTAGGAATGATAGACCCCAAGTTGCTTTGGATATTCTAGTTAGGGCATAAAAGTTCCTTTTAGCTTTTTCGCCAACTATTTTTATATGTTCGATAAATGAAAAATTCCTTTCTAAGACCATACCAAGGTAGCATACGGATTGCTGTTTTTTAACGGGAACGTTATTAAATTTAATAGTAGGCAATGATTTAAGATTACCTTTTAGTAGAAGTTGATAGGTTTTATGCGGCGCAAACGCTAGGCGGTTACGATCACCCCACTGAGATATTAGATTTAGGCAAGTATGGGCCAAGTTCTCAAGTCCGGCTCGGGTACTTGACTGAATGAGCAGTAGGCCATCGTCCGCGTAACCAGTAAGTGAACAGCCGCAAGGAAGCGGGATCGCGAGAAAATCATCAAAACCCAAATTCCATAAATAAGGACCGACAACTGAACCCTGAGGACATCCCATGGTTAGTGCTTTAGTACTAGAAAAATGACCGAGCTTAAGTACCGCGGAACCGTTAAGTACGAGTAAACGAGATTATATATGTTTCTATAGCAACCGCGGTTTTTTAATTTTAACAACAGCATAGGCCACCAAGCGTTATCAAAAGCTCTAGGCTACTCTTCATGCGTCCAATTTTTATATTCATTAGCCCACTTCTTGTTCTTCATCAGTCTATAGAGGTCCACTGCTGGACAAAGGCCTCCCTCAATGACCGGTCTTGTGCTGCCCGCATCCATCGGCTTCCCGCGACCTTCACCAGGTCATCGGTCCACCTTGTTGGGGGCCTCCCTACGCTGTGTCTTTCGGTACGTGACCGCCACTCCAGAACCTTACTGCCCCATCGGTCATCGGTTCTACGAGCAATATGCCCCCTGCCCACTGCCACTTAATTTTAGCGACTCGAAGAGCTATAGTTTTTTTTAAACTAACTTTGGTTCTTTTGCGGATCTCCTCATTTCTGTTTCGATCACGCAGAGAAACTCCGAGTCTTCGTATGAGGCCCATTGCGAGCGACCACATTTCAGTTCCGTAAGTCATCACTGGCAACACTCACTGGTCAAAGACTTTAGTCTTAAGACACTGTGGTGCCCGGACAGACCGGGCCAGCACGAGGGTGTGGGGCCGTGGAAGAATTTAGACTCCCGCGGCCTCACGCGTTTGCTCGTGATAGAAGAGACACCGGGGGTGGTTTTAGTCAGTAAAAGTCTGACAGACCCCGTCGCCCAACCCCGGCGGACATCCTATGAGGATTTCCAAACCGAAAAAAAAAGAAAAAAGGTATATATACTCGTCAACAACTTCGAGTGCAGAGCAACCAACTAGAATTGGAGTGGGTACGACATGAGAGTTCGATATGATCTTCGTCTTATCCATGTTCATCCTTAGACCCATTTGTTGGGAAGCTCTGCCGAGCGAGGTCATTGAGTATTTTGCTCAAGTCTTTCAGGGTCTCCGCCATGACCACGATATCATCTACAAAACGGAGATTAGTGATGTACTCGCGGTTGATGTTAATTCCAAGTCCGTTCCAGTCCAGGAGCTTGAAGACATCTTCCAACGCAGCAGTGACAATTTGGGAGATATGACATCTCCTTGTCTCACTCCACGCTGCAGTTGGATCGGTTTCGAGTCCTGATCCTGGAGACGGACTGACATGGTGGCGTTTTTATAAAAAAAAAAATTCACCTCAATGTATCGATGGTCAATTTGGCACCGCTGGAGAGACTGTAGCACCGTACAAGTCTCGATCGAATCGAAGGCCTTAGCCCCCTGTAACTTCTTAATTTTAATTTGACGTCTTATAAGAGGTTTCTTTAATGCCACTCTCCCAAAACGGCCAGCTCCTCCCAATCTCCTTTTCACTGTAGAAGTACTCAAAGGCATATCCCTAGATTCATTGATCTGAGCTTACTATCTCTGGGCCCGTGAGTCGTCCATCACGTTTACTGATCAATACAATAAGTTTATCTTCAACGGTTGTGGTTTTTCGAGTACACCCTGTACGTTTTCTATCGCTAAAGCTTCTGTGTAGAGTGACCATGAGTTTACATTACGAGACTCGATCGTCAATATCGAGCGTTTTTGACTCATCGATTGACCCGCTTCAAGGTGTAAGAACTCTCAATCAAAGAGAGCGCCAAACGCGCTCGATATCGGCGATCGAGTCTCGTCATGTAAACTCATGGTAGCTACACTGGTGGATGCATATTTTTCACGTAGTAGTCCACGTTACGTCGAGATATTTTTAATTCGGTGGCAATGGTAGGCTCACTTTTGTCTAGAGACTGAAGACTTGCGACTAATGTACGAGTTTCAACCGATAATTCCTTGGTTTTACCCATTTTATAACTTACAGGTTTGAATTTCCTAGAACGAAAACAATCCGTATACGAACGTCAAAAAAAGGTGTCTCGGCCCAAAAAAAAAAAAATCACAGCACGTTCTTGGGTATCATAGGGCTAACTGGGACTAAACTAAAAAGTTTAAACATATCGCACTTACTGAAAAAACATAAACATGCGCTCCTTTAAAGTAAAAAAATAACGGGCACTATAATTTTTGGTTTGTAAAACACCGTTTCAACCTTCGCTTGACAATATGAAAGAGAAATTTGCTGAAGTGTATTGTTTTGAAATGTAATGAATGGATTATGGGGTGGGCAAAAACTTTTGACCGGTAGTGTAAATTGCTCCTCGGACTTGTATCTGCGCACCATGCCTAATGGGCCCCATCGCCATGTACGGCTATCCCACGACCGAGTCTTCATTAAGACATACTTGTTCTAAAACGTGAATAGCATATTATAATGTTACATTTTTTTAAAGGTTACAGATATGCAAACAGTGGTACTGACGCCGGATGCCATCGATCTTTTCCAATCACCGACGATGTTCAATCACATGCGACGGCTGGCCAAAGAACGCGATCATTATTTACAAAACTGGGCTTCCTTAGTTCTCCATGAAGGTTTATGCGAGAACGAAAATGAAAACAAAAACGGAAAGAATCGATCGACGCAGAATGTTAATCAAAATAATGGCGATAGTCAACATCTTGCTGTGGAGCTGGCAGATTGGAAAGCACGGTTAAGGAAACAGAGACAAGAATTGTAGGTATTTTAACAGTTATCTTTGTATACAGATTTGGAATAGAAATAGAGCTTTTATAATCCTTATTTTGTATTACAAAATGATAAATTATCAATTTTATAATGTTCCAAAAAAGTTTTGAGTGACATCTGTGCCATTGCAGTTTATTCTAAATATTTAATATAACTTTTGTGATATTTCAGGGAAGAAAAATCTGAACAATTGTCGGAATGCCGTGAAGAACTGGAACACACAAAGCTAGTGTTGGGAAAGCTACGCTCTGACAGCCAGGAATGGTTCAATGAAGCCCGGAAATCAGCTGGTTATAGGGATGAAGTTGATGCTCTGAGGGAAAAAGCTGAGCGATGTGACAGGTATACCATATGATATGACAGCCGTTTTCTTTTCGCTAGCCTTTACTGTGTCCCACTGCCGGGTTTTCTTCCGACTGCTTTCGCTTTTTCCTTTCAAAATTCCATATTTCATGTCGTCTCGGGCTATGTAAGCCCTGTAAACCTTAATCTTCGCCGTGGTTAATCTTCGACTTCGATGTCCTCTTGCTTGTTTTTGATGATCAGCCGGAGATGAAAGATCTCCACTGGATGTTAGGCATTTGCGCGTCGTATGCAACCCATTCTAATTTCAGCTCGACTTATTTCTCCTACAGAGTTTACTAGAGTTAGCAGGGATTCTAACTCGGTATTTATTTATTAAAGACAAATTAATTGATTAAAATATGTTCCTAAGTTAATTATCTCTTTTTCGGTTAACAGGTTAGAGCAAGAAATCCAACGTTACCGCGATCGCCTCGCCGATGCGGAGTACTATAAAACAAGAGTTACAGAACTTCGCGAAGATAATAAAGCTTTAATGGAAACAAGAGATGCCTTAGAAGAGCAGCTTCAGAGAGCTAGGAAACGAGCTGAACAATGTCTCACTTTAGAAGCAGCCATGATCAAGTTGAAAAGGGAGGCAAATGATATTGCATTGGTAAGTTAAATAACATCGGCCTTAAACCTTGTTTTGTCTTTAGACGCAGCTTTAAACTATCTAGCCATAAAGAAGTTGAAATTGTTATTACAAAAACTGAGAATGCCAGAATAAAGTGCAAAATACTAGTAGTAACTAAATCGAAGGCTAGGCTAGGTCTAAAATTAGAGTCGGAGATGTGCAAGTCCAAGTGCGACGATGCATAAAGTATCTTGGCCTTACCCTGGATGGTCGGTGGGGCTTCGAAGAACACTTTGAGTGCCTGGTTCCCCAGATCGAAAAGGCAGTGGATGCTTTGCATAGACTGCTGCCCAATCTCGGAGGACCTCGGGAGGAAGTTCGCCGCCTCTACGTGGGTGTCGTGCGATCGATGGTTCTTTACGGGGCGCCTGTTTGGTCAAGTAGACTGTCAGGCCTTCGACGCTGCAGAACTAAAGTCAACAGACTGCAGCAGAAAATGGCCATTTGTATTGCACGAGGATACCAAACGATATCATTTGAGGCGGCAACTCTCTTGGCACGCTTTCCGCCGCTGGACATCTTGGCGGATATGGACGCGAAGGTCTACAACCAGATCTGTAACATCCGCCGAAGCGGGAATAGTGTGCCAGGAACTGCACTCGTAGGACTGAGGCGACGGGAACGGCAACTCGCGCTCGGCAACGGTGGCGCGAGCAATTACAGCTTCCGCAATATTCGCGCAAGCGCGTTGTTGAAGCGGTTCTGCCGTACTTCGAAGCCTGGCTGAAAAGAGGGGAGCGCATCTCCTTCGGGCTCACACAGGTACTCACTAAACACGGTTGCTTCGGTGAGTACCTGAACAGAATTGGGCGAGAAACCACGGCAAATTGCCACCATTACGGAGGCAGCCTGGATTTTGCACAACACACGCTCGAGGAGTACCCTGCATGGGACTACGAGCGGCAGGTCCTGGTTGCTAGTATCGGGCGAGACCTGTCTCTGCCGGCAGTAGTAAGTGCTATGCTGGCAAAGACAGAGAATTGGACAGAAGTAGCTTCCTTCTGTGAGACCGTGTTGGCCAAGAAGGAAGCCGCCGAACGGGATCGAGAGAGGGCTGATCCTGCTCGGAGAAGGAGGCGTCGGGGAGGTAACCGCCTTGGCGCTTAATACGTCGAAACCTGCCTACTTATTGAGGTAGGTGGACCTTTGGGGTGCAGTGATCACGTGCTGCCGTGCATAGGACGTTTAGGAGAGGCCCTTTCAGAGTCTCCCCTGGGATGTGCCTTACAGGCGTTGCGCAGGGAGGGTTCCGGAATTGGTCTTTTAAGAGGAACCGGGACCACCCTTAGGCGCAGATGGTGATCACCGGAGTGGTTTTAGAGTGAGGTAAAAATCCCACACTACCCGACCTCATTCCTCGGCGGTCGGGTGCTTTTTGAAGGTTACCACTGAGACAAAAAAAAAAAGTCTAAAATTAGAACTCGTTTTAATAAGACTGCACATGCCTAAGTAATTTAAAACAGCTGCAGTAATTCATACATTATTATTTCTCATAGGAAAGAGATGCAGACCAACAAAAGATTCAAGAGCTTATTGAAGAAAATAACCATCTACAATACATTACAAAGTCAGTCTTGAGTGAAAGCAACAATAGTAATTTAGATACTGACAACGAAGGGGAGAGCACATTAGAATCCGGCGAGAACAGCTTATCTGAACAATTGACAAGCAATGCTCAAGCGAGAGCCTTAAAGCTCGAACTAGAAAACAAAAGACTGTTATCAACTATAGACAGCTTACGAGAACAATCGTTATTGGAGAGTAGTGACAAAATACTTGAGTTAGAAAAAGAAAAGAAAAAAATGTCTTTGAAATGTGAGCAGCTTCACGAAAACTGTAACAGGCTCATGCTACAGAATGCAGAACTAGAAGAAGTTTTCCGAAATGCTTTAGAAGAAAATAGGAAGCTACAAGACTCTTTTGACAGCCAGAAGACTTTTATAGATCGTCAAGCAATTGATAGAGATTCAGAAAAAAACAAATTACAAGATTTCGAAAAACATTTAGAATCTATAACCAAAGATAAACAGAGAATTCAAATGTTATGTGATTCTATTCAAAGAAGAGCTGATGAATTAGAAAAGTCTTTGGATGCCAGAACTAAAGAACTTAACCTTGTGAAGCCCGAAGCTGATAAGGTAACTGGCCTTATCATTCTCACGGAGGAATTAAAAACTAAACTAACATACAGTGAACGAGACACGCACAACTTGCAGAGAGAAGTTAACAAATTGAGAGAGGCAGTTGAGGAAAAGGATGTTTCTCTAGATAAATTTACTACCGAAATTGAACTGAAGAAAAAAGAATTGGAAAGGTTAGCAAGAGAATTGGAAATAAGTCACACTATAACAAACAAAGTTCAAGATTTAGAACAAAAAACTCAGGAGCTTAAATCGCAAAAGAAAGTTGATTCTGAAACTATTCAAACTCTGCAAAAAGACCTAATTACAGAAAAGGTTAATTTCGATAAACTTAGAAATTGTATGGACAAACTTGGCATCAATGCATCTGAGGTATTGAGTCGAGATGTAAGTATAGAAGATTTGTTGGAAAAAGTAATTACAAATGTTGATCATGAAGGATTAATATCTGAAATTGCTGCGAAAGCAAACTTAATGAAGCTGGTTCCATGTAACTGTAACCATGACAATGATCACACAAATAGTGATGACAGCATTGTAAACCCTCAAATTGAACAGCTCTGTTCAGATCTTGCAGCACTCCAAGCTTCTCTTGAAAACAGTCAAGCTGAAAATGCTAAGTTGCAAGTAAACATTGCAACTTTGAACTCTCAAAATGGTTCCTTGATATCTCAACAAATGACTTTACAACTTGCTAACAGTCAACTTGCTGCTGAAAAAGAAGAAATTATCAAACAACTGGAAGTTCTAAAAGATAAACAAGATAACCTTCTGAGAGACCAAGTTGCCTTGCAAACACTTCATGAACAGCTGAACACTGAATATGAAACTTTACTCAGTGAACGAGAGCCTGTAAAAATCACTGTTAAAGATTTAAAACTCGAAAATCGTGAACTCAAAGAAAAATTGATGCATTTGGAGAAAAAAGTATCAGAATTCGAAGTTGAACGAGAAAATTTGAAAATTGAGTCTAGGAATCTGGTTAACCTTAGAGCAGAGCATTCGAAATTAAAGGATGATTTTAGAAACCTGTTTACAGCCAGTGATAGACTGAAGAATGAATACAGAAACATGCAAGAAGAATATAGAAATCTAAGAAGCGAGGTTACACAACTGAAATTAAGGAATACAGAGATTTCTGGTGAAATCAATACTAAAGTTGAAATTATTACAAGCATGGAGTTAGAGATCAATAAGACTAATCAACATTGTGAAATGTTAATTCAAATGAATAAGAGCCTAGACGCAGACAGGCGGTCTCTGATGGATCATGTATCACAACTTTTGACTCAATACCATGAACTGCTTGCTCACTCACTAAAAGATAAGCAACATTATCATGAAGAGGAAAAGATGTTTGCTGACAAAGTAAATGCATTGTGTCGCCAGAAAGAAAAGCTTGAAGAAAAAATTATGGAACATTATAAGAAATTAGATAACTGCACGACAAAAAGGCGAGGCTTTGGTGCGTCATTTGTGAAGAGGGTCCGCAAAGCTGGCACTGACTTGATTAATAAAGTGCCCACTAGAAACAATAAAAGAATTGAAGATGCGAGTCGCTCCAAATCTCAACTAACCCTGGCTGGTTCTGAATCGGGGGAATCCGATCCTGGGAGCCAAGAATTGGAAAAAATCTCCAAAAATTCTGATCAAGATCAGGGGTCTTCCAATCCAAGTGCGGATTCACCGAGGCATAGTATAGACTCTAGTTTCACAAGAAGATTTGATGATAAACTTCTGAAAAAATCTGATAATATTGACATAAGCGGTTCAATACCAAGCTTAGATTCAACTAGGTTAAACAGTGAAAGCAACTTTGTGCGAAGGCTTTCTGGAACATCGCTACACAGTGGTGGAGGTGACGACGCGCTCATAAGAGCATCGCTGAGGAGGCGACCGCATAAGGCCGTGCCGCCGTCACACAGAAATAGTTTCCAAGGTTTAGAAGGGCAAAGCTTAGACACAGGACTATCTGCAGGTATGTTTTGAACAGTTCATATTAAATTTATTACGTTAAAGCATTTTACTGATCAGATAGATATTATGTCATAAAAGTTTGAAACAAAATGATAAGTTTTGCTTAGTCTTACCAACTGAACCCTTTTTTCAGCATCAACACCAACGCCTTTTGGTACAGCCGGCACTCGTCGGACGGTCTACGTAGCCGACGATGATCCTAGTGCCAACCTTAACAGTAAGCCACAAAGTACTCCCATCAAGGAAACTCCTCCAACTTACTTGGTATACAATAGAATATCCACCGTCATAGGTGATGGTGCCTGTCAAAGTATGAACGATAGACCGGCTGCAGATCTTCAACGATCCATGTCTGAACACTCCAGGTCAGCAGTGGAAGAGACCTTGCCGGAAAGAGATGACCTGAGAAATGACAGAAGGTCTGTAAACCGGAACGAAAAAACAGATAACTCAAAAGAATCTGCAATTTGGTATGAATATGGTTGCGTATGAAATATTTTTTAAAAGGTTTATTAACTGTAATATTAGGATGAAGGTTTGAATGTAATACAGACTGATGAGATGCCTTGTATTTCGAATTTTACGATATTCGAGATTAGCGTGGTTGGAGTAATCAAACATTTATACTTATGACAAATTGGCAATGATTTGATGATGTTGTGATAAACTTCTTTTTTTATTTTATTGTAAAAGCAGTATTAGTTGGCATTTAATTTGTTGATATGGGTGACAATAAATTTCCTTTAAGCTTTAAAGACCTCTAACTAACGTAAACATTTATGACATGAATACCAGTGAACATTGTATGACATATGGTACGTAAATTACTTGTAAAACAATTTCATAACAATTAACTAGTATTTAGTAGTAGAGAATAGGTTTTTATTAATTCACTATAAATTCCTGGCAGCTACCTTTATATTTGGATGAGAAATTAAGTACAAGCTACATAAATTTGTTTACAGTAAATTAAATATTTACATGGTAGCTGTAATAGAATACACTTTTTCTTTCTATGTTCCTGATCAGAAAATATTTTCGGGCTTGTATTTAGCGCGTTATAGCTGGGGACTATCTAGTTGATATTGTTTGTGCCCTAAAAATGCTAGAGGAATAGAATGACAAAATGGAAGGGTAATGTAATCATTCCACCTTAAAATCAGAGTAAACAAAATGTCTGCAGTTTAATTATTGTAATTTATAATCAATTTATTTTTACAGGACCAAATGATTTATATTAGATTATCAATTTTATTTACTACTTACTATTTGAGATTAATACTCGAACACATTTTGAGGCTACCTACCACATTTATCAATTTATTAATATATTTTAATGTAAATATAAGTTTAATTCATAATTTGATCAGCATACTTTGTAATGTATACAGATAATATTTCCTTGCCAGTGTTACTGTGACTACTGATATTACATAATATTATCGTTTATCAATGTATGTAAAATTAATTTTAAAATTTGACTTGTTAAGCATAATATACAGCACATATGTACAAATATGGTTTTTTTTATAATTATGTGAATGTTCTTTTATAATTAAGGTGTGGTGTACCTGTAATATGCTTATCTACTTTGATAGATTTTTATGTTTATAACTCCACTGTTTTATATTTATTAGCATTGGACTAAAACAGTATTTTACCTACATAGGGACAGATTTTCATCACATAATTTGCTCTAGTACAAATGAACATAATACAGATATGTCGGCATTGTGTTACTTAGCGATCATAACTAGATTTAAGTTTATTATAATTTTTTGAAAACGATCAGATTACTGAAGCCAGCTCATGGTGTGATAAAATCTATCCAATGTCACATTGATAGAATAGACGAAACATATAGTTGATATTGAAGAACACAATTAGATCTGCATTTCATCGTCAAATATACCTAATAATTTATTTCCACAATTATACTGAATTCATGTTTAATTTTTTTTTAAATAACAACAAGTTTGTAATTGTTGTAGAATAGTGCCTTTTTATGCCCATAAGTTTATTTGCCCAACGTTCCGAGAAACGATTAGTTGTAGTTTGGCTACTTTATAATATCTTGTTGATTGGTTCTATCCATGGTGCTTTTAATCATTAGGTACGATGTCAATGATGTTAACATTACCGAAATGTGATTAAAATGTAATTATTGTACTGTGTATTCAAATATAGCATTATATGATTACAGTAAACGCACATTTTTCTAAATTATATGCCATGCTGGGCTGTTAAATTCTGTTTTCTGAATTCTATATTCCAAACACCGATGTAATGAATATCCATGGAAATGAAATTACTTTATTTTAACACCTATTCTGTTATAATTTGTAATATAACTAATATAGAATGCCTCTCACCGAATTTATATTTTAGCACACATTTATAACTTCTCGAATACAGTTCTTTAATAAACATCGAATTGAGTATTATTTTATACGACGCACAGTTACACATCAAGCTATACGTAACTAGTATAAAATGACTTACGACTTGATGATTAAATTAATGATTGGAAAAATCTATAACATGGAATGTTTAGCTTGATGTAGGTATACTTACCACCTTAAAACAATTCAATCCGCTCAACGTAATCGCACGATACTGAGGCGTCGATTGACAGCGACTTGGGATCGGAGGAAGCTGCTCAAGTCAACTCTTGTGGATTGCAAACCAATTCAACCCATAGAAACTAGAATAAAGCTGAGAGAACGAAAACAAGAAAAATGCAATAGGTACAAGTTGTGAGAAAAGGATCATTGAAATCCTGCCTTGCCTGTGGTTAAAAATAAAACGGGAGATTTAGCGGACACAAGTAACTACAGGCCTATATCACTTGCAACTGTAGTGGCAAAAGTATTTGACGGTGTGCTTAACACTCAGTTAACCTTTTGAACGCCAATCACTTCTATACAAGTTCGAGATTTTCGTGCCCTCAGCGCCACTACTTGATTAGAAGTAATCACAGTATAAAATAAATTTACGACTTTTACAAGACCTTTTATTTTGTTTTTATGGAAATTTGCCCTGTTATCAACCATATTTTTAACTTTTTCACGCATAATATGTTCTTATTTGTTTAATTTTCAATAGAAACAAAAACGCCAGAAAATATTTTAATGCCCCCAGCGCCAATTACTTGATATCAAGTAAGCCAGTGATGGGACACGACGAAGACCTCGCTATATTTCATCTCGTCGAAATGATCATAAATACTATTATTGCAAGAAAATGACGTAAATATAGAATATTTTATAAATATTGTACACTTTAAACTAGGTTTTATTTACCTTAATCAAGAATTAATAGGTTTTCTAATCATTGTCGATAGTGAAACCCCGTTTGAAAAACCCATCCCTACAAAGTTAGTTGTCGGTCCGTACACGCCACCGACGTGTATAGAAGGAAAACTGTGACGTCATAAGCGGACGGGTTTCAAGGTCATAGTGACCTTGTGCATTTTAGTGTAGTGCAATGTTTACACATCTTGAGTTGGCGCACGTGTCCTTATAAAAAAAATTGTGACTGTGAATATGACGAATTATTGCGAGTTGTTCAAGTCTGAATCAGAATTTTGAAATAGTTCGTCGTCTTGACATTCCGTTAAGTCGTCAACTTCCGTTTCAGGAATTTTCTTCAGTTTTCTATTAGTTTCTACAAACCAGAAAAATAATTGCGAGTATTTAGCGGCACCATTAAAAAAAAGGTCTTGTGTAAAACAGACACTTACCCTCCATTTTATTTTATTTTTTAAAACGTAGAAAACCACGTATTTAGCTTAAATTATTTGTTGTAAGTAAACGAAATAAATTATGCAGGAATCGGTTGAGTTTATGCACGTGTAACTCGACCACAGTGAATATAAAATGTATACCATAGAAATCTAGACATCCCTAGAACAGAAAGGATTTTGACGTGCCTCGAGCGCCAACTACTTGATATGAAGTAGAAGGATTTCATTTGGAGACAAATAGGGATGTGCCTTGTAGAACACACGTCTAATAAATTTAAAATTCTTTTCTTTATTGTGGGGAATATATCCAGGTTATCATATTGTTTTTTTTTTATGAAATAAAATAAAATATGAAATTACGATTACAGTTTTTATTTAGCTTCGTAAATTGGCGAATAAAAATTATTTTAAATGTATAATATTATTTGTCGATAGGACACTAATCCCATCCCTACGTTTTACTATAGATACGTTATACATTTGTAGTGTGGCGCAGGAGGACACATCGCGTATTATATAGATGGGCGTTCAAAAGGTTAAGGAAACATGTTAAACTCCACTGTAACCAGTTTAGATTTCGGCCTGAGCTGTCCACAGAGAGCGCAATACTGGGTTTGAAGCATACCGTTAATTACTATACGAAGAGAAAGACCCCAGTATACGCATGCTTCCTCGATTTATCTAGGGCTTTTGACCTGGTCTCGTATGATGTCCTTTGGGAGAAGCTGGAGAACACTGAAGTACCAAGGGAACTCATTAGGGTATTACGGTACTGGTACGGGAACCAGGTCAATAGTGTCCGATGGGCGGGGGCGATGTCGGATGCTTATAGTGCAGAGTGTGGCGTGAGACAGGGCGGTTTAACGTCACCTACATTATTTAATTTATATATGAACGAGCTGATCGTCACGCTCAGCCGTCAACGTGTCGGATGCTATGTGGACGGAGTGTGTCTCAACAACCTAAGTTACGCGGACGACATGGTGCTGTTGAGCGCTTCGATATGTGGGCTGCGGAGACTACTAAGTGTCTGTACGGAATACGCGCGTGGAAATGGGTTAATTTATAATGCGAAAAAAGTAAATACATGGTCTTTGAGGCTGTCGGTGGGTCGAGCCCTATGAACATACCAGCTGTTCATCTGGGAAGTGTTTCACTAGATCGCGTCGATAATTTTAAATACCTAGGGCATATACGGACGACCTCGGGGACCAGGCTGACATCGAACGGGAGCGGAGAGCGCTGTCCGTACGAGCCAATATGATAGCCCGCAGGTTCGCGCGGTGTTCGGATGGCATGAAGATCACGCTCTTCACTTCAGAGCGTACTGCACATCCCTATACGCGTGCGGCCTGTGGGTGAACTATACTGGCAAGGCATACAGTGGTCTCCGTATCCAGTATAATAACGCGTTCCGGGCGGTGTTGGGGCTACGTACGGATTGTTTTAATGCTACTGTGCGGAAACGCGGCGCGTCCCTGGTGCGCCGGGTGTGGGCCAGCTCCAATACCATCCTGGCAATGATCGCCGACCGGCTAGACTGCCCTTATATCCGGCATAGCTGTGGCAGACATGCCGTTGTGCAGGTGCCCAGAAGGAAATTATATGTTTTGACATCACTGTAAAACTTTCTGTATGGCTGTTCAATGTTATTGTTATGTATTTTAATTATTATTTTATCTATATTTTCTTTTGCATTAAATTAATTCAGTTTGTTTAGATTTATGTTTTATTATTTGATTTCCTTTTTAAATTTATTTTAATGTGTAATTTGAATTTATGGACTGTAATATTGTCTGAAATAATTGAAAATGAAATGTGTTTGTCACGTAAAAATAAGTTCTTTGTCTACTTTTATTTACGTGCTCGAAACTGCTCTGCATTCGCAGGGCGGGGAAGGCGGTTTTAGATACGGAAGTATAGAGAATACAATAAATGGAAGTACTTATAAACAAAAACTAATTTTATTCCCGTCTGTTGTGGGTAGGTCTTCTCCGAAACAGCCGGACAGTGTTCGATGAAATTTGTAATGGTAGGTATACTTTGAACTCTGGGGAAGGACATTGGAGGTTGTACTTTTAGAACGCGGGTGACAGCTGGTTATAATACAAGAATACGTTTTGATTGGATAATGCCATCTATCACACTTACAAAACTTAGAAGTGATGTAGTAAGTACCTCATAATAACACGAAATAAATCTGTCGGAGTCCGAATTTCTTCGACATCCGATAGATTACTTTTGAGCATTCCAGCAGTTGAAGATGCTTTTTCATTGTACCACCTTATACTCTGTATGTATAGAGTCTCTGATGTTATAATTATAAACAAAATCATTCTTCATGTATGCAGTAAATGGTAAAAAAAATGCAAAGATTCACAATTAAATTTATTTTTCAACTGCAATTCACTGTTTACATCTATATAATTGTCGTAATAATCTAAAGAGATCCGTTACAGCCGGGTTCAGTCTTCACCTCCCACTCGAACGCAGGGTAGGACTGCATAGATACTTTGAATGATTGTCCAGATACAACTGCTTTCCTTCCTGGTTCAACTTTTTGCGGCAAATAGGATATGACGCACTGAAACAATACTGGAAACTTTAAACCCACCTAAACTTAAAAAAGAAAAAACTACTTAGAAAGTATATAAAACGAAATTTTCAATATTCCATACATTTAAAAAACGTGTGGAATATGGATAGAGCGATGATATATGGAGTAGTGTCTTGACACCGCATTACCCATAACCACCCGTTGATGTGCACAGGGTGGATGCAAAGCTGTACATGCATTGGTGGATCCAGTGGAACAATAAAAAAATTAAAAAAACAAGTACCTTGGGTCTATCATTTTCAGTAGACATATATCCAATACACATAGTCTTTGTACTGTGTCCCCAAAGTAGCTCTCCCTCTCCATTTATTGAATCAAACTTTAAAGCTAAAGTGCCACCGAGTCTTTCAGGCACATCCCATAAAAATGGTGATTCTAAGAAATTTTCTTTGAAACATCTATCAAGACCTAAAACAGGGGAAGACTCAAACAAACTTTCGGCAGAATTCTTAGCTAGTTGTGTTCTGATCAAATGTTCGCCACATCCTGAAGTACAGGCTGCCACTGAAGGTTTTGTGCCATCTCTGCTCATCACTGCCCAAACACCACTGCCAAATGATGCTGCCTGGCCTACCCTCCCTTCATGTTTTAGTGAAACACCACCAGAACTTGCTCCTGAGGCCACCACACCATTTGAATCCACACAAATAGCCCCAACTGTGTCCAAGGGGCTAAACTTGACATCATTTTGTATTGAATAACGTTTCAGCTTTCTTTTGCAATGCTTATAATTCCGAAATGCACGGGCTGAAACCATTTTGTGATCATCTACAATTTCTAGACCCATTCTTTCTGCCCAAGACCTTGCTCCACGTCCTGTAAGTATGCAAGGTGGAACTCTACCCAGAGATAAGTTATCACATTGTTTAATGCACAGTTGCTTGGCTAAAGTAATAGGATTCCATACATTTGATACTGCACCACAAGCACCAAAATGCAGTGTTTGACCATTCATAATTGAGGCATCACATTCTACAAAGCCATTCCAACTTAGGTTTGATCCATATCCAGCATTTGTTAGTGGACTATTCTCCAATTCTGAAAATGTCAATAAATTATACTTAGATACATAGTTACAAACTGAAAAGTAATAAAACAGCAGGCTATTAGGATGTACCAATATCTAGGTAAGCTAAACAATAAAAGGTATAAAAAAAAGAAGGCAATTTTATGTAATCTAATGCTAAGCCAAACTGCAGATTGAAAAATCAATACAAAGTACAGACCAATTATAGCCTTCTCCACAGCATCCACTGCGTTGCCACCCTGCTGGAGTGCTTCGGCGGCTTTTCTGCATGCTAAAAAACAAGTTTTCTGGTATTCCTTCTTCAAGGCGTCACTGTGATAACCAGCTCCTATAAATAGTTTTAAAGCTTAATTTAGTCCTGTGTAATGTTAAGGAATTGGAGGTTTTAATAATTGTTGCATGTACAGAATGTATGTTAAATAACTAAAAATGTTTACCACAGTGGACTGCTATAAACCCATTCATTTTTCATGTGGTTCTAACAGCCATTTCAAAACCCCTCCTGCACTAAACAGGTCACAATGTAGTCATCATTATCTTGTAGTTAGAATGGAAACACCTTCATGTTATTCTATATTAAATTATTTAAAATGATACAGAAGTGAGAAGAGCACCAACAACAAAGCGACGCAAATTGATTGATTGAATGAAGTTATTTAATCAACAATTCAACATCAACTGAAAGTCTGAAACCATTGACGTAATTTATTCAACGATCGAACGAAAAGGACTGAAATATGAATGAAAACGAATATTGTATAAAAAAATTGTCTGACAACAACTATTTTTTTAGCGCTTTGAACAATAGCTTTTTGAGTTAAGTTAAAGTGGAGACGTATTAAAGAAGGAACCTCAAGCATTGATCTACGATCTACGACTCGAAGCGAGCCCAAACCATGAAAATCCGTTTCGCATCGTGGAACGTTGGCACGCTAACTGGACGCGCGAGAGAGCTGGCCGAAACTCTCCACAGGCGGAGGGTGGCCGTGGCGTTCCTGGGTGAATTTTCATTTTATGATTAAATATGACAGTTTTTGTGTGACATTGCTTTTTTCTTGAATAATTAAAAACTATCAATAAAATCATGATGTTATTTGAAAAACTAATGTTTTTGTATATTTAAACTATAATTTAAACACCAAATTTAAAAGAAAAATCATGAAATATAAATATCGCATTGAAGTGAATGATGTTGTGTAGACGTAAATGATATCGTCTGTTGAAGTCAATGATAAGATGTAGACGTTAATGATGCAAATGAAACACATAGATTATAATCAGCTCTTCATGGAAGAAATATGAACATTCGAGTACTAATTGTTTAAGACATATGTCTCAAAAAATCTTTGATTTGTTTAAACAGAAAGCAACCAGGCTCAAAAAATAATTAACGTTGGTTTAAATCACAGAAATCTTTTGATTTGAAGCAATAAACAATACACACAAAATAAGACACAAAATGATTATTTAATAAGATATTGTGATTGCTAAACACGTACTTAACAAAATAAAATACACAAAAATCTTTTTTTTTTCTCCAAAGTTACTAGCCTCTTTAAAATCATGCGTAGTTGTAGCCCGCGAATTTAATTTTTTCTTAATATTCCAGGTCAGTGTCAGGTTGTATCTTGAACAAAATTTTATAATACATCTTTCTAAGTAAGATTTGCGAGAGACTATAAGCACTTTGATTTTGTTCCTATGGTACAAATCGTAACTTTTTATTTATACACGTCTTCTCTTTAGTTATGTGCTATCATCATTCTGGGTTTTTTGATGTCACTCTTGTTGTTGAGATTTACTTGTAGCCTTAAAATTTGCATTCTTTGATTTCTATTAATTTTCCACAGGTTCTTTATAATATTTATCAACTTAATTATTTTCTTCAATTCGTGATATCTTCTTCCTTTCTGCTTTTTGTACGTCTTCTTTTGTTAATAAAATAATAGGTCTTATCTAAAATCAGTTTCTTCAGAAATTTCATTAGCTTGAACAACAACAAAATATTTGGAAACTTGATGACGATTCTTTTTGTCGCTGTCTATCATTATCATCTCAGCGTTAATCCCAGTCGCATCCGAAGCTTTTTCCAGCTTTAAGTCTGGGGTCCGCTTTACCAGTCTAACTGCTGATTTGGCTAAACTTCTAAATTTTTCGTGAAGCGACTGCCGTTTTACCTCCACAACCCGAAGGCGATATTTCTGCATTGCAATTAGACCAATTGTTGGACCTTTGAGGGCTACAACAACCCGTAACGATTTCTATTAGATGTTCGTATGGCACTGCGCGGGGATTGAATCCGCGCCTCCTTGTGCAGCGGCCGCATTCGCTACCGCAACGCCACGGAAGCTGTCCTTTTTGGTGCTATCTGTATTTCTTCGAATTTACCTTGCACTGTATAGGCAATTTCCTTTGTTGACATGGAGTTTTTCTGTTATGGATATCTGTTTCCTTTCTTCTTTACGTTTTTTTTTATTTGACTCGTTGTTCTTCTTTTTCTAATGCATATAGTTCGTGGTCATTTTTTATTTCTCAAACTTGCGTCTTTTGCATAGCCTTTGCTGGGCTAAACGTTCTGCTTTCGTTTTAGCCATAGCTGTACCTGTGTAATCAAATAGAGTTTAAACAATTTAGTTTTATTAATTTACATCTAATAACTTGTTCTATTATTAATAAAATTTAGAGGAACCTAATGGTATTGCTTTTAAAATGCTTAATTTATTACACCGAAATCATTAACCTCCATATAGCGTCATTGTAAACGTAACAAAAATGTCATTTTCCTCATAAGAAATCATTCACCTCATCTAGAAATTCCCGGTGAATGATGTTACGATTAATGACGAAACAAGTTAAAACACATCCCTGTCCAAGCAAACGCAAACCTACAATATAACACTATACTTCATATTTAATACAACTTCAATATTGTTCATGCTCGTTTATCAATAAAATAAAGCAAAACATACTTACCAACAATATTTCCAATCGTTTAATGACGAAATTCGATGACAAATTTAAATCAATTCACTTCAAAACGTAATTTTACTATGTATACATGCAGACTAGTAAGAATCTCCACAACGACTAAAGTGGCGCATCGGGGAAGCTATCCGAAATGCATTTGGTTACTGTTATTAAATATTTTCGTTGAATAAATTTCTTGAAACCACAATCGTGGAAACAAATGACGATATTCTTGTGACGAATTTTTAAATGGTTATATAACAATGTCAGGGGTAAATCTCGATTTAAGAAAAGTAATAAATATTCAGTTTATACTTAAAACATTACAAATGAGATTAAATCAAATAAAATTTAAGCCCACACAAATAAGATTTTGAATAATTAGTCAACATGGTAATGAAAGTAACGGAGAGGTAAATGATTTCCGCGATACTATTTTTAATTTTTTTATGTAGTATATAATTGTTTTGTTATTTTATTACCTACTAAACATACATAAGTATATAAAGAACACTGTTAGATATATATTACATAAGGCGTAGTGAATTTTTTTGTGAAAAAATAGAATCACACCAATAATATGCTATTTTGAAAATCCACCCTCCTGCAGGAGACTCTGTGGAAAGGCAGCAGATCCCGGCTTATTGGGAATGGCTACAAGCTGATCTACACGGGTGCACTTAGTGGTAGAAATGGGGTCGCCGTGGTGTTGTCTGACGAGCTCCAGGATGACGTCTTGGAGGTGAATCGCATTAGCGATCGGCTAATTTCGGTGCGGGTGCTTGTCAATGGGGTTATAACTCACTTGATAAGTGCCTACGCTCCGCAGGCCGGGTGCGGTGAAGCCGAAAGGACGCTGTTCTGGATCCAGCTCGAAGGATTGCTTCGCGGGATTCCGTTATCCCAGGGAATCGTTCTGGGTGGTGATTTGAACGGTCATGTGGGTGAGAGGTGTGGCGAGTTTGAGCGTGTTCACGGTGGCTTTGGGTACGGTAGCCGCAACGCGGAAGGGGACAGCATTCTCCAAATGTGTGCGGCCGCGGACCTTGCAATCGTGAACACCTACTTCAAAAAGAAGCCGGACCACCTTGTCACCTACCGGAGGGGGCGAAGCGCTACCCAGATCGATTTTCTACTAACTAGGAGGCACCACATCGGCAAAGTAGCTAACTGCAAAGTCATACCCGGTGAGAATCTCAATACACAACACCGTCTCCTTGTCATGGACCTCTGCGTAAAGGCCCAACGTAGACGTGTAGAGGACTGTCGGCGCCAGATCCGGTGGTGGCTGCTTGATGAAAACAGGTCCCAGGATTTTGCGTCGGTTATTGGCGACAAGTGTGTCGGTACCGACGGAGAACCTGTGCAAGGTCACTGGGACAGGATCCAGGCAGCTATTACGGGGGCAGCGCGGGTGGTACTCGGTGTCTCTAAGGGCGGCCGCAAACGTGACAAGGAAACCTGGTGGTGGGACGACACAGTCCAGAGGGAGAGTAAGGTGAAGAAAGCCCTCTTCAAAACGTGGCAAGCGACCGGATCTCCTGAAGATCGCGACGCATACGACGTATGCGAGGACCTCGCGGTGAAGGAGAGATGGCGCTCGTACTTTCACGAGCTGCTGAACAAGCAGCATCAAGAGGTGCATACACCGGAACTCCCTCCGAAGTCCAAACGGCTCTTCGTCGCATGGGGAATCGGAAAGCTGTCGGAGCTGACGGAGTCCCCATTGAGGCCTGGAAGGTGATGGGTCCTCGCGGTGTGGGCATATTAATTAACTTTTTCAACCACGTGCTTCTGACCGGCAAAATCCCGAGCCAATGGAGGCTGAGTATCATTACTCCAGTCTTTAAAGGCAAGGCCTCGGTTCAGGAGTGTGGCAACTAACGCGGTATCAAGGTCATGTCCCACACCATGATGATCTTTGAGAGGATCATAGACTCCCGAATCATGGACCCTATCTTGGCACTAAGGATCACCATGGAGAGATACAGATCGAAGAACACGCCACTGCATATGCCCTTTCTAGATATGCAGAAGGCCTTCGACTGTGTCCCTCGCGGGGTGATCTGGTGGGCACTGAGGTGCAAAGGGGTACCAGAAGCCTATGTTGACATAATTCGAGACATGTACCTCAATTCCGATTCCGTTGTTAGGACCGCTGTTGGCGACACTAAACCCTTCCCCATCACCGTCGGAGTCCACCAGGGATCCGTCCTTAGTCCGTTATCCGGATAGTCCTTAGACATCTAATATCACGCTGGACAGCCAGCGTGATATTAGACGTCTTGTCGGACAGCATCAAGGACTCTCCTCCCTGGCTACTCATGTATGCTGACGATATCGCGCTGGCGGACGAGGCTGAGGACTGTATGGCAGTGAGGCGTGGCCTGTGCTTGAGCGACACAAGCAGGAGCTGCGTGTCACGGGGACGAATATGCTGCGGTGGATGTGTGGAGTTACGCGGAAGGACCGCATCAGGAACTCCCGCATCCGGGGCAGCCTTCGTGTCCGTGACATTGCAGACAAACTGCAGGAGGGTCGCCTACGCTGGTACGGCCACGTCTTACGCAAACGTGGGTAACAAATGTCTTGCCATGGCGCCTCCGCCGGGCCGGAACAAGCGGGGTAGACCAAAGAAGTGCTGGCTTGACGTTGGAAGAGATGACATGCATGCCAACAAGCTCTTACCACAGGATGCTAAAGATCGTGCGAAATGAAGGAGAATGTGCAGGAAAGCGGACCCCGGGCTCCAACGCGAAAGCCGCGGATGCAACCGGGATAAACGCTGAGATGATGATGATAAGGTGAGTTGGGGTAAGAACGCACAAATCAAATTTCGCATTTATTTGGCTATGCTTTCTTTGCGCATATATGTATTTGCTAGCTAAATGTAGCTAGCATTAAAAAATAAAGTCATGCTACCTTAATGAAGTTAATATTAAAAAATAAAGCCAAATAAATGGGATATTTGATTTGTACATTCTTACCCCAGCACCGATCTTACCCCAAAGCACCATAGTATATCTGTTTTGTATTGCAGTTATGTTAAAACCCACAGATCTATATATTAGACTGAAAGATAATTATAAATATCAATTGTTGTTGAAGTGGATACTAAATAAATTAAAAACCATACCTTGGCTGAGATTAATCTTTAATAAAATACTACATAAATATCCATCAAGTCTTAATGAAAGTTGAAATATCAAAAAGCTAATTATTTACAATCTACTTTGTGAGACTTTTTCCTGCGGTCATCATAACACCAACAACTAATGCTGTTATAGTAAAGCCTTGCGCCACTATTCTGAGTCGCATCATTTGTTGAGATAATCTTTTACGGCCTGTTCTGAAGCTCCACAATCCATAAGACAGTGCACCAGCAGTGGCTAGACATCCTGAAAAAGTAAATTATTACTAAGTTGCATATTAATTATGAATTCCATGCTCCCAACATAAGGAAGGATGGAATTAATATGCCCAACACATTTCATTAAAAAACAACTTTTAACATTTTTATGGAAATTTCACATTGTACTGCAATAATCCATCATTGCTGACTATCATAATAATCATGACTGACTATTGGAGTCAATAAACCTGATGTGGTGTTACGGGATTGATCAGAACAGCACGAAATGATTTTTGACATTACCATCCTGCTTGATGAGAATTACCTTTATTAGCTTTCACAAGGAAGCTGAGAAAGGGAAATAAATCAAAATCCTGACATGGCTCACGAGGTTGTTGAAATGTGGGATATGGACTTGGCAATCATGGTGCACAGTTGTGACAATGGCTTAATACCAAGAGCCTCAAATAACACCCCTGGAGGCTCACATTAGACAGCTGGATCAAAGGCTTGATTAGGATACCAAGATCTTATAGAGATGTTCAGTTTGTGGTTGGAATAACTACCAATGGCTCCATGACCCACACATAATGGTCCAAAACCAAACTCATAACGTCGAACATACATGGTTCTCTGGACTCTCCCTGACTACTAGTAGCTTGTAACCTGTTCCTTACAAGGGCAGGCTACTACTTTTTATATTTTTAAAAGTATTTATAGTTATATTTTATATACAAATATTTAAAAATATAATTTGTATGAAAATAAAATGAAATGGAAACCCCCGGGACCCAGAAGGTACAAAACTTTCAAAATTATTTCGACAGGCATACCTATAGGAACAAAAGGATTTTCATAAAATTTTCGAGAAAATTTTTCACTTGTTGTTTCAACATGTTGGTGCTGTCCCATTTCTTTTCGCAGCTGTACCCAGTCCAAATCAGTAGGTTCATCATTAGCCATCATTGGTGAAGCTTAAATTTATAACAGAGGTATATTAGTATTTTTTGTATTACAATACAAGTCTGTTTTTATTGCATCGCAACTATCTGTAATAATTTCATAATTTGTCCACATCTGTCAAAATGATAACCTAAATATCTTTTTTTTTTTTTTTTGTCTTCGCCCTCTTTGGGCAGGCTAAGATCATAGACCATACAGCCTCGTCATCAGTAATCCTTTTGCATAAAAGTAAGACCAAAGCCTTGTCTTCATCATTCCGCGTCGCGCGCTCGCCCTGTGCGGACGTGTATACCTCCGCTCCGCCGCTCTAGCTCGCCGCGCTTTTCGTTTTCGCCTCGCCGTGCTATCGCAGATCGCTCGTGCCGCCCACGTGCGCTTCCTGTCTAGCTCGCCGCGCTCTTCGACCCGCTGCGCTATCGCAGATTGCTCTGCCCGCGTGCATTGAGAGTCTCGGGAGTGTCAGTGTTAGTGCACTGTGAAGTGTCTCGTTGCTGCACCTGCCGAACTGCATCGAAAGCTGCAGCAACGCCCTAACTTATTCCTGCAGAGTGGTCAAACGTTCTACATATCCCTCTGGCAGAATAACGGTCAAACGTCCTTCATATTCCTTTGGCAGAATAACGGTCAAACGTATTACCGGGCGATTAATCAATCCCCGATCCAACGCGCCCTAGGCGTCGGTACTCCTGCCCGTTCCCCCCGTGTGTGTGTGGTGTGTGTGTCGTGCGGTGTAGTGTAGTGTCGTGTTGTGCACCGAAGCTGCTCGGCGCCGGACGAGTCAGGTTAGTGAGGTACACACCTCCCTGTCACTAGGACAGGGAGGGTCACACACCCTCCGGGCCTACAACCCGGAGGACTAGGTACCCCCCTTTTCTAATAATAATGGACGCATGTCCTAGCCCCGCCCCTCATTACCAGGCCCTTCTGGCCCTGGTGAACGAGGTTCTCTTAAAGGACCCCGAAGTCTGCGCCAAATATGGCCAGAAATTAGCTGCCCTTCTGCAGCCAACCCCCGCCCCCCAACCCGCCCCTGCCGAAACCGAGGTGTCCATGGACACCGAGGTATTCTCGGCAAAGCGCCCCATCCCCGTCTCCTCGGATTCCTCCGAGGAGTCTCCATCCTCGTCCCCGGACGATGAAGCCGACGGCTTCATCGTAGCCACGGGAAAGAGGAGGAGGAAGAAATCTTCTTCCAATCCCGCCCCCAAATTGGCAGCCGCTGCATCCGCCAGCGGCTCACCCACCCCCGCCCCCGCCCCCGCAAACGCTACCGCCGCCCCGCGCGCAGCGACTCCTAACCCCGCTCGCTCAGCCCCCCGAGCCGCCACCAAAATCCCTCCTCCTCCGCCTGTCTTCATTCAGGACAAGGCCAAATGGACCAATGTGTCCAGCTGGTGTTCTGAGTTGAAAATTCAATTCACCAATGCCAGGTCTACACAGACCGGCATAAAGGTAACCCTTCCGTCCTCCAAGGACTACAGGGAACTCACCAAGCTCCTCCGCAACAGAGGTGTGGCCTTCCACACCTACTCCCTCCCGGAAGAACGCCTCACTCGAGTCGTCATTCGCCGAGTGCCAAAGGAGTTAACCTCCGATGACATCAAGGTGGACCTCACCTCTCAGGGAATCCCTGTAAAGGAGGTCCACCGCATGCACAAGGCACGCGGTAAAATCCCTTACGACATGGCTCTCGTCGTCTGCAACCCAGCAGAGGGAACTACCCACCACCCCATCTTCCTAGTGAAGAGCGTCTGCTCTCTCACAGGAATCTCCATAGAGAAGCCTCACAAGAGCGGCATCGTCGGCCAATGCCACAGATGCCAGCTATATGGTCACTCCCAGGCTCACTGCCACGCCAAACCCAGGTGCGTTAAGTGCCTGGACGATCATGGCACGGCAGAATGCCCCCGCCCCAGGGACCGAGCGCTCTGCAAAGAGCCTCCTAGTTGTGTCCTCTGCGGCACGTCTGGCCACACGGCCAACTATCGCGGGTGTCCCAAGGCCCCCAAATCCTCCTCCTCAAAGTTAGCCACCCGGGCCAACTCACGCCAAAAGCGTGAATCCCCAGGGAGTCAGATCCCAGAGCGACTGTGCCCCCAAAGGCCCAGTCCCTGGAACCAGTTGAACCACCAGAGGGCCTTCCCGGCCCTCGTGGCGACTGCTCCCCAGACCCCCCCAGCCACCCCCGCCTGGAAGGACAAGGATCCTCGCATCCGTCCTTCCACGGCCCAAAAGGCGGCTCCGTCCCCTCCTGCCCCTGCACCTCTGGTTGCAGCTTCAACCCCTACACCCCCTCCCTCGACCCCCTTGTCAGGAAACGGCCCCACAGATGCGTTTAACGTCATCTCGGGGACCTTCCTTATCTTTATGTCGCCCCGCGCCAGACAAATGGCAAGCGACTTAAAGGTAGCCATGGCAGCAGGCAATCTGCAAGCCATAATCAACATTTATAACGCGTATCCAGAGATTACGCACGCCCTTTCCTCCCTCGCCTCCAACAAGAACTAATTATGGATATTACGGTCACACAAAGAACCAAGCCCCGATCCCTCAAACTGGCTCACTTCAATGCCGATGGCATCAGAGATCAGAAGTTCGAGATCTCAACCTTCCTTACAGAGTACCAGGTTGACATCTTCCTCGCTCAGGAGACCTTTCTGAAGCCTTGCCACCGCACTCCTCTAATTGCTAACTACCGTGTAGTTCGCAACGACAGGCTGCGGTGTCACAAAGGCGGTACCCTTATTTACTTCAAAAGGGCTCTTCATTGCATCCCATTGGACCCCCCACCCCTCTCACGACTCGAAGTGTCAATGTGCCGTCTCGGCATGACAGGGCACCAACCTATCACGTTAGTGTCAGCCTATATCCCTCCCAGCAACTCTGCAGAGGACCATCAACTCCTAGCAGATGACATTACCCTTCTTCTTGGGTTGAGCGACTCCGTTATTATAGCGGGCGACCTCAACGCCAAACACACTGCCTGGAATAGCACCAGGATCAATTCCAGAGGCAGACTCCTGCTTGACCTCTCCACTCGATTAAACTTCGATGTCGTAGGCCCCATGACCCCCACGCACTTCCCCCATCAAACCGAATTCACCCCAGACGTCCTCGACGTAGCGCTCCTAAAGAACGTCAACCTACGGTTAGACTCTATAGAAGCGCTATCAGAGCTATCGTCTGACCATCGCCCAGTCATCATACGACTGGCTCCCCGTACTGGCCTCCCTGACCCAGGTCTAGCACCCCTGAAGAAAGTGGTAACGGACTGGAGGAAAGTAAGCGATCGGCTGAAATCCACCACATCCCCCCACTTGGACTCCATACCTGCACGCCTCGACTCTATCGCTGACACGACAGCTGCGATCGACTCGTTCGCGGATCACGTACAGTCGGTACTGAACGAATGTTCAAGGGAGGTTACAGTGACAGAAGACTGTCGCTGGAAACTCCCTGCTGACTTGCGTGAACTGTTGACCGAGAAGAACGCGGCGGTCCGTGCCTACAGCAGATTCCCCTGCGCGGCTAACAAAACCCATATGCGCTATTTACAGAGAACTGTAAAAAGACGTGTATCGGAGTGGCGTGAAGCTGGCTGGGATAAGATGCTGGATGAGTTAGAGCCCACCCATCAAGCCTTCTGGAACCTTCAGAGGAAACTTAAATCCAATGAAGTTGTGACCATGCCTCCCCTGGTTCGCCCTGACAATTCCATCGCCTTCGATGACGATGACAAGGCTGAATGCCTCGCCTCTTGCCTAGAAGCCCAGTGCTCCCCCAGCCTCCTACCAGTAGACCAAGCTCATCTCCTTGAGGTTGACGCTGAAGTCGAACGTAGAACCTCCCTCCCACCTGTTGACGACCCTGAGGATCCCCTGCCCCCCATCACCCCTGATGAGGTGCAGGACATCGTCAAGGGTCTTCAACTCAGGAAAGCGCCCGGCTCAGACGGCATCACCAACAGAGTGATCCGCCTCTTCCCTGCCCACCTGATCATCCTCTTGACCACCATCTTCAATGGTGCACTAGGAAACAACATTTTCCCACAAACGTGGAAAGAAGCCACTGTTATAGGCATTCCTAAGCCCGGTAAGCCTAAAGCCGATCCCACTAGTTACCGTCCCATCAGCTTACTCAAAGTTCTCGGTAAGATCTATGAGAGGCTTATATATAAGCGTCTCAGAGCCTACGCCGAGAACAAGGGCCTTATCCCATTAGAACAATTCGGGTTCCGTACCCAGCACTCCTGTCCGCAACAGATCCTACGCATCACTGAACATATTCACGCAGGCTTCCTGCGTGGTATGTACACAGGCGTAGTTTACTTCGATATAGCGAAGGCGTTTGACAAAGTCTGGCACAACGGCTTAATCTATAAGCTGTACCAACTCGGTGTGCCTGACCGTCTCGTTCTCATCCTACGGGACTTTCTGTCAAACCGCACCTTTCGCTACAAAATCGAAGGAGCGCTCTCCTCCCCCCGCCCCATCCGTGCAGGTGTCCCCCAGGGCTCCGTGTTAGCCCCCCTCATTTTCACGCTATTCACTAGCGACATCCCGAAAAGAAGCAAGGCTCACCTCGCTCTGTTCGCAGACGACACAGCCATCTACTGCTCGGGACGCAGCCCAGATCAGATTCGCTTCCATCTTCAAAGAGCAGTCAACTTTCTAGCTGCCTGGTTTAAGAAATGGAGGATCGAAGTCAACCCCCTTAAGAGCCAAGCGGTTCTTTACAGGAAACCGCGGGTCAGCGTCACCCTTCCACGTCCCATCACCATGGACGGCAAGCCGATCCCTTGGGAGAAGCAAGCCAAGTACCTTGGTGTCATTCTCGATCAAAGCCTTAAATTCTCAGAGCACATTAAGACGGTCCGCGCTCGCGCCGCCTTCGCTCTAGGTCGACTCCACCCCCTCCTCAACCCGCGTAGCAAGCTATCGCTCAGGTGCAAAATGCGCTTGTACACAGCTTGCATACGCCCGATTATGACTTACGCTTGTCCAGTGTTCGCACATGCCAAGCCACGTTATATCCATAGGATGCAAGTAGTCCAAAACCGATTCCTCCGTAAAGCCACAAACGCCCCTTGGTTCGTCCGTAATGAGATCCTCCACCTTGATCTCAAAATCCCCACCATCCAGCAGTTCATGAAACGTCTCTCCAAACGCTTCTTTGATACTGCCACCAAGCACCGCAATCCCCTTTTAGCAGCGGCCGCCAATTACACTCCCTCCACCATCTCCCGACTTCGCCGCCCTCAGCTTGCCCTCACAGACCCCGATGACCCCATTACCCTCCTCCAAGAGGCCAATAGGGCCACCAGCACAATACACAAAAACAGACCGACCTACCGACCTCGCCGCCGAGGTCCATCGCGACGCGCTTCCCGTAGCAACCCCCTCCCCCGTCCCTTGTCCGATGAAGGCTAGCCCGCGCCGCAGCTGAGCCAGTAATTATCATAATGTCCCAACAATGACCTCTGAGTTTGTTTCGGCGTTTCTTCTCAGAGCTAGTACTAGGAAAAGCTGCGGTCATCAAATCATTAAGTTTATCTTTCGATCCAGCCGTCTCTTGCTGTCCTCTCTAGCGACGCCCTAAGCCGAGGTTCGTACCCCACAGGGGGTGCCCTTAGCGCGTAGTCGCCTAACTTTAATTTAGTTTTAAGTGCCCCTGGCTGGAGGCTTTAATTTTAATTAAGGCATCCACAGGAAAGTCCGATTAAGTAGTTCCGGTCTCTTAGTAGCCACCTACGAGACGCAATATCGAAAAAAAAAAAAAAAAAAAAAAAAAAAAAAAAAAAAAAAAAAAATTGTCTTCATCCTTCTTGTCCAAAAGTAAGTAAGGCCTTAGCCACTTCTTCGGTTGCTTCTTTATTGTCCAAAAATAAGTAAGGCAGAAGCCTCGTCTTCGGTTGATTCTTTCTTGTCCAAAAATAAGCAAGGCAGAAGCCTCGTCTTCAGTAACATCCATCTTGTTGTAAGGCCAAAGCCACGTCTTGAGTGTTCATATTCAATTAATATTCTAATTCAAAATAATATGGTGTCATATTCGTGTATCCGTCATAATCCGTGTAGTAATGTTAAGTCAGGGTAATCATATCCTTGTAACAAGATGGCCCAAACTGTTAAATGGACCATCCAATGCTGTTAATAAATTTATAGAGTGCTGTATACGTATTCTGATTTTCCAGCAAACCATGAGTGTTGCGCGGGACGCTTGCTGGCGTATTATATATTTCCAGTAATTCACCAATTAGGGGAATTCTTTCCAAAGCATATGCAGGGCAATTAAAAATTATGTGATCAAGGGTCTCATCACTTCCCGAGTTACAACTGGTGCAAGTAGGCGATGCTATTATATTCATCCTGGCTAAATGTGCATTAAATCTGCCATGAGTCATGACCAATTCTAAGGCGGTTTATAGTGGTAAAAAATTTCCTGCTCTTCGGAACACCAGATTTCGTGAACCAGGCCGCAGAACCGACTGTTTGATTAATTTTATAATACCATTTCCCTTTAGTTTTCAATGTCTCTTGCCAGTTCTCATGCCAAATACAGGTGTATTTTTCAGTAAGTTTGCCAAGTAAGTCAGAACTTGGGATGGCAACATGTTTTGGTACAGCAATGTCAATATGTCATTGTCAATGTCAACAATAACTTTGGCGAAGTAGTCTGCCTATGTAGTCTGCGTTTTCATTTCCTGCAACTCCTATGTGAGAGGGAGTCCAAATTAAACTAATATTAAATCCTCCAGAACAAAGATCAGCATATAAAGTCCGAATCTCGTAAATAGTATTCCTTGTATTGCCGTCCAGTTTCGGATTTTGTAAGGCCATAAGAACACTCATGCTGTCTGATATTATGAGCCAACTGGTGTGCTTAAGATTCTTTTCAGATATATACTGCAGAGCTGATAGAATTGCTAGTGATTCTGCTGTAAATATAGTCATGACTCCAGGCAACCGAACTCCATGTCCAACAGCAAGATGAGGTAGATATATAGCTAATGAAACATTTCTGTTGTTCTTAGAACCATCAGTAAATATATGCCTGTGCCCAGGGAACTGTGCAATTAGCTCGTACACATCTTCTTTACTCTTAATGTCACGGTTAATGTAAATATCCATAGGCCAGAATTTGCTTATATAATTACCAGAATAACATGGCCATTTTCCTTTACATTTTTCTATTTGATAATGATCATCAATACTAATTAAATTGGAAAAGTCATGAAGTATAAAGGGGACATTTACAGAATTAGAGGGACTGTACACTCTATGATAAAATATAATTTTTTTTAATAAAGGATGATTTTCAAAAGATAAAAGCTTGAGAAGATATTTTGACTTTAAAAACTCAAATCTTATATTCAAAGGAGAAGTGTTACACTCAATTTGGAGTGAATTAATTGGACTAGTCTTCATTGCACCAGTTATACATCGAAGATTGTGATTCTGAAGAATCTCCAATTTGCGTACCAATCTCTGATCAGACCCAAAGCACAAAAAACCATATTCGAAGTGACTACGAACTAAAGATTTATACAACATTAGCAAAATTTTAGGATCAGCTGCAATTGACAGTGACTTTATAAAATTAAATGCTCTATTAGCTCTACCTAGCATATAATCAATGTATTTATTCCATGAGAGGTTGCTTGTAAAAATTATACCCAGGAACTTTACTTCGTTCACTATGGGAAGAACTTTATTATTGTAATAAATATGTAAGTCTTTTTCAGACTCTCCAAACACTATAACTTTAGATTTTTCAGGACTAATATCTAAATTAAGATAATGAAAATAGTTGTTTAACTTAATCAAAGCTTTGTTTAGAATAGTTTCAACCAAATTTATATCTGAACCTGAAGCATAAATAACCAAATCATCTGCAAACTGTAAATTTGTCACTTCTGGACCCAATACAATGTTTAATCTATGTAAATAAAGTAGATAAATCAATGGACTAAGGATGCCACCTTGACATACCCCCTTAAATGAAAAACGTGGCCCTATTAAGCATTTATTTACTTTAACATATACTTCCCTGCCATGTAAAAAATTAAAGATCCATATTATAACTTTTTCAGGAATACCAAGGGCAGAAAGTTCACCACACAAAACATGTAGGTTGATGTTGTTAAATGCACCCACTACATCAAAGAAGACACCAACAAAATAATTGTTCATTTTATTAGAATTGTATATATCTAATTGCAAATGAGAAATGCTATCACGAGTTGAGCAACCACGTCGAAAGCCAAATTGATTGGACGGTAATAGACTATTACTTTCTATGTAAAATTCTAGCCTTTGTTTAATTAATTGTTCGAAGGTTTTCCCCATGCATGAAGTTAATGCTACTGGCCTATATGATTCTGCTTTGTTTCTCACTTTGTTAGGTTTAAGTACTGGAATGAGGCAATCTGTTTTCCATTCATTAGGGATGATCATTTTCTGCCAAAGTAGATTAAATACTCTTAGTATGTTAGAAAGTGCCTCAATTGATACATTTTTCAACATTTTATAAGGTATTCCATCAAGGCCAAAAGCTGAATCACGCCTAGAAGATATTGCAGATTTTAATTCCTGGAGAGAAAATGGATAAATCAAATATTCATAATGCGCTGAAGTAAGTACTTCATGAGGAATTGATTGATTTGGCCTCTCTACTGTATCTGGAGTATATTTTTTAAGGAAATCAAATGCCCAACAAGAAATATTATTACTAGGAGGTGTAAAAGTTTTATTAAATCTTTTTGAGATTTGCCAAACTCTAGATAATGAAGTAGTTCTATTAAATGACTCACATAGTGAAATCCAACTTAAATATCTTTCTCTTTTTAACACTAACTTTTTAAGTGCTTGTAATTTTTTAAACTCGATATATTTTTCTAATGTGGGATTGTGCTTGAATTCTATATAGGCATTCCTAGAGTCTTCTACTGCTTTAGTGCAATTTAAATTCCACCATGGTAGAGGGATGCGTTTTTTACGATTATTATTTATTAATACTGTACCAAATGATGTAGCAGGACTTATAGTTGATGGTAGCGATTTACTAACAGCTAAATTTAATAGCTTTATTAAGTCACTATATGACTGCAATGGGTTCTCCAGATTAATTACAAAATTTATTAACAAATTATCAACACTCTTCTTATATATTTTCCAATCAACCAAGTTAAAATTAAAATTTTGGGTTAAATTTGAAGTTATTATATTATGTGAATTATTGTAATTGTTATTAATAAGTAATCTTGTAATTACAGGTAAATGGTAACTACCTAAAGGATCATTATAAACAGTCCAATTACAAGATAATGAAATTGAAGGAGATACTATAGTTAAATCAAGTGCATTTCTCTGCCACCTATCAGAACCTACAGTAGTCATTTCTCCATCATTTAATAAAACCAAATTATAGTCATTAATGACTTCAAGCACCTCACGACCTCGGATGTTCACACTGTTACATCCCCAAGCCGAATGATATGCATTGAAGTCTCCACCCAACAAGAGAGGAACAGGAATACTACGAATTAAATTATCAAACTTAGACTTTGTAAATGAACTATTTCCAGGACTATAAAAACTGACTAATGAAATTTCTTTATTGTTGCTATATTTTACACGAATTGCTATATTTTGTATGGAATCATCAAATAAAGTATCTAATTTACTAAATTGTAAACTGTTATGTATCAAAATGGCTACACCATTGTGTGCATTACCTGAATCTAATCTAACTATGTTATATCCTTTAATACTAAATCTCATGTGAGGCTTGAGCCAAGTCTCACACAATAGAGCTACATGTATGTTATTCTCATATAGAAAATGAGTAAAAGCAAGTTTGTTACTATTGATGCTCTGAGCATTCCACTGTACAATATTTAGCTGATCCATAAAATTAAGGTTTACTTATATTATTCTGTAGTTTTGATAATAAAACTTCTTTTATGCTTTGAGTGCAAATACTCTTCTCATTATTTTTATTTTGAGAAATTAATGTTACTATTGTCTGTACTAAAATATTTAAAATTGGTTCTGTTTCAATAAGTGACTGTAATTGTTTAGCAGGACTGAATTTTGAAAGATATGGGAATGACTTTTCATTAAACAAATCTGCATATGCTTTTTTATTAATTTTATTTTTGTTTTCTTCTACTTTTTGTTTCTTGACTGGGCACAGTGCTGAAATAGCTACATGCTTACCTTGGCAGTGGCAACATATCGCTTCAGTTGATGGTATTAGGCAATCTTTATAATTATGGTCCTTAGAACATATGGAACATCTTTGAGTGTTTTTACAAAATTTAGCTATATGGCCATACCTTAGACACTTCAGGCATTGTTTTACTGGCGGAATATATGGACGTACTTCAAATCGCCAGCTGTTCAAGTCGACACTATCGGGTAAAGCTGCACACGAGAATGTGATGGACACCGTCTTTGTAGGCTGAAAGGACACCCCCCCACCTTCTGAAACAGTGCGACGCATGAATCTTCTAATTGAGATAATATTTTTGGTACTGGAAATTGCTTTATAGATGTGTTCGTTGCTCAAGTCAATGGGGACATGCATAATAACACCTGTATTTTCTGTGGCAGCTGCAGGAATACTGGCTTTTAATTTAAAACTGTCTAGAAATTTTCGGTTCATTAAAGCTGCATTAGCTAAACCAGGCCGTTCGAAAATGACACCAATTTTATAACGGTTCATGCGTAGTAGTTGTTTGACACCCTTGTTGTATTTTTTAATGTTTGTTGATAGAGACATCATGTCTCTATCACCAATCGGGATTGCATCTATACTTTCTAAAAATACCACATATTCAAAATTTCCTCCGTTCTCAGGGTATGAACGAATATATTCTGGTATCCTGTATTCACGATACTTGTTTTGTTTTTCGTCAGCTACAGAACTTTCTGAAGAACATGAGTCTCCACCATCGTCTTCAGAGCCCAATGATGGAGGAGAAGATGAGTTATCCTCCTTTTTTTTCCTTTTCTTGGGGTTCCCTTTCGCACCCATTTTATACAATTATAAACTTTTGAACTAATAAAATTAATAATTTGAAAATTTATTTTCAAAAAAGGCGCCCTCTCTATATGAATTTCCCGCGCTTTTTTTTTTCCCTAAAAATCGTTTTGCCAAAAGTGACAGCTATCAGCTGACACCTGAATGAAAGGTGAAAGAAGAAATTATTTTTGTTTTGTCGATGGGAATCAATTTCTCACTAACCCGGTTGCTGAATAATAAATAAATAGGGGAATAACACTACCTACCCAGTAACTGTAATTTGGAGATCAGATAGCATATAGTCAATAGTGATAATCAGCTGCATCGCCTGCATCCGCTTTGACTAGAAGATGCATTTAACATTGTTGGGGTAAATGAAGTGAATTCTCTTGGATTTACTTCAAAATAACGTTTACAATAATTCTTAGGACCGTATTACAGAACCTTACTCAAGATTTAAGCATTGTTTAAAACTACTTTCAACCAATGAAATAGCTTCAAACGAGATTTAAGTAATTTTTGTAACTTGTCAACTTTTAGGCGATTAGCATCTTGTTGAATGAACTATAGGACTTATATAATTAAGGAGGGACATCTCTACGGCAGTCCGGCTGACATCACTGATCTAGGGATGTAACATTAATGGAAAATAATCGATTTATTAAAAATCGATTTTTCTTTATGCAATATTAATCGATTTGTTAATAATCGATTTTAATGAAAATAAATAATCGATTTTTGCGAAAAAATCGATATTTTCTATAATTTAAAGTCCTATATGCTTTTCATATTCTAATAATAAATCTAAGTCATTCCTGTTAATAATTCATCATATTAAAATCAAATAAAAGAATATTAATTAAAAAATAACCAATTCAAACTAAAAAAATAAATTTTCAGTATCATTAAACGTGTTATTATAATAAAAAAATCGGCTAAGTGCGTGTCGGATTCACGCACAAAGGGTTCCGTACCATTGATTTCTAAAATTAAAGGATTTAAGTTATATTATGTATGAAAGATTACACGGTTATAAGCGGTTTACGATTTACGAGGTATTAAAAAAAACTAGTCACTAGATCTCGTTCAAAACAATTTTCGTGGGTAGTTTTTATAGTAATGTACATCATATGTTTTTTTCGATTTTTCATTTTCTTATTTTAGAAGTTAGAGAGGGGGGGCGGGGGACCAACTTTTTCCACTTTGGAAGCGTCTGTCACGCAAAATATTCGGTTTAGAAAAAAATGGTTTAGAAACCTAGATATCATTTTTGAGGACCTATCCATAGATACGCCACACGTAAGTGCTTGACGAAAAAAAAAATTTTGTGTTTCAGATCTATGTATGGTGAGCCCAAAATATTTATTATTATTTTTTTATTTTTGCATCATAATCTTAATACGTTTCAGAGAATACATCTACCTACCAAGTTTCAACAGTATAGCTCTTATAGTTTCAGAAAAAAATGGTTGTGACATACGGACGGACGGACGTACAGACGGACAGACAGACATGACGAATCTATAAGGGTTCCGTTTTTTGCCATTTGGCTACGGAACCTTAATAAAAAAAGAAATGAACAACCCAACAAAATGATAATCTGAGTATCTCAGAAACTAAAATATAAATAAAAAGGAACGTCAAAATGTCCAATCTTATTTTACGTTTGACTGATATTAAAATAAAAAACTTAAAAAATTAAACGACGACGTATTTATTGGTCTCAAAAACAAATATATATATATATTTTTTTTTTTAATAGTTATAAACTAGTGCTTGACTGCAATCCCGCCTGATGGTAAGCAGTGATGCAATCGTTGATGGTAAAGCACACTAGCTTATTAAGCCTATTCAATCAAAAAAACTGAGTGAATAGGAAGGAAGACGGCAGTTGAGCGAGGTGATGCAATGTTTAACCCAACAACACGACCAACGATGCTGCGCCAGAGGATGATCTGGAGAGCCTTCACGACCAAACTCCCGACACAACAACATTAGGCACATCTTACCCGGCACACATCGCAACACAACTGTTCAGACCCGTTCTCCGTACGGCTTCACCAGACATCATGCCGGAACACGACGAATCGCTTGGCGGCAAGACTTTGTCTGGTGGGTGGTAACTTATGCCGGCGGCTGATGTTGTTGCCTACCACCGAGAACTACTAACTATTATTTTTATAATAATACTAGCTGACCCGGCGAACTTCGTTCCGCCTTAAAGGCAATATCATTCACAAGTCACAGACTACTTTTTAAATTAGGATAATTTTAAATAAATAAATATTATTATTCAATGATTCTTTATTTGGGAGCACAATCTTGGCGGTTCTCCGGAAATCTTTAATGTGCTACAATACTCGCAAACAACATCCATTGGTCCAGTGCGAACGCCATTGCGCTATATTATATGCGTATAGAAACGCTGCCCGATTCAAATAAGTATTTGATGAATTTCTTCTTGTGCTTCGTAAATTATCTAGCGCTTGATCTCTGAGGTTTGCTCGACGATTTCGCATTGCCAACCCAGCCTTTTCACGGGCTGCCTCCCTTTGCTCTAGTGAGTGAGAAGCACGAAGTCGAGCCATACTAAGGCTGCGCTCTTCAAGTGCAATTTCTTGGTCTTCTTCAGTTCTTTTTTTTTTTTTTGTTATGTATGGGAAATTATCAAATGACCTCTCCCGCTCTGGACGGAGCGGAAGGGCGTGTCAGACTTTTATTGACTAAAACCCACCCGTGTTCCTTCACTTGCCTGTGCAACGGCCAGTGCCATGGTTTCTTTTTTAACCAACCCGCAATCCTGTGGACCAGTCCTCGTGGACCCCGTCAAGGTGTGCTGACATCTCTTTGAGGCGCGTGTGAAACACAACGCGCCGTCAACTCGGGCCTGGTTCTTACCAGGAGGCTAGCTGCCTATCGCTCGCCGCCCGCAAGCCCGCGCCTACGGTGGTCGGGTGTCCGATGTTGCCTCCCGACCAGGGCGCTTCCTGCGGCGGTTTGAGGCGTGAGGGTAGTGGGATTTCCGCTCCCTCACGCGCTCCACCCCCTCCTTTGCCAGCATCACTGCTTCACGGAAGGAGTGGAAAGCTTACCATGCACTCTTGCTCCGAACTATGGCCCGGACCAGGATCGGACGCGAGAGATCGCCGCCGATCGCCGCCACGAGGACACGGCTGTGCTCTACCCAAGCCGGGCAGACCTCCACCATTTTCTCCACCGTGTCCTCAGGGCGATGCACACAGTGGTCACCCTAGCGTTTCCTCCCGCCTTATACGGAACAGGAACCTCCCGAAACAACGTAACTGACGTAAAAACATATGAACAGGACATAAATAATACACTAATTGACATTATACACTGGCTTGACCATAACAATTTAATTATTAATGTGCCCAAGACTAATGTTATGCATTTTTACCAACGTATACCACCGCAAGCGTTAAATTTACATTATGATGGGCATAAAGTGAACCAAGTACCAGTCGCAAGGTTTCTAGGAATAATGATAGACAGTCAGTTAACCTGGAAGCCTCATGTGGAGGAAGTAACAAAAAAGTTAAGTGCAGCTGCATATGTGCTCTCTAACTTATCCAAGAAGGTGAATATGGCCGCAAGACTGGTTGCATATCATGGTTTAGTCGCGTCGGTTTTGAGATTTGGTATCATTTTCTGGGGGAATAATAGCTTCAGGGAACAGGTATTCAAGGCCCAAAAACGCTGTGTAAGGGCAATGTGCAATCTGAAAGTAACGGATAGCTGTGTTCCTTTTTTTAAATCATTAAAAGTGCTAACATTTCCAGCCCTATACATTTTTGAAATTGCCGTTTTTGTAAAGATAAATTTGCATCTTTTTAACAAAATGTCAGAAAGCAAAAGAGGACCGGGACCTTTATGACAACAGTATCAAAATATGTTACGTCTTGGTACTCATAATACTGCCCTATTAAAAAAAAGTGTTGTATGTATGGGCCCGACAATTTATAATAAAATACCCAGTGAAATAAAAAATGAGACACTTCCGCTTTTTAAAAAGAGATTGTCGAATTTATTAATTAATAAATGTTACTATTCCATTGACGAATACATAAACGATGAGAAGTTGTGATCCTGACTTTTTCATTTTTAATTTTACTGTACTTTTTTATTTTTTCTATTTTCTTTGTAATTTTATTTCACCTGACATGATATTTTTTTGATGACATCCTTTTAATTTTAATGACATTATTTTTGTATATAATCTGTTTTGCATACCTAATTTAAGGTAGTTAGTAATGGATCGTCGAATAACTGAACATCTTTATTGTGTACCTACTAACAATGCAAATAAAATTTATTATTATTATCTCTTTATTTTTCCGTGTCTACATATCGTTTTACATTTTTAAATATTTATATAAAAAACATACAAAAACATTTAAAAATATAAAAAAATAGTGTTCCACCGATGACGGGAGCAGGGTCCAAGCTACCGGTGGTTAAGGCTCCAGAGACAGGAACCTCCTCACTATGCGGGCCGTATCGAGGAGTACTGCCTTTTGAATTAGGCCCTTGATCCAACTGCCTAACGAGAGCCTCAATAGATGTTGGTCGAGGCTCTTGGCTATCAGACCATTGGCCGATACGACAATCGGTACAATGATAGCCGAGTTCATATTCCACATGTCAACAATCTCGTGCGCCAAGTCGAGATACTTAATTTGTTTCTCTTTCTCAGCTTTCACGAGATTCCCGTCATGTGGAATGGTAACATCGACAATCATTGCAAGGCGCGCTAATCGGTCTATCACTACTATATCAGGCTTATTTGCAACAATAGTCCTGTCAGTAATGATAGACCGATCCCAGTACAACGTGGCATGGTCATTTTCAAGAACTGGGTCGGGCACATACTTATAATACGGTACCTCAGAATCCACAAGTTTATATTTCAAAGCAAGTTGCTGGTGAATAATCCTAGCTACTTGGTTATGCCTGTGCAAATACTCACTGTTAGCAAGACGAGAGCAACCAGAGATAATATGTCTGATGGACTCACCCGGATGGTGACATGCCCGACACACGTCAATCGTCCCGTCCTTCATAATATATCTCCGGTAGTTATTCGTCAAGATAACTTCGTCCATAATTGCACAGACGAAACCTTCAGTTTCCCCGAAAAGGTCACTGAATCGTAGCCAGGATACGGAAGCTAAGAAGTCTACATCGGGCTCATGAAGAGCCCGATAAAATCGCCCGTGAAGTTCCTTGCTTTGCCATACCTTCCTGCGGTCATCAGTATTATAGGCTTGTGCCAGTTCTCTTTCGCCATGTATAGCGGGGTGAGCCCCTTGTCTACTGTGGCCACATCATGATGCATACCCACTACGATTTGTAAAAAATATTCTCTGAGACTGCATACCTCTCGGTTGTGTAGGGTCTTCGCATTTAAAAATCCTCGACCCCCGCACTTCCGCGGGATATACAGTCTCATCACCGATGATCGTGGGTGATGCATTCTGTTTGCTGTCAGCAGTGTACGAACCCTTCTGTCTAGGGCGTCGAGTTCGGTCTGAGTCCATTTAAGTATGCCGAAAGAGTACATCAAAACCGGCATGACCCACCCGTTGAAGGCGCGCACCTTATTTCCGCCTGAAAGAAGACTATTTAATACCTTCTTCAGGCGACCAAAGAAGCGCTCCTTCAACGATTGCTTCATGTCAGCATCGTTGATACCTAACGCTTCCGACATACCCAAATATTTATAGCTCTCGAATGAGGAGAGGGATCTAAGGTGTATGGAATCTGGGAGTGTAATTCCCTCGGATTCCATAATCTCCCCCTGCTTTACATGCATGACTGCACATTTGTCCACACCAAATTCCATTCTGATGCCACTACTAAAAGTTTCCGTTACATTCAGTAGCTTCATCAGATGCAATTCATTGGGGGCAAAGAGTTTCAAATCATCCATGTAGAGGAGGTGAGATATGACCTGACCATCTCTCCTTAATCGATAACCCAGCCCTGAATTCTCCAGCAGTGTGCTTAGAGGATTCAGAGCTAAGCAGAACCAAAGTGGACTCAGACTGTCGCCCTGGAATATTCCCCGCTTAATCCATACAGGTTCATCATTCATCCTAATATTATTATTATTATTATTATTATTACAACCGTGTCCAGTGAGGACCTACGTCAGTCCGAAGGTGAGGACGCCGTGGCGCCTCTCTAGCTACTCCTCAAAGAGAGGACTTACCGCCGCTATTGTGGCGTGCTCAGTGCTGGTGGTTGCGACAATCACACTTTCCATGTCGCCATGAGATCCCGCCGGAGTTCTGTCCGCTGTACTGCGATTTTTCGCGGCAACGGAGTCATGCCTCCTCTCGTCACTTCCACATGTGGGCGAGGGATAGTGTTTCTCCACAATTTAATGGATGTTATTATACATATAAACGCTTCTTTTTAATTACTCTATCTATTAAAAGAAACCTCATCAAAATCTGTTTCGCAGTTTTAAAGATTTAATCATACAAAGGGACATAGGGAAAGAGAAAGTAACTTTGTTTTTTAATATGTAGTGAAGTGGTAAATGGCACAGCAATACAATATTAGAAATTTTGAAGTTGAAGTTTGCTTTGGGGCTTTTTATTTAAACAATTAAACCGACACAGAGTATTTATATTCCTTGCTTTAAAGGGATGCATCAACATTAAACCAGTAAGACTTTTTCTTTAATATGCTGAGTAGTGCAGCAGTGTGTTTGTACCATTTTTAACAAATGAACCGCTAACTTATATTTTGAGTGAGTTGTTTTGTTATTCCATGTCAGTTGCGTTTTGTTATACCATGTCTTATGTCACGTCACACGGGAACGACGGGAACAACGGGAACGGGATAAAAAGTATCCTATGTGATATGTCCTTCTCCCAGTTCTTATCTACCTTCCTAACAATTTTGAGCCATACTGGTTAAGCGGTTCTTGAGTTATAAATAGAGTAACTAACACGACTTTCATTTATATACATAGACTTTATTAAAATCTGACCAGCCCTTTAGGGGGAATTCAGTGACGTACACACGTGCAGCAGATTTACCCATTACATATACATTTGTAACAAAGATATCATACCTCTCTCTACCCCTAGAGCTCTTGTTTCAGTCTCTTTAAGTTAAATAAAAAGTCTTAAATATTTATTTCTATTTTTTTTCTTTTAGTAAGAACTAAAAGAAAAAGACAGACACGTACATAAGAATGTACAATCTCCTTTTTAAGTAACTACAAAAATTGAAAAAAAAAAAAACTATAAACTTGTCTAAAACAAAAAAAAAACTTGTGATTGCCCGGGTTTGAACCAAGGAACACCAGCCATCGCGAGTAGACCATACCACTATTGACTACGCCACAGGCGCTATGTCGAGCCGCGCGAAATTAGCGCCCATATTATGCGTGAAATATTGCGAAAGAGAAAACTCGAAAACATGCGCTTCCCCAGACATAAGACTGAGCTAGATCGATTTCTCGTCCCCGAAAACCCCCCTCATATTAAATTTCAGCGAAATCGTTAGGGCCGTTTCCGAGATCACATGCTTCTTCAAGAGATCAGCGCCATCTGCCGGGCTGATTTGTGAATCTAAACCATCCAGGTCGCCACTCAAACGCATACAGAAAAAATCATTACAATCAGTCAAGCCGTTTAGGAGGAGTTCAATGACATACACACGTACAGCAGAATTATATATATAAAGATATAAAAATATAATAACAAAAATATATAATATTCGCCAGCCGGTTTTAGGTCTTATACGGTTCGAAGAGATTTTTATTGTTGACCAACAACCAGAGTACTATAATATAAATCCAACAACTACAGTGTGAGTGTGTGTAGTGATACAATAATATCAGATCTCACTCACTACTCACGCACTGAAACTACTTTATACGCATACATACCTAAAGATGTCGTCGCTTTGCATTTAATCAACTTGTAGGTCATAATGAACTTACTTCGAGTTTTTTATTCGGCGCATAGATGGTGCTATTTATAAAAATCGATTTTATACCGTGATTTGTTTAATCGATTTATAAAAAATCGATTATTATGATTTTGAAAATCGATTATAAAAATCGATTATACGAAAAAAAATCGATTAAAAGAAAAATCGATGTTTTTTTAACATCCCTACACTGATCACTCATTCACTCATCAGCCATTTTTGTTGTCTTCTTGAACGTTGTTGACTGTTGAGTTGGTTGTATGTATTGTAAATTCGTAATGATGAAAAATATTAGTGCTACAGCCATTATTCTTGAAACGGTAAGTACCTACCTAACCTATATTTTGTTTCTTTTGGATACCTATTATGAGCTCTAACGATCTTGGATGTTGCGTGTGATAGTTTCAGCCTATCCGCATGATACGGCTATGAAACTGAATTGCGTGTTGTTTTACGATACCGTTACTTGTAAACAATAGTGTCATTCGGTGTAACTTTTGAGATGTTTGCCGTTAATTCTGTTTGTGCCCAGATATTACTTCTTTAAAGGGTAACCAGAAAATTTGATTTGAACATGTTGATTAGTTTTTAGATTGTAATTGTGTTAGCATTGAAAATAACGATCTAGTCTCGTGCATCCGCCTCGTGATTGATGTTCACTTTAGAACAATATTAACGGTTGTTTACGACAATATCACTGCTCTGATGAATGTAGATAATTGTAGTCATGTACCTCCTGCCTTCGATTAAGCAAAACCAAAAGGTATAGTAAAATCTTGACAGACGATCACGTAACTTATTGTCATAGAAAATAAACACATGCGAAGTGCATGTGTTTATTTCATCATCAACCTTCTATTGTCCCTTCTGCTCGGCACAGGTCTCTTCTCACACAGAGAAGGATTGAGTGCCCTCTGTGCCTTGGAAAGCTTGATTATGCTGTTGATCCACGCTGTCATTCATAGATCTTTGACAGATGTTATGGGTACGCACAATGGTCCGCTGGAGGGACTGAGTGCGGAAACCAAAGCAATAACATAGAACATAGATGTTATGGGTTGTCACATAAAATACTGGTATTCAACTAAATCCGTTTAGGCTAGAAGCTGATCCCAACATATTTGGAGAAAAGGCTAGCCAGATGATGACTCAGATATGAGTAGATTTAGGAAATGGGTGTGTTTTTTAAAAATTAATATTTATGAAACTTCTTTTAGTCATTATTTTTTTTTTGTAACTTTAATTATGTGTTTAACATTTATAATACTGTTTTTTTGTTTGTATTCTTTTTATTTATATCAACAAAATACATAGATTGACATAGTTATAATTTTAAGTGCAATTAACTGGTTATTTCTTAAGAAATTTCTTACAGTAGATTTATGAAAAGAGAAATAAAAGTGACCTCTAGTCTGCCGTTACTGCAGATGTCAGCAGGTCAAGTCACCCTTTGAATCTTAATGCTTTAGTGATAAATTTGCAAATCTATTAAAAATATTGACAGCTTCTAGTATCTCAATGTGCTGGCGCCTGTACCTTATTAGCCATCTGTTACATTTGCCACATTTACTTATAGCCCTTAAACACAAAACGCGATTCACTGTAGCCCAAATTGACTTATTATTGCCTATTTTTTAGAAGATTATTTCTGTTAGGATGCACCCATTGAGCCACCTTGTGTGTATACAACTATACATCTTGCAGCACAGTATTTCAACAATCTGTATCATCTGTATGAGTCATCAATATAAATCACTTATTCATTACTATGATGACATTTGTGGCTGATCATATTTCAATGGTAATTAGACTGCTCAGATTTCTCATAACTGTTGTTTTGTTTCAGATGACTTCATCACCTCTTTCAATGATGTGTAGTGAAGCCCAAAGCGTGTCTTGAGTACTACCCAAGTTAATTTATCTAGTTTAATAATTACTTTTTATTAAAATATTTAATGTTTTTTTCTTGTTTCATAATGTTGTCACACAATATTGCCAACTGAAACAATCTTATCATTTCTGCTCAAGATAAAACATCATTCAGTTTTTAGTGTACTTTCAAGACAGTTGTCTTATTATTCTCAGTAGACAAGTGATTTTATTATAAATTATTATTTTTATTCGGTATTAATTACAAATATATCACAATGGCTTCAAGTGACCCAGAAATTAAGGATGGATTCACACTTTCCAGTTGGATGAAAAGCAAGCCTGTCAAGTAAGTACCTACTCTAATTTTATACATCATCATCATCAACCTTTTTTTTATCATCCCACTGTTGGGCACAGGTCTCCTCTCATACAGAGAAGGACTGAGCGTAATCACCACACTTGCTCAATGCAGGTTGGCGATTTCAGACTGAAAGTCCAGGTGTCCTCAAGATGTTTTCCTTCACCTTCAGTCATTGGTGTCCAAGATATACTTAGAAAGTACATAGTATTTTATACATGTCTGAATATATTTATAGAATTTCAAGATTCAAATAGCATACCATCACATTTGCATTCTTTGTTGGGTTGGACAGAGGCATACAGTATTACCAATATCAAGTCTTCTAAATTAAAACAATGATCTCCCCATATATTGCATAGATTGCCCATAGATTATGACAAAGAATGTAATCTTTAATGGTACTACCCTAATAAGTAATATATATATTCACAATGCTTATGCTACTGCCAAATAATGTGCTGTCTTAGATTAAGACAAGAATTTTATTAAGAATTCAATTTACTTTCCTGCATTTAATATTTTCACTCACTGATGAAGATCTTAAAAAAATATTTGGCTGAAAACAAAAATTGCTCAAAACTTATATCGGCGAAAAATTGTCGAAATCCGATATCGAAAATGAAATTCGGTCAGACACTACTGTATGATTTATATTATGTTAATTTGGTTTCACATTTTTTATCAAAAGATAATTTTTCAATCAGTGTACCCACTGACCAACTAATACAATGTCTAATTAATAACATAAACAAGAGGATATTTAAATTGACATAAATTGATCAATTATAATTGTAGTAATGTTATCAATTGAATTTCAACTCATAAATATGGTAGTATTTTAAGCTGTTTATGTTGTAGGGGTAGATAAGTAGAAAGTTTGTATAAAATCTTTAGATTGCAGTATGTCATATGTTTCTTTAATACATCTCATTTGGCCAGTTTTGCAAAAAGTTTTGTTATTGGTATTATTGGTGCAAATATCACCAATAATACATACATAATACACACATACATAACATACACACATAACACAATACATACATAACATCACATACATACATATATGTATAGATAATCAGGTAGATTTTACTACTTTTAGCCTATTCAAGGGAAAACGTTTATAGTTTGGCCATTGAGGTCAGCTCAATAAGTGCACTGGTAACTGAGTTTGCGGTGCAAAATAGAAGGCGTGCTATTAAATTATCAATGGGCAGATCGGCCCCCTAATCGGCGAACACATTTTTGTCAAATGATTGCGACTAGTTGGGATCGTTTGGAACGAACGGACCAATGGGCGGTCCTTTAAATAAATGTAAAAGCTGTACCCCTGAATAGCGTAAGTAATGTGGAGCTGGAGATGAGCATAAACATTGACATTACATCACGCTTTTAATCCCCGAAGGGTTAGAGGAGTACTAAATTATTAGGTAGGTACTTACATGCTCACATTTTACAAGTTATGTTTAAGTGTCATGCCATAGGGCGTGAATATACCGCCATCAACTTGGCATAAATCATCACAAAAGGCTGCTTCTGAGAAATTCGTCATGGATAAACCTAATAACACTTTAACCAACCCACTTGAAACTAACCAACGAGGAAAAATAATATACAATGACACTCCTTGTTGACCCCCAAAATATAGGACTGTGATCGGGCCTGTTTCTGGAGGCATTGCTATTGGCTGGGACAAATCAAAACAATGTTTCGCCTACATAAATTACGTGACCCTTCCTTAGTACAGAGATAACAAAACAATCTGAAGATATGGTAAACGTGCTCCTGCGAGTACCTAAACCTTACAAAAATAAAATGGATTTTACCTACATCAATCTTATTATTACTATGATACGTACTTATAATTCCGATGACGTCATATCTTATCATCGTGCAGCGGACTTTCTGTGCTTAGAAACAGAATAGATAAACCTCTAATAATAAATTACAATATCTATAATACTGATGATCTCAGACAATCACTGACTTTTCTAGCTAGCTTATTATTGTTCATGAATGATTAAAATTTTTAGAACAGCATGCCTGTAATCCCTGAAAATTCAGGTTGAGATCTACATGTAGAAGTTCCACGTAATAAGGGCAAGACTGTTGCGGCAAAGGTGAATTAGTGAAGGTTTTTATTAGGAGTAGGTAATAAATGCAAAGTTCTTCTGACACGGACAATACAAAAACAAGAACATCTTAATCCTAAATCTATATGCCTATTACAATGTATATGCAACTATATGTATAGATAATCAGGTAGATTTTGATTAGAAGCTGTTGACTTTCAAGGTGACGTCTAATTAAGCTGTAAGGAAGATAATGATGCGCCGACCCTAAATAAATTGGGATAAGTGTTGGAATAGAATTACGACGCATAGTATTTAAAACTCAACTTAGCTATTGAAGAATTACACTGATTCAAATTGTAGTGTCGCGGTTCGATTTTCGGACGGAGCAAATAATTTTGTATTGCCTACAGGTAGTGGTTTCGGATCTGGCTGTTTGTGTATGTCAGTTTAAATGTCTGTAAACGCTCACATGATGCAGGAGTAATTCTGGGTCAACGTTCTTAAATAAAACAAAAGAAAGATAAGATTAAAATTGGATATCAATAAGTTCTTACTTAGGTCAGGCTGAAAATACACTGGTCATCACAAAAATCGGCCCACCCTGTTTTTTGACTATTGCTCTTTACAATTTCAAAGATAAACGTTTAGAACTATCTTTTGTTTATGTCTAGGGTCGTATAAGATCTTTGACATTTGATTCCGATAAATGTTTACGAATATGAGGCTACTTTAAGCTTTTTAGCTCTGTTTAATTCGCTACCAGGAATTTTAATTTTTATTATGATTATTGACGATTGTTACTTTATTGATTATCATTGTAATCCGGATTAAATTAACCTAAAATAATGGATACTACTGAAGCTGAAGCGGTTCAAGTTGTGGCTTTGCTGTGAGCGGGTTTCAGTCAACGTGTTGTCGCTCGTCGACTACATCTCAGTCGATCTGCTGTTCGGAGAGTTTACCAGAGGTTTCAAGAGACTAGGCAGTACCGTAGGAGAACAGGTTCTGGAAGACAAAGGGTCACCACTCAAAGAGATGATCGCTTTATTGTGACATCGGCTCTAAGAAATCGGCACCTTTCTGGTGAAGATCTCCAGAGGCGGCTGCGTGACGTGCGGGATGTGGCTTTAAGTGACAGCACGGTGAGGAGAAGACTTCGTGAACAGAACTTAAGACCTCACAAGCCAGCAACGGAACCACAGCTGACTGCAGCTCATCGCCAAGCCAGACTACAATTTGCGAGGGAACATCTTGAATGGACTATAGACCAGTGGGCTTCAGTTTTATTCTGAGATGAGAGCAGAATGACTTTATAGAGCTCTGGTGGGCGCCGTTATGTCATGAGAAGAACAGGAGAACGTTACGCTCAGTGCTGTATTAGAGAAACTGTCAGTTAAGGTGGAGGCTCTGTTGTTTTGGGGCGGGATATCTTTGACAGCAGGTACAGAGTTGGTGTTTCTCAATAGGGGTTCTTTAACTGCTCCACGTTGCATATCGGACATCCTAAAAGATCATGTGTTGCCGTATGCGGGTTACATCAGAGAAAATTTCCATTTAATGCATGACAATGCAACGTCACACGTAGCGCGTATTGTTACACAGTACATGGAAGAGGTTGGCATTTGTGTTATGGAGTGGCCAGCAAGAAGTCCGGATTTAAATCCTATAGAGCACATATGGGACACGCTAAAACAGAAGGTTAGAGCTCGAGAACCCGCCCCTACAAGGTTGTAAAGCTTTGGATACTGCCATTAGAGAAGAATGAAACCGAATTCCTCAAGGAAGCATCACCATTTTAATAAGGTCAACGAAACGGCGAATGCAGGCAGTGATTAGAGCAAGAGGGGGAAACACCAAATATTGACGTGAAAGTTTTGTTTCAATAACATGTAAGACTAAAAAGTTACAGAGTGTTCAACTTGAAGCTAAAAATATGGTTAAAATAGCGATTTTATTTTTTTTGTATAATTGTAAAAAATGTACAATTGACTAATTCGTAAAAAACTGACGTTATTTAGCATGTATATCAATAATTATACAATTTGTTTCATTCAAAATATGAAATCATGAGTTTTCGTGCAAAATATACTGCCGCCGTAAGGAAAAAAGACGCATCTAACATCTTTTTTTCAAATTGAGTTAAATGCATATTCTAAATCAGTAAAAGAAATAGCATACAATAATATATTTATATTTTGCATAAAAAAAAAAAAATGTTAGATGCGTCTTTTTTCCTTATGACGGCAGTATAGGTGGGCCGATTTTTGTGATGACCAGTGTATTTACCATGTATGCCTTTGAGTTTGAATTTATATCAAATCACTTCCTTTCATACATTTGAGTGTAAAATTGACAAACAAATCCAGCGATTGCAAAACATTTATATTCAGGGAATGTGTTGATGTGATTAATACGTATCGAAAAGTATTCTTTGAATGCTATTGGATTCGAAACATGCGTGCATAACACTATCAATCTCAATCATTTTATAGGATCTTGGTAATCCATTACTTCATATGTTTGAAAAATTTGTTTTCTTATCCTCGTAAATAGGGTTGCCATCCGTCCGGGTTTCCCCGGATTTGTCCTAGTTTAGAGGGCATCCGGGGAGCGTCCGGGGAAGGTTTCAATTGTAGACCAAGTTTTACAAAAAAAAATAAATAAACAAATTAGGGCCGCCCTCGAGACACGCACTATGCTCGCACCCCACGATCAACCGTCGAACCATATTCATCGTTCCCCCACCCCTCCAGTCACGGTAGCCACGGTCCGCCGTTTGTTAGTTGAATATGTTTAAAAGATCTTGTTGATATGTCCGGCTTTCGGACTCTAAAATCCGGGGTTTTCACGCGTCTTGTCCTGTTTTCCAAATTTTAGAGATGGCAACCCTACTCGTAAATAACGCACTTAAGGTCGTACCCTCACCAAATGACCTCGAGCATTTGCTCCCTCTTCACCGCGCCCCACCTCTACAATACTTCGCAAAATATTACTAGCGCCGTCTGGCGGACGAAGTACTTACAAATACAAGTTAAATTCATAGACCACAGAAGTAACAGACATGGCACTTTTATTTTTGTTTATTGGTGCGCCCAAATACTTTTGGTTATTATGTACTCAAACAAATGTTGACGATACTTCATAATAAAAATTCTGCGGTGTTTATTTTTTAACCGACTTCAGAAAAAGGTGGTTCTCAGTTCGATTTATTGTCGCTGATAACTTTATGGTTAATGAACCTATTTAGACCATTCTTTTTTTATATGAAGGGATATGCTGCCTATGTAATCCCATTGTTACCACGTCAGTGTCGATAATGGAAATTCTGAGAAATTTAGGCCAATTATCGAAAATTGTAGGCACGCTTCGGGTGACAACTTGATACTCGTGTTTATATCGGATGATACTATAAAACCGTGAAGATTTGGGCCTGACCTGATGATGGAGATGACAGAATATCAAGGGAATCCACATCGGAAGCAACTGTCACGTGTTTGGGCTTATTTAATGTGTATTGATTAGACCTTTATAACTAAATATGTTATGACTGTAACTTCAGGGTTGGAAGTTAGTTTTGTAGATTGAAAGTTAGCTAAGTCAGATGGACAAAGGGATAGAAAAATAATATAATAAAGTTTAATTTATCATTATTTATTATTTTAAGGGAAAACGTAATCAGGGTCAAATAAATTTCTGCAGAACTGACACATTTAAAAAAAAAAATTCATGTTTTTTTTTGGGACCAGGCAAGACTGTGAAATTATATTATTAACTTCCGAAATTAGTTATTTTTCACTTTGTAGTGGTTTTTGAAGTCGGTTGTTTTTTTGTAAAAAGTTTTTATTTTTATGTTTGTTTGCGGATAACTTCGCCTAAAATTTGGTATTTCGATGAATTTTTGGGTATTTCGACATGGGTGTCGTGATAGGGTTTTTGGGAGTGCAGATCACGAATATGACGTAATTTTTGAAATCCAAGATGGCCGACACCAATTTTATGATATTTTGACATGGGTGTCGTGAAAGGGGTTTTTGTGGGTGCTAATCACGAAAATGACGTCATTTTGGAAATCCAAGATGGCCGACACCAATTTTATGATATTTTGACATGGGTGTCGTGAAAGGGGTTTTTGTGGGTGCTAATCACGAAAATGACGTCATTTTGGAAATCCAAGATGGCCGACACCAATTTTATGATATTTTGACATGGGTGTCGTGAAAGGGGTTTTTGTGGGTGCTAATCACGAAAATGACGTCATTTTGGAAATCCAAGATGGCCGACACCAATTTTATGATATTTTGACATGGGTGTCGTGAAAGGGGTTTTTGTGGGTGCTAATTACGAAAATGACGTCATTTTGGAAATCCAAGATGGCCGACACCAATTTTATGATATTTTGACATGGGTGTCGTGACGGGGGTTTTCGGGGGTGCAGATCACGAAAATGACGTCATTTTTGAAATCCAAGATGGCTGACACCAATTTTATGATATTTTGACATGGGTGTCGTGACGGGGGTTTTCGGGGGTGCAGATCACGAAAATGACGTCATTTTTGAAATCCAAGATGGCTGACACCAATTTTATGATATTTTGACATGGGTGTCGTGAAAGGGGTTTTCGCGGGTGCTAATCACGAAAATGACGTCATTTTTGAAATCCAAGGTGGCCGAAATTATATTTCATGATATTTTGACTTGGGTATCGTGACGGGTTTTCGGGGCGCTGATCACGAAAATGACGTCAATTATAAGCTGTGGCATAGCTTCTATTTCTTTATCAAAGTCAAAAATAAAACATCAAATATAGTTTAGTCGCTAAATCGCCACCATTTTTCGCACTCCTTCAATGACGTCACTGGTAAAAAATAAATAAATAAATAAACTACAAAAAAGAAAATACATACTTATACAAATGTATACGTTAATTGGCAAAATAAAAAAAAATACTATGTCATAAATAACTAATAAAAAAACTCGGTTCCTACTTACTACATCTGCAGCCCTGCGCGCAGATTCAATGTATAGTACCGCGTTTCTCCATACAAAATTTGTACTGCACACCTTTGCGATTTACCCCGCAGCCACGCGCAGGATTGCGCTGCATTTTCACGCACATCTGCAGCCCTGCGCGTGAGCGCAGATTCAATGTATAGTACCATGCGTTTCTCCATACAAAATTTGGTACAGCGAACATCTATCTTATATATAAAATTCTCGTGTCACAGTTTTCGTTCCTATACTCCTCCGAAACGGCTTATTCTCTGAGCGTATTGAGTAGGTCTGAGAATCGGCCAACATCTGTTTTTCATCCCCCTAAATGTTAGGGGTAGTCCACCCCTACTTGTTTTTTTATTTTTACACAACATTTTTAGTTTCTATTTTTTTACAACATACAAAAATACATACAATCCTAAATTTTCACCCTTTACGATCAATCCTTCAAAACTGATCAATCGTCATTTAATTAGTTTTATTCCCATGGGAAATCTAAAAAACGCGATATAACCCAATTCCACGCGGGCGAAGCCGCGGGCGGAAAGCTAGTACTAATATATAAAGCTGAATAGTTTGTTTGTTTGAACGCGCAAATCTCAGGCACTACGGGTCCGATTTGAAAAATTCTTATTGCGTTGGATAGCTCATTAATCCAGAAAGGCTTAAGGCTATAAAACATCACGCTGCGACTAATAGGAGCAAGCATTACTAACTCAACGCGAACGAAGTCGCTGGCGGCCGCTAGTATAAAATAGCTTTACCGCGGCAGCCCCGAGTGCCACATGTTTTTGTTTTATTAGAAAGACGATATCTTCAAGGTAGTCTCATGTTTAGGAAATTAGGGTCTGATGATGGAAGACTAGGTAAATCTAGAAGAAATTTAAAAAATCAAAGGGGCGTCTAGGGCTTTTCTAAGTTTTTTCATTAAGTGTTTTAACGCACTACAATTTAATAAAGTTCGGAGTTGATGATGGAGCCGGGAGACAGCCGAGGGAACTCCTTAACGATTCACATCAGCTGCCTCGTGTTTGTGCTTAATAAATTTGTGTTGATAAGAACTTTACACCTAAATGAGCAGTGATTATCATTAAAGCTCTGATGTTGCAGACAAAGGCCAGTTAAGGGAACTCCTTAAAGGTTTACAATAGTTACCTTATGTTTGGACTTATTTCTGTTCATTTATATTGATGAAAACTTTACACCCATATAAGTAGGTTAAAATGAATGTCTGCAATAGATCTGATGATAAAGCCGAGAGAAATTCGAGGGAACTCCTCAACGATTCACAGCAGCTACCTTGTGTAATATCTTGATTAATTTGTATTGATAAGAGCTTTACACCTAGATGGATTGTTATGATCATTAGGAGTCTGATAATGAAGACGATGGACAGTCTGTTGAGGGAACTCCTCAAAGGTTTACAGTAGCTGCTTTGTGGTTGGACTTAATTCATTTATATTGATGAGAAATTTGCACCCATATGGGTAAAAATTAAAGTCTGAATTACATCAGATGGCTTAACTGGCCTTTGTCTTCAACATCAGAGCTTTAATGATGATCACACCTCATTTAGGTGTAAAGTTCTTATCAATACAAATTTATTAAGCACAAACACGAGGCAGCTGATGTGAATCGTTAAGGAGTTCCCTCGGCTGTCTCCCGGCTCCATCATCAACTCCGAACTTTACTAAATTGTAGTGCGTTAAAACACTTAATGAAAAAACTTAGAAAAGCCCTAGACGCCCCTTTGATTTTTTAAATTTCTTCTAGATTTACCTAGTCTTCCATCATCAGACCCTAATTTCCTAAACATGAGACTACCTTGAAGATATCGTCTTTCTAATAAAACAAAAACATGTGGCACTCGGGGCTGCCGCGGTAAAGCTATTTTATACTAGCGGCCGCCAGCGACTTCGTTCGCGTTGAGTTAGTAATGCTCTGCTCCTATTAGTCGCAGCGTGATGTTTTATAGCCTTAAGCTTTTCTGGATTAATGAGCTATCCAACGCAAAAAGAATTTTTCAAATCGAACCCGTAGTGCCTGAAATTAGCGCGTTCAAACTAACAAACTATTCAGCTTTATATATTAGTACTAGCTTTCCGCCCGCGGCTTCGCCCGCGTGGAATTGGGTTATATCGTTTTTTAGATTTCCCATGGGAATAAAACTAATTAAATGACGATTGATCAGTTTTGAAGGATTGATCGTAGAAGGGTGAAAATTTAGGATTATATGTATTTTTGTATGTTGTAAAAAAATAGAAACTAAAAATGTTGTGTAAAAATAAAAAAACAAATAGGGGTGGACTACCCCTAACATTTAGGGGGATGAAAAACAGATGTTGGCCGATTCTCAGACCTACTCAATACGCTCACAAAATTTCATGAGAATCGGTCAAGCCGTTTCGGAGGAGTATAGGAACGAAAACTGTGACACGAGAATTTTATATATAAGATAGATGTTCGCTAGTACCAAATTTTGTATGGAGAAACGCATGGTACTATACATTGAATCTGCGCTCACGCGCAGGGCTGCAGATGTGCATGAAAATGCAGATAAAAACGCAATCCTGCGCGTGGCTGCGGGGTAAATCGCAAAGGTGTGCACACCGAGTTCCGCAGTATGTAGTTAGTAGGAAATTTTTTATTAGTTATTTATGACATAGTATTTTTTTTATTTTGCTAATTAACGTATACATTTGTATAAGTATGTATTTTCTTTTTTGTAGTTTATTTATTTATTTATTTTTTACCAGTGACGTCATTGAAGGAGTGCGAAAAATGGTGGCGATTTAGCGACTAAACTATATTTGATGTTTTATTTTTGACTTTGATAAAGAAATAGAAGCTATGCCACAGCTTATAATTGACGTCATTTTCGTGATCAGCGCTCCGAAAACCCGTCACGATACCCAAGTCAAAATATCATGAAATATAATTTCGGCCACCTTGGATTTCAAAAATGACGTCATTTTCGTGATTAGCACCCGCGAAAACCCCTTTCACGACACCCATGTCAAAATATCATAAAATTGGTGTCAGCCATCTTGGATTTCCAAAATGACGTCATTTTCGTGATTAGCACCCACAAAAACCCCTTTCACGACACCCATGTCAAAATATCATAAAATTGGTGTCGGCCATCTTGGATTTCCAAAATGACGTCATTTTCGTTATTAGCACCCACAAAAACCCCTTTCACGACACCCATGTCAAAATATCATAAAATTGGTGTCGGCCATCTTGGATTTCCAAAATGACGTCATTTTCGTGATTAGCACCCACAAAAACCCCTTTCACGACACCCATGTCAAAATATCATAAAATTGGTGTCGGCCATCTTGGATTTCCCAAATGACGTCATTTTCGTGATTAGCACCTACAAAAACCCCTTTCACGACACCCATGTCAAAATATCATAAAATTGGTGTCGGCCATCTTGGATTTCCAAAATGACGTCATTTTCGTGATTAGCACCCACAAAAACCCCTTTCACGACACCCATGTCAAAATATCATAAAATTGGTGTCGGCCATCTTGGATTTCCAAAATGACGTCATTTTCGTATTAGCACCCACAAAAACCCCTTTCACGACACCCATGTCAAAATATCATAAAATTGGTGTCGGCCATCTTGGATTTCAAAAATTACGTCATATTCGTGATCTGCACTCCCGAAAACCCCTATCACGACACCCATGTCGAAATACCCAAAAATTCATCGAAATACCAAATTTTAGGCGAAGTTATCCGCAAACAAACATAAAAATAAAAACTTTTTACAAAAAAACAACCGACTTCAAAAACCACTACAAAGTGAAAAATAACTAATTTCGGAAGTTGGTGTCTTTCGTTTGGTATATTCGTTTTAGACACCGAGTTCCGAAATTAGTTATTTTTCACTTTACATAGTGGTTTTTGGAAGTCGGTTGTTTTTTTCTAAAAAAGCTTTTATTTTACATTTTTTAGTTGTTAAAAGTACTATGTATTCAGTTGCATCCGGTCAGACTGGAAGCTGACGCAAATATAGTTGGGAAATGACGTACTTTTGTTTACTTTAATTTTTACCCGTAAGTACCTATTCCCTCAACTGCCTATGGTCTTCATCATTAAATTTACTGTAGACTATTATTTTAACCTAATCGGAGTAAAGGTCTTATTAATATAAATGAATGAAGTCCAACCACAAAGTAGCTACTGGAAACCGTTGAGGAGTTCCCGGAACTGGCCTTTGTCTTCATCATTAGAGCTCATAAGAGAGTCGCAACCCATCTAGGTGTAAAGTTTTTATCTATACAAATTAATCGAGCCCAACCACAAGGTAGCTGCTGTCAATTGTTGAGGAGTTCCTTCGACTGTCTCTCGGCTCCATCATCAGATCTACTCCAGACCTTTATTAAATTGTAGTGCTTTAAAATATTTAATGAAAATGCTAAGAAATGCACTAGTCGCCCCCAATTTTTGAAAGTTCCGCTTGTTTTCTCTGGACTTCTACCATCAAACCTTGATATCCTTATCAAGGGACCACCTTGGGAACGTCTTCCTTCCAACAGAAAAAGAATTATCAAAATCGGTTTATAAATGACGAAGTTATGCGCGAACAAACATTAAAAAAAACATATACGGTCGAATTGAGTAACCTCCTCCTTTTTGAAGTCGGTTAAAAATTTAACATAAAAAACATATAATTGAGCAACCTCCTCCTTTTTGAAATCGGTTAAAAAAACGAACACCAGAATAAACATCAATAACAGAGATACTCTAAGATAGTATTATACTCTATGCGACATGCGGTGCGTGAGCGAGCAAGCAGATGCTTTCTCGCTCACGCGCCGCCCGCTTATGCTAGCGGAGCGCGCGATGACGAACGACACGGGTTCCCCCTTCGAGAGCTTGTGGCATACTGAATCTCAATAGCCCGGGCAACAGAAATGATGGCGAATGCGCTCAGATTGTTGAACAAAATTTTGATTTTGGTCGTTTTAAAAAAATATTTCTACAATAATGTTCGTCATGAAATTACATATCCATTAGTGTAAGAACGCAATCTAAATAATGCTTACTTTCCGAGGAGATGCACGTTTATGATAATTATTTCTCTTGTCAGTGGTTTCGTTGTGAAGGAATTATTTAAACATTATACTTAGTAAAATAAAAAATTTGGAGCCAAGATTATGGAGAAAATTTACGTATTTTTAATAAGTTGATATTTCTTTTGGATAAAGAGTAGATAGCTCCGGAAAACTACATAAAAACGGCTTGCGGTGTGTTTTTCCTCTGGAGCCGCCTTAATGTTGTTGAACTGTAAACCGAACGCCATTGGTACTGGTAATGGGGTACGCAATTCCCCCGCTGGATCATAGTGACTAAATGCAGAACTAACTCACACTAACAAGGTACGGTAACACCAGCTTACTATCAGGAAATTCCTTGTTTACGTTGTTTGTTATCGGGATAATTATTGTGGTCTCTAAATAATATAAAAATATAGCCATGCTGCTGATTGTTACAACACTTTGTTAGAAGTAATGTACCTACTATGCTATAAGCGGATACAAGAGCTAGGCGTATCTCTGATAAGGAGAACTTGATAACGCAATCAATACCAAATATTCTATTAAATTTTGCATAATATTTTAGCATCTGAGTAAATTCATGCCTTTATGTGTATTAATTTTATTAGTAGTTATAGGTATTTTACCTAAATACAGTTTTATTGGCGTAATTTGTAACTTACTCTATAGGGATTGTCTGACAACCAGTTTTACCAAGGGTATCGTATTTATCGTAACCCAGTGGGATTAGGATGCCTAGGCAGTCGGTCCAGCTTCAACCGGTTAGACCGGAAGCTGACCCCCTTGTAGTTCGGAAAAGGCTAGGCTGATGATGACTAAGGGGTAATGCATTGGCCCCTCTATGTATTAAAAAACTATGGTAATTAAATTGTACGCTTTTAAAACTAATTTCTAACGTGGCGATATTATCGTGGACATTCACGATTTATGATACTCAAGTGATAGCAGAGGGAGAATACTTACTATGTATCTATTTTATATTTCCATAAGAAAATATTATATCCAAAAAGAATGTTTTAAATGTTCGTAAACCAAAACATTTTTAAGTTTAAAATAGCATAAGTGACTAACAACACTTATTTAGCTCTATAATAGCTTTTGTCCATACAAAATTGTTGTTTTCTATGGACAAGAGCTGATTAAGGTCAGTTCCAAGTCAGCCTCTAAATCCCACTGCTTTGACACAGACCTCAGTGAGAGAGGCCATAACCTACCATGTGGGCCCAGTAATAATACGGTTGCAGCGAGTTCTAGAGTTCACTATAATTTTGATTTCCGTCGTCAGTTCTTCACGTCACAGAATTCTGAGGCACGATTATTTGCATATTTGTTAACATTTCTATTTATGGCATCAACAACTTGTTTTGATTTCTCAGTAAACTTTGCTTGGAGGCTTGTCCCAGACGTCACAAATATACTTACCTGTTTATTTTTTAAACCAACTTGTAATTATCGCCTATTTGGTACGAAGAAAATATTGTGCACGTTTATAAATTCATTACACTAAGTGTAGTTCAACTTACATATACATACTAATTAGGTTCTTCTCAATTGGTAGGCAGAAAATACATAATAACATTAGCAATTTTTTAAATAAAATATATGATTTAATTTAGTCTTATGAATAATTATTTACGTAAATGCCTACAATATAATTCATTAAACCTGGGTGTCGACTGGTATATACTATATCATTAATAATTAGCGTGCTATATATGTACTGTATGTACAGCATGATTATTGATAAATGTATACTCCATTCGTGATAACATTAGACGGAAGTTAAAAAAGTATGTTTTAATTTAACGGTACACCTTTAAATAAAAGTACATTATATGTATGTATATAGTGCTTTGTTACAGTTAATACTTTTTCTGAATGTATTATAATCTACTTGGCATATACCAACCGTAATAACTTTAATCAACTTATTTGACCTGCCCCCTAATCGGTGAACACATTTTTGTCAAATGATTGTGACTAGTTGGGATCGTTTGGACCGCCCATTGGTCCCTTCGGTCCAAACGATCCCAATTAGTCACAATTATTTGACAAAGGGGGCACTATATTCTGTATTTATGAGGCTTTTAATTAAATACATTATTTAGTTTTTACGTAAACTACTAGTGACCATGTTAAAAACCTTGTTAGAATCAGGTATCAGTAGTTAGTAGTTAGTACTAGAAAGCTTTATATTTTACTATAAATGTACCAAATCTGAAATGTTTTCTAATCCGGTTATACATTTTGGCAGCAAAACTTTTTCAAAATTAAGGAAACTTTAACTTTAGCTGTGTTTAAATTACTTCTGCCAAAAATACGTAGCTTGTGTTTGAGACTAGGGTTGTAACGGAGGTTTGTTAGCGGAGGCGGAGGCGGATGCGGAGGCGACGAGTCTCACCTCCGCGGATGCGGAGGTTAACGGAGGCGGAGGTGAAAGTACATATACATAAAATTGAAATTTATGGTTAATTAAAACGTACATTAATAGTAGTATACTTGGTAAAAAAAATATTACCTTCTTGTAATGAAAATTAAGGAGAAACAAATTGTGCTTGTCGCAATCCCGCCTCACACTAGTTGATTCTTGACCATTTCGCGCTCAAACGCGGCCGGACTATTTATTTATTGCATAAATACGTAAATAAACCTCCGTTATAACTCCGCTAAAAATTGTGCGGAGGCGGAGGCGGAAGCGAAGATACGATTTCTTGCGGAACTTCCGCAGTAACGGAAGCGGAGGCGAAGCTCCGTTACAACCCTATTTGAGACAATCAAATGACTGTGTCATCCACTTGTCGATACTAATTGTGAATGGTATCTGACCTGTTTCTTTTATCGATGCTCGTTATTTAGTTGTTTTGTTTTTATTTTGTTATCGTTATAAATAACATTATCATTCGAATTGTTAACATTTTATACTGAACCATTATTACTCAACAAAAATTTGAATTCTCAAAAATGAAACTTTGTGCTTCTATGAATCTCTTTTTTCTAAATTTTACACAAACGGAGTATAGGTAGACTGGTAGGTACGTAGGACGACATAACAAATTATGCATTTTCTGTATAATGTGAACGCTAACCTCAATGGAAACTTGAACCGAATATTGTTTTGTTGAAAAAGGTAACATTTTTATTTTGACAGTTGTGCCAGCACCTATGGAAATAAAAATTTACCTCTCTTTAACATTCAATGTTCTAACAAGTTAGTCAAGTTAGGCAACGCATGACGTAGGACGGCATAAGTTTATATGAGCACCATAGAAGTGACCTTCTTTTTATTGCCTTGACGCCTATAGAACGCATTCTTAAATTCCACTACCTTTCTAAACCTACGTCAATGTCACAGTACAAGCATACTTAATAAGCCTGAAAGTGATGAGTCAAATAAGCAGGATTATGCAGTAAGATTTCATGTGGATTTCAAAATATTCCCAAGATATAATTTAAAGAAATACTAATACTTCGTTTGCTTTTACTAGATACCTACAGGTTATTATTTTATCTCATTGTTTAAAATGTATTAGCCCAGGAAGGCCAGATCTTTGTTATTTGTATATTGCTCACTTTGACTGTCTGTATTGTGCCGGGCGGGATTGGATATGTAGAATGGTTTGCGACATAGCTCCACAATGACACCCTACCTCCGTTCCGTCAAGGTAGGTTTAAATATAGAATTATATGTCTCCAATATATGTTTGTCTTATATGTATTTAGTATGAGGATACCTGCATTAGTTGTATTTTCTAAGATATTTAATATTGTCATATTGCTCACTTTGACTGTCTATATTGTGCCGGGCGAGATTGGATATGTAGAATGGTTTGCGACATAGCTCCACAATGACACCCTACCTCCGTTCCGTCAAGGTAGGTTTAAATATAGAATTATATGTCTCCAATATATGTTTGTCTTATATGTATTTAGTATGAGGATACCTGCATTAGTTGTATTTTCTAAGATATTTAATATTGTCATATTGCTCACTTTGACTGTCTATATTGTGCCGGGCGAGATTGGATATGTAGAATGGTTTGCGACATAGCTCCACAATGACACCCTACCTCCGTTCCGTCAAGGTAGGTTTAAATATAGAATTATATGTCTCCAATATATGTATGTTTGTCTTATATGTATTTAGTATGAGGATACCTGCATTAGTTGTATTTTCTAAGATATTTAATATTGTCGTGAGAGAACCTAAAAATGTAGAATTTAAAAAATCGTTAGGGTTAAACAGCTGCAATTATTTAAAAAAAATATATAATTTTGTATATTGACGTGATTTGAAACATTCATTATAATATCATGGTTCTTAATGAGATGTTGGCATTTGTTTACACGCACTCCAAAATCAGTGCTTTCGACGTCATCGTGTTCGACGTAGACAACAGCGTGGCTACCATGAGTTTTCATTACGAATACTCGAGCATCGATATCGACCGCGTTTGACTCATCGATTGGCCCGCTTCAAGGTTGTAAGAACTCTCAGCCAATGAGAGCGCCAAACGCGGTCGATGCGTATGATCGAGCCTCCTAATGAAAACTCATGGTAGCCCACAGAATAGAAGCGTATTTTTAAGACATTTCTGTACATACAAATACGTAGGTCAGCAATATGTATTACATACATAATAAGTCACATTGTTTTAGAATGTTCTATAGCAGTATAGCTTATTAAATGTTTAGATTGATAATGACATCAATTGTTAAGGGGATAGAAATGATATTTGTGTTATGTATGTTGCTATGTACTTATTATAATATTTTGCAAAAACACGTGACGTAGAGCAATCAATCTTTTCGATAATGTCACCCGGTACATTCAGGTGTAAGAGTCAAAGTGTTTTTTGTCGTTATATTGACCACATACTTTCTTCTTCTTCCTTTCTTTATCATTTATTGATAGAGGTGAATTTCTATCGTCTACTTATTTTTGTTTGGTTGTTATAAATTTTCATGTAAGCACATAATCCCTTGTTCACAAACTAAACTAAATTTAAGTTCAGTGCATCTCTTTCTTTATATTTCATTAAGAAAAGGACAGAAGATAATATGTTAGTTTAGACCTGTCAAATTAGTCCGCGCCTGACGTAAATTGATGTATTTTTGGTCGCCATGTTTATAATCGCGTAAACTGATTACATACCTTAATTTGAAAGGAGCCGATTATCTTAATTTGACAGGATTGAATAAATATTATCTTCTATCCTTTTCTTAATGAAATGGAAGGAAACAGATGCACTTAAGTTTGTGAACAAGAGAATCTGCGCCAATATGCACTTTTGAATGTTACAAAATAGTTGATTGCTAATTTACCTATTGGTGTTTTACTCAGAAACAATATTGTCTTGTTGTTTTGCAATCACTGTATCCGTTATAATGAAGGACACCTAGAATAGCAACCAATAAACAGCTATGTTTGTTTGTGTCCACATCGGAAATATACCACGGTCAATTCCACAAGTCACAATGGTAGAATCAAGTTAGTAAACAGTTTATCACACTTGAATTACCAACATTATGGATAAATTAATATGTTTTGACTTCTTCATTACTATGCACAATGTACGATGCCAATTTATTATCCTTTATGTAGAGTGGATTCCATTCATTTTAACTCTAATTTATTAACGATATGTTGTTAAGTCCAAAACTTGTTTACACTTTTGCATCTGATTGTACATGATGTGGTGTTGTAAGGCTGCTTTGTCAATGACACTCTGTCATAACAGTAATTCGGTTCTTATCAGGCTTTTGAATGATGTATTGAAAGTATTAAAAAGAAAATACCTCTGTTTTTTTCTGTTATCATAATCAAAAAGTTTAGAAAATCATCACAGCCTGCATGAAAACAACCAAAATTTTAAGGAGATAGAATATCGATAAAATATTATCGATCAATACATTTCAAAAATAAACATTGGTAAAATACTGTGTAAATTTTAGGAAAATAATATACCCAAGTAGATACTTATCACAGATGCCCGTACTAGGATAATAGACCTGTATCACAGGTGGCATCAGTTTTACAATTAGGATTTAACTGATTTCTTGAAAATAATTAACATAACTTTTTAGCGAATTTATTTGTTATTATTTACTTGCACCAAGTTATTCATTAAAAATAAGGGTTTTGTGGAGGTATTCACATATTCTTCAGCAAATTATTACTATAAATTAGGAAACATAATAATGCCAGTATTATTGACTTTTTTTGGCATTTTCGAAAATCATTTTCATGAAGTTTCCAAAGGTGAGTGAGAGTAGATGCCCGAGCAAGCTTGTGGACGCTAGTTTAAAATTGCACGTTCGATGACTTGTCTTTATCAATTTACATACATAAAGTTACAATTTAAATAAATAAAAATGCGAATAAAACAAACGAACAGATTTTCAATCTGAAATCATCATAAGCCAGCTTCATTTCTCTTTGTAGTACCAAAGAGACAATAATAATAATAATTTTAAATCTGTTAACCATGCAAGCATCACTCGTTGTAATACTTATTTTAGGTGTTTTAACTAGGAATTCTATACTAATATACAATATGTAAAAAAAACCCTGTCCCTGATAACTGATTCTACTAATGCCCACATAGCCAAACTAAACTTTAAAAATAGCCAAAAAAAAAAAATTATTTCGCAAAACGAGATAACTTAATAGATGTGTGGTAGGCAATACAATGCGCGGGCGAAGGGAGGCAAAGCACGCGGCACGGGGTTGCATCGCTCATTCATAATAAGTACATAAATTCGACAAAAATAGTGTTGTCACTTTTTTAAAAATTACCAAATTTTGGGGAAGTTAGAATTAGAATTAACTCGCGGACAAAAAGATTATTTCAAAATTCATTAGTATTCTTACTGTGATGATTACGTAAAATTTCATATTTTATTTGGTCATGTGTTTATTATCCTTCTGGGTCGGCCAGGGGTTTCTTAACATAATATTGTATACAGCTGAAGAGTTAGTTTGTTTGTTTGAACGCGCTAATCTCAGGAACTACGGGTCCGGATTGGAAAATTATTTTTGCGTTGGATACCCGATTAATACGGGACGGTTTTAGGCTATATAACATCACGCTGCGACTAATAGGAGCGGAGCATATAAAAAAAAAACATATCGAAATCTAAGCGGGTGAAACCGCGCGGTGCAGCTAGTAGTTTTGACACACATTGATAGAAAAACAGTAATAATTATATTTTGAATTAATTTGGGTAACATTGGTTTATGTTTTTCTTATAAATGGGAGTAACTGATGAAATAAAATCATTAATTTCCAGTTTTGTCTTATATATTTTATAAAATAATCAATAAAATCGAAATAAGACGTTTGGAATTGTTATACAAATTTTAAATGAGCATATAAAAACCGTCAGAAACACATTTGAGACAATTTTTTTAGAAAAGAAACTACAATAATAAAACAAAAAAAAAAAAAAACGCTTTCGGAGCTAGTTTAAAAATACAAAGCTACAAGAAGTAGTAGTTGGTAGGGTCCGCTTGGAAACACCATGAACCATAAAAAATAATCTCGAACTTTTTAATCATAATGTCAATATTTTTCAAGATTGTACTTATTCTTGTAATCTTGCCCACACGGATAGCAGCGTTATCGGTTTTTGTACTATCTAATTGCTTTGTTTTGGAGTTAAGCAATCTCCAAAATAAAGCAATATTTTTATAGCCAGAGAAGATTTTACGCTGTTGTGTTACTACGTACTGTTTCTAGTTATCAGATTGGCAAATATTATTATTAAGTAAAACAGCTTTTTTATTACTACATATTTATACTCCATTCTCGTTAGCTTAAGACAAAAGAAACCTCTTATGTCAAAGATGCACACATTTAATTTACGAGATAAATTAAGTTTAAAAAAAAAAATGATTCAGTATATGTATAGAATTTTATACAATATGTAAAGAAAACCCTGTCCGATCTGTGAAGGTATTGTTAGGTACTTATCGATAACTGATTCTACTAATGCCCACAAAGACAGGCTAAACTTAAAAAAAATCCCCCTATAAAAATAAATATTATTTCGCAAAAAGAGGTAACTTAATACACGTGCGGTAAGCAACCCCTTCCGCGGGCGGCGGGGGGCAGGGTACGCGGCACCTGTGACGTGGTCGCGTCGCTATCTTTATATATATAATTCTGCTGTACGTGTGTATGACATTGAACTCCTCCTAAACGGCTTGACCGATTTTAATGATTTTTTCTGTATGCGTTTGAGTGGCGACCTGAATGGTTTAGATTCACAAATCAGCCCGGCAGATGGCGCTGATCGCTTGAAGAAGCATGTGATCTCGGAAACGGCCCTAACGATTTCGCTGAATTTTAATATGTAGGCGTTTTCGGGGACGAGAAATCGATCTAGCTTAGTCTTATGTCTGGGGAAGCGCATATTTTCGAGTTTTCTCTTTCGCAATATTTCACGCATAATATGGGCGCTAATTTCGCGCGGCTTGACATAGCGGCTGTGGCATAGCCGATAGTGGTATGGTCTACTCGCGATGGCTGGTGTTCCTCGGTTCAAACCCGGGCAATCACAAGTTTTTTTTTTCGTTTTTAGACAAGTTTATAGTTTTTTTAAATTTTTGTAGTTACTTAAAAAGAAAATTGTACATAAGAACTAAAAGAGAAAAAAATAAATAGAAATAAATAAATATTTAAGATTTTTTATTTAACTTAAAGAGACTGAAACAAGAGCTCTAGGGGTAGAGAGAGGTATGATATCTTTGTTACAAATGTAGATGACAATGCTTTCCATGGGTATATTCCTAAATCTGCTGTACGTGTGTACGTTACTGAATTCCTCCTAAAGGGCTGGTCCGATTTGAATGAAGTCTATGTATGTAAATGAAAGTCGTGTTAGTTACTCTATTTATAACTCAAGAACCGCTTAACCAGTATGGCTCAAAATTGTTAGGGAGGTAGATAAGAACTGGGAGAAGGACGTATCACATAGGATACTTTTTATCCCGTTCCGTCCCGTTTTGTCCCTTTGTTTGATTAAATCTTTAATTCTGCGAAACAGATTTTGATGAGGTTTATTTTAATAGATAGAGTAATTAAAAAGAAACGTATATTTGTGGAGAAACACTATCCCTCGCCCACATGTGGGAGTGACGAGAGGAGGCATAACTCCGTTGCCGCGAAAAATCGCAGTACAGCGGACAGAGGTCCGGCGGGATCTCATGGCGACATGGAAAGTGTGATTGTCGCAATCCAGCACTGAGCACGCCACAATAGCGGCGGTAAGTCCTCTCTTTGAGAAGTAGCTAGAGAGGCGCCACGGCGTCCTCACCTTCGGACTGACGTAGGTCCTCACCGGACGCGGCTGTTTAGGGAGGTTCCTGTTCCGTATAAGGCGGAAGTAAACGCCAGGGTGACCACTGTGTGCATCACCCTGACGACACAGTGGAGCAAATGGTGGAGGTCTGCCTGGCTTGGGTAGAACACAGCCGTGTCCTCGTGGCGGCGATCAGTGGCGATATCTCGCGTCCGACCCTGGTCCGGGCCATAGTCCGGAGCAAGAGTGCATGGTAAGCTTTCACCTCCTTCTGTGAAGCAGTGATGCTGGCAAAAGAGGAGGCGGAGCGCGTGAGGGAGCGGTAATCCCACTACCCTCACGCCTCAAACCGCCGCAGGAAGCGCCCTGGTCAGGAGGCAACATCGGACTCCCGACCACCGTAGGCGCGGGCTTGCGGGCGGCGAGCGACAGGCAGCTAGCCTCCTGGTAAGAACCAGGCCCGGGTTGACGGCGCGTTGTGTTTCACACGCGCCTCAAAGAGATATCAGCACACTTTGACGGGGACCACGAGGACTGGTTCACCGGGTTGCGGGTTGGTTAAAAAAGAAACCATGGCACTGGCCGTTGTACAGGCAAGTGAAAGAACACGGGTGGGTTTTAGTCAATAAAAGTCTGACACGCCCTTCCGCTCCGCCCAGAGCGGGAGAGGTCATTTGATGATTTCCCATACAAAACAAAAAAAAAAAACAACTGAAGAAGAGCAAGAAATTGCACTTGAAGAGCGCAGCCTTAGTATGGCTCGACTTCGTGCTTCTCACTCACCAGAGCACAGGGAGGCAGCACGTGAAACGGCTTGGTTGGCAATGCGAAATCGTCGAGCAAACCTCAGAGATCAAGCGCTAGATAATTTACGAAGCACAAGAAGAAATTCATCAAATACTGATTTGAATCTGGCAGCGTTTCAATACGCATATAATGTAGCGCAATGGCGTTCGCATTGGGCCAATGGATGTTGTTTGCGAGTATTGTAGCACATTAAAGATTTCCGAAGAACCGCCAGGATTGTGCTCCCAAATAAAGAATCATTGAATAATAATATTTATTTATTTATAATTATCCTAATTTAAAAAGTAGTCATGTGATATTGCCTTTAAGGCGGAACGAAGTTCGCCGGGTCAGCTAGTTAGCTTATAATAATAGCGGTGTTGTCACTTTTTTTAAATAACCAAATTTCTGGGAAATTGGAATTAATTCCCGGGAAAAAAGGATTATTTCAAAATTCATTAGTATTGTTACTATGATGATTATGTAAAAATTTATATCATATTTGGTCAAGTGTTTACCTAACCTTTATTATCCTTATGGGTCGGACAGGGTTTTCTTTACATATTGTATATCTCGAAAGATAATGTTAATAACGAGAACAAAATAAAAAAAATAAAAAAATAAACAAAACAATAACAGATTACTAAATAACGAATGAAGCAAAATACAGGTAAGATAGCATTCATAAGTTTCAAGAAGTGAATGACAGTCAAACACAGCTAGCTACATATTGATTGTATTTTGGCGGAAGCCATTATAACCCAGAAAAAATAAAAACAACCCTATTGCCACAACACATGACCAGATTAGAAATATTTCAGATTTGATAGTCTTATAGTAAAATGTAAAGCGTTGCAGGTACTGACCACTTCTAATTCTTTTAGTTTTTTAACACTACGCACTGCACTAGATTACGTAAGAACTAAATAATTTTAAAAGTTTCTTAGATTCAGAAGATAGTTCAAATATATGTATGATCATAATGAATTCATGATTGTTAAATGTAATAAAACATAATATACCTTTTTAACTTTTATCTAATGCTATCGCAAATTGAGTATAGTTTAGATTCGTAACAGCTGTATTTTCAGTCTGTGGCATACATATTTCACGTTGTTAGAATACAACTTGCAATATGTATGCCTTTATTGACGAGTGGCCCCGCGTTCTTTGGCAAAGGTTTATAGTTGAAGGTTCATTGACATTTTTATTTTGAACTTCATGTAAAAATCTTACTGTAGGTACAAATTTGAATATTTTTGCTACCATAAATGGTACACACTTCATAAGTTTTTGTCTAAATAATGATCCACAGTTTAGCTAATCTCGCTCTGGTTGGCCGGATATTGGCTAACGTTTCTGTTGTGTCGTGCCCACTTCTATTTTAAGCTTAGTCTGCTCTGTTCGTAACAATTGCGTTACCAGTGTTGACAGCTTCGTCATAGAATTTCTTTTCGTGGAAATCTATATAAAATCCACATTTTATAGTGTGCCAAAATATATCTATAGGTGCGTAGCTCGAAGCTGTGCTATTTTAAGATTCTGGTTTTAACCTCTACAGCTACGAGCAGTTGCGCGTGCCATTCCTAATGATGTATTCTTGTAGAGGGGAGTGTGCTAATCACGCGCTCTGATTGGTTAACATTGTCGTGACGTCACGTTGTCGGATTGTTATTTCACTTATTTTGAAAGTGACGTATCATCGTGTACCTACTCTTATCGTGAGTTCGTGTCCCTATCTCTAAGCTATATAAAAAGAAAAATTTGAACAAAATATCTAGTAGTATTGCATCCAGCGGACAGTGTAACGTAACTCTGTGTCATCCTCTGATATCTGACAAAGTGCTGTACGACAACTAAATTCAATACTTATTTAATAATAACTACTTGTAACAATGTACAAAAAGAGAAATATGGTGGCTCAGTTCAACAACATCTTATCGTAAGTGCTTGCGGATTGACTGACAATAATATCAAACTGAAACAATAGTTGACCATTATTGTATTATAACATGTTTGTTTTGGTACATTTTCTAATTGAAGAGTGGTGTTGTATTAAATAATAATTCACAATTGTTTTATCAGCAGGGAATTCGAACCGTTCGGATCTCCACCGGCTCCAGAGGATTCATTCTTCTACATCAGATACCCTAAAACAGAAGTGTTGTTTGGGAAGCCGAAATTCGACCAGGACGTACCAAAAGTGTTCGCTGAGCAGTTCAACGAAGTCAAAGCCCCCTCTGCTTATAACATAGTCAAGGAGAAAGACTGGTCGAAACACACAAAGCCATGCCAAGACGTTCTCCACGGCATTGCACCAATCAACACATCTGGTAAGACCACTTTGTTTACTTCAAAAGGTTATCGAATGACATTGACATTGGCCGTTACTTGTCTACATGAATTTATTGTTTAATTAAAGTCGTTTTAACACTAATGATGTTATAAGTATTTTACCTGAAAGTGTAATAAAATAATATATACTTACTAATGAATATTAAATTTCAGTAAAGTTGTAGCATTTTTTTTGTGTTAATAACGATGTGCCAACTAATATACTTTATCCAACAAATTATGAATGTATTTCTGTCACAAGCAATCTCCATTATGCATGTAGATACGACTCCATTCACACAAAAAAGACGTAATATCATCGTGGTTATTGTATTTTATTGCATATTGCAACATTGTTTTGATTGCTTTTGTTTATTTTCAGCGAACCCGGGCTCTTCTAAGCCGAAGCCAGCGGGGACCGACGACGGATTCAAAGGCGAGGGCGCGGCTTGCGGCACCTCGATAGTCAAGGTTGGTAGCCAATAGCTGTGCGACAGATAAAGTACAAGGCTGATAATACACTACACAACGTCAGAGTCTCGTTATAGAAATCTTTGTACCATATTAAAGCCCGAATACTAATAATATGAATAAGCATGTTGATATTGTATAGACGACAACAGGTGAAGTAACCCGAAACTGTTAAATATTCCCAATCAACCTTGAGACTTAATGCTTTAGAGGTAAAGATGAAAATCTAAAGAAATCTTGAAGACTGATTTTATTAGCTTGATGTGCTGTCGTCTGTACTTTTAATTTTTTTTTTATTGTTATGTTATACAGTATCCATATTAATATTATAAATGGGAAAGTATGTGTGTCAGTTTGTTTGGCCGCCTTTTACGGCAAAACGGAACGACGGATTCACGTGAATTTTTAAGTAGCGATAGTTGAAGGGATAGAGAGTGACATACGCTACTTTTGTCTCTTTCTAACCCTCCGCTTCCCTAAAATCCAGTATTACCCCGAAGTTAATGCGAGCGATGCCGCAGACAAAAGTTAGTACTACAGAAGTCGAAAAAGTTATTAGGGGCCATCCATAAAGTACGTCACACGAATTTCATGATTTTTTGAGCCCTCCCCCGTCCTTGTCACAGGTGTTCACATTTCTGAAACCCCCCCTCCCTAGTGTGACGTCACATGTTTTGCAATTTCACATCGAAAAATTATTAAATTAAAACATCGTAAACAAAACAATTTAAACCGTATTGTCCCAAAGATAGAGTTGGATATATTTTTTAGTTTATAATTAATATTTCAAATTACGCGATTACTACCTCTAGGTATATTAGATTTTGAAATGTGATGTCACGAAACTTACTACCCCACCCACCCCTTGTCACACCATGTCACACTTTGTCGACACCCCCCTCCCCCCTTTATGTGTGACGTACTTTATGGATGACCCCTTATGTAGGTACAGCCTCCAGTACTACAATAAATGAAACTGCGTATATCGAATGACATATTCCAGTCTGTATACAAAAATTCACTCAACTATGTCCAGTACTTTGGTCGTAATAGCTAGTCAAAGTTTGGCAAAACCCATAGTCGGCCCATCCTTATTATATATTTGAATGAAAAAATCGATAAAAATGTAGCTTTCTATCAATGAAAGATTTTTTGTAATCTTATTAGTAGATCCGAAGATTACCCTCCTTTGAACACACTCTCAAATATTTACTACTTTATAATATTACTATACATAGATGTAAAAAAAAAATGATAGTCATATAATACAGTCATTACTGTGTGACTATACATTTGTTCACCTCCAACATTATAACTATAGATACATCTATAAAATGGCGACTGGGATTTCCGAATTACATTGGCTGTTATCTTTTATTGACTTATGATTAGCAATATAGAATGTATGTGCTTAAACATGTTGTTGTAAAAAGAAAATACGTCATGCATGACTTATACATTCGTGGGTTGGAACATGTGACATTAGTATACATACCTATCTATTATACAATACATGCTACTACATCTAAATTCGAAAGTAACTCTGTCATATATTTTATCTTTTCACGCCTAAACTACTGGACGGATTTCGACAATATTCGTCAAGTAGGTAGATAGAATCCTGAGGAAGAACTTAGGGTACTTTTTATGCCTTGGTAGTAAGTACACTTTTTATGCCTTGGTAGTAAGTACCCTTGCGATAATTTCGGGTATCAACGTGAGTGTAGCCGCGGGCAAAAACTTGTGTATAATAAATCTGTTTTAAAAATACCTACTAAAAAAATTGTATGGCATTTTCGTTGCTGATTATATTTAATAGTGTCGGGTCCGTATACCTCTCCGTATCGCACGAGCAGTTTGATAACTATCGATTAGCAATGACTATGTTTTTAATTACTTCTTATCAGCAACCTACTTGTTTTGAGCCTCAAGTCATATTCGCGGCTATTACATCATGCTGTAGGTATTGGTTTGACTTTAAATATTCTGTTTTATATACATATTTTAGTACCCAGAATAAGTCAGTCTTTAAATGGTAAGGAAACAGAGTTAACTGTTTGTTTTGCAATTAATGATAGTGCTATCAGGGAATCTTGATTAAACATAATGCGGACACAAACAATATTATTGTTTTAAACGTACAATTCCTCTTGTTTAGTGACGATAGACAATGTGTGAGTACATGTAAGGAAATCATTTCCTTCTAAGGTTATTGATAAAATTTGAAGGTGAAGGTTTCATTAAATATAGAATAAGCATACAGCAAAATAATGATATAGTCAGAAAACCCAAAATAAAATATTAGTACTTAACACTAATCACCTTTTTTTTTTATTACAGGTTGCCAATCAAATAATATCTTCAAAGTCGTCTCGAGGCTTCACTGTGGCGTCTCCGGAAGAAGAAGAACACGCCGTAGCCCCTGAGTTGCACCAGTACAAGTTGATGCACCGGCGAGGCAGTAAGAGCCTGCCCAGCAGTCCCGCACACTCGCCCCCTGGAAGCCCTAACAGCCGCAGGAAAATGAACGGCAACCGGTACGTATTTAGATTTACTTACAGTCTATAGAACTACTTCTTCTGCAGACGTGAATTTTCCTAGATTCATTAGCGTCAGGTAAGGCGACAGTTGACCTCACCTAAAGTTTCGTGAGATTTTTGTAGATTAGACCGACAGTACACATTTCAATCGTTATTTTAGGAGGTGCTTAAAACTGTATATTTTTATTCACCACTTAAGGAAATATCTAAAATACCGTTGTTACGTAATATCGTAAGCAAAGGCTTAATCTCTAAGGCCTGATCTGGCTAGGTCTAAGGCTTGATAATTGTTAATTAATAGGCATAAAGATGCCTATTAATTAAAAATTACCGTGTTTTTAGGAGTTAAAGAAAAAAATTGCCCAAATGTGGAGTTTGCCGCTTTGCGAATTATGGTATCTAAATGTAGATTGCTCAGATGAGTTTACTGGACGAAATAATAAGTATTGTATTTCTGGATGTTATTTAGTATTCGCATGAACCAGTTGCAGCCCAATGTCCGAAAATTATGCAAACATATAACAACATTCGACCAAGAAATTATTTCAACAATGGACAAACAATTTTTTGTGCAGAAGAACGTTATTTTGAGACGACTTTATCAAAATGTTCTTAGCCTTTTCTGGTTATGGTAATTAATGTTGAGTCTAGATTTGAACTTGTGTTTTTCAAACTCAGACGATTTTATAGCGAATTAATACCTATTCCTTTGTTTAATAAAGTTTAAATTGGTAAACGTCTTTTGAACTTTTATCGACTTCCAATTGTTTATTCTTTGATAAATTTCAAGGTTATTTTACATATCTTGAAATTCGCAGAATATTCTGTGATAAAGTTATTGTGAAAGAAATTCTATATCTCAAATTAATTCACAACTCTTTTGATTGCGTTTTGTGAGAATTAAAGGAAAGTTCCAACACTGTCTCCATAAATATGTATCAGGATTTCCGGTATCAACTATAGTGATAAAAATTAGAACAATTTATCTAGGTTGTCAATCATTTCGCGGGAATCTCAATGTAGCATAATATCTGTATCTACATAAGTAGCTCGATCTTTATCACAGTACCGTTTCAGAACAGTCTTTTACCTTCTGTATGGCTACCATGAGTTTTCAGTAAGAACACTTGTTCATCGATGTCGATCGCGTTTGACTCATCGATTGGCCCGCTTCAAGGTTCTAAGAGCTCTCAACCGATGAGAGCGCCAAACGCGATCGATGCGTTTGATCGAGTCTCGTAATCAAAACTCATGGTAGGCACACTGGTCTCTATGCCCCTTATTCATAAACGCTGCTTAAAGTGAACTAGTGATTAGCGATTGTTAAAACATACATTTTAGACGTTTGCACGTCACTTAACTTTAATAATAATCGTTTATGAATAAACCCCTTAAACACTGCGGTGTTTAATCATAAAGGATGATTAAAGTTAAGTGACGTTAAAAGGTCAAAAATGTATGGTGAAAGAATCGCTAATCACTAGTTAACTTTAAGCAGCTTTTATGAATAAGGGGATTATCTCCAGATAGTGTGACTGAAGTCTTAGATTTAATTTAGGTTTGATCACCATCTTATTTTTGAAGCCCCATAACTTGGAAACGTTTTCGAGTCAATGCGAATTTGCCAGATTTTTACTGAATAAATAGTTAACTGTATACAACCTGCCCCCTGATCGGCAAACACATTTTTGTCAAATGATTGCGACTAGTTGGGATCGTTTGAACCGAACGGACCAATGGGCGGTCCGAAAGATTCCAACTGATGCCAACTAGTCGCAATCATTTAACAAAAACGTGTTCGCCGATTAGGGGGCTGGTCAATAACATTAAGGACCTTAAAAGCCACATTTATTATTTGTTCCATCGTTATTATTCCATTAAGCGCCCGTATATAACACAAAACTAAATTTTTACCGTGTATTTGTTACAGCTTCTTCACCTCACCATATGAACCAATAGAGGACGGTGGCGCGCCTCGCTCATGGTTGTCTATGGCACTGCTTGGCTTGAAGAAAGAACTCGGAACTTCAACCTCCACGCTGGCCGAGGAAGACAGCCTTGAAGTGCACAGGTTTACGAAGGGTATGTAGATTTTGTTAATGACCTCTTTAATGTTTGTAACCTAGAATCATTCTTGTTGTAACTTGTATTAAATCTTGCACATTGTATTCTAATTATACTCCGTTCGTGTTAGCTTCAGACTAAAGAGGTTCATAAAAGCACACATGTACAACACTTAATTTTCGAGACGAATTCATAATTATGAAATTTTAACAACTCTAAAGCAATACTGAATAAATCAATAACACACAATGACTAAATAACAAAGAATAGGTAAGATAGCATCCACAAATATCGAGTGAATCACAACCTAACACAGCTACGCATTTTGACGGAAGCCATTATAACCCGGCAAAATTAAAAAAAAAAAACCTGCTGCCACAATGGATGAGCGGATTAGAAAACATTATAGTTTTGGTAGACTCAACCAACCAACGCAACCTTTAGGATGCCCCTTGAGTGCTATACAGTTAATTGTAAATGTTTTACACACAAAAACCTTTGAAGTAAATTCTCTGTATTTAAATCTGTTGCGAAGTTTAGAGAAATAGTGCAGTCACACAGACATAAACAGCGACTAATATTAAGTTTTTTTGGCAGGTCATCTTGCGGAATCAGTCGAAAACCTGGGTCCCTCACCTAAAAGAAAAGAGACGATCAACAGCATGTCTCATGAGCCAGCAGCGCCAGCAAAACCCGCGGCACCTCAAGCGTATCGCCCCAAACCTTCAGAACTACGCGAAATGAACTTCTGGTCGCCTACCTCTATGTGAAACTTCTCGTAGGAGTTACGTCACATTAATTGCGTAGCTCTAAGTTTACAAGGATTACATTATACACGTTTCTTTTCACGTGTTTTAGACGCACAAAGCGTACGAGCCCGGCAGGGCTACGTTATGGAGAATATTTTTCTGATAACCGTATGTTCTTGTGACCCAAGTTTGACTCACAGGGTTTCTTCGTGTAGTTAAGTAAAGTATTTTCGCGATTGCCTGTCTTAGAAAATGCTGTAAGAAGCAGCGATTAATATGTAACCAATATTTCTGACGGGAGCTAGAATTCACTTGGTTGCCCTACTTAAACGTATATTTTCTTCTATTGAACATCTTGAATCTTTTGCTGCTGAGTTCCATTATTATTAGGCGTGTTGTGCGTATCTCGGTTGATAAATTTATATTTATTCTTTGGTGTAATATAAGAATTAACCTTACATAAGTTAAGTAGATTTCCTAGTTGGTGTCAAATCTTTTTGCGTAGAGATAATTATTATAAGATAACAGCAGAAATACATGAAGAGTGAAATCGTTAAGTAAAAACTTATATTATACTTAAGTAATACCATTTACTAACGTATTTTGCGACTTTGTACATAATAATGTATAAATATTATTATTGTGTATGTGAATGGATTCTCTTGAGAGCATGTTACGTATGACATTTTCTGATATGACGTTAAGTGATATTATGTATTATAAAAAGTGTTCAATTCTTTCGAATCGTAATATGTATATTTGTCACTTGAAGTATTAACTATTAAGACTTACTTAAAATATTTTGTAACAAACCATGTATGAATTAAAAAAAAGCTATTTTGTCTAATGCATAATATCTAAAATATTTGAGCAGAACTTTTAAGATCGTATTTAGATGTAACAATATTCGTTAAATTCATATATCGATAATAGTTCTAAGTACAGGTTTTACCAGGAAGATAATATTTAATTAATAAATATTGTTGAACTACAGTCGAAAGTCGTTGTTTCATATTTTATAGCCTAATACCTTCATCTTGCCTATTACCTCGCCTGGTCTTTATACGAAATTAGAAACGTAGCATCATACACTATTTTTGTACGGACGACAGCAGGTGAAGCTACCCGAAACTGTCAAATAATCCCACTCAACCTTGAGCCTTAAAGCTTCAGTCATAAAGTTGAAAATCTAATAAATAAAGAAATTTGACAGATTGTAGTAGGTTTATGTGTTGTCGTCTGTACTATCTACATTAAAACGAACAAAATGAAAAATATCCTATCAAGTACACGTTTAGAGTATATAGAGTTGATGCTACTCGTACAGACGACGGCATATCAAGCCTTACAGCTTCAACTTAAATTAAGCCTCCAGCCAGGGGCATCTTAAAATTAAACGACAACACGCTAAAGGCACCCCCTGTGGGGTACGAACCTCGGCTTAGGGCGTCGCTGGTGAGAACAGCACGTGACGGCTAGATCGAATTTTCTTTATTAGTTCGGTTTGATGACTGTGGCGTTTCCTAGTACTAGTTCTGAGAAGAAACGCCGAAACAAACTCGAGAGGCGATAGTCGGGAATTTATATTAACTAGCATCGGACAAGGGACGGGTGGGTTACGTTGAACGCGTCGCGATAGAATTCGGCGGCGAGGTCGGAAAGTCAGTTTTGTATTTTGTACTAGTTGGCCCTATTGATCCCAGAAGGAAACCGGTTGGTTCGTCTCTAGTGCACTCAGCATCTTATTCCAGCTAGCTTCACGTCACTACGATATGCGGTTCTCGCTGCAAGTAGCGTATATGGGCTTTGTTTGCGTTGTAGGGGAAGTTGCTGTAAGCCCGGACGGCGGCATTCTTCTCGTTCAGTAGTTCACGTATGTCATTCGGGTCAAGACTACAAGCACAGTCGTTCAAGACTGACTGTACGTGTTCCGTGAACGAGTTGACTGCGGCCGTCGTACTCGCGATTGAGTCCAGATGGGCGGGTATGGTAATAGAGTCTAGGTCGGATGTGGTGGCTTACTTTCCTACAGTCCGTTACCACTTTTGAGTCGCACCACTTTAAGTATGCAAGCTAATCGAACATTCCAGATCTGTCTAGAAGTAATAATAATAGCGTTTAATTTCGGGTCACAGGTGGGTACTTCACAGTAGACGAGTTTCTAGTAATTTCGATGTCGACTTTCGTTCTCAATATTGATGAAACCTATACTGCTAGATAGATCACCTTAGGCCTAGCAATGCGCCCGGTAAGGATCAGGCCCGAATCGACGGGGCGTCGTGTTTCACGCGTGCCTCAAAGAGATGTCAGCACATCGTGAAGACCGATGCCTCCTTGGTCAGGGTTGGTTAAAAAGGAAACCGTGGCCCTGGCCTACAGGCAAGTGAAGGAACACAGGTGGGATTTCGTCAGTAAAAGTCTGACACGCCCTTCCGCTCCGCCCAGAGCGGGAGAGTTCATTTGATGATTTTCCATCCCAAACAAAAAAAAAAAGGCCTAACAATGCATTTTTAGATCGTACCTCTACAATGCACTCTACAATTTGGTTTTACAAAGGGTCGTTCAACTACAGATGCGGGCGTGGCGTTGCTAAAGAACATATTTGGGGCCTGGGAGGAATCGCAAGATGCTCTTGGTATTTTTTGTGATTTGTCCAAGGCCTTTGATTGCGTACATCATGATACTCTTATCAGGAAATTGTACCATTATGGTTTGAGGGACAGAGCTCTCGACCTTCTGACTTCTTATCTGAATAATCGAATTCAGAGGGTTGATGTTAATGGCAAGAGATCTGCAGGATCTGTGGTCACCATGGGCGTTCCGCAGGGCTCAATTCTAGGTCCATTCTTGTTTTTAATTTATATTAATGACTTACCTCATCACGTGAGGGATAATCACAACATAGTATTGTTCGCGGATGACACTTCTCTTATTTTTAAAGTCAAGCGTCAGCTAACAAATTTTGACGAAGTTAACAATGCACACGTATTTGTGGCGCATATTATTAACAAAAGTTAAACTGATGAACTAAAAACTAGATACTTGACATATTACATCTACACGCACATATAACAACATAAGCCCGAAGGCATATAGTGCAGAGGCCTTTTTATGGGAGATTTAGCCAGTTATCAAACTGCTTCCGCCTTCACCGCGTGGAGTTCTCCCAGCTTATCTCGTTTTCATTAGTGCATTACATATTCTATTAATGTTCACACTGCTCTACATTGCATAAAGCGATTCACAGTTCCCGTGACGCGCGCTTTACTCTTATCGCTCATATTTAACATGAAATCACACACATGAAAACACACATCACAATCATGAAAAGCATGAATTCATATAAAGCATTCTTGTAATTATGTTGTACATAATTAGAAGAATGCTTTATATGAGTTTAGAGATTTACACGAGTACTTTATGCTTGTGCATAAAGTACTCGTGAAGCTCTTTCACGTCCAAACACGATATATTTATTTTAATTTTATATTCACATAGAACTTTTTGTCCGCTAGAGGGCGCAATACTAAATTTGGTGACAAGCTTGATAGCTCATAACTAACAGAATATCAAGGACTTTCTAATGGTTTTGCAGTGGTCTTATTCTGATAAGTAGTAAAGAAGCTATGAACGAAAAGATGTGAATTATATGCAACCAGCCCATGAATACAGGTAAAGTCACGAGCAAATGCTAGCAATATATATATATATTCAAAATGTACAAGTAAAGAGCTTTCAAATGATACCAAACACGCCATATTTATCTTAACTTAATTTTTTAACTGTGTATGTTTTGTCCGCTAGAGGGCGCCACATTCGATTTTGTGAAACCTCATATAGCCTATAACCAGCGGACAATTAAGACGCTTCTAATGATATGTCATATGTCGAATTATGATAAGTAGTTTAGAAGTTACGAGGGAACAGATGAACATACATACATACATACATACATACATACATACATACATAGCCTGTCAAAATCATAACCCTCCTTTTGCTTTGCCGTAGTCGGGTAAAAAAAACTAAAGTCATTAAATTTTCTACGCCAAATGTCAGGCAGCTAAGTACCAATGTTCAACTGAATGGAGTAGATTAACTATTGACGCCAAGTTACAATGGGGTCCTCACATTGAGAAGCTGTCGGGTAGACTCAGTTCTGCCGCCTTTGCTGATAAGAAAATTAGACAGATAACTGATGTGGATACAGCCAGAATTGTTTATTTTAGTTATTTTCATAGTCTTATGACTTATGGGATTCTTCTCTGGGGAACTTGTGCGGACATCAATACCATCTTTGTTTTACAGAAGAGGGCTGTTCGAGCCATTTACAACCTTGGTCCTAGAGGATCTCTTAGAGAAAAGTTCAAAGAGGTGAACATTCTGACTGTAGCTTCACAATATATATTTGAAAATCTTATGTATGTTCTTAAAAATATCTCGAATTTTAAGAAAATAAGCGATATTCATAATATAAATACCAGGAACAAACACAATCTTGCTGTACATCACACTCGTCTCCACAGAGTAGGCAACTCGTTCATGGGTCAATGTATACACTTTTACAACAAGCTTCCCATGGACATTCGAAACTTACCCATTAAACGATTTAAGAACCATATAAAGGCCAAACTTTGCAAAAAGGGGTATTATAAAATCACAGATTATTTAGAAGACAAAAAAGCTTGGGACTGAGCTGCTCGCTCTGTTAAGCATTTTTATTATGCAATAGGTATGCGTAATTATAAGGTAAATTATTGTAAACATTTTAATTTTTAATGTCTGGACTTGAAAAAAGACGATGATCCCTGAGTTTGTTTCGGCTATTTCTTCTCAGAGGTAGTCAGTTAGGAAATGCCGGCTTAATCTAGTTAAAAAATAAAATAAAAAATAAGTAAACATGACGTGTAAAAGTGATCAGTGATCCTACTTGCTTAATAAACGATTTCATTTCATTTCATGCCTGGGTCTCAAGATATAGGGCTTAAAAATTACGTAAGACATATCACGCAATTTCGAACCTTATGCCACTGACATAAGGTGCATTTGTAACAATAGAGAATAGAATAGAATACTCTTTATTATGTATATAGATTACAGAAGCGTTGGAGTTACGCGGAAAGACCGCATCAGGAACTCCCGCATCCGGGGCAGTCTTCGTGTCCGTGACATTGCGGACAAACTACAGGAGGGTCGCCTACGCTGGTACGGCCACGTCTTCCGCAAACGTGGGTAACAAATGTCTTCCTTGGCGCCTCCGCCGGGCCGGAACAAGCGGTGTAGACCAAAGAAATGCTGGCTTGACGTTGTAAGAGATGCGTGCCAACAAGCTCTTACCACAGGATGCCAAAGATCGTGCGAAATGGAGGAGAATGTGCAGGAATGCTGACCCCGGGCTCCAATGCGAAATCCGCGGATGCAACCGGGATCAGCGCTGAGATGATGATGTAGATTACAGAAACATAAATATTAAGATTTTACAAAGGGTGACACAATGGGCGGTCTTCAAAGAGCGATCTTTTACAGAAAACCTTTTGATGGAATAGGTACTAAGGGGAAGGAGAGAGAAATAATGTAGATAGTTTACAATATACTTTTTACATAGATTATACCTATAATAAATATGTATGTTAAGTGTATCATGCTAGTCTAATCCTTACTAATATTATAAATCGGAAAGTGAGGTTGTTTGTTCCGCTTTCACGCTCGCCGTAACTACTGAACCGATTGCTTTGAAATTTTGCAGACGTAAAGTTAGAAGTTCGGATTAAAAAATAGGGTACTTTTTATCTCGGAAAATTTGATATTCCCGAGGGAAAACAAATATATTGTTAGCTTCATACCCGTTCGGTGATAAATGGCGCTGTGTGTCGTTTAAAACAAGGTAATATACCTACTTATTGCAAACAAATATGCACATGTAGTAAACTTAGAGGCTAAATGATACGATAATTGGACCGCTACGCTATCTGAAAATATGATCCAGCCCCCAGAAACCTCATTTCGAGCTAATTGAGTTTAAAGTTTATTCCGGTATTTCTCTGGCTTTGTAATGTTAAATGCTGTATTTTTAATTTAATGATATTCTAGATGTACTAAAGTAAATTACATGAAAATTTATTAAGTAGTTTAATAGGTATTCAAAAAATAACAATTGCTGGATCCTGTTGACGATTATCGCAACCCCGAGGGTCGCAGCGTCAGCCGCCGCCTGGTGCGACCTCCCTTGTGCCGGAACTAGCGTATCATCAGCGTAACAAACTACGCTGACTCCGATAGGGAGGTCGGCGCGCAGCACCCAGTTGTACCCGATGTTCCACAGATACGGTCCCAGGACCGATCCCTGTGGAATACCGCACGACATCTCTCGCCGGTTTCACACTCCTTGGTGACCGGGGTAGATGACGGCCCTGCCCGTCAGATAGGCCTCCACCACTCGATAAAGATAGGTCGGCATGCGGTGATGCCGGAATGCCTCCCAGACGCAACTCCAGGGTAGGGTGTTGAAGGCGTTGGCGATGTGTAAAGACACCGCCAAGACAACCCCACCCCGCACCACAGCATCCCCTGTCGTGAGGGCTCGCACGCGCATGATGGCGTCCATCGTAGAGCGCCCCCTGCGGAAAACAAACTAGGTCTCCGCTAAATCTGGGCCCACTCGCCTGAGTCGCCCGACGAGCGCTCTGCAATGACTCTTTCAAAGAGCTTGCCCACCTCGTCGAGCAGCACGATGGGCCGGTAAGCGGACGGAGTGTTCGCAGGGCGCCCTGGCTTCTTTATGAGGACCAGTTTCCCCGTTTTCCAGCGAAGCGGGAACTGGCCCCTCTACAAGCCTGCGCTTAGTAGATCCCTTAGTCGAAGCCCGAGAGCCTCTAAGGCCAGAACCCAAGCTTTTCCACGTAAGCCGTCGGGTCCTGGGGCGGTATTTTTGGCATTCAGCCTACGTACCGCCGCCACCTCGGTCGCCTCTAGAGCATCGTCGTTGTCGTTGGTGTGGTCCGCACCAGGCACGGCAGAAGGCGGAGCCATGGGTGGAGAATTATGTTCCCCTCGTGAGGGAAACAGCGCTCGCCACGTCCTCCACGAGCTGAGACCGGAGACTTTGCGTCAGCGGGGGAGCCCATGGGTGGAGTTTATCCCGCATCATTTTATAGGGGCATACCCACGGGTCTCTGTTCGGAGTCCCCAGCAACTCCTCACGGGCCAGCCCTTTAGCCCGCTGGATCTTCGCTCGGAGGGCGGTCTTCGCCACTCTTTATTTCTCGTAAAGCTCCGCCTGTATGGCCTCCGTATTCGTCCACCGAATACGGAGCCTGCGATGCCTGGTGTACCGGTATCGCGCAGCCACGCACGCTTTGCGTAAAGATGTCAGCTCCGGTACCACCAGTACACCTGACGCCGGCCGTTTGAAGAGTTTTACGAACTGGCCTTTGTCTTCATCATGAGAGCCTTAATGACAGTCAGTTGATATTGATTTTTTAAATTTTGACTTAATGAAAATGAAAATACTTAGAAATGCACAAGTCGCCTCTACGACTTTTGAAAGTCCCCCTTGATTTCTCTGGTCTTCTATCATCAGATCCTGACCTGGTGACTGTGGGACCACCTAGAAAGTATAACGTTTCAAACAAAATATTGCAATAAAACATAGAAGGTTTAAATAAATAAATGCCTACTTAATTAAGGTTTCTGGCTAAAAAATAAAATTCTGTTTACTTTGAAAAAAATTTATTAATATAATTTTAGATTTCACCTTAAAACGTTTTCTAAGAATTACTTTTTTTAGTTTTTCTATATTTAGGTAGATATTCATGTGGTCGGATTCATTATTTATGTAGTCGGATGTTATTAAGAATAGAGTTAAAATGATTCAATCATTCAAGGTTACTGGAACATTTAAGTAAAATGATTTTCGTAATTTTTCCCATACTTTAATAAAAGCATAAATGTTCCAGGTAATTTGAATCATCAAAGAAAAAAACAAAAGATGCATATCAGGGTTATCAAGAAAATGCAAAAATATTTCAAAAAACTTGAAACACTCATGCATTATAAAGAATGATGTTTGCCATAACAGCTGTGGGTTGGATCATAAGGATTTTTTAAAAAATATGTAACACAGAGTTTAAGTCTGAGTCTTTGATATATGTATCAAAATATACCTTATTTGGAGTCCAAACGTCACAAAATATCGAAAATGTTGAGTTTGTGGGTTGGATCATTTTTGCAGAAAGCGGTCCAATTAATCCCCGAAAATGAGGACTGTAAAAAGCGCGATATAACCGAATTCCACGCGGGCGAAGCCGCGGGCGGAAAGCTAGTACATAAACTTATGTTAATAAACGAGAAAGGAAGAGCTTTTATATCATGGTTTTAAAAGTGGATAGAGTTTGAGCACGTCTCACGGACACGGGCAAGTCATTCCATACCGGATATCGAGAAGACAGCGATTACAACACCATTCGGCTTGTTTGAATTCCCACGAACTTCGTTCTTCTATAGCCGAACTGCTTGTACAGTAAAGGATTTATTATAAAAACTAGTAGAATGCATAATGTCTAATATATGGTTTTCCGATGACCTCAGATATCTATTACTTATGTATGTTATGAAGGAACTTGAAGAGGGGGTTTTAGGATTAAACGAAGTGCTGTAGCTGGAATAGGTTAAGAGAATTCCGGCGAAGACGTATGGGAAGCCACTTAAGCTTTGTACGAAATTCGGATATGTGATCATATTTGCGCAGGCCAAATATAATTCTTATGCAAAAGTTTTGAAGTCGTATATCTAGTTGTGCTTCAGTAAGATCTGGATAATTGACATCTGCGTAGTCAAGGACGGGAAGTTAAAGTGATTGTTGTGTAGGAGGGAAAAGTCCAAACTATTGCGATTTCTGCCGCTGCCATGTTCGCGAGCGGAAGGGAGTACGTCAAATGTGAACATCTGCGAGCGGGAGGGTTAAGCTTTGTACGAAATTCGGATATATGATCATATTTGCGCAGGCCAAATATAATTCTTATGCAAAAGTTTTGAAGTCGTTTATCTAGTTGTGCTTCAGTAAGATCTGGATAATTGACATCTGCGTAGTCGAGGATGGGAAGTTAAAGTGATTGTGGAAGCGCAGTTTTAGTGGCAGTGGAAAGAAAGTTCCGCAGCCGTCTCAGAGACTTACCAGATGCTAAAATTTTGCGACTAACCTCCTATAGCTGTGGATCTTAAGAAAGGTGCTTGTCGATCCAAACCCTAAGGTTCTTAACCTTCTCACTGAAGGGTATAGCAGTTCCGTTAAATTGAACTTGGGGTCAATATGTATCATGCCGACTAAGTTCAAAAATAAAAAGTGGAAAAATGTTTTGTACCCCCCATACACGTACAGCGGGGAGTGAAATTATTCTCATTTCAGTTCTAACGTGTGATATTATATTGTTGGATCGATATTTAAAAGTTAATACGGGTTTATTACATTAATTTTGTTAATATTTTCGGAAATAATCGCTTCAAAATTAAAAAAATGCGGCCGCCCTTCTAACTTTTGTACCACAAGTAAGTACCATAACGTTAAAAAAAAAAGAAAAAATGACCAAACTAGAAATTTATAAAGACTTTCTAGGAAAATTATTTTTAACTTACAGGTTTAACATTTTTTGAAAAATTGTACAATTTTCTGAACTATGTTTGTACTTTAACCATTTTATATTATGCAAGCATATTTGTTGTCTTGCTTTATAGGTATTATATGTATTTTATTATCCTGAACGTATGTATAAACTTTCAAATAAAAAAAAAAACAATTATTAAAATCGTTTCATGCAATCTGAAATCTGTTAGGATTTTTCCTGAGTCGATGGTGTCGAAACGGATATTAGCTACATAATAGTTGGAATCCATAACACTTTCTTTAGCTATCACTTTTTAGACTACCGTCCATACTATGTCAACTCAATGTAACAAATAGCCCATTCTTTTAACTCTTAAGTGAGGACACTTATTGAGACGTACCTACGGGAAACTATGGAACCCTATACTGAGCGTGTCCCGACACGCAAATAATACCTACATTGTGCTCACATGATAGAAGCAACATAAATAAGTATGTAACGAAGAAATGTAACCCATATATTATGATTTTAAAAGAGTGTCCATGGAGTTTCTTGCACGTTCTTCTCCATAGAGATCTACGCTTTGGAACGTGCAATTTAGCTTCACTTTTCTTGGACTGACCGACATTGACTATTCAAAAGTACCAAGTGATGATTAATTTGAAATAAATAATTTTGATTGATTTGACGCTTTTGGCCGGTTTATTTTTAATACTTTTTCCAAATTAACAATAAGTACTCTTTAACAAGTCCAATAACTTGTAAATTGTTCGTTCAATAATATGGCATTCAGATATGGCATGGAAGACTAAAAGTGCACTCAACGTTTTGAAATGTGTTGAGGGTAAAAATATTGTTAGCTGTTGTAATCGAAGTCTTATCAATCACTCAATATAACGCGGCGATCATCAATCATTCCCCCCATAATGGATTTTATTACTTTCAATTGTGGTGTAGGTAAGCCAGAAATTTTTATTTCATTTTTATAAAATAAATCACTACCTAGTCGTTACATGAAATTTCCCATTGCGTGACAAAGCTCCGTGTACATTACCGCGATTACCGACCGACCATTTTGTTTTTTTTAAAGCTTTTCCCTTTTTTCTAAAATTATGCCGCCGTTACCTACTTTATGCCCGTTCGTTTCTTTCGTTTTAAACAGGGTAATGACTAGTAATGTAAACGAACCTTTATGATAAAAACCTCGCTATTATGTTCGGGTAATAAATCATGGAAAGTGTGTTTATGCTGTAAAAAGAAAAAATAAGTGGTTTAGGTTCTATATAGGTTAGGTTCTATTTAAATATTTATGAAAAACGCTTAATTTGCTTTATTCATAAATGTATGTGTAATGTAACTATCTGTCTATCTATTTAGTAGATAAGTAACATGTAGGTACCTACAAGTTTAGTAGAATTCGATTAACGACAAAAATAGCGATGATGTGATGCTCGAGAAGTTTACAGAAAGAAACACCGATTAGTTATTAATTTTATTGACATTTAAGCCCCCCCCCCACCCCCCTAAAAATATATCAGCAGCATCAATTGTTTTTTAATGTTCATACCTATATCTGTTGCGATTGCTACTACATCTGTGGAGTGTCATTAGTAAATTCGATTTGAACTTGTAAAATTGTAGCCGCAGTACAGCACAAAATCAAAAAAGTACAAAGATACTCCGAGTACTTCTACGTATTTCATATCTACTGTTATTAAGTTTTGTTCTGAACTTGAGGTAGCTCCACACGGATACCATACCATATTTCCAAACAAGAAAAAAACTAAAAGCTGAAACAAATATGCTTACTTATGAGTTTCGGTTTTTTGATCAAAAGTTACTAGGCGAGATCAAAACAAGGTGAACAGGTTATACATATACCTAGTTATGGCCGGCGTTTACATAAAGGCGGGGCCACACGCAATCTAACACACGCACCTTTAAAAGACGGCTTTGAAAGTCTACGTTTATAGCTTCCTTGTTCAACTGTAATTCGATGGCGGGTCGTCGATTCAGTAAGGTCACGACATAAAATCACGCATGGTTCCAAAGCTGAAAAGCAATGTTAGTTTATGTACCGCTTTTAGCACGCTAGTTTACTTACAGAGTGATAAGACTTCTATGCGGAAATAACTGGTAAAAAAGTGCGTGAAAAGAATTAATTAGAAGGTCTTGCGTGCTATAAATAGTTAATCTCTTGTTTAAACTTGTAGATGGTGAACTAGCGATGTAGGCGGGGTACCTAAAGCCAGCAACAAAATGTATGACCTAATTAGTTGTTTATACCGATAAACTTGTAATAGGTTATAAGTACACAGGTATTACAATAAATGTAATACCTAATACAGGTATACCGAATATATGAATCTTATCGAATATTAGGCAAAAGTATTAGGCCGGATTTTAGCATCAAATTTCTTAATAAAAATAAATTAAAATACAAAACTTCTCCTGGTGGCGTTGGAAGAAATGTAACTACATCTGCAATGTTATATTATTTAATAAATAAACACAGTAAATAATATCATATACCAAACCTATACTGCCTAAGGGGCAAAAAACTACAAATCATATCTTGAATGAAAGTAATATACCTTCGACGGCGAATAAGCAATTGACTCTTGAAAAATGTGCAGAAATTAATAAACTATGGGATATTCTTTTGAAAAATGTGCAGAAATTAACAAACTATGGGATATCAATGATGATACCGGGTAAAAAAGTACCAGTATCTACCAGTTGTACCTTATTACTAGACGAAACGTTCGAAAATCTTCTGTTACGAAGTTTCTATGGTGTTTTAAAATATTTTCATAGTCATTTTGACTATGAAAATATTTTCATAGTCATTTTGAAAACAGAAGATGATTATGTACTTGTGTTATGTGTTTGTGGGTTTTAGTGAATACTTAAATGATTATAAGAGAAATGAAAAGATGAACATATAAGTAACAAATCGATTTTTTTTTCATTTTAGCAATTACCTATCTCCCTATAACAAAATATATTATTTAAGGACATATTCAGTATCACCTCCTTCTGCGAAGCAGTGATGCTGGCAAAGGAGGAGGCGGAGCGCGTGAGGCAACGGGAATCCCATACACCGAACTCCCAGCCATCGTAAGCGCGGGCTTGCGGGCGGTGTGCAGTGGGCAGCTCGCCGCTCGGTAAGGACTAAGGACCAAGCTCGAGTCGACGGCGCGTCGTGTTTCACGAGCGCCTCAAAGAGATGTCAGCACATCATGACGCGGTCCAAGAAGACCGATGCCTTCTGGGTCAGGGTTGCGGGTTGGTTAAACAAGAAACCGTGGCCCTGGCCGTCGCACAGGCAAGTGAAGAAACACGGGTGGGTTTTAGTCAGTAAAAGTCTGACACATCCTTCTGCTCCATATTCATAGGAAGGACATATTCAGTATTCGGTCGAATATAAAAAAGTAGCCGAATAGTAACCGAATATTCGTTGCAAGCCTAGTATAGGTACTTTTTGTTCGGGAACAGTAGTACCTAATTATCTTACGATGCTAATGACACAGCGGGTTTCAGATGGTCTTTCTCAATATACAAATTTTCATCATCATTGTTATTTAATAACTCATTGAAGAACTGCCACTGTCCTCATGTTAATATCATTTCATTATTATTTTACAACCCAGACTAGTATCATTATAAAGACGCAAGTTTTTTATTTAATGGAGGAATAACTAAGTAAATATGAAAATGATCTTATTATAACACCTACTTCAAAGGCATTATAAGTTCCAAAAAACAAATAGCTTCTCAGATAAAGCCCTGTTTTTTCATAATTTTTCTTCCGACTTTTTAATTAGTCTCGTTTCATTACTCAAATCGGATTTGCGTCCGCGCCCGTGGCTTTTAAGGGACGCCTAATTTTGTCGTCTGAAAAGTAAATATTTTGAGGTAAGAAATAAAAGTCTTTTGTCATTTACAATGAGTTAGATGCCAGTTCTAAGTACATAGTGATGGGAAGGTTCATTCTTAATTATTTTGAATGAGTGAAAACTTAAGTGAGATAAGTGATTAGCTTAGTTATTAAAGTTAAAAAAACGTTCTTATAAGCTAACACATTCCTGAAGCCCAGTCAAAAAACATTCCTTTGCTTACCAGTTTCTCTTCCTGCCACGAAAGTAATAACGGTCTACTTACTTCATATAATCTAAAGTTTGTGTCGTGTTATCATCTGGAGCCGAGTGTATGTCGCAGGTTCGAATCCAAACTGGCTTTACTTTATGTAAATTATTATATAACCACTGCTCTCAAAACAGCGAAGGAAAACACACTGGGCAGCCCAGTGTGCTTTTCTTCACTGTTGCTGCCGCTGAACCTGCGACATACACTCGTACATTTTGTCCGTTAGCACTGGGCTATTAATTCACCACGTAACCTCTGTCTGGGGTTACGTGGTGAATTAAAAAAACTCTCACTGAGAGCAGGCCTATACCAATAGTAGGATCATTATAGGCTGATTGTGTTGTAAATGTTGTAATTTACTTTAATCAGTAACTTATGCTAAATATTAATGATTAGGAAATATTGGAAACAAATTATGATTAACTAGCTTTACGCCCCCGGCTTCGCCCGCATAAATTCGGTTCTATCGCGCTTTTTAGATTTCCCTCGGGAACATCATTTTTTTTTTAATAAAAGGTAGCCTATGTTCTTTCTCAGGGTCTAAAGATTGTCTGTGCCAAATTTCATCAAAATCAGTTGAGAGGTTTAAGCGGGAATTTGTAACAGACAGACAGACAGAGTTACTTTCGCATTTATAATATTAGTTTGGATGACTTCTATTACTACCTATCATTTATTAAAACTGTACCTATGCTAACTTAAAGTTTCACCGAAAATTGTCGGCAGTCTGATACTTCGTTACCGATTGACAAGCACTATTCCTATTGCAATCGAACTCGGCTTGCTAGTACATAGGTTGTAGTGCGTGTGTAAACCCCGTGATGCTTTTCAATTTGGCCCCGAGGCTCTAACGTAGTGCGCTATTTCGACCTCGGTATACAGCTGAGATTTTTTGAATGCTGCCTGAAAATGCGATTTCACCTGTTCGTTTTTATTTTACCCGGAACTAGGGTTTATACCGTATATGTTACAAAGATTTATTTCTACTACAACTATAATAAATGCGTTGACCGTTTCATTGCTCTATGATTCGCAAAAAAGGGTTGCCAATCGACAGGTTTTGGGGTTGAGTGATTGTCAAATAAGGTGAATAAATAGGGTTTCTCTGGCATGATACAGTTTACTACTTAAATAGGCACATAGGTGTAGGTATATTGAGTCGTAAGTCCGCCTCACCTTAGTTTCAGCACCCCTACTGATTATCAGATGAAAATTTATCCTTAATACCAACCAAGTAACTTAAGTCTCACGCAATTTCTCCCCTAATAACAATAAGAACGGCTTTTAATTTGACAGTTTAACACATTAATTGCGTTATTTACATTGTTGGGCAAACAAACTTCAAAATTATTCAGATTGTGAATGATAGTGTGTAATGAATAATACAATTACGGTGTTGTACAGATGACAGCACATCAAGCTGCAACAATCTGTTAGATTTCTTTATTAGATTTCCAACTTTATCTCTAAAGTTTTAAGGCTCAAGATTGATTAGGATTATTTGACACTTTAGGGTAGCTTGACCTGCTGTCGTCCGTACCAACCGTTATATCTTGAAGAATAGTGTCAGGCATGATGTTGTACGTAAACAATATTCATGTTGCCCTTTTTGTTTCTAAAGTTGCAATTTTATTCAAATCTATGGTTGGTGCCCTCTCCATTGCCCATTGAGATGGAGAGGGCTATACTTGGGGTTTCACTGCGTGATTAAATCAGAAATGAGGAGATCCGCAGAAGAACGAGAGTAACCAACAACACAATGCCCTTAGGACCGATGCCCGATGGCGACGGATTCTCGAGTGGCCACCATCCACCGGAAGACGCAGCGTGGGTAGGACCCCGATAAGGTGGGCCGACGACCTGATGAAGGTCGCGGGAACCCGCTGGATGCGGGAGGCGCAGGACCGGACGTCGTGGAGATCCTTGGGGAGGCTTATGTCCAGCAATGGACGTCTTTCAGCTGAAATGATGATGATGATGATGAATGTTTGATGCATCACTTGAAGATGTAGAAGGATAAAATAGCTAAAATGAAAGCGACGATGAAAATGTGCAGCGGTCCGATCACTTCCAGAGTCGCATGATCTCATAATCTATACATATGTATAGATTATGATATTGTATATACATAAAATTGGAGTGTCTGTTTGTAATATTGAAATAACTGTTTTTTTAATATAAAAATTACATTTTTTACAATTTTGCCCTGTCTCACACGCCGCAGTTCTATGATCATACGTCAGCTGGGTTGCGCGCTCGGTAACCAAACTGCAATAATTTTTAAATGTATTTGGGATAAAATATAACATGATGTAAGAATGATTGGATTCAATTCAGTTCCTTATTTTGAACGAACAATATTCAGGGTTGATATACATAAAGAAAAAATAATGTTGTATACATATACAACATATAAAGAAAACCCTGTCCGATCCCTGAAGGTATTGTTAGGTATCGATAACTGATTCCACTAATGACTACAAAGCCGGGCTAAGTTACCTTAAAAAAAAATGCCCCTAGAAAAAGAAATATCATTTCGCAAAAAATAAAAATAGTTTAAAATACTAAAAAAACATGCTTTTCAAAAATATCATACTAAAAAGTTAAAAATAATAAAAAAAAGCGTGAGGCGCTTTGTGCCATAATTTTTGTATATTAAGCACCTCAAGCTTTTTTTAAAATTATTTTTAACTTTTTAGTTTGATATTTTTTAAAAGCATGTCTTTTTAGTATTTTAAACTATATTTATTTTCAACTTTTTAGTTAAATATTCTTAAAAAAAAAAAAAACAAAAACCGAACGAACGTATTGAAAACGGTGGGACATTTTACAGTACCTAATGAGTCGCTCACTTGTAGTCCAAAGAGTTAGAGACGGACAAACAAACAAGCAAACAAGCAAGCAAGCAAACAAACAAGCAAGCAAGCAAACATACAAGTGAAGCTAATAAAAAGCATGTGAAAAGAGGTAACTTAATACATGTACGGTAGGCAATCCATGCGCAGGTGACGGTGGGCAGGGCACGAGGCACGTGGTCGCATCGCTTATAATAATACCGTCAAAATGGTGTTGTCACTATTAAAAATTATCAAATTTCGGGGAAGTTGGAATTAATTCGCGGGATAAAAAGATTATTTCAAAATTGATTAGTATTGTTACTATGATGATTAAGTATTTTATATTATATTTCGTCATGTGTTTACCTAACCTTTAATATCCTTATGGGTCGGGCAGGGTTTTCATTACAAAATTGTGTATAATATGTAGCTATACTCGTATATTTACTTTTACTATAGATCTAAACGCAAACACTTGTAATTGGTTTTCTGTCGACTCCTGTTTCTCTTTTATTTGTCTTTCATGCTGTAATAAATAAATAAATATTTTACTACAGCAGAAGGATTTTTTACCTAAATAAAACGTTGATCTGCATATTCGGCTAACTATTTAGTGTCTTGATAAACCCAATACAAACGCTATAAATTACATCCGGCTCTATATTTAATTCATGTACGCAAAATATGTTCAATACTTAATAATAAATATAGGCAAAGTTGACATGGCACTATACCTCCCTCGGGTCTAGCGAGATGAAAATTAATTAAACAGTTATGGGTTAATTTGAAACATCTGGTTCAGATATTATAATGGATATTGGAACCCTTTGTTCTTATTAAGTTGATACTGGAATGTCGACACGACGTCGAGTAACCAACCGGCTCCATGTCAAACATACTTGGATTATTTTAATTACAATTAAGAATGACAAGCTGACGAGGAATTTGTTTAAATGTTTATTGCTAAACACAAATAACTGTTTCTAATATTTAATAGCAATTTATGTTTAAGTTTTGTTTAGCCTATATTGCCTCACTGTTGAGTAGAAGCCGTGTCAAAATTCTTTAATGCATCCTTTTCTAGCGCTACCTCGATAAATCACTTGTGATGGTCGTCTTGTTCGTTTAGCTGCCATACTCATTATCATCATTGACGACTACTACTGAACGTAGGCCTACAACGAATACCTTCAATTCGACCGTTTCAGTTCCGTGCTTCGTGCATCCATCTTCTTCCTGCGGCTTTAAGAAGGTCATCGGCCCACCATGTGGGAGGCCTTCCTACGGTATGTCTTCTGGTACGCGGTTGCTACTCCAGAACCTATCAGCCCCATAGGCCATTTGTTCTGCGAGCAATGTGCCCTGCTATCTGTCACCTGTCATGTGTATCTGTCGATGGTGTAAAAATCTGACCGTGAAAGTGAACTCACTAGGTGAAGTCAGCTCAGAGTGAACTGTCAATGATATCATTCCTCTAGATAATATTCTTTCTCATAAGTTTTCAGTGAGATGGTTACACAATTGTCAGATGTTTGATCTGACTACCCGGAACTATTGTCAAAGATCTACAAATGACAGCCGGGATCATCGGCCTAACGTGAGTTCCGGGATACGGTTATTTATTAATGTATCACAGTAAATAATGTAGCTAAGGTTTACATTGGAAGACAAAAAAAAAAGATAAAAAAATGGACCGTGCATACAAAGGTCCGAAATGCAGGACATTTTATTTTACAGGCCTAGGACATCGCTGTGTTGTCCGCCCTAAGGGCTGACGCTGGAGTGCCGCCCCAGAAATGGGGAGAGGGCACACAAGAACAATTTGAATTTGTGGCTGCGGTGATATGCCAGCGCATCGCCCACACACATGGGGGGTTGGTTATGTCCGCAGCCGTCTCCTGACGCTTCGGCCCATATGACTATAAGTCGGTGAGGCCATGGGTGGATGGTGGTGGTTGGTGGGTGATCGCGAGACAATATTGAGTTCCCGGCCACCATAGGCATGGGCTTGCGGGAAGACTAGGCCCGGGCCGAACGCGTGTTGTTTCACGCGCGCTTCAAAGAGGTATCTGCACATCGTGACGAGGTCCACGAGGACTGATGCCTCCTTTGCCAGGGTTGTGGGTTGGTTAAGAAACCGTGGTCCTGACGCACAGGCGAGTGAAGAAACACAGGTAGGTTTTAGTCAGTAAAAGTCTGACACGGCCTTCCTCTCCGCCCAGAGCGCGAGAGGTCATTTGATCATTTTAAATCCAAAACAAAAAGAAAAAAAAAAGGAGTTCACTGACTTATATTGAAACTATCACATATTTATTAATATGTGATATATATTAATTTATATAAATATAAGATATGTACCTACATACATACACATAAAAGACAATTGTACAGCGACAGGCATTTGGTCCTCACCCTGGTCCTGTAAAGTATATTGTATAATTATAAAGTAAATAAGATAAATAAACAAAATAATGTTCTTCTAAGGTCTAGACTTCACGAAGTACCCACAAATCCTTTACACTAGAATGAGAACTCCAACCACAAAGCTATCAACAAGATTATAAACTGAATGAACATTAAGGTGAGTAAGTACCTAAGTACCTACATTTAAATTACATGAACATTAAACTTGTAAGTAGGTACAACTAGGTATCATAATGTAGAAATACTTAGTTGTCCCAAAACACAGGCTGAGATACCAGAGTCGTACCTACATTTCGTTTATAATACCTACACTTAATTTATTTCAGATGTTACATAATTGTGACAATAACAATGGCGTCGATTATTTTGTTTACAAATTAAACAAACTTTAAGGTCAATAAAATATAATGAAGATGATATTTCATTAAAAAAAGGATCGAAAAAAACTTATTAAGTACTTTAGTACTGTCATTTTAAGAATAGAATAGAATACTCTATATTATGTACACCATGTTGATTACATAATATAAATATTAAGATACTCCATAGACAGTGTAGTTGCGATTTAAAGATATGACGACTATACATACTATACATTTACGTCAGGCATGGACTAATTTGATAGGACTAAATCAACAGAACTTAAATTTCAGTTTAGTTTTTGAACAAGGGAAATGCGAATGATCTTTAGTATATGGTCCTGGAAATATGGCTGTTGGGTTTGCTGCTGTTGCCAAGTCCATCAAGATCACTTTGATCTTAATTTTTCATTATGGTTGCTATTGGGTTGCAGCTGTCAAAGTAAAATAACTGTGAGTTGTGTGAGCTATTTACCTCATATTTTATTTTTATTTATTTGGGACAAAAAACAGTTATGTGTTACAATATTTGTTTAGACTTAATATTTATTCAGACGACAGGGTCGGTGTGTCGTTAGTGTAGTGGCTGAGCGATCGACTGTTGCGCTGCGATTTGGTGGACCGGGTGTTCGTGTATGTGAGTTCAAATGTTTGCAAACATACCCACGATACAGGAGTAATTCCAAGTGTGGGGCAACTATTTTTTTTTAAGAACATAAATAATATTTATAGTCGGCCAAGGTATAATAGTAGGTAAACAAACATATAACCCACTAGAAGTAAAGAAGAACTAAAGTCGCCAACAACTAAAGTTGCTGGGCTACAGCAGATTAGCTCTTTGAAGTAGCAGTGGGCGCGGCACATAGCTCGTAGAGCCGATGGCCGATGGGGCAGAAAGGCTCTTGAATGGCGATCACGTACCGGCAACCGCAGCGTCGGACATCCATCGACTAGGTGGTCGGGTGACCTGACCAAGATCGCAGGAAAGCTATGGATGCAGGCCGCGTCCAACCGTTATTTTTGGAAATCCTTGGGGGAGGCCTATGTCCAGCAGGGGACTTCATGTGGCTGAGATCATGATGATGATAATGTTATAACCCACACCAATGTCCACGGAATCATTGATTTTACAAGAAATAAGGAAACAGACGTCTACACCAAGGGACGGTGAGAAAATAATGAATGATATACCCGGATTCTGTATTGAGAATTTGTCATTGAGATTTTGTAAAATTTTATTTTAGTATAATATGGGATGAAAGTCCGCAAAATTCAACACATAAAAAAAACAAAGCTGAATGTTTTGGTACCTAATAGTACCCTCAAGGACATAGGTGCTGCATAAGCTGGCTTCGACAAGTTCTCAATTAAAAAAACTTTTTTACAAAATAACAACCGACTTCTAAAAACCACTACAAAGTGAAAAATAACTAATTTCGGAAGTCGGTGTCTTTAGTTTTTGTATAGGTATTAGTTTTTCTTTTTGACACCGACTTCCGAAATTAGTTATTTTTCACTTTGTAGTGGTTTTTAGAAGTCGGTTGTTATTTTGTAAAAAAGTTTTTATTTTACACTTTTTAGTTGTGAAAAGTAGGTACTATGTATTCAGCTACATCCGGTCAGACAGGAAGCTGACGCAAATATAGTTGGGAAATGACGTAATTTTGTTTACTTTAATTGTTACCCGTAATTTTGAAGAATTCTCTCGACTGCCTATGGTCTTAATCATTAGATTTAGGTACTGCAGACCATTATTTTAACCCAATGGGTGCAAAGTTCTCATCAATATAAATGAATTAAAACCAAACACAAAGTAGTTACTGCAAACCGTTGAGGAGTTCCCGGAACTGGCCTTTGTTTTCATCATCAGAGCTCTTATGGCAGTCACAACCCATCTAGGTTTAAAGTTCTTATCAATACAAATTAATCAAGCCCAAACACAAGGTAGCTGCTGTGAATTGTTGAGGAGTTCCTTCGACTGTATTCCGGCTCCATCATCAGATCTACTCCAGACCTTTATCAAATTGTAGTGCTTTAAATACTTAATGAAAATACTAAGAAATGCACTAATCGCCCCTACGATTTTTGAAAGTTCCCCTTGATTTTTCTGGTCTTCCATCATCAGACCCTGATGTCCTTATCATGGGACCACCTTGGGAATGTCTTCTTTCCAACAAAAAAAGAATTATCAAAATCGGTTCATAAACGACGAAGTTACGCGCGAACAATCATAAAAAAAAAAGCATATATACGGTCGAATTGAGTAACCTCCTCCTTTTTGAAGTCGGTTAAAAAACAGCGTGATTTAATAATTCAAAATATCATTCCACCAACAGATCTAATAATTTCAAAAATGTAATTTAAGGTAATTGAAAAATAACTTTATTTCCTTGACAATAAATTAGTGTTTACGCTACAATTGCAAATACATATTTTTGTAACTTTATGAATAGTATTAGTCACTCTGTAATCAAATAAATCACCTCAAATTTTGAATTTAAAATAACGTCAATGGCTCCGATTCCCTTGTTCACAAACTAAACTAAATTTATGTTCAGTGCATCATTTGCTTTCTATTTCATTAAGAAAAGGACAGAAGATAATATGTTAGTTTAGTCAAATAAGTCCGCGCCTGACGTAATTTGATGTATTTTTGGTCGCCATGTTATGAAATGAAATCGCTTATCAAGCAAGTAGGATCACTGATCACTTTTACACGTCATGTTTATTTTTTATTTTATTTTTTTAACTAGATGAAGCCGGCATTTCCTAACTGACTACCTCTGAGAAGAAATAGCCGAAACAAACTCAGGGATCATCGTCTTTTTTCAAGTCCAGACATTAAAAAACCGGCCAAGTGCGTGTCGGACTCACGCACAAAGGATTCCGTACCATTGATTTATGAAATTATAGGATTTAAGTTATTTGTATGAAAGATTACGCGGTAATAAGCGGTTTACGATTTACGTGGTATTAAAAAAAACTTCTTACTAGATCTCGTTCAAAACAATTTTCGTTGGTAGTTTTTACAGTACATTTCGGTATAGAAAAAAATATTTTAGAAACCTCGATATCATTTTTGAAGACCTATCCATAGTTACCCTATGTATGTGTTTGATGAAAAAAAAATTTTGAGTTTCAGTTCTAAGTATGGGGAGCCCCCAATATTTATTATTATTTTTTTATTTTTGCATCAAAATCTTAATGCCGTTCACATAATACATCTACCTACCAAGTTTCAACAGTATAGCTTTTAGTTACGGAAAAAATGGCTGTGACATACGGACGGACAGACGGACAGACAGATATGACAAATCTATAAGGGTTCCGTTTTTTGCCATTTGGCTACGGAACCCTAAAAATGAGTTTATTTTGCGACATGTGTTAGAAACCTCGTAGATAATAATTATAACACCTGCACAGATTCATCGATCAGGTACAGCTATGCTTGCAGCGGTTGGTCTGTTGATGGATCTTTACATACCGAGATCCCTCCGTGCCTTGGACAGCACGTTAAGGTTGTGGTTCCGGCTGTCATTCGTTTTTTTTTTTAAATAATTATAAAGTAGTGCTTGACTGCAATCCCGCCTGATGGTAAGCAGTGATGCAATCGTTGATGGTAAAGCGGACTAGTTTATTAAGCCAATTCACTTAAAAAACTAAGGAATAGGAAGGATGACGGCAGTTGAGCGAGGTGATGCAATGTTAAACCCAAGACCAACACGACCAAACGATGTTGCGCTAGAGGGAGATTGATCTGGAGACTCTCCACGACCAAACTCCCGACACAACAACATTTGGCGCCATCGTACCCGCCACACATCGCAACATAACTGCTCAGACCTGTTCTCCATACGGCTTCACCAGACATCATGCCGGAACACGTCGAATCGCTTGGCGGCAAGACTTTGTTTGGTGGGTGGTAACTTCTACCGGCAGCCGGTGGGTAGGCCATAACCCACCCAGAAACAACGTAGATCTTTGAAAGCCGTTATGAGTGGTCAGTAGTCCAGCTTCACCAATGAGTATCGTATTACAGCAGTTGATTCATGTAAAATACTAGTATTCAGAAAGTGAGACTGGATGGTGACCCCAACATAGTTGAGAAAAAATCTAAAAAAAAACATGCTTTTAAAAAATATCAAACTAAAAAGTTAAAAATAATTTAAAAACAAGCGTGAGGCGCTGTGTTCCATAATTTTTTACCCGACTACGGCAAAGCAAAAGGAGGGTTATGATTTTCACAGGCTATGTATGTATGTATGTATATATGTATGTATGTATGTATGTTTATCTGTTCCCTCGTAACTTCTAAACTACTTATCAGAATTCGACAAATGACATATCATTAGAAGCGTCTTAATTGTCCGCTGGTTATAGGCTATATGGGGTTTCACAAAATCTAATGTCGCGCCCTCTATCGGACAAAACATACAGAGTAAAAAAATAAAGTTAAGATAAATATGCCGTGTTTGGTATCATTTTAAAGCTTTTTACTTGTGACAGGCTATGTATGTATGTATCTATGTATGTATGTATGTTCATCTGTTCCCTCGTAACTTCTAAACTACTTATCAGAATTCGACAAATAACATATCATTAGAAGCGTCTTAATTGTCCGCTGGTTATAGGCTATATGGGGTTTCACAAAATCTAATGTGGCGCCCTCTAGTGGACAAAACATACAGAGTAAAAAAATAAAGTTAAGATAAATATGCCGTGTTTGGTATCATATGAAAGCGCTTTACTTGTACATTTTGAATATATATACATTGCTAGCATTTGCTTGTGACTTTACCTGTATTCATGGGCTGGTTGCATATAATTCACATCTTTTCGTTCATACCTTCTTTACTACTTATCAGAATAAAACCACTGCAGTACCATTAGAAGGGCCTTGATATTCTGTTGGTTATGAGCTATAAAGGTTGTCAGCAAATTTAGTATTGCGCCCTCTAGCGGACAAAAAGTTCTATGTTAATATAAAATTAAAATAAATATACCGTGTTTGGTATCACCTTAAAGAGCTTCACGAGTACTTTATGCTTGTACATAATTACAAGAATGCTTTAATGATGTTAAATATGAGCGATAAAAGTAAAGCGCGGGTCACGGGAACTGTGAATCGCCTTATGCAATATAGAGCATTTTGAACACTAATAGAATATGTAATGCACTAATGAAAACGATATAAGCTGGGAGTAACTCCACGCGGTGAAGGCGGAAACAGTTTGATAACTGGCTAAAACTCCCATAAAAATGTCTTCTGCACTATATGCCTTCGGGCTTATGTTGTTACCGGTTGTATGGTAGAAAGACTTGATAAGTCTTTTGTTCAAACTGCCGTGTCTGGTGGAAGACTTATAAAGATGTCGTGGATCGGGTCGGATTAAATGACAAATATTGCGTGTAGATTTAATATGTCAAGTACCTAGTTTTTACCCGACTACGGCAAAGCAAAAGGAGGGTTATGATTTTGACAGGCTATGTATGTATGTATGTATGTATGTATGTATGTATGTATGTATGTATGTATGTATGTTCATCTGTTCCCTCGTAACTTCTAAACTACTTATTCGAATTCGACAAATGACATATCATTAGAAGCGTCTTAATTATCCGCTGGTTATAGGCTATATAGAGTTTCACAAAATCTAATGTGGCGCCCTCTAGCGGACAAAATATACAGAGTAAAAAAATAAAGTTAAGATAAATATGCCGTGTTTGATATCATTTGAAAGGGCTTTACTTGTACATTTTGAATATATATATATATTACTAGCATTTGCTTGTAACTTTACCTGTATTCATGGGCTGATTGCATATAATTCACATCTTTTCGTTCATAGATAGCTTCCTTACTACTTATCAGAATAAGACCACTGCAGAACCATTAGAAGGGCCGTGATATTCTGTTGCTTATGAGCTATAAAGCTTGTCACCAAATTTAGTATTACGCCCTCTAGCGGTCAAAAAGTTCTATGTTAATATAAAATTAAAATAAATAGGTATACTGTATTTGGTATCATCTGAAAGAGCTTCACGAGTACTTTATGTTTGTACATAATCCCGAGTAATGCTTCGTAGAAATTTGAATGTAAACCAGGGTTTGGTAAACGGAGCTATGGGAGTGGTGAAGGCCTTCGAATGGCCTGCTCTTCGGCGCGATCAGCTGGAACAGGAGAACAGCCAAGCGCTGTTCTCATACAATTTGACGACGCATCCATAAAAGCAGATATTAACAGACTTATCAAAATCGAGCCTTCCCTCACTGAATTTGACGGCTTGAGGGGGTCTGGGCAAATTCAAAAAATGCTCCGGCTGATTCTTTCTTGGGGTTATACTGTACATAAATTACAAGATTGTACTCTAGATATAAAGTTATCAATCTAGGAAAGTCATTGTTTGCTAAAGGACAGGCCTATGGCGCTCTCAGTAGAGTCAAAACCATAGAGGGATTATTTATAAGTGCCTTGGATCATAATAAATTACTTAAAAACCCACATAACAGTTGATCGTTAGCAGAATTAGATAGATTAAGAAATCTTCCCAGGTCCTCTTAATATGTTTTTTTTTTAACAATTATAAACTAGCGCTTGACTGCAATCCCGCCTGATGGTAAGCAGTGACGCAATCGTTGATGGTAAAGCGCACTAGTTTATTAAGCCTATTCACTTAAAAAACTTAGGAATAGCAAGGATGACGGCAGTTGAGCCAGGTGATGCAATGTTAAACCCAAGACCAACACGACCAACGATGCTGCGCCAGAGGGAGATTGATCTGGAGACTCTCCACGACCAAATTCCCGACACAACAACATTTGGCGCATCGTACCCGCCACACAACGCAACACAACTGCTCAGACCCGTCCTCCGTACGGCTTCACCAGACATCATGCCGGAACACGACGAATCGCTTGGCGGCAAGACTTTGTCTGGTGGGTGGTAACTTCTGACGGCAGCCGATGTTATGGCCTACCACCGTTAGAAAAACATCCAATCTATTTATACTAATGACCTCATCCACTAATTCATGACCCATTCGCTGCCATCGACGCAAATGTGCGTCGCTACTACGAAAAACCGGGAGCTTCATACGGGGAAACCGTTGCTATACGCGCTACGATCAACGTGCTACGAAATAGTAAAATAGGACATCTCTACAAATTACTATACGTCGATACATAAGTCAAAAGAGATGTCGGATGTTAACTACCTAGTTTTTAGTTCGTTAATTTAACTTTTGTTAATATTATGCGCCACAAATACACTTTAACACCAAAATAGTACAAATAATAAAAAGTAAAAAAACTAAAACCCAACTACGACAAAAAACGACGCTGAAAAAGTATAAAACAAGATTTTCAGAATACTGAACTGAACAGAGTTGCTAATATAGTTGCAAGTAAATGGACACAGTAGACTCTACCAAGATGCCTTCGTTGTAAATTGACAATAATGTCATACAATACTATTTTGAATATGCAATATTCACTATTTAGAGATAAATTTTCATGTTTGGAAAGGCGTAGTCACACGTTATATATACCTACCTACCGTAGCACTTTGATAACGTGTGACTGCGGTTTTCCAAACATGAACATTTATCTCTAAATAGTGAATATTGCATACTTCAAAATAGTATTGTATGACATTATTGTCAATTTACAACGAAGGCATCTTGGTAAAGTCTACTGTGTCCATTTACTTGCAACTATATTAGCAACTCTGTTCAGTTCAGTATTCTGAAAATCTTGTTTTATACTTTTTCAGCGTCGTTTTTTGTCGTAGTTGGGTTTTAGTTTTTTTACTTTTTATCATTAGTTCATCAGTTTAACTTTTGTTAATATTATGCGCCACAAATACACTTTAACACCAAAATAGTACAAATAATAAAAAGTAAAAAACTAAAACTCAACTACGACAAAAAACGACGCTGAAAAAGTATAAAACAAGATTTTCAGAATACTGAACTGAACAAAGTTGCTAATGTAGTTGCAAGTAAATGGACACAGTAGACTCTACCAAGATTCCTTCGTTGTAAATTGACAAAAATGACATACAATACTATTCTGAAGTATGCAATATTCACTATTTAGAGATAAATTTTCATGTTTGGAAAGGCGTAGTCACACGTTACATATACCTACCTACCGTAGCACCGTGACAACGTGTGACTACGCCTTTCCAAACATGAAAATTTATCTCTAAATAGTGAATATTGCATACTTCAGAATAGTATTGTATGTCATTTTTGTCAATTTACAACGAAGGAATCTTGGTAGAGTCTACTGTGTCCATTTACTTGCAACTACATTAGCAACTTTGTTCAGTTCAGTATTCTGAAAATCTTGTTTTATACTTTTTCAGCGTCGTTTTTTGTCGTAGTTGAGTTTTAGTTTTTTACTTTTTATGTATATTAAGCGCCTCACGCTTTTTTGAAATTAGTTTTAACTTTTTAGTTTGATATTTTTTAAAAACATGTTTTTTTAGTTTTTTAAACTATATTTATATTCAACTTTTTAGGTCGATATTCTTAAAAAAAAAACGAATGAACGAACTTATTGAAAACGGTGGGACATTTTACAGTAATGAGCCGCTCACTCGTAGTCCAAAGAGTTAAAGACAGACAAACAAACAAAAATATCGACATAATCAGCTGTATCTTTTGATTGGCTTGGCTTAGAAGTTTGATATTTTCACAGCTTAAAGGGACAATAGACCCGAGTATTTCATGTGAATTTCAGCTTGATACGTCCACGCGTTCTTGAGATAAAGGGTCTTGACAGACAGACAGACAGACAGACGGACAACAAAGTGATCCTATAAGGGTTCCGTTTTTTCCTTTTGAGGTACGGAACCCTAAAAATGTGATTTTCGCAATTTTTCCTATATTTGCATTATATGACAATCCTTCATGCCAAATTTCAAGATTCTGAGTTTACGGGAAGTATCCTGTAGGTTTTGATTCCTTTGCGAGTGTCGAAAATTTGTTGAAAATATCGACATATCGGCTGTATCTTTTGATTGGCTTGGCTTAGATGTTTGATATTTTCACAGCTTAGAGGGACAATAGATCTAGGTATTTGGTGTAAATTTCAATTTGATAACTTTATTCGTTCGTGAGAAATAAGGTTATAAGTTCCATTTTATTAAAATATGTTTATTATATTATATAACTAAAAAAAATGTGGTTTTCGCAATTTTTCCTATATTTGCATTATATGACAATCCTTCATGCCAAATTTCAAGATTCTGAGTTTACGGGAAGTATCCTGTAGGTTTTGATTCCTTTGCGAGTGTCATAAACTTTTTGAAAATATCGACATATCGGCTGTATCTTTTGATTGGCTTGGCTTAGAAGTTTGATATTTTCACAGCTTAAAGGGACAATAGACCTAGGTATTTGGTATAAATTTCAATTTGATAACTTTATTCGTTCGTGAGAAATAAGGTAGTAAATTCCATTTTACTAAAATATGTTTATTATATTATATAACTAAAAAAATGTGATTTTCGCAATTTTTCCTATATTTGCATTATATGACAATGCTTCATGCCAATTTTAAGATTCTGAGTTTACGGGAAGTATCCTGTAGGTTTTGATTCCTTTGCGAGTGTCGAAAATTTGTTGAAAATATCGACATAATCGGTTGTATCTTTTGATTGGCTTGGCTTAGAAGTTTGATATTTTCACAGCTTAAACGGACAATAGACCCGAGTACTTCATGTGAATTTCAGCTTGATACGTCCACGCGTTCTTGAGATAAAGGGTCTTGACAGACAGACAGACAGACAGACAGACAGACAGACAGACGGACAACAAAGTGATCCTATAAGGGTTCCGTTTTTTCCTTTTGAGGTACGGAACCCTAAAAATGAAAATGTTTACAATAATTTACCTTATAATTACGCATATTGCTTAATAACAATGCTTAAAAGAGCGAGCAGCTCAGTCCCAAGCTTTTTTGTCTTCTAAATAATCTGTGATTTCTGTGAATCTGTTCTATCATATGTTCGTCATTATAATTGCGTCTAATCTGTCTATGGAATATCTTAATTTGAGAGGATTAAACTAAAATGTTCTATACTTTTCTTAATGAAAAGAAAGAAAAAGATACACTTAACTTAAAATTAGTTTAGTTTTTGAACAAGAGAATCGGCGCCTACCTATATCCATACTAATCCATACTAATATTATAAATGCGAAAGTAACTCTGTCTGTCTGTCTGTCTGTTACGCTTTCCCGCTTAAACCTCTCAACCGATTTTGATGAAATTTGGCACAGACAACCTTTAGACCCTGAGAAAGAACATAGGCTACCTTTTATCCCGGAAAAATTTGATGTTCCCGAGGGAAATCTAAAAAGCGCGATATAACCGAACTCCACGCGGGCGAAGCCGCGGGCGGAAAGCTAGTCATTCATAACTAAAATTTATACAGTAGGTACTATGTACCTACATAATTTGACGTGAATCAATACAGAAATCCCTTTGTGGTAAACATCAATAACATGTGGCGTTATTATGATTATAGACAAGTAGGTATATAATATCAGTCGCGAACGAAATGTTATTAGCTTTTATCTGATGTAGGAATATTCCACTATTGATTTTTTGAATTTAAATATGAAAATTACAAATACTTTTACATTTTCTACAGTTTAGTTTTGGTGGACTATAATATTCAGCCATGCAGCGTTGAAAAACTACTACTCTACCTAAGTTATGACTAAAACCTTTGCAGATGTTCATTTAAAACTTAAACGTAGTATCGATTTTATATGAAATTTAGATCTAATCTTAAATTGATTCGGGATGATCGTCCGGGGCAACCGCGCGAGCAATCGAATTTCTTCGAAGTCTAGTCACGTTTTGCTTCGTAGGTCCTGCCTGCTACATATGGCGGTACATAGTTATAATATATCTATTACATGTATTGGGAAATACTCCACAACTTTCTATAGAACGAGATTGAAATGCTAAACGAAAAATTTACAATTATTTCGTTGAAATTTTCTTAGCCAATAAACTCGAACAGAATAGGAGGTAACTAGGAAAACTCAATGAATCGAGATTCCAAATTTACTACTTTATTTTTACAACTAACTGCCAGTGAAAGTCTTTGAAACTGGGGTCTTGGAACTGGGTATAACCATTTCGGATAACAGTCGGACTATTAGACAGACAGACAAATACTTTCATAGGCATTTCATGAAGTACTTTTTTTGTAACAAATAAACACTTTATTTTTATTTTTTATAGTATTAAAGTAGATTAGGTAATTAATCGTTAAACCCAATCAATTCAAAATTAAATAAATTAACTAGTAACGTATACCTATTATCCCTAACTAGATACTTGGTTAGATAGATTATTGTAATATTTAAAGTATTCCCCAAAACTCAGCCTTATCACTTTCTCGGATGAGTTCGTCTAGTCTAGTTGTTCCGTTTTTAGGTCGAGACATTTAATAAATGTACCGTTCTCACTTCCAGAGCAGAACACATCAGTTTAACTGTCACTTGGCGCTATTTCTGACTCGAAACAATTCCAGAAATGAAATATTTTTAAAGCCATTTGCTAGAAAGCCTTCTTCCTAGAGTAACACTGAAGTTATTTTTTATTTATCTGCCGTATGAAGGTAGTTCACGAATAAGTCATAACTCGTATAGACGCAATAAAATCTTTTTATACTTAGTATCTAGCTTAATGTTAGGAATATAACAAGTTTTGCGAACTTATTGTTTACAAAGTGTATTATATGATATTGTTATGAATCATTAGTGACAGTAAGTAGTACTTTAGTGTGAAACAGAAGGGCATAAATCAATAAACTATTTTAATTATAATAATACTGATTTAATCAATATACAATCGAACAGAGCTTGGTCGTGTAATCGGCTGTTATCGGCTAGCCAGGGTGGCGCGCTGTGATCGGCTAAGGCGGTGTGGCGTTACAAGTGCAAGTAATAGTTATTTGTTATACAAGAGGGCAAAGTTGCTTTTTAACCAGGTGTTCAATTTTGATGACCGAGCAAGCGAAGGATTCAAAATTAGAATTCTGAGCGTTAGCGAGGGAATCAAAAGGACACGAGGTGAAAAATCTTTGCACTCGAGTGCAACACGTAACTTTTCATTCCACCTCAGCGAGGAAATGACTAAATGCAATAAAAAAATGTTTACAATCACAAGATAGGTACACTTTTATTTCAGTTTAGGTATTAATTACTACATTATGACAGGTAAGTATTACAGAATAATCTTTAAATTATAATAAAATAATACTAAAGTATAATTAAGAAAATTTTAAAGTAACGTTGCAACAGTTATTTAAATTGAGTGTAATATTTTTGTTTGGTACTGTAATATTGGTGTTAGTCACTTGTGTACTGTTTTCCGGTAAACTGTCTGTCATACTTAATAGTTGTACCGATTCATCGGATTCTCTTGGCGTGAATGTTGGAGAGAGAGGGAGATGGTTAGGTGTTTCATAACGACTTATTTTTGATGTAGAAGGGCCGGTCCAAGTTTCCGATTGAGGCTCTTTCAGTGTAATGGCTCCTACGATGCCTTCACATATTTTAGACTTATTTTGGATGGAATCCTCTATGTATCCCTCTACAACTGCATTGGTCTTCCAGCCTCCGTGGCGCTTAAGGGACAGGAGATCAGCTCCGGAATCAGCCAAAAGTGTGGCTGAAGTTCGTCGGAAACAATGACCCGTGTACAACAGGGGTTCTGGAAGTTCAAGAAATGTTGCTATTTCTCGTGGGATACTGCCAATTTTATTAGTACCCATGGGCTGTCTAATACACTTTCCATTGCGATACTGTAGAAAAAAACGATAGTTTGGAGTGTTAGGCGGCCGTAAGGCTTGATATTTCTCAACAATCGTTACGTATTCCTTGCGAATGACAAAGTTGCGGTCTCTTTTTGTCTTTGTATTAGGTAAATTAATTAATAGTAAGTCATCTGAATGTTTCTCAATGTTTTTGACATTAAGTTGTGTTAGTTCATTAGTTCGACATGCTCCGTTTATTCCAATAATAAGAACAACCTGCAATGTAAAGAGTATTGTAGTAGATAAATGAATAAAATTTATATGAACGCATAATTATGCCTATCAACATTTACTAAGTATACTATTTAATTGAGATTAATATATGTACTTAAGTAGATACTGAATGTGCAACTGACTTACTTTTGCCGCCAAATATACGGAATCGGGTGCTTCGTTAAGAAACTTTTCAATATCAGATACTGTGAAAACCTTCGATTTTTTTGGATGATGACCAGATGAGGCTCTTTTTAAAAATGCTACTAATTTAGGATAGGTATCGATATGTATGTCTTTTTCATCTTTATTGTTGCTTTTAGCATCGAATACGTACTCCATAGAGTGCTTGCTTTCTTGTTCTCGGATAATTCTATAAAATATGCCAGCAAAACGTTTTCTGAGAAAGTTTTGGCTCCTTTTGCTAGTCGCCACGTGTTGAACATATCGTACTGTTTTAAATACTTCTCGCGTGATTGTTGAGGTAGAAAGCTCATTTGCGCATTATTAACAGTTTCAGTCAATTCTGTTGGCGTCAAACAAACTTCCTCGTCGCTAGAATCACTCATTTTAGTTTTTCACTTGTTTTCAAGTTTCTTTTTTTTTAATATAAGGTTTAACAATGACGTGAAAAATGCCGCGTAAAGAACCGCGTACAAAGAAAATTGAAAAAAGAACACCAAGAAGGTTCCGAGTCTGAGTTTTTAACAAATTAAAAAAAAGTTGTATGATATATTCGGCACCATAGAGGTAACAGTAAATAGGTTTAAAGTTTTTTTTTTTTTAATTTACAAACTTAGTGCACACGATGTTCTAAATTCAATTTACTTTATCCTCTAGAGAATAAAAACGGCTTTTCCAGTCAGATATTGAAGATTAAAAATACTCTTTCCGAGATGGTGGAATGGGGATGGGGGTTTCAAGGATTGTTAAACTATCACTGTCTTATCCCAATTACTTTTACTTACTACGACTGTACATGGTGGAGGGAGGTACTTTACCCAACTTCAGTCTGCAAATTATTTGAGTTTAAATACAAAGATTCCTTTTAAGGCTGGAAACCAAGCTGACCTTTTTGCCTTAAACCAGGCGAAAAGGTTACCTACCCTTTTTGCCTGGTTTATTGTAGACTTGAAGGCAAAATACGGTTGGATTTTTGTAGTCATATACAATTCAGAAAATGACAGCCTCCGTGGCCTAGCGGTAGCGGACGCGGCCGCTGCGCAGGGGGGCGCGGGTTCGATCCCCGCACAGTGCAACTATTTGTATGCATGAATATGAATATTTGCACTGGTCTGGTCGTGCCTCGGAAAGCACGTTAAGCCGTTGGTCCCGGTTGCCATACGAACATCTAATGGCAGTCGTTACGGGTTGTTGGAGCCCTCAAAAGTCCAACAATTGGTCTTACTGCAATGCTTCGATGTCGCCTTCGGGTTGTGGAGGTCAGTCGGCAGTCGCTTCACGGAAAAATGTCGAAGTTTAGCCATATCAACAGACCCCAGATTCCAATGCTGAAAAAGCTTTCGATGCGACTGGGATTAACGCTGAGATGATGATACAATTCAGAAAATATTTCCCATTTCGTTAATACTGAGAATCATACACGTACACAGTGGTCGATGTAGTGAAACTTGGTTCCACACTTGACCAACGTATCTTCAAGATGAATTTCAAGGTAGCAAATTGGCAGTTATGTGATAACATCGTACGCACTACTACTATTTGTTGTATTACTGTCCTAATTAATAAAGCTACCGTATTTATTTAAGTCTTAGTTATCTACTAGATAAGTGGTGGGAGCACATAATATATAATCAGATTTGGAAGTCTCCGACAACTACCTGCTAGTTTCTAATCGGCTTAAGTAAAGTGTGGACAGATTCGTCGGAATTTTGTCAACTCCGCTTCCCTATCTAATAATATCCGCCAACAAAATGTCAGACCTAATCGCCTAATACCAATCGTATAATCCGCCAAGGAAAACATTCTAAGAAATCCTGGATAGGTACCTAGGAATATAATCTGATTTAATTGCTTTAAAAGTTTGTATAGACAAACTGAAAAGTATCTTTGGCAAAGTAGTTTCTGAGAATCAGTAATGTATTTAGGTACTTCGTAAATTATTGGCGAACATCATCATGGGTAGGTTACGTCTACCTACCAAAATAATATAATTATGCCGACACGGATATATACCCAAAATATTTGGGTAAAAGTAAATTTAACGACGGTCAACCACGTCCGGTGGACACCTACTGTCATTATCGTTATTGAATAGCAAATAAGGGCGGTACAGCGAAAGGGGTGCGGCGACGCCACCGAACCGGTCAATATGGCCGGATTACCCGGCTTTGTTCTACTGATGAATAATTGTGTCCAGTATCCGACCGGGATTAAAGCGCTTTCTACTGATTTAATTGACAATCCTAGTATGATTGTTAGCTATTAATTGAACAAACTGGAGCATAGTGATCAGATCAAAATGTCGGATGGAAGGGAAAGTTAAGATATGCGGAGCACTGTCACTGCGTAATAAAGTGACGGCGCCTAATCGCCGGTATTCGGTCATCAGACAGTTCCACAGCTTACTGTTTATTGACGACCGCGATTAGTGCCTGCCACTCGCTCTATACGTAGGTACATAGTCCGGCACGAGCTAGTCTAGATGCTATGTTATATCCGGATAACACGGCGACGTCCTGGTTGAATTACCGGCTTTGTGTGACTGATGATTCATTGTGCCGACTCTCGTAAACAGTTATTGGAGATCCCTTCGTTCACAGTGTAGATGATGTACAGGGCTTTTTATGTTTCCTACTTTATTAAAACAACACAATTTGTTCAAGGTTAATGCAGGATCGTTAAAATTACATTGAAAAGTCTGAGTACCTTAATTTAACTTTTAATGATACCATTTTAATTCACTATTAGCTAGGTAATGGCGTCAAAGTTAATAAAATGTTGGAACTTATAATTAATGGGTAATGTGAATTTTGGCGCAGGATCCACGCGAATAAATAAGCAGAAATTATAAAGTGAATGATATAAATGTATTTTGATTTAAAGTGGTTGAGTATATTGGGGTACTTACCAACCCTGTACTCAAAGGGCACGCCAGCGTTGGTAGCGGGAGTGAGTGTACTTTCCTAAACATTTTAGGGAGACGTAACAGATATAAAGGATATGCTGTCGGAATTATGCGATATCCCATTTGGCAAGGCTTGATTTATTAAATTTCGGTACTTACTATATTTGGGGCTGCAATATTTGGGGCTATTTCTTCAATAACTTTTCTTGAGGAATTCATCTTTGGCACAGAAACTAAGTAAAACTGATAATTATCTTCAAATAAATTGAAAACCCAGCACTATTTCTAACATTTAAGAAGTAAACATAGCGACAGCCTCCGTGGCGTAGCGGTAGCGAACGCGACCGTTGCGCAAGGGGCGCGGGTTCGATCCCCGCACAGTGCAAATATTTGTATGCATGAATATGAATATTTGCACTGGTCTGGTAGTGCCTCGGAAAGCACGTTAAGCCGTTGATCCCGGTTGCCATACAAACATCTAGTGGCAGTCGTTACGGGTTCTTGGAGCCCTCAAAAGTCCAACAATTTGGTCTAACTGCAATGCTTCGATGTCGCCTTCGGGTTGTGGAGGTCAGACGGCAGTCGCTTCACGGAAAATGTCGAAGTTTAGCCATATCAGCAGTTGGATTGATAAAGCGGACCCCAGACTCCAAAGCTGAAAAGGCTTCGGATGCAACTGGGATTAACGCTGGGATGATGATGAAGAAGTAAACATAGCATAGTAAAACTGTAAACATAATCATCACATATCTTCGAATTTTTGTTCTAAGACACACTGGACAGTTGTCAACTGACAGACACATCAACTCGCCAAATGAATTGTAATAATTAAATGCTCGTAGGTTTCTTATTCATTTGTGGCCTGCGTGTCGACTCATTTGAAATGGTCGCGGTTGATGTGATGTCGGCGTTAATGACCCTCACAACCCAGCGAGACCGAGTATCCAATTTAAATTGACCCTTGACATTTAGCATGGCAGTTACGTTGGCATAATCGGCTGAGATCGTCTGCTATCAGCTTAGAAAACATTTTGAAAAGTTTTGTAACGATAACACAAATTATTTTTAGTAGGCTAACACGTGACATTACTATGGAATTAATCGATAGCATCATCACTACGTATTATAAAACAAAGTCGCTTTTTCTTGCCCTATGTCCTTTTGTGATTAAATCTTTAAAACTCCGCAACGGATTTTGATGCGGTTTTTTTAATAGAATTCGGTTATATCGCGCTTTATAGATTTCCCTCGGGGATATACATTTTTTCAATAAAAGGTACCCTATGTCCTTTCTCAGGGTCTAAAGGTTGTCTGTACCAAATTTCATCAAAATCGGTTGAGAGGTTTCAGTGGGAAAGCGTAACAGACAGACAGAGTTATTTTCGCATTTTTAGTATTAGTATGGATAACATCCATTAAATTGTGGAGAAGTAGGTACTATTATTTTTTAGGTTTCTAATTTGATGTCGTTAATAATTACATTTTTTGCCCGTTTGCAGTGAAACGTGGTGGCTGAACCCTACGAAAGGAGATGTTTTATTTTGGGCCAAAACTATGTACGCTATAGAATATGTAAAGAAAACCCTGTCCGACCCATAAGGATAATAAAGGTTAGGTAAACACTTGACCAAATATAATATAAAATTTTACATAATCATCATAGTAACGATACCAATGAATTTTGAAATAATCCTTTTTTCCCGGGAATTAATTCCAATTTCCCCGAAATTTGGTAATTTTTAAAAAAGTGACAACACTGGTATTATTATAAGCGAATAGCGACGCGACCACGTCACAGGTGCCGCGTGCCCTGCCCCCCGCCGCCCGCGGAATTGGGTTGCTTACCGCACATGTATTAAGTTACCTCTTAATACATGTGCGATATTTATTTTTTTAGGGGGATTTTTTTTTAAGTTTTGCCTGTCTTTGTGGGCATTAGTAGAATCAGTTATCGATACCTAACAATGCCTTCACGGATCGGACAGGGTTTTCTTTACATATTGTATAGACAAAAAGGGAAAAAATAAAAGATTTTCATAAAAATACTACTAAATTAATTTGAATAAAAATACAAGGTATATAATTAATTATTTGAAACGTTTTTTAGTGAGATAACCCTTTATTAAGGTAGCCATGACAGTGGTTATGACGTTTGATTGGCAACTTTGACAGTTCTATTGCTGACCACCATAATTATTAGTAGTTGTGTTGCACTCCTTGGCCGAGTTAAATTGAATGTGTATAGAGACTAAGCCAAAATATAGGAAATTAACAATAAAAACATTTAATATAGTTAAATGTTTTTATTGTTAATTTCCTATATTTTATATTAACTAAGTAACTAAGTAAGCGTAACTATACCTAGCATTTAGTGTACAATATGCTGGCCCAGGCTCCATACATTTCTGAAACATCTCCTTTATCAAAATAATGTACTGAATATTGTACACATTATAAAGGTCTACAAAAATATCCCACAATAATATATATATTTTTTTAATATATTTTTTTAAAAGACATGTTGCGCCGACCCCAAATAAATTATGATAAGGGCAGGAGAATGATGATGATGATGAATATATTTTTGTCATTTACTTTTTTTTCTAATTTTCGAAGCGATTTTAACCAATATAGCATTAATCCTTATTCAACTTCATATCTTAAATATATTGTTGATTTAATATAGATTACAGCATATGATTTAAATGAATATTTTAGAAGATATTACAGATTTAAAAATTGCGGGGCGCCGCGTTTACGGCGGCACCGACCGGCCGGCCGGGGCGGGACGGGAGCAGCAGGCCGCTATGTTTTTTATACAATGTTCACAGTTTTTCTGTAGTATATTTAGTATCAGCATTGCACCCGTGCAAAGCCGGGGCGGGTCGCAAGTTAGTAAATAAAGGAATATATACCAAATTTCATTGTAGAGCACTGTATTAACCGACTGTACAAAGTACTTAACCCAACATCTGTTACCAAATCTAGGTACAATTTCAGTTCAAATACTTCGTCAAAGGAATGTCCTATTAAAGGTAGATTGTTTAAGTTGACACTTTGATAACTGTTGATTTTGGAATATTGTAGGATTCATTAAATTCTGAACAATATTCAATAATGAACTGATTGTCAAGTTTTTAAAAGGTATTCTATGCTAATATTTTGAGAAAGTCGTTTATCTAAGGATTTCTTTCTTTTTATAAATTAGTAGCTGCACCCAGCGGTTTCACTCGCGTAGGTTTGTATTTTTTTTATGTGCGCCGTTGCTAATGGTCGCAGCGTGATGTTATATAGCCTAAAGCCTTCGTGGATTAATGGGCTATCCAACACAAAAGAATTTTTCAAAACCAATAGTTCCAGAGGTTAGCACGTTCAAACAAACTCTTTAGCGTTATTTATTAGTATAGATAAAGTAGCATTTGACCGCAATCCTGCCTGATGATGAGCAGTGACGCAATAGATGATGGTAAAGCGCACTAGTCTGTCAAGAGCCTATTTTCTCTAACCTTGAAAACACTCAAATTGCAGTCCGACGGAAACCCATTGAAGTAGTAGGTAGCAGAGGTGGCCTAGTGGTATCGGCCACGGCTTAAAAGTTGTAGGTCGTAGGTTCGAACATTGTCAGGTGTTTCCTTGTCAGGTGTTTTACTTTGTGTAAATGTTTCATCAACACTGCTCTCAAAATAATGAAGGAAGACATCGCAAGAAAACCGGCATGTCCTAGAGGCAAAACTTCGAAGACATGTGACATGTACAGTCAAGACCAAAAGTCGAGTTGCAATCTCACAAAACTATGGCCAAGCAATACTAGTTGTAGTTACGACCTTCTTCTATAATAAAGTTTGATACACGCTCATACACTTGCTGCCCGCTTATGATTGTTAGGTACTACTTATTAATTTCAACGTCTACAGTAAGTGTTTCAATGGCGTAACGGTTTTCGCCTTGATAGGCGTTCAAGGTGGTTCGAGTTCGAATCTAATAACTTACAAAAATATTTTTTAAATGTTTATTGGTGAGTTATGAATGCTTACAACAAAAATATCTAAAAATATCGATCTGCAACTTAAAGATGATACTTTCTTTTAAGATTTTTTCTATATTAGAGTCATTATAAAAAGATGACGGTAGACTTAAAAGAATCTGAATCACTACTTCACAAAAAATATTCCGCTACCTACAATAACTATTATTAGCTACAATAACTCAAATAATATTACTTAGCTGTTGTTGGTTGGTGAACATATAGTTACCAGTTTGTGTTATTAGTTTTACTTTTTAATCAATATGCAGGCATATGCAGCAATATATCTCAAATATCATATGAAACCGGCTTTTGTGTAAGTTGTTTTTATTATTATTTATGTAAGGTGCAAACCAATCGCTTGTAGCAAGTGCGTAATAAAATTGTTATTGTTTTAGATAAATACTGTAAGCCGTTGGAGGTCAAGGTCAAGAGGTTGGAGGACGAAGGTAGCTGTCGAGATAAGTGAAACGAAACGACAATATTTACCGTTGAATAAACTTTTAAATCGTGCGAAGAAGATAGGTTGCATTTGTGGTTTAAAAATAAATTGGCGAGGCTGGTGGAGTGTTATCGAGCTAAACAAAAAAAAACTATTTATAACAAAAACAGTGCAGAAGTGTCCTACAGAGTGTTTTAAATATATACCAATAAATATCTTAATAACGGACTCTAAACCATCTCTAAAGTAATTTAGCTAAGTGACAGTAATATGTTCGGTTGGCTTAATGGCTAACAGATGTCGCCTTTTGCAATTTCAATACAAATTACTTTTGGTAAATTATAAAAACAATAATTTCGGAATTCGATAAGAAATAAGTTCGTTTACTTTTGAACTAAGAAAGCGCTTGAAGATTATAATCTCATGCCTTCAAACTCCGAAAACAGGCATTGCAGGATGGCAGCACTAGTACTATGCTATACACGCAAAAAAAATATAAATGTAATAAGCACTATTATGTGTTCTAAGTATAGATTATTTTATGATTGCAATAATATTCAGGTTAAGCTTCAATCCTCTTTTCTTTAAGAAAATGAATAATTAAGCTATAACCTCTTTAATCATAATATACGTATAATATTATAATTTTCATATCTAACAACCAAAAATGTTTTTTGTATTTTTTACCATAACAATATCATAAGTTTGTCAAGGATTACTTTTATATAAAATATTACAATGCTGCCGTTTCAACGTTTGTTTCATTTGTTAGTATAAGTATATCTATACCGAATAATATATAACTTTATAATATATTGCATTATAATATGCTTATTGTTTTATTTTTATATATTTTTTATTATATTACCCCTATAGTAAACTAAAACATATAATAAAACCCTTTTTTGGGATAAATATTCAATAAATTTTCCTATTTGTTTAAATATTATTTGCAAACATTTTTACTTTAAAATACAAATCAATTATCATAATTTTAAATTATATGAAACAACAAAAAGAGTTGCCTATAATAAGGATCGAACCCACAATCGCTCGCTTTTGATAGCACCATTGTTAAGTGCGGCCGCTAACTCAACTTCAAATGAAGTAACGAAATTTTGCATTACTTTAAAGAAAGACGAAGACTGCGATAAAAAAATAATTTGGTAGTGTGCGTGGCCGGTTTAGCGCAGGCGACAGTAGTCTTTAAGGTGGAAATGGACTTCTACAGCTGATAGTACCAAACCGCACTGGGCCCGCGTGGTAGATTACGACCTACTCCCTCTCACCGAGAGGAGGCCTGTATCCCACGAGTCATCATCATCATCATCTCAGCGTTTATCCCGGTTGCATCCGCGGCTTTCGCGTTGGAGACCGGGGTCTGCTTTCTTACTCAATTTCCTCCATTTCGCGCGATCTGATCGTGCGATTTAGCATCCTGTGGTGTGAGATTGTTGGCACGCATATCATCTCTTACAACGTCAAGCCAGCACTTCTTTGGTCTACCCCGCTTGTTCCGGCCCGGCGGAGGCACCATGGCAAGACATTTGTGACCCACGTAACATGCCGGTTTTCGTAAGACATGACCGTACCAACGTAGGCAACACTCCTGCAGTTTGTGCCCTATGTCACGGACATGAAGACCGCCACGGATGCGGGAGTTCCTGATGCGGTACTTCCGTGTCTCAGGAACTACTGTTCCGATTTGAAAAATTCTTTTTGCGTTGGATAGCCTATTAATCCAGGAAGGCTTTAGGCTATATAACATCCCGCTATGACCAATAGGAGCAGAGCAGTAACGAAAAATGTTGCGAAAACGGGAGATAACGCAGGCGTCCATATTGCTTCCATTATTTTTTAACAGGCGCTTATTTTATATCAACTCGACTCTTTTTAATTTTTTCGGAACGGGAGAACAGCGCACTCAGTTACCATTGAACTTAGCTCATGAGAAAATGCAATATTAGTAAAAGCAGTGAGCGCGGAAGAATGTTACAGCAGTGTAAGTTGTTAGTTTGGGATGAATGTGATGATATTCCACAAAAGGGCAATTGAAGCACTAGATCGCACAATGGGGGACTGCATTATGGGTTCTCGTGAAAAAGTATTGTCTCACCACGAATATGCGAGGGCAACCTCATCACGATTCTCATGCCGGGTATATGCAATATGCAGCTACTCTTTTAAAAATCGGAGTAGATCGCATGGCAACTGACAGTAGCGGCATGATTAGAGTGAGTCGTGAGTTCTGTCAAGTTGTGGATAGCTTCTTCTTCTTCTTCTTCTTCGTTTCGCTCTTGACAGAACGGTCGTGGTCACTATGACTGACTCCGAGACGCTGATGTTACACGCCGTACGATCTCTCTCCATCTATCCCTGTTGGACGACAGTCTGGAGCATTTATTAACAGGTCCCCCCACTGCCGCCTTGATTTGGTCGGTCCACCTCATCGGTGACCTTCCACGAGGTCTGTTCCCCTCCACTCTGCCCTGCTGCATCTGCATAGCTTAGACACCTATTAAATAATTCTATCCGGATCTTCAAACAAATATGGCCAACCGAGGATGGCTATTCGAAAGGGCAATTTTGGCGCCGCGCTGACTAATGAAATAGTAAAATAAATAAACAAATCAGGACAATATTACGGACACTGAACAAGTTACATCATACCCTATAGAAGCTTTCAACTCTTTAGAATTAGGAGTGCCACCCCTTAAGTTAATACTAAATGTTGGTGTTCCAGTCCTATTAATGAGGAATCTTGACGCTCCAAAGCTGTTTAATGGTACTCAGTTACAAATAACACATTTGGGTCACAACATTGTAAAGGCTACAATCATGGCTGGAATGGCAAAAGGACAAAATATCTTGATTTCCAGTATTCCCATCATCCCGACAGATTTGCCATTTCAATTTAAAATAGTAAAGTTTCTTCTGAAAGTAGCATTTGCTATAACAATAACAAAGCCGACAGACGCTTAAAGTTGCCGGAGTTCATTTAGAAACAACACGACTTCTCATGGGCAACACTATGTGGCTTACTCAGGTGTATCAAATCCAGAAAACCTTTATGTTTTGGCAAAAGACAGCAAAACAAAAAAAAAGTTGTTTATAAAACCGTACTTACTTAAATGTGCTCATATTTTATCAAGCGTAATAATTTTAACCCTTATTTCAAAATATCCTAAGCATATCCAAAACACCAACCAACGCAAAATAATTAGAAGTATGATATTTGATGTTTCTTTCCTTTGCTAAACCTTTAAACCCGGTAAAATTAACGTTGCTATAGACCTTATGTACCTTTATAATCCTACTAATAATATAAACGCGAAAATGTGTGAGGATGTTTGAAACCTTGCAGTAATGTAGGCATTTATCTTGGCATTCCCCCGGAAACGGGAACCACCGCGCGCTGTAAACTGAAGTCTACGCGGACGAAGTCGCGGGCAACAGCTAGTAATCTATAACTATACTACTTAATATATAAAGCTGAAGAGTTTGTTTGTTTGTTTGTACGTGCTAATCTCAGAAACTGCGGGGCCAATTTGAAAAATTCCTTTTGCGTTGAATAACCCGTTAATCCAGGAAGGCTTTAGGCTATCTAACATCACGCTGCGACCAATAGGAGCGGAGCATATAAAAAAAACATATCGAAAGCTACGCGGGTGATACCGCGCGGTGCAGCTAGTTTCATATAAACCTACATGGGCACTTATGAAACGGCAAAAGCAAGGTGCAAATTTCATGGTTATTTTTAAATTCAGTCATAAGTTCATAACATAACAACAACATGCCGTACTTCCTGTAGGTGTGATACCCCTACAGGAAGTACAGGCATTTACCCGAATAAAACCATCAAATATTTGATAGGAAGCATAGGTTTTTACACTTACAACTATATCAAAGGTACGTAACCACAACACTTAGTCTGCACTTCATGTTCACAATGTGAAAACAACAGTATTTCATTGAATCTAATTTGATTCAAACAACTGTGTCCAAACAGTTCACATAAAGGGTCTCATTAGGGTAAGTTATAACAAAGCTATACGGAACCCCAGCCTGTCACCCTGACCGCAGGATACTAAAACGGATTCTTGGGCAATTCTCTGGGCCCACTTTGATTTGGTACCACAATTTATTGTACTCGTACGCACAGTTCCGAACAAAAGGAAAATCTCAATCAGACGCAACATTGTTAGCTCTTAATGGATTAGTATGAGTATATAGGCTGTGTTAATTAATAAAATGTAGATGTATAAGATTTCAGTAGAATCGTTATTTAGTGTACAACTCTCGACGAGCTTCAGCGTACTGAGAGGAATACACGAAGTCACTGAATGAAAATGATTCCTAGAAATCATTCTACATATTTTTGGTTCTTTTCCATTTTGATTGTCAGCCAAACCTGACGTCTAACCTTTAACTACTTCACGTTTGTCTCATATTTCATGTCAGTAACTGACTCGTGGAGGTTGCATGCAAGCACCAAATAGGCTTTAGTCACATACAGTATGAATACCAACCCATACCAAAGATAGTCCCGCCTTGATATGGATTCTCGTGGATGCCACACTGCAAGACTATTGCTCATCACTCCATGCGAAATGTTCTCGAGTCCACAATAGTCTCCGCTCGCGATTGCAACGCCGCAAAGCTGGAACTCGAAGTGGTCTGCGAGAATGAAGACTAGCTTCATGTAATCTTCTCCTTGCAGTTCGGTCACTAATAAACAATTGGTGGTCACATAGGAGGGAGAAGGAGTCAGTAGCCTTTGAACCATTTGCATAGCCGTAATATTGGGTTGCCTCCTAGCGATGTTTTATTTATTTATTTATCCATTTATTTCAGGCATCAAGGCCCATATAAACTTAAAATACTATAAATACATATAATATAACATTAACTAAAACTACTGCACACGGATCATCGGCGTCGTGTTTCGCTGACTGGTGTCACGCAGCCCGGCGTCGTGTTTCGCTGACTGGTGTCACGCAGCCCGGCGTCGTGTTTCGCTGACTGGTGTCACGCAGCCGGCCACGAAACCGGCGGTACACAACACGAAAGCGAGGAAAACGGTCCTGTCTAGGAGTGGTGGTGTGATTTCTGCCTGAATGCCGTTCAGCAATATCGCCTGTAGCATGATAACGTAACCATAACCCAGATATTACATTTTGGTCGGTTTGCAGAGTTTTAGCAACCATGCGTTGTATTGTATGGTGCCAGCTTCCAATATGCCTATAGTTCTAATCTGCTTTTTCCTTCTCAAATGTCGGCGTGACATAATAATAAATGTTATACACGTTTAAATTAAAATAAAGATAGTATGTGATCGCTTTTAATTTTTCAATACTTCACTGTTATACATATTATTTATAACTTATACGAACTTATCGACCGCTAAATTCGAATACTTAATTCTTTTGTTTTAAAATGAGTTTTTTTTTATATAATACGAAAGAGGTGGTGGAGAAGGAAATATTTTATATACAAACTTTTTTATACTGGGTCTTTAAGTTAGAAGTCATTCATGTAATATCCCTAGACATTGTTGATCTGTACATATATGTATAAACAGAAATTTCAAGTGGACAGAAGCTACTTCAAAGTTCAAGTATAAAACTTGAGTACAGTGGCATAAATCGCACTTAACACAAAAAAAAAAAAAAAAACATTATTACGGAGTATATTTTGACAGATAAAGAAACAAATAAATCAAAAATTTAATTTAAAGATACAAACGAAAGAAAAATGTAGCCTTCCAGTGAACATTTTCAATGAAAGTGGAATATTTTAACAGGATCGTTCGACTGAGGCGCGGCTCAAAGCGCGACCGCAGCATTCCACAAAGGGTTGCGTTGCGTCCCTACTACGATTGTTTAATTTTGACTTAAGGGTTTTGTATCACAATTTCGAGTGATTTAACTGGTTCAACTGTTTTATTGATACATATACGTCGTTCTCCGTGGCGCAGCGGTCAACACGCCTGCCTGCGACGTAGAGGCCCCGGGTTCGATCCCCGGCCAGGTCCTTCAACTTCTTAACTAAGTGTTTTCCTGATTGACCTGGGTCTTGGATGCTTATCTTTATATGTATCTATTATAAATATATTATCGTTGAGTTAGTATCCCATAACACAAGTCTAGAAATTACTTTGGGGCTAGCTTAATCTATGCGATTTGTCCGTATATATTTACTATATGGCAAATTTATGAAATTACACTAAGATTTCAGAGTATAAGCCTCAATAGCTGGAATGAGAAAACAACAAGGACTCTTTGTTTTTTTTTTACCATCGACACGAATAGAAAAAGAATACGGACATATTATTTATTTTATTATTTATGTACACACAATAAAATACATACATTTATTATCTGTAAATAATGATAATAAAAAAGAGGGTAATAAGAATGTGTTCATGAAATCAAAATTTTATGTACAGACGACAGCACACCAAGCTACTCCAATCTGTCAGATTCCTTTATTAGATTTTTTGAGCATTAAGGCTCAATGTTGGTTGGGAATATTTGACAGTTTCGGGTAGCTTGACCTGCTGTCGTCCGTACCTAACCACTTTCCTAGGAAGTCAGAGCTGATTTCCTGGGAAAGCGGCTCCGTCATATTATGACGGTCGTCATGGATATCTGTTATTTTAATTAGAGTGCCTGCAATATAAATCTTCAGGCAGCCGAAATCGGATATAATGATTTGCCGCTATCATGGCTGTTATGAAAAGTGTCAAGAAAGTTTGAGTTATCCAAAGTAAATTATTTCTATCGTTATGCCGAAAATGATTAACAGGCCTGGCAGTCAAACGTTTCTCGCAGACTTATATTGCGCAGATTCTAGTATGTATATGTCATTAAGATGTCAAACAACAGTCTGTATTTGGACAGCCTTAAAGCTAAGTCCGGCTTCCTAGAAGGGCGGTGGCCGCCCACATAACGATAGCAATTTACCGGCGATTGACGTCACTGGATTTACAAAAGTAAGTTGGTGTGTTGTTTTAGAGAGCGTTTTGTGACACCGTAAAGTCAGTTCTTTGCCACTATTTTCATGACTCACACTTGCCACACATCGCCACCGTTATGTGGCGGCCACCGTTATTCTATGAGACTAGTTTTACAGTTTAAAAAAGTAATATGCTCCCTTAAGTTAGGAAACAACCACGATTTTAGAATACAAATTAGATACTCTGAGTATTTAAAAGTTCGGTAGTTTTATATAAAACAAAGTTTGGGTGTAGACTGGATAAATACTACATTTGAATTATAAGTAGGCTCTGTTTGCATAATATGGGTTAATAAATAATTATTAACAATAAACAAAAACGCTATTCTTCTGGAAAACAATAATACTAGCTTCAGCACTAGGACACCCTGTGTCATGGAGCCTAGACATACAAGATTATTAGGTACGTACCTACGACAGCAGGTCAAGCTACCTCAAACTGTCAAATATTTCCAAAGAACCTTGAGCCTAAATGCTTTAGTGATAAAGTAGAAAATCTAATAAAGAATTCTGACAGGTTGTAGTAGCTTGATGTGCAGTCGTCCTCTACATTGCAGGTAGGATCATACAAACCATCCGTTGGCAAAATTTCTGAGATCACAATAACTGAGTGTTCTTTAAAATAAATAAATTCAACTTCACGCAACGTATAAAAATAAAGGCAGTAAAATTTACTTATATTGGTGACTGTAGGGCTAAGAATTAGAGGGTCTACTGGGAGTTTGTACTAAATACAAATAATCGATTCTTAAACAACCAATGCTGAAAACACCCAACACAGGATTTATTAGGTTAAATGAATATCAAGTCAGAGTCAATATACGAATATGCCGAGGTAAGTCATGAACTGAACTAAGCTTGTGTGTCATCACTCATCAGTAACCATGAAACCCATAATTTAAATTAGATCAATATCCAATTAAGAGTTTAATATAGATGACGTAATTCCCTTGTTGATAAACTAAACTAAATTTAAGTTCGTTTTCTTTCCATTTCATTTTGAATAGGCTAGAGGATAAAATATTAGTTTGGTTCTGTTAAAAAGTTTTTAGGTAAGGGTCAAAAGTGCATTACCACTTTTGAACTTTATTGCAATAACAGTGCATATTCCAGAACGAAACTCAAGCATTGATCTCTGCTTATGCATTACTTAAAATTAGTTTCAACGAATCAAATGGCTTGAAACGAGACTTAAGTAGGGCTTGAGTTTTGAGTGACGTTCTGTAATACGGACCTAAGTGTCAGAAGTGGTACTCTACTTTTGACCCTTACTGTACATCCTTTCTATTAATACTCTATTCTTTAAGTAAGAAAAGTGCGAAATACGTAAAAGTCGAGAAGAATAAATATGTTTCAGTTTGTAAACAGACAACTAAAAAAATGTAATGTATGTTCAGCTATGATATACAGAAGTGGTAGAAATAATGTAAGTACTGGTAAGCGTCATGTTTCCGATGCTTTTAAACCAATTGTCTTGGGAAATGTGAGCGGTGTTGAGTGCTGTACTAGTCACAACGAAAACAATGTTTTTTTTTTATGAAAGCTTGGATACTGGTATCCGAATCAATATACATACATGTAAAATGAAACTATAATCTTAATAATAAAAAGTTCTTTTGATAGAGTTGCTAAGTATATTTGTTAAAACTTTGAACTAGGCAAACGTTTAGAAATGATTAAGAAGAAAATGTTTAGTTAGTTTCGTTCAATGAAAAGCTTTATTTAATTGTATGTATTAAAATTTACAGTTGACAGCCTCCGTGGCGTAGCGGTAGTGGACGCGGCCGCTGCGCAAGGAGGCGCGGCTTCGATCGCTGCACAATGTAAATATTTGTATGCATGAATATGAATATTTGCACTGGTCTGGTCGTGCCTCGGAAAGCACGTTAAGCCGTTGGTCCCGGTTGCCATACGAACATCTAGTGGCAGTCGTTACGGGTTGTTGGAGCCCTCAAAAGTCCAACAATTGGTCTAACTGCAATGCTTCGATGTCGCCTTCGGGTTGTGGAGGTCAGACGGCAGTCGCTTCACGGAAAATGTCGAAGTTTAGCCATATCAGCAGTTGGACAGGTAAAGCGGACCCCAGACTCTAAGGTTGAAGAGAGCTTCGGATGCGACTGGGATTAACGCTGAGATGATGATGATTAAAATTTACAGTTCAGAGCTCTGTATAACACCTACTTACGACCTACATAGGTGGAAAAAGTCTAACATTTAAAAAAAACCGTTGTTAGTGTCCGTACAAACGATTTTGAGTTTTATTACGTTGGTGGAATGACAAATGGCGGCTGCCGTAATTAGTTGGTTTTTTAAAGAATTTTGGCTTTTAATGTAATTTTTATACCTATGGTATAGAAGTTAAAATCGGTGGAACAGGCAGTAAAAATGGTTCCTTTAAAAAGAACAGATGGGGACTTTAAAAAAAAAAATCTAAATTCTTGGAGCTATCAGGTCAGGGTTGAATAAAATTAATTTCAAACTTTAGTTAGTAAGAATAAAGTTTTAAATAAGTGTATTGCTCCACACTGTCACCTGTGCTTGTCTGTACAATACTAAGTTAACCGTTATTAATATCGCCAGGAATTCTGGCTGGCTCATTTACGTACGCGCTTAACGACCCATACATAGTTGGCAAAGCATTGCGTATTCAAAGCAATTAAAATGAGGTGACGTCGAGATCGTTTAGACGTAGGTACAAAGTTGAATTAGGCTTGGTTCGCATGTCGCAGCCGCGTTGATTTCCCTACGGCCCTGTCAATTCCTCCGAGCTAGAATACCTCTAGCTGCACTCCACTTTATTAAAAATTAATGTATTTGCAGACTTTTCAGTTTGCAATTATATAATTTCGTATAGGTACCTACGGTATAACTCGTTTAATTAACGTTAAAAAATATGGTACGTCCCTACGTATGGCTGAGCTACATAGCTGACGATGACACATTAATTATAAATATATTTAATATTATAATATAATAACTCTTACACGGCTGTAAAGACGAACAAAATTAGTCTAGAGGTTAGAGTAACATTTTTCTCATTAGGATTCATTATCAAAACATAGTTTATAAGATTCAAGGGTACTTTGAAGGTATTTAAAAGTATAAATAGTTGCTAATTATTTAAACAAAACAATGGAACATTAATTAAACGAGCGTTATTTATGAAGAGAGATGTAGACGAGCGAAGAGCTTCAGCGGGCTTCGTGGAACGGTTCGTTTTAAAGTATTACAAAGTAAAGTATTTTTTTATTTTAATTGCAAATACTTGTAATTGCTAATGGACTGTCTATTAGGGATTTTAAAGACGAGTTAAGTGGAAACGATTGAACCGAAACGTTGTCTAATAAAAAAAAATTTCGAAGAATTTAAATTAGCCTGAGATCTATTGAATGGAAACTTTACGGTGTGTTAATAAGGTTGAGGTTTGAACACAAACAGAGATGCTTAAGCATGCCTGGTTGGAATAAATAGAGTTTACCTACACTGTTATGAAAATCGGTTATAGCATTAAGTACCACAAGCGGGGGTAACAGAGGTTAGATGGTAGTATCTAGTTAATTTCGTTACGATGTAGATAGAGCACGTTGCCATTTGCCTCGGCCCGTTTCCTCTTGCCACCTTTTAATTTCTGTTTAAATATGTTCACAGACTGAATATAACTGTCTATTTTTCATAATTATTTTTAGCTTAGATATAAGTAAAACATGGAGTTTTTAAACGTAATAAAAGCTTCTCCTCGTAAATAAGAAGTTAAATGTTGCTTTTTAACTTAATATGTTTTGTTTTTACTTTTAGGTTTTTATTTCTGCACTATTTACTGCTACCAAGCTCTATGGAGAGTATGTAGGTATACCTGCTATTGGAATTTATTTTTGTTAACGTGTTACATTGTCGTCTAGTCTACCTATTTATTTAGACTTTTTAAACACCAAATATCTATAAATAGATAAGCCAAAAAAATGGATCGCATTATATTATCCGACTTAGGCAAAGTGTATTCAAATTAATGATATTTCAAGGTAAAATCAGCTTTCATCATCATCATCCCAGCGTTAATCCCAGTCGCATCCGAAGCCTTTTCAGCTTTGAAGTCTGGGGTCCGCTTTACCAGTCCAACTGCTGATATGGTTAAACTTCGACATTTTCCGTGAAGCGACTGCCGCCTGACCTTCACAGCCCGAAGGCGACATCGAAGCATTGCAGTTAGACCAATTGTTGGACTTTTGAGGGCTCCAACAACCCGTAACGACTGCCACTAGATGTTCGTATGGCAACCGGGACCAACGGCTTAACGTGTTTTCCGAGGCACGACCAGACCAGTGCAAATATTCAAATTCATGCACACAAATACTTGCACTGTGCGGGGATCGAACCCGCGCCACCTTGCGCAGCGGCCGCGTCCGCTACCACTACGCCACGGAGGCTGTCAACAAATCAACTTTATTTTATGGTAATTAAGTTGATTTCCTTCTCTCTATGAGAGGAGACCTGTCCCAGCAGTGGGACGATAAAAAGTTTGATGATTATGATGATGAAGTTGATTTCAGTGTGACTAACACTTGAGAAAGATGAAAAGCGTTTCGCCTCGTCTTTTATACCGCGTAGACCGAGAGACTGCAACAATTTGCCAGCAGCGGTGTTTCCGTCTGACTACAATTTAAATCTCTTCAAGCTTAGAGTGAATGGGCTCATAATAAACTAGCGCGCTTTACCATCAATGATTGCATCGCTGCTTACCATCAAGTCGGATTTGCGCTTTATTGGGTAAGTATTGAAGTTATTTTTCCATAAACTCGCATTTGTTTACATTTTTTGAAAATAATTCGCAAATGCAGATTAAGCTTGCAAGAGCTATTTTTTTGTTATTTGGGACAAAACCCGCCACTTTTTCCACTTCCCTCCATAACAAGCAGGAGACAGAACAGAACTAGGCCAATCGGCACAAAGGGACATTATTGCAACTGGGAGAAGCCCAGATTGCCAAACACTACGGTATAAAATTTGATTAAGTTAATGGGTCCTAAGTAGTATGTGCTGTTACAATTGATTTCAATAATAGGTATGGCAAAAGCGCCTGAACGCACGGAAAGTGGTTCTAGCTTCTACAAGGTCCGTATAATAAACGACTCCGGATGTAACTTGTACACTATCCAACATAATATTGCGTTCATTCTGCCAAAGAATACACTTCCGCAAGATGTGATGTGCGGACTGTTCAAATTCACAGTTCTAGTATAGGTTGTAAAATAAACAAAAAACAACTTAGGTACCTACCTATAACTTACAAAATACATAAATCAAGGAGAAAGTGATCTTCTGTCCGCGACGGTACTTCACTCTGGAACGTTTTTCCAGCGTTATTGACACTTCCCGGCGTTCAGTCAACGGCACTTGACTGCAGATTTCACTCAGATTGATCAATCACTCTCTAATTTTCACTTATTACACTGCCACCTGAATTAGATTAAAACATTCTCGACATTATGCGACGCTTCGATGATTGATGAATTGATTGTCGTTCATTTTCTTATAAGAATTGAACTGTAATAAATGCTGAGTATTTTTTCGATACTTCCCAATGTTTTCTAATATTGATTGTTCAACAAAATTTCTTATATTAGTTTAGATTTCTAATGTTACACGAAAACGGGGGAGTTTCCACATGACATATTTTTATTAATTCTTCATATTCAATTTTCTCCCTTTGTGATACAAAAGTGCACATAGATATGATATGATTATACATTAAGTAAAGAAAACCCTGTCCGATCCATGAAGGTATTGTTAGGTATCGATAACTGATTCTACTAATGCCCACAAAGACAGGCTAAACTTAAAAAAAAAACCCTAAAAACATAAATATTATTTAGCAAAAAGAGGTAACTTAATACATGTGCGCTAAGCAACCCCTTCCGCGGGCGGCGGGGGGCAGGGCACGCGGCACCTGTGACGTGTTCGCGTCGCTATTCGCTTATAATAATACCGGTGTTGTCACTTTCTTAAAAATTACCAAATTTCCGGGAAATTGGAATTAATTCCCGGGAAAAAGGGATTATTTCAAAATTCATTAATATTGTTACTATGATAATTATGTAAAATTTTATATCAAATTCGGTCAAGTGTTTACCTAACCTTTATTATCCTTATGGGTCGGACAGGGTTTTCTTTACATATTGTATATATGAGTTTCAGAAGTAATTATGTACTACTTAGGTGCCCTTTACGCCACTTAAGGAAAGAACTAGGATGGTTCTTCCTTGTGAGTAAATTAAGTTAATAAACAGGGACCAGCCCGTTTAATACCAATATGAAAGAATATTCCTAATATGAATATTCCTATATTATGACATGTTTAAATCATTATTAAACCGCTGTGAAAAAGGAATAGCGCTATTGATCCTGTATAGCTTCGTCTTCGTCTGACACGATAATGAAAAAAATTGTTTGTTAACACTTCATAGTAACACCCCTGATGTATATTTGAAATATGTGTAGCGTTTGGTACCCTATTCATTTGTTTTTTAAATCAATCAAATCAAAATATTTTATTTAACACTAGCGGTCGCCAGCGACTTCGTTCGTGTGGAGTTAGTTATGCTCTGCTCCTATTGGTCGCAGCGTGATGTTATATTTTCAATTGCAACCATGCACCTATGCACGGTTCCAATTGGTCGTTTCCTATGGAAACGAGCCGACAAGAATCTTTACTTTCACTCTTTAATATTTTCAAATTACAGTCTCAACAGACTCCTATTACTAAGTATGTCAACAAGTAAAAAATATAAAAAATCAAAATCAATTTTATTTGTATAACATAGGTAGTGAATACAGTTCTTAATTATTTATGTTTATAGGTCGCTATGTTATGCTAAGAAGCGTACAAATATACATACTTGCATGCAAAACATTAAAACAAAAAACAAAATAGAAAATGATCCACAATTCTATAGTTCCATCTCAATATCTATCTACGTGAGATACCTGACACGTAAATGTCGAGTGCACTCGCAAAATACGGCTTCCGGTTCTCTTAGCCAAATTCACTCCATCAATCTATTGGTACTAGCTTCCTATAAATCAATCGTTCGGTAATCCAACTTGTGTTGCCGACGCTCTTCAAATTTCCTGTACGCGTCCCCCTCTGCCGCCGCTAATCCATTCAGCTAGTAATTCAAAAACGTATTACCTAGATTCAATAGGGTATTGTATGGCCAGAGTTTAGCTACGACGCTCTTGGGCACTATAACGACCGAAACCAAGGCTTTATGGTGCCGTAATTAATTATCTAACTTCACAGCCCCCCAAGCAAACCTCACATTGATCGCTTCCAGCCTTCGGACAATAGATTCCGAGCCAGTTTCCTTGTTAATGGACTAATGGTAGATTAGTTATTAATTTATGGTTAGTCAAGTTTCCCGACATAGCAATACGTTGAAATAACTTTGGTGGGTGCCAATTAATGGAAGATACATTAGGCTATTACAATAAGTTAATATTAATATCTTTACCTACAAAATTTGTAATTAGGCTATCGACTTTCTAAGTTTTAGTAGACGAGTTTAATAAACAAAATAAATAAATAATAAATATATACGAACAAATCACACAGATTGAGCTAGCCCCAAAGTAAGTTCGAGACTTGTGTTATGGGATACTAGCTCAACGATACTATATTTATAATAGATACATATATAGATAAACATCCAAGACAGACCCAGGCCAATCAGGAAAAGATAGTATTCCATCATGACCTGGCCGGGGATCGAACCCGGGGCCTCCACGTAGCAGGCAGGCGTGTTGACCGCTGCGCCGCGGAGGTCGATGAATATGAACAATAATACATTACTTTATTTCATAAGTCTAATACAATACCTAATAAGAGAAAAAGGGATTAGCAATGCAAAATTTAAATCCTTATATTAATAGGTTAAGTACTTGTTCGTTATGTGAAGTGCTAGAAACTCCGAGTCCAAAATTAGAATAGATCCTGCATCTCAGTAGACCCATTCTGTAAAAATTTCACCGTAAAAAATTAGGTGAAGTGAGTTAAGCGTGAGTTAAGAGTGAGTTGTCAATATTAGTTGAAATGACAACTCCACGCTCACTTCAATTAAGTTTTCACGGCGAGACGGATACAGAATAGCATTGATGGTGTCAGCGGTTCTAATTGTCCCATGACATTTGTGAAGCCTATCTTTCAAGGTTTGCATCACGTTTCGGTAATGATGAAGAGCTCGCAAATAAAAAAGAATGGGCAGGATAAAAGTCGTACCTATTTAAATTAAAAGCACAGTTTGAAAAAGGAACAGGAATCATGCTCCGAGTTCAGCCATACGTAACACGAGTACAAAAGTGGCGAGCAAGAGATATAAATTTTACAATGTATCGAGTATTCACTCGAGTTGCGGCCAACGTAGAAGTTTGGAAAGGCACGTCAGCCGCGGTGAAGTACAACAAACCAATGAAAACAAGACTTGTTCGTACCAAGATCGGCTCGCTGGTGAAGTTGTGAAAGCAGGAAACATTCAATGATTCCCGAGCACGTCCTCCCCCCAGCCTCCCCGCCTAAATATTTTGTCATTGCATCTTTACCAAGTACAAACTTTGTCGACGGAATCTGTCTCTACTTATGTGACATCAAGTATGTCTGCTACGATTTCGGTTTCGGGGTTTGAGCAGTTTTTGTTCTAGACTTTAATATTCATGGTTTGAGTTTATAAGGTACCTGCTTGGTGAACTGATAAGGTTGGTTTTAGTTTGCACGGGAGATTTTTAGAATTAAAAGACGTTTGTTCCACTGTAAGTGTATTGAGCGACCAACTTAGTTCAAATTGAATGAATATTAAATATCATTATGATATGCATAACTATAGCTAAGTAAAGAACGCAGAACACCGCAACAATACTACATTAAATATAAAAATATGGTTATTTTACTTTATACTGGGACACATTTTTCTAGTCCTGTAAGTCACACTGCATGTCAAAGGACTCTCTCATATCTTTGTCATGCTGCGAACGCAGAAAGCTACTTAGATGTAGTGCATAACAAATATTTCGCTATAATTATAACTTTCATGCAAGGCGGATCGAGTCGGACAATAACTGGTACTAATCACTTGTCAAGAGAAAGAATCACTCCCACTTTAACGTGTAAACAGTCTACATTTAATATAACCTTTACATCTCTCATATTCGGTAAGTAGGTCCTTATTACACCCAAACGGGGCTTGTAGGTGACTACTTAGCGCTCTAGGGTATTAATGTAGTTAGAAAAGCCCTAGGGCGGAAAAGAATTAAAAAAAAAACTCTTTACTATTTCAAAATGTTCGCGTACATTTAACCATCATACTGGCAATAGATATCATGCATTCAGCCTAATGACAAAAGAGGTCGCTTCGCTATTTAGCCTTGTCTTCGTACGAGTATAATAGTCATCAATTTTAAATATCGAACGACGAAGCTACGAACAATAATTTTTTTAAAAGTTGAAAAATAGCGCGAGTTAAAAACTTTTACTTTAAATACTGTTTGTTTTTTTTTTTTTTTTTTTTATAATTACGTGCTAATTAGGAAAGAAGCATGAGTTCTGCAAGTGATGAAGACATAAGCTGCACTCCCGATTCAATGAAAATGGAAGCTGAAGCAGCAATTAACAATATTTTATTCATGTAATGCCGGTTTTTTCTACTAATCTCACAATCGAGATGTAAAGCAGAGTAGTTAGCTCAGGTGTAAGCATCAATTGCACCCTCGACTAGAGGCGCGTGTTAGGATAGCAGAGTGTGGGTTATTAATTAATATTAAAGAAGACATTATGGAAGAAACATTATGTCTATATTTACTTATAACATTACACACTGGGCATATTTAGAATCATCAGCAATATCAGCAATACAAATTACATAAGACCAGGCACATAAGAATTATATGCCTATAACAAATATTAAGAATACTTAACTGATAGTGTGCTCGGTCCGACGGCTCGATGAAGACTCCCTACTAAGGGACGAGTCACCGTATTTATAGGAAATGCCACTCTCAGAGTACCATCGAGCCGTTTTTATAATTTTATAAAAGTTATTCTACCCTCGGAATCAACTAAACTTAAGCAATCTACAATACAATACTTTTATTAGAATTATGACTCGTTATAGATATAACACGCGCGAGCACATCTCGGGCTGCAATTGATCCCTTACAGCCCTTGGCAGTAAATCTACTATTAAACCTCAAGTTGTGTTTCTTTTTGTGTACTTCAAAACTATAACCAACTTCAACGAAGTGATAGTGTGTGCACAACTACTCTCTCCTACACCTATTATCATAAAAAAATATTTTATGAAAATTTTATTTTTATTCCTATTGCTATTAGAGTATAATTTGGTTATTTCAATATATTTGAGTAACCATCTATTTCTACATTTTCGGCCAAATGGAAGCAGGGTCATTAAATAAATATTCCCAGATGGAAACTTCGTGAAACTTCTCTCCGAGTTTTTCTTCTAAACAAAAGTCTCGCTTGCCTTCAAATATCATCATTTATTACGGACGGAAGAGAATTAAGTCTTTGATTTTGGAAATCATAGCGTGGTAGGGAACTTGACGCGTAAACTGAAAACACGAATTAAGTACCTATACGATTCTAGGCCACCAAGCGTAGAAGCTTTTCAACGATTTTTTAAATTTTTTATTGTGTCCTACTGCTGAGTAATGGCTTCCCTTTTATCCATACCATGTTGGACCTGCAAATGTCGTTAGAACCTCGTCAAACCACCTTTGCCGTGAAGTCTTCAAATATTACGTAAGTATAAAAAAAAAACTACAGTTTAATAAAGAAAAAATGTCTACGAGGTCAAAATGAAAGGAACTATTTTTTTTAATTAAGTACGTAAAGTCAGCATCAAAAGTCAATTAACACTTTCATTTTCGAAATTTTAATAATAGATTAAATATTTTAATAAACACGAAACCGAAGTGACATTTCATTAAAGAACGCTACTTTGATACTTTTTCTCTTTTTTAACTTTTAGCTTCTATTATAAAATGCTAAAAAGTAAATTATCGAATCATGTCATGTTAATCGACTTTGTTGCTGACCGTACCTACGAATAATTTAGAAGCCTGGAGGTCTAGAATCACGTGTGCTTTGGAAATATTCCTCGTTATTAAAAAAAGAAACTGACAGATTTATCAAAGTTTTGTATCATGTACCTACTAAATTCATAAGATGTGAGTCATGTCTCGTGCCACCCTGTATCGGGTGGATAAAGTGTGAAGCTAAAGGGGGAGAGTACATGTGTATGCTTAAAGTATTGTATAAAAAAATCGGACGAGATAATTTAATATGAAACACGAAAACAGTACCTTAAAGTGAAGTTGCTTCCGAACCGCCTCTACAACTTTAAACAAAAGTCAGTTCCAGACCAGATAGACGCTAGCGAAAAATAAACTTGTCTAAATGTCTACCTCCCAATTATGTCTTAAATTGAAGTTCTACAGCCAATCTAAAAGTAGTGTTGCCAGCGTTGCCGGCTAATGGAGAAGCAATATTTCAATTGTCATATTCTGAGGGCAGACAGGTAAATTCCGGAAATAGGTTTTGCATTATACAAGAGGCTTTCCGAGTTTCAGTTCAGATATAGAGCTATGTGTCAAAATCAATTTTCACGTTTACAGGTCGCTATTTTCAGTGTAGTCTGGATTCCACCTCTGTAGTTCGAGAGTATGGAACTTTATTGTGATCGCGTTCAGCTGGCATCGTGTTCTTCTTATGTGATGAAATCTTTGCCGATATAACCAGTGTAGCAATAATGATATAACATAATTAGTTCAAGTCGTTTGTAATAATTATTCAGATTTGAAAAATAATAATAAGAATTTTATAAGGTATTTACTTCTTTACCGTCTACCATATGACTTGTAGGAAGCTAGTGATAGAAACCGTGGCCCTGGCGCACAGGCAAGTGAAGAAACACGGGTGGGTTTTAGTCAGTAAAAGTTTGACAGGCCTTTCCGCTCCGCCCAGAGCGGGAGGGGTTATTTGATGATTTACCACCCAGAACAAAAAAGAAAAGTAAATTAGTCCTAATGAACACGTGACTCATTTATCTAACTGGCACAAGTCAAGGTACCAGCTCCCGCGCTACCGGCGCGTCTATTTGAGGAGCAGACGGCTCACGGCATGTGTAAGTGTGCAGAGCCCCGACCTGTCCAGTCGCGGCAGGCTAAATGCATCGGTGACTGCAGCGACACCGATTTGCACTTTGCCATCTGAATCTTTAATAGCCCAGGTTATTTCCACCCGAAGTCGCTAATTAACTTAAATGTATCGCTCTATTCGATTTACCCCATTTAAAAATGCAGCCATTGTTATTCCACGCTTTTAGACGGTACTGTAAAGTGATATTGCATGTTGAAAGTTAACGAATGCAAAATTTTGTCATCGTTTTGATATAATATCATTTCCGCTTTTGAACGCTTTTAGTTCAATCATGTTCACTGTTTCGGATTTCATTTTGACAATTACTGGTTAAAGGAACGTCATTTTCATTTATATTTTCATTCATACTTAAATAGCAGGTACAAATTAGATACAGAGTCCTTCCGAATTATATATTAAACAGCTTTTGCCTTCAACTTCGGCCGAGAGAAGTTTTTGTTCCCCGGATCCACCGTGTCATATCGCATCATATCACCTGCCCACGCTATCGCTTTGTTCTCGCGTTGCGTACTTTCACACATTCTTTTTATATTCTTGGCCCCTTAGAGTCTGATCGTGATATTAAAACTGAAATTGCAAAACATCTTAGAAAAATCTAATGCCAAAATATAAAGTATTTTTGAAATCAACTGGATCAAATCATCCCTACATATAATTAACAAACAAATTTTACGTTATTTATAGTATTAGTATAGATTTCTACCTTGGTTCCCCGTACTTCACCTTTATTAAAGAACTCAAAATCAATCAACTCCGATAGGAAACCAGTAAGTAAAATAACCGAAATCTTTGCTAACAAGAACGGACAGCCCTTTGTTTTACTTTACTTATGGGCTACAACCTCTTGAAATAGCCTCAGACTCAAACATAGAGACGCAACATAGCGATACAAACGCGATAGAATGAGACGCTAAATCCTCCCATTACAAACTGTAAAGCCTCCCCATTGATCACGGTAACGCGTAAAGCCTTCAAAAAATCCAGCAATTTATATACTGTGTAATACGCCACTCTACCTATAGCATGAAATGGTTTAAGGCTATTTCGGTATTGTTCAACAGAGTACGATTTTACCAGTTTTGACGGGTTTTGGCTAAGTAGGTAATAAAAGTCACACGGATCGGTCGATCAAATTAAGACGTGATCACTGCTGTCATTAATTTTTGGCAGTCGTTACCTATCATCAGATAACCGAAAGTCTGACAATTAACCTCACCATGGGGTATTGTATTACCCACTGGGTTTTAAAGACGCAGTCACCATCATCAAAATTTCAGCCGAAAGACGTCCACTGCTGGACATAGGCCTCCCCCAAGGATCTCCACGACGATCGGTCCTGGGCTCTCGCATCCAGCGGTTTTCCGCGACCTTTACCAGGTCGTCGGTATCGAATGATTGCGACTAGTTGGGATCAGTTGGGATCGTTTGGACCGCCCATTGATCCGTTCGGTCCATACGATCCCAACTAATCGCAATCATTTGGCAAAAATGTGTTCGCCGATTAGGGGGCTGGTCGGGGCCTACCCACGCTGCGTCAAAATTAGGACAGGCAGTTGCTCCATGTAAAATACTGTTAGTCAGCTGCATCTGGTTAGACTGAAAACCAACCCTAATATAATTGGGAAAAGGCTATCCAGATATTGATCTCAAAGAATGAAACATTCAAGACTGTTTAAAGCAGTATAAGTTTATATTTGGTTTCTAATAATGAAACCCCTTTTCGAAAAGTTTGGAAGTAAATAATTTCAAGTGTTGAACTCTGTGCTCGCGACAGTTTCATCAATCTTACGAGTCAAAGAAACAACTAATTTAAACTGGCCTTTCTCTCGTTCAGCTCGGGAATAGAGACAAGAAATGAACCAAGTTCTTTAATAATCTGGTTCTGTTATTTTCTATCGATATAGAGGCTGGTTGAGATTTCGTCGCGCAAAATGTGGCTAAAAATTCAGCATATGATTTTAAACTCCCTAGCGTAGACATATTTCGTCGCTCAAAATATCTGCTGTTTCATCGAAAAACACATTAGGTACCTAAGCGGTCAAAATGTATTGAATTGCTTTTCTTTAAACAATCGATGATGCAGGTTTCAAAATCATGTTTTGAATGAAAGTCAATTCTTGCAAATAAAAACGATCTGAATCTAGTTCCAATCACTTCTCAGTGATAGTCAATGTTAGAAACTTCTCCGAAATGGAGGGAAATCGTTCATAGTCTCAACATGTCAAAAATATCCCAATATTTTTGTCTGACTGAGACTGTGAACGTGCTTGAAATTACTAGAATTGTCGCTCAGGTTGATCGTCAATGTCTCTGTCGTGTCATCCTGTGTTGTTGTTAATCATCATCATCATCCCAGTGTTAATCCCAGTCGCATCCGAAGTCTTTTCAGCTTTGGAGTCTGGGGTTCGCTTTACCAGTCCAACTGCTGATATGGCTAAACTTCGACATTTTCCATGAAGCGACTGCCGTCTGACCTCCACAACCCGAAGGCGACATCGAAGCATTGCAGTTAGACCAATTGTAGGACTTTTGAGGGCTCTAACAACCCGTAACGACTGCCACTAGATGTTCGTAGGGCAACCGGGACCCGAGGCACGACCAGACAAGTACAAATATTCATAATCATGCATACAAATACTTGCACTGTGCGGGGATCGAACCCGCGCCACCTTGCGCAGCGACCGCGTCCGCTACCGCTACGCCACGGAGGCTGTCCCTGTGTTGTTGTTAATGTTCATGCCTTATTAAGAGCTGAATCAATGTGTGATATGCTATATGCTCAGCACAGCTAGCTTTTAGATACGTGGATATTAGGGGCCTCAAATACCATTAAAGGTAAGATAACATTTTGGTAAGTATATATATGTACACAATATGTAAAGAAAACCCTGTCCGACCCAAAAGGATAATAAAGGTTAACACACGACCAAATAAAATATGTAATTTTACATAATCATCATAGTAACAATAGTAATGAATTTTGAAATAATCTTTTTTTTTCGTGAATTAATTCCAAATTCCCCAAAATTTGGTCATTTTAAAAAAGTGACATCACCATTTTAGACAAAATTTTGTAATTTTGAAAAGTCGTAAGTAGGTAACACTATTTTAGACAGTATTATTCTAAGTGATGCGACCACGTGCCGCGTGCCCTGCCCCCCACCCGCGCATGTATTGCCTACCGCACATGTATTAAGAACCTCGCTTTAGCGAAATAATATTATTTTAGGGGGATTTTTTAAAGTTTTGTCCGGCTTTGTAGGCATTAGTAGAATCAGCTATCGATACCTAACAGTACCTTCACGGCTCGGTCAGGATTTTCTTTACATTTTGCATAGATTATTTGAGTATGTGTTTTCTAGAGTTAAGAGTTTTATGTCATTGTTTTATTTTCTCTTCACCACCCACCGTTGACTGATAGAGAATACCTAAAGCATTAAGTCCGACTTTTTAGAAATAATAATTTTCATCACTGAAAGTTTAAAAGTAGAAATATGTTAGTATCTAAGCGTTTAACATAGAAGTTGGTCGCTTCACAACCACAAAGCGCAATAAGTTTCAATATTCGCATGAACTTTCCTCACACATTTAGTTCCACAATTATGACTTGGCATAGAATAGACTGGCAATAGGCAGTTATAATAAGCTGGCGATGCAGAAGCTCTGAACTCTGGAATACTGTTTGAGGATAAAGATTAGGCTGTGGCGTGGAGTGCCGACTAAAGCGGGACATTTGCGCCTTAGGGTCCGTTCTCCACTGACGTCGGTTTTCTGAGAAAACATTTTTGTTTTTTGTTTTGTAGATATTTTTTGTGTTCCGGCAGAATATGATTCAGAAAAAATTAGGAAGATAAATAAAGCGTAACAAAGAAAAATAAAATCTTTTATCTTAATAAAATTAATTTTAGATATTATTTATGTATTATTTATTGTACTCATAACTCAAGTGTATTTAGCAGTTATTGAATTAATTTATATAAAACATTTCAAAGTAGCTATCGAATTCAAGGTTTGCTTTTTAGTTTCAAGTTTTTATCATGTACTTTAATGGTATTTAGTTAATGTTCACGGACAAAAATACTTTCTTATAATGATTAAGAATTCAGGGTTTTCAGCCATTATTCCAGGGAAATTGTTTGCCATTTCTAAAATCACTAAATATTCATCGCAGCAATTTCATCCACATTCCTGCCAAGTAATTTTATAGAAACATTCTTTGTTTTGTATTTTATTTTAGTAATAAAAACAAATACATATAGTGACAGTGAAAATGGCATTTCAGGCCTTTGAAATACTCCAGTACCCTAATTGCGAAACACACTATTACCACAGTCTAAAAATCATACAGTCGTCCGACGAAGACGTCTAGACAGAGCAATCGTGCGGGTTGTGAGGGACGAGACGCGGGTAAGCGGCACCCGAGCTGCGAACAAAACGATGTTCGTAGCTCGGTATCTATCATTAAGGGCTAACACGTGTTTCATCATTGAGATCGTTTCACACATTGTGAAACGATCCGGATTGGCTAATGTCGCTATGCTTTCCGCAAACACCGCTTTTTGCGTTTTGCTTTGCTTTTCGGCAAACATATAAACTGTTTTTCGGGGGGTTTTAATCGATTTCTTTGTACAACCCAGTACAGAACACCACTTGTAAACCATTTTATTAGATAACAACAACAAATAATAAATAAAAACAAACACCACTGAGAACCGAAAACCGCTTGTGACGTCACTAAAGCGCGACGCCATATTGCTATAATATATATCGTTTTCGCGGCTTATTTGAATTTTGAATTTTTATTTGCATATTTCTTACGAAATACGTATTTAAAATTAAAATCAATACTTTCAGGGAACTTCTTAACCGCAACCAAGTAATTCAAGATAAAAATTATAAATCTGTCAAATAGCCTATTGCTTCATATGTTCGAAGAATGTTTTTGATCAACAACGTAAATAAAGCAATTAATGTTGTTTACCTGTCAAAATGACACCCATTGCTACTAATACTGTGTGTATATTACGAATTTATAATTACCCTGCAGACTTCAAACGTGACGGCAACGCAGTGTCCAAGTGTACGTGGTACACTCTCAAGTGTACGTGGTGCACTCTCAAGTGTACGTGGTGCACTCTCAAGTGTACGTGGTGCACTCTCAAGTGTACGTGGTGCACTCTCAAGTGTACGTGGTGCACTCTCAAGTGTACGTGGTGCACTCTCAAATGTACGTGGTGCACTCTCAAGTGTACGTGGTGCACTCTCAAGTGTACGTGGTGCACTCTCAAGAGAGAGCGGTGCGTTGACCTGTGGCGTCAGCTGTTGCGCGGGCATGCGCACGCGTAAGCTGCGTGGCGCGCTCGGTAACCACACTGCAACAATTTCTAAATGTATTTGGGAAAAAATATAACATTGTTTAAAAATGATTGGAATCGATTCAGTTGCTTATTCTGAACAAACTACATCCAGGTTTTGTGTAATGAAAAAATAACGTTGTATAAGAATGAAATCCCTAAATATAATGAATCTGGTACGAATTAAAGTTTCTATATTATCATTAACTAGCGGCCGGCAGCGACTTCGTTCGCGTGGAGTTAGTTATGCTCCGCTCCTATTGGTCGCAGCATGATGTTATATACATATATAGCCTAAAGCCTTCCTGGATTAATGGGCTATCCAAAGCAAAAAGATTTTTTCAAATCGGACCAGTAGTTCCTGAGATTAGCTCATGCAAATAAACAAACAAACTCTTCAGCTTTATATATTAGTATAGATATGGTACGGTGGTAACCCTTACTGAGTGACTCCGACACGCACTTGGCCGCTATTTTCTAAAACATTAGTAAATTATGACATATCAAGTTTTAGCATAAGATCGGTTTAGTAATGTTCCAATTTCTCATTATTTTATTCTTTCTTTCTTTGTTTTTTCCATCCAGTTATTATACTGATGAGTTTCCCCTATCGCTTCCAAATAGGCAGTGGACGACGACACTTAGCTGAAGGCGCCACATTAATTCCTCGAAAACTTCTTAGTTCTGTCTCGACGCTGCATCCCGGCTGCATCCTTGCCGTTTAAATTTCATAAACATTATAAGGTACTATGTAATACGACTTTATACTTTGTCACGCTGAAAACACAAGAACATTGTTATGAAAAAGTGAGTTGGTTACTTAGTTATCCTGGCAGCCATCAAAATTTAATTTAGTAGAAAGCGCACTCTCTCCGTAATGTATGCGGAATGCGCGGGCTTCTAGTTGGACGTCTTGAAGCAGTAACGAGACCTGTACAGTCATCCCCCATACTTTTTTATTTAGGAAGCCAGCAGCGCTGTGATGGATATTTAAATAGAATAATTTAAGTATTCGCCTTATTTAAATTTTTTACCTGTTTATGTAACGGATATTCTTCCTCAGATGCTTGATAAATTGAATTTATTATTCACGTACTCTCTACGAGAATAATAAAGGTGTGTTGATGTTGAGTTATGTCTTTATTTGAAAATTGCGTTCCTTTTTGCGTCGGCGTGTGCGTACCGGCAAGGTAATCTATTGGTAATGCGCAAAAGTTCCAAGTGATTTTTAAATAAATCCTATAAAGACCAGAATTTATCCATTTGAGCTAATTTATGAGAGCGTATGATACCCTTATAAGCTCTAAAGACTCTTTCCAAAAGTCTCTAGGCGTCCTTTTTCCCATTCTTACCAATAGGCAGTGACAAATTATATTTACCAGCCTTTCTGAAGTATTTTATTACTTGTAGGTAAAAAAGAAGCTCATTTCCGACACCTGAAATGAACTATGCGCCTTCGATAAAAATATATTCACATGGAAATTGTAGTTTATCGAATTGGCTGAGATTGAAATGTTCAGTTCCTAATCGATACTAATTCACGCTACATTTTCCTACCTATTGGAGCTCTGGGAACGGGTTAAGGGTGGGATATGCGCAAGAGAGAGGGCAGATTTATAGTGGCATTAGATTCGCATTTGTAGCGCAGTGCAGCTCCGGCTACGGACGTGCTGAACGTTGCCCTCTTGCATAATATTAATGCGATAAACTACTTACGGAAATTGTGCCTTCTTGCTTCCTAGTTTCCAAATATTTCTACCATACATATTGTATATTTTTGGATTTTGTAGTTCACTTTTAAGAGACATCTCGGTGGTAGGCCATATCATCGGCTGCCGGCAGAAGTTACCACCCACCAGACAAAGTCTTGACGCCAAGCGAAAAAGTCGTTTTCCGGTCTGAGCAGTTGTGTTGCGATGTGGGCCGGGTATGATGCGTCAAATGTTGTTGTTTCGGGAGTTTAGTCGTGGAGGGTCTCAACATCAATCTCCTTCTGGCGCAGCATCGTTGGTCGTGTTGTTAGGTTTAACATTGCACCTCCTCGCTCAACTGCCGTCTTCCTTCCTATTCACTAAGTTTTTTAAGTGAATGGGCTTAATAAACTAGCGCGCTTTACCATCAACGATTGCATCACTGCTTACCATCAGGCGGGATTGCAGTTAAGGGCTAGTTTATAATTATTAAAAAAAGACATATTTCATTGTCATGATTATATTAAAGGACCTTCACCAAACAAGATATTCTCATTCTAGCCAATTAGCTAACTTATATAATCAGCTTATAACGTTCCCGCTGCTAGTACACAGACCTTCTGTCTAAGGGAGAGAATGTTAATCGACCGTAATCCACGGCGTGGGTAGATGTCATATGTCGTCGCAGTCTAATTTATTGTCGTGTTTAATTTATTGTCTTCATCTTGTATATTTCTTACCTTTAATCTTAATCTTGCCTGTGGCTATCCCATCATCTGCTACTACACTAAAAATTTGTTCGTCTACTTAATATACGAAGACACTGGCCCCTAAGATACAGGTTTTTCTCGGTGGTAGGCCATAATATCGGCTGCCGGCAGAAGTTACCACCTACCAAACAAAGTCTTACCGACAAGAGATTCGTCGTGTTCCGGCATGATGTCTGCGATGCGTCAAATGTTGTTGTGCCGGGAGTTTGGTCGTGAAGGGTCTCCACATCAATCTCCCCCTTTTTTTTTTTTCGGGGTGGAAATCCTCATAGGATGTCCGCCGCCCTGGGTTGGGCGACGGGGTCTGTCAGACTTTTACTGACTAAAACCACCCCGGTGTCTCTTCTATCACGAGCAAACGCGTGAGGCCGCGGGAGTCTAAATTCTTCCACGGCCCCACACCCTCGTGCTGGCCCGGTCTGTCCGGGCCCCGTCTCCTGCACGGGGTAGTGGGGTGTTAAACTACCCCGTGCATCGCCTCAGGGGCGTGCGTCGACACTCGCGCGCGCCTCCGCCTCGGGGTCCATCGAATAGGGGGCGGGGACTTCCCCATGTCCCTCGCCCCTGGACCCATTCATGGGGGGCGGAAGAGGGCGTTATCCGCCCTTCTTCGGCGCCCGGTGCGTCTTCTGCGGCCCGGGAAGGGAGTTGAGATCTCCCTCTCCCGTTCCGCAGCTTCCTTCTGCGACATCACGTCCTCGCAGAAGGACACCACTGCATCCCACGACTCTGCGCTACCGACCATCCTCCGCACTACTGCCGGCAGCGTCAGGTCGCCTCCTACTTCATTTGTGAGGACACGGCGCTGCTCCTCCCAAGCTACACACTCGGAGAGCGTGTGCTGCGCCGTTTCCTCCCCGCATTGGACGCAGTGGTGGCACCGAGCGTCCGGCTCCCTGCCTAAGCGACGCAGGTACTTGCCGAAGCAGCCGTGCCCCGACAGCACCTGCGTCACCCTGAACGACAGGGAGCCGTGCCTTCTCCCGAGCCAGTCGTCGAGTACTGGCCGGATCGCCTCGACGGTAACGAGGCCGGCGGTAGGGCGCATAAGCCTCTGCCGCCAGTCCGCCACCAGGACCTGACGGAGCTCCTCTCGGTGCAGCTCGATCTGCCGCTGCACCGGACTGGAGCCCCGTTTCCGCTCTTCCTCGCGCCATCGGTACAATGACGCGAGTACTTTCGCCTCTAGGTCCCAGGGCGGGGATCCGGCCAGGACGCAAGCCGCCTCGATCAATCTCCCCCTGGCTCAGCATCGTTGGTCGTGTTATTGGGTCTAACATTGCCCTACCTCGCTCAACTGCCGTCTTCCTTCCTATTCACTAAGGTTTTTTAAGTGAATGGGCTTAATAAACTAGCATGCTTTACCATCAACGATTGCATCACTGCTTACCGTCAGGCGGGATTGCAGTCAAGCGCTAGTTTATAATTACTAAAAAAAAAAAAAAACAGGATCCCTAGTTTAGGAGTCAGGACTCAATTTTTGCATTGCCTGTACTTTACCCATTTCTCTTACACTATTGTTGTTCATTATTGTTCTCTCTTTTAGCAAATAAGCGTAACTACGCTTACCTGTACTTACCTATTTTTATCATTAATTTGTGGTAATTTCCTAACTAATACTTACACTAAACGCTTGTTTCATTGTCGTCCATATTAGTCCCTAAAAGTGTGAGAACAACCATTACATTTCATGAAATGTTACCTCGTAATAGGAATATTATGAAAGCAAGGTGTGAAAAATCATTTTATTAAAATTTAAAGTGGATGCCACAGCTCTTCCGAGCAAGGAATTTAATAAATCTTTATGAGATTTTGTAGTACAGAAATTCAAACTGCGTACTCATGTATATTGAGTATTCAAATACATATCTACTCGGTAGCTGTTTTCGACAGCCATATTTTGGACGATTTGTCTCGGGTAGATCCACATTGGCCCCGATTCCCTAGTTCACAAACTAAACTAAATTTAACTTCAGTGCAACATTTTCTTCTTATTTTCTAAGACAGAAGATAATATGTTAGTATAGACCTGTCAAATTAGTCCGCGCCTGACGTAAATTGCTGTATTTTTAATCGCCATGTTTATAATCGCGTCTAAACTGTCTATGGAATATCTTAATTTGACAGGACTAAACTAAAATGTTATCTTCTATCCTTTTCTTAATGAAATAGAAAGAAACAGATGCACTTAACATTAGATTAGTTTGGGAACAAGAGAATTGCTGCCATTTTGTGTCATACTTACAAACAATTTTGCAAGGTATAATCTATTCTGCGTCTAGTTCACAATCATGGATTCTTCATTTTCATTATGTTAATTCATGCATACCTAATGAACATTAACACGTTCATTTCCAGGAGACTCCGGAAAATATGTTGCTATCTCAGTATTTAATATAAGTAGCTGGTTCTCCTTTACTACCTTGTGGCATAATTATCATCATCTCAGCGTTAATCCCAGTCGCATCCATAGCTTTTTCAGCTTTGGAGTCTGGGGTCCGCTTTACCAGTCTAAAGAGCGTATTCCAGAAGGAAACTCAAGCATTGATCTCTGCTTAATCATTACTTAAAACTATTTTCAACCAATCAAATGGCTTGAAACAAGACTTAAGTAGAGCTTGAGTTTTGAGTGACGTTCTGAAATACGGACCTAACTGCTGATTTTGGCTAAACTTCGATATTTTCCGCAAAGCGACTGCCGTCTGACCTCTACAACGAAGGCGACATCGAAGCATTGCAGTTAGACCAATCGTTGGACTTTTGAGGGCTCCAGCAACCCGTAACGACTGCCACTAGATGTTCGTATGGCAACCGGGACCAACGGCTTAACGTGCTTGCCTAGGCAAGACCAGATCAGTGCAAATATTCATATTCAAGCATACAAATATTTGCATTGCGCGGGGATCGAACCCGCGCCTTCTTGCGCAGCGGCCGCTACCTTGTGTATCAATCATTTTATTTTGCATTTTATCCATCTACATCTCGTTTTATTTTACACCTACTATTAAGTATTATTTCAGAACTAGCTGTGACCGCGACTTTGATCGCGTGCATGTCAGGAAATACATTAGATTTCAAGAGTTAAATGTTTTTGCGTCGAATCCATATTCTTTTTCTAAAATATAAGTCCCGTCAGTCAGTTTAGGGGTTATGGGGATTAACACGTAGGTACAAACAAACAGCCCAATTGTTTATTGTTATAGTTACTGTTTATACTGGTCCGAAATGTTATTTATTTATTTACACTTTCGCACAAAGAAATGTACAGAGGCGGACTTGATGCCTTAGGCATTCCCTACCAGTCAACCACGGGTGGTGAAGAGATTCGATGCCAGGTGCTTTAGTAAAAAACAATGATAAGGAAATAAAACACTTAACACTGTTTAAACAAACAGGTACTTAAATAAACTACAGACATATACATATTACTAAAGTCATCATCATCATCTCAGCGTTAATCCTAGTCACATCCGCAGCTTTTTCAGCTTTGGAGTCTGAGGTCCGCTTTACCAGTCTAACTGCTGAATTTGGCTAAACTTTGGTATTTTCCGTGAAGCGACTGCCGTCTGACCTCCACAACCCGGAGGCGATACCTAAGCATTGTCAAGTTCGTTTATGGGGTACTGTGTAAAATTTTATAATAAAGTACCGCTAGAGATTCAACAGCTCAATGAATCCAATTTTAAAACATGCATTAAACGCACGCTGTGTAAGCAAGCATATTATAAACTGGAAGATTATATCCTTGATAAAAATGCTTGGATAAATGCCAGTCCTGCTCCACAGCCACAGACAATTTTGTAGGTTTGGAAGAGATGCCATTCCCCCTTTTTGTTGTTTTCTAAATATTCCTTTTTTTATTTTATTTGTTTATTTCAACGTTGTGCACAATATTTTGCAATAGTATTGTATAATGTAAAAGCACTTTTCAAGTTTGTGAATGTGAGGCACCATGGACCATAGTTTTTTTTTTTTTTTTTATATACAATATGTTAAGAAAACCCTGTCCGACCCGTAAGGATAGTAAAGGTTAGGTAAACATATGACCAAATAAAATATGAAATTTTACATAATCATCATAGTAACAATACTATTGAATTTTGAAATAATCTTTTTTCCCCGCGAATGAATTCCAACTTCCCCAAAATTTGGTAATTTTTAAAAAGTGACAACATTATTTTTGACGGTATAATTCTGAGCGAATCGCGATGCGACCGCGTGCTGCGTGCCCTTCCCCTCTTCGCCCGCGTGCCGCGTGCCCTGCCCCTCTTCGCCCGCGCCTGTATGATCTACAGCACATGTTTTAAGTTACCTCTTTTTACGAAATAATATTTATTTTTTTAGGGGTTTTTTTTTTTGAAGCTTAGCCCGGTTTTGTAGGCTTTAGTAGAATCAGTTATCGATACCTAACAACACCTTCACGGATCGGACAGGGTTTTCTTTACATATTGTATATATATATATAACTTGTTTGACATTGCGAGATTGGCAGTTGAGAATTGTCATGCTCACTCAAATGTCTTGCTGATGGTGGCGCGTGTTGTTGGGTCATTTGGTTCCCTTCAATATGGTTGAGCTAAGTGGGGCTGATGCGCGCGTCATGCTCGTGAACGGGGGCCGTCAGTGGAGACTGGTCATCTCTTAGCCGCCAGTGGGCTTAATTCATTTTTATATTTTAATTAATTTTACATTGTGCTCACATGATAGAAGCAACATAAATATGTAACGAAGAAATGTAACCCATATATTATGATTTTAAAAGAGTGTCCATGGAGTTTCTGGCACGTTCTTCTCCATAGAGATCTACGCTTTGGAACGTGCAATTTAGCTTCACTTTTCTTGAACTGACCGACATTGACTATTCAAAAGTACCAAGTGATGATTAATTTGAAATAAACGATTTTGATTTTTGATTTTGATTGCAGTTAGACCAATTTGTAGACTTTTGAGGGCTCCAGCAACCCGTAACGACTGCCACTAGATGTTCGTATGGCAGCCGGGACCAACGGCTTAACGAGCTTTCCGAGGCACGAACAGACGAGTGCAAATATTCATATTCATGCATACAAATACTTGCACTGTGCGGGGATCAAACCCGCGCCTCCTTGCGCAACGGCCGCGTTCGCTACCGCTACGCCACGGAGGCTGTCTTAAATAAGCTACAGACATATACATATTACCAAAGTATATACTTATAATATATACAAAACTAAAACTTGGGACGGAGGTGTTGAGATGACTCTACCCTAATTGTTTAGAAAAAACTCTGCAATTTCAATTTCCGCTTAAATGCAAACCGGCCATCCTAATATCGAGATGACGCGCATTCCACAGAAGAATGGACCGAATATGAAATGATGAATAAAAAAAGTGAAAAAGTGAAGGACAGAGAAAATCCGAATTCTGAAATTAGAAACAGATACTTACTTCAATTTTTTCTTACTTACTTCTTACTTCAGTTTTTTCAGAATAGGCAACTGAATCGATTCCAATAATTTTTATACCATCTATACTAATATATAAAGCTGAAGAGTTTGTTTGTTCCTTTATTTGTTTGTTTGTTTGTTCGCGCTAATCTCGGGAACTACTGGTCCGATTTGAAAAATTCTTAGGCTATATAACATCACGCTGCGACCAATAGCAGCGGAACATACCTAACTCCACGCGAAAGAAGTCGCTGGCGACCGCTAGTGTTATATATTTCCCAAATACATTTAGAAATTGTTGCAGTGTGGATAGCGAGCGCGCAACACAGCTGACGGATCACACAGCTGAGATCTAGTACTAGGCGCATGAGACAGGACCGCAACGCGTCGCTCCCCCCGCGCCGCGCCGCTGTAGGCGCGGGCGGATGAGCAGTGCGTTGACCATAGTTTAGTTGGGACAATCAGATGAGGTATCAAGCCCATAACTTTGTGGTTTTTCATGATATCTCGCTGAAATCCTTACTTTCTTATTATAAATGGTAAAGTGAGTTTGTTTGTTTGTTTGTTCCTCTTTCACGCCGTAACTACTCAACTGATTGCTTTGAAATTTTGCAGACGTAAAGTTAGAAGTCTGGATTAAATAATAGGGTATCTACTTTTTATCCTGAAAAAATTTTCACTCCCCCGAGGGAAATCTAAGAAGCGCGATATAAATGAACTCCAAGCAGGCGAAGCCGCGGGCGGAAAGCTAGTTTTGTACATAATTATGTAGATTCTTTACATAAAAATAATGGACAGGTGTTTCGGGTTTTGCATATACAAAAATAACGTTGTATACAGTATGTTAAATAACAGAGGGCGTTCCCTTAAACTCGTATATATCATTAATACCTAGATTAAAATAAAAATATCAGCATAGAAAAATAAGCATAAAAAATCCGAATAAAAAAAAATTCTACCTGTTTTAAATCAAAATAGTAGTCGTCATGTATAAATAAATTGCGACGTTGCCGTCTTTCATGTTCGCGTGTACAGTGTGTTTCTTTTACATGTCAATTTAAAATTTTTATTGAATATTTTCATATTGGAAAATTTTTTAAAACATTTTGTTTTCGAATGGAAATATTTTTTTTAGCATGTATGTATGCTATACTATTTCGGGTTAACGGGAACGCCCTCTGTTAGTTAACATACTGTATATATCAAAGTACTGTCGGTACCTAATCACATTGAATTAAATTATAGTCAAGTATGTGGTGTTGCTACTAGTCATTAACATTTCAATTTAATTTCCAAATGCAGGTAACATTTAATTAAAACATAATTTAAGTTCCAAGATTTAGTTCAGCATGGCAGTACCCAGCGAGGCGGCGCTGGCGACCACTACATTGCGGTTTGCCATCGCATATCAATGTTCCACGGGACAATAATGTCCGTCATTGAAACCACATCCATTTCGCTACGTAAGCTTCAAAGGAGGGTATAGACCGCAGCCGATATTGAACATTATAATCTCGGGGATGGGATGTGAAAATGTTTTTGTCACAACTGATTTGCATTAGAGCACGATTCTAGTACGATATACCTACCTAATAAATTGGTGTTTTGGGAAAGGAATTTAGCAAAATATATCTTTTTTAGGGTTATGTAATTAACTAGGAATCCTTATAGTATCGATAATCTCAGTGACGGTTAGCACTAGAAAGCTGATATTTGGTACCAATATGTATATCAAACAGGCCGACATAGCGGCAATATATTTAGTGGAAAAAATGTTTTATTTTCTATTTATTTTTTATTAGGGTGGTACCATACCCCCAATATAACTATCGTAACCCTAAGATAAATATCGTGTGATTGTGATATATTGTGGCCATAGGTGTTTAGAAATAAATTTGAGCTTAGTAAAATATTTTCCTGTGACTAATCTAATCGATATATTTATTATTTACATTTTTTTTTTAAAGGTAGACTGAGAATGTGTTGAGGTACACGATGTTTAATTTATTGTATTGTCAGCACCACTCTGTATTTGTTTAATGGGGCAAATAAAGGCAGATTTAATAAAAAAAAGCAATATGTAGGAGCACGCTTATAACAAGGAGGCGGACAACATTGTGATGCACCTCTCGCGTTGCTTTCGTATTTACCGGAATTTATGATTTCATTTTGGTGTCGCATATTTCAACTGAGCGGCATTTTGCATCGAAACGGGCCGCAATAACATACCGGATTCGCTTTGTTGTTCCTTACAAGCTTAATAAATACAACTGTGTCGTTCCCGTTATTTTAATTTATTATGTTTATGATCGCATTTGTATAGTACGATTTGTCTTAGTCCTTTTTTTTTTTAGGTTGATATCTACACAAATACATATTTAAATAGCAGCCGTTCATTGGCGCGCTGCGTCTCCTACGCTGTAGGTATGTATGTATTTGATTTTCATTTTGCACATATACCCACTTGTAACTGTATATAATATAAAGTAAACTAGGTACACAACTTTATCCATGGGACCTATATCGTATTCGCGAAAAATTTATCAGCCCATACACTACATACTTTACTTTGAACATATGTACCTTTCTCGTAGCTGTCAGCGTAGGCTCTTTTTTATTAGGACTCAATTCGACGGAATCTTTTTTTTTTTATGTACCCATGTTCACTCATTACTCTAAGACGCCTGACCGATTTAGAAAATGATCTTTTTGTTTGATCAGGTGGTCCCATAGTCACTATAGTAATCAGGTCTGGATCTGATGATTGAAGACCAGAGAAATCAGGGAGAACTTTCAAAAACCGTAGCGCCGACTACTGCATTTCTAAATTTTGTCATTAAGTATTGTAATGCACTGTAGTTTAATATAGTCTGGAGTAGATCTGATGATGGAGCAAGAGACAGTCGAGCTACACAGCCGCTACCTTGCATTCTGCTTGATTTTTTTGTATTGATAAGAGTTTTACACCTAGATGGATTATGATTGTCATTAGGGGTCTTATTATGAAGACGAAGGACAGTTAAGGAAATTTCTTAACAGTTTATAGTAGCTACTCTGTGTTTGAACTTAATTAATTTTTTTTTTATATTTTTTTATTTTGATTTTTTTTTATTTATTTTCCGTGTTGAATGGCGCCGCACAACTAAAATCATCAGTCATCGTAATTCATAATGATGACCACGACCACTTTGCGTGTACCGACTAAGAAGAAGTAGAATCGCGTCATCTCTAGTAATGCTCATACTGTCATTTTGGTCCCATAGGAATTTTATAGAAATCGGTTAAGTAGTAAGTTTTTAAAACAAAATTAGGGGTAAAAATTAAAGTAAATATAATTACGTAGTTTGCTTGCAGGCTTTTTTCCAACTATGTTTGCCTCAGCGTCCAGTCTGACCGGATTCAGCTGAACAGTACTGTTCACAACTAAAAAGTGTAAAATAATGTTTTTGACACCGACTTCCGAAATTAGTAGTATTTTACTTTGTAGTGTTTTTTGAAACTCGGTTGTTTGTTTTTTTTTTTTTGTAAAAAGTTCTTATTTAAACTTTAATTATTGAGCGTTAAATTCAGGTATAAAATCTTCGGTTTTCAATATACCCCTGATGAATTCCAATACTCCGTCAAGCATATAAGTATTCGGACTGTAATTCCAAAAACAGGGCCTCCATCCGGATGTTTTTGTTTGTCGACGTCTCTTTGTCTAAATATTTGAAATAACTGATCATACAGATTGTATGAGGTTTGAAACAATGGCATAGCTAGCAGGTAGGAGCTATTATACGTGTATGGATTGGCGCAAAGTTATATTAACAAGGAGAGTTGCAATAGAGTTCGTTTTTCCTTTAACACAGCGGGAAGCAACCTGTTGTGAAGTTTTTAATTAAGTGAGGGGTTGCACAGTACCGTGATCCTTTTTGCTTCTTCCTGCAGTTGAAATGACTGGTTCTTACATGAATTTTATAGCGAAATGAGGCTACTTTTCATATCCTGTTTGTTTAATGCACATTGTTTTAAGAGAAGTGTTGTTGAACAAAGAAATGCCGCAAGGGAGAATAAGGTAGGCTATTTGAAGTGTTTGTGCCGATGACACCACTCCGTAGGTAAAACAGTTTTTAACATATCTTTCTTTATCGTTGTACTATCTTTCCGCCCGCAGCTTCGCCCGCGTGGAATTCGGTTATATCGTGCTTTTTAGATTTCCCTCGGGAATATCAAATTTTTCAATAAATGGTAGCCTAGACTGAGATGGTACGGTCATGTAAAGCGAAGGCCGGACGACCATGTTGTGAAGAAGTGCCTTTCCATGGCTACAAAAATGAGAGGGAGGGGAAGGCCCCCAACTACATGGATGACGAATATCCGCAAGGATATGAAGCAGTTGGGGCTTTCAGATGACGACGTATATCAGCAGAATAAGTGGCGCCTCAGAACCAGGAAAGCCGACTCCGCGTAACGGGAAAAGGCGAGGCGAAAGAAGAAGAAGAATAAATGGTAGCCTATGTCCTTTCTCAGGGTCTAAAGATTGTCTGAACTTGATTGGCTGAACACATTGCCCGTAGGACCGATGTCCGATGGGGCCGACGGGTTCTCGAGTGGCGACCACGAACCGGAAGACGTAGTGTGGGTAGGCCCCCGACAAGGTGGGCCGACGACCTAGTGAAGCGCTGGATGCGCGGGAGGCGCAGGACCGGTCGTCGTGGAGAACTTTGGGGGAGACCTATGTCCAGCAGTGGGTGTCTTTCGGCTGAAATGATCATGACGATGATGTAAGATTGTCTGTGCCAAATTTCATCAAAATCGGTTCAGAGGTTTAAGCGGGAAAGCATAACAGACAGACAGAGTTACTTTCGCAATTATAATATTAGTATGGATGATCATTCATCATCATCCCAGGCGTTAAATCCCAGTTGCATCCGAAGCCTTTTCAGCTTTGGGGTCTGAGGTTCGTCTTACCAGTCCAACTGCTGATATGGCTAAACTTCGACATTTTCCATGAAGCGACTGCCGTCTGACCTCCACAACCCGAAGGCGACATCGAAGCATTGCAGTTAGACCAATTGTAGGACTTTTGAGGGCTCCAACAACCCGTAACGACTGCCACTAGATGCTCGTAGGGCAACCGGGACCAACGGCTTAAACGTGCTTTCCGAGGCACGACCAGACCAGTACAAATATTCATATTCATGCATACAAATACTTGCACTGTGCGGGGATCGAACCCGCGCCACCTCGCGCAGCGGCCGCGTCTGCTACCGCTACGCCACGGAGGCTGTCATTTTTATGGATTTTAAGGAGGTTTCATGGAGGATTAGTATGGATGATAATGGTATAAATGTTAGAATTTCTTGCCAACGGCTACATCATGAATGATCTAAATTCTAAGTTATACATACTGAGGTTGTGGCAATTTTGGCTCTATGCCTTCCTCTTTTCATTTTCTTTGTTTCTATGAGTATGATTACTTTATTTTGTAATATTCCTATGCGAGTCCCAATAATTTTTTTATTTTTGCTTTTTGAATAGTATTCACATAAATCTAATAAAAAACAGTTTTAAGAAGTAAGTGTTAAGTGAAACTATTCTTATGATTCACATACTAATTCTTCGTCATATCGCACATATAAGTTGGAACTTAAAGTATTTTTTTTTTAAATACGGTGGTTCTTATGGAAGAAAATATGCGGGAAATTACTGGTTTTGTATTCATAACTATACATACTAAATTAAGGTAGTTTTCAGGGTCTATGAGACGGTCAGGCCTACACAATGACTTGCAATGCAGTCTCATAAAGGAGCATATTATGTTCGCACTGCTGAGACACAGGCATACACTCTTCGAAAAGGAGTGGGCTGTTTTACACCACGCGTGTCACCACTGCTCTCTGATTGTGTAACTTATATATATAATAACAATAAATAATATTTAACTTAAACAATTTTTTTAAACAAAGTGAAGTCCTAACTCCGCACTAGGTAACAACACTTGCTTTGAGCCATTGTCTTTTCTCTCAATCAGTAGGTTCTGGACTTTTTTTTACAATATTATCATAATTATTATTTATTTATTTTTGTTTTTACAAGCACTGAAACACACACCCCCTGAAAACACACGTACAGACGTTTCGATATTTTTACAAATCGCCATAGTATCGTGCGAAGCAAAGGCGTGTTGCTAGTTCATATAGGTATGTATTATATAAACAGTATACATATATGTACAATTGTACATATAACCTTATATAAACAGTATACATGTATGGTATGTACCTACATATAATCTACTAAAATTAATTATTTGACGCTGTCGTGAACTAGACCACGGTAATTACGAAAGTTATCTACAGAACAAACCGAACTACAATAGTGGGTATAATTACTGTACCCTCCATTTGTACTAAACCATTTAATAACATATCAATAAGTTGGTCCAACCTTGGTATATGTATAGAACAATATATTATTTACGAAATAATAAGGGGATTCGATACCTAACGAACCAAATGCCGTGACCGAGTTTCGACGGCACCTATCAATTGAGCATTTTTATAATTACTTACTAAACGTATAGGAAATACCTGCAAGTTTTTTTTTTTTTTTAATAATTATAAACTAGTGCTTGACTGCAATCCCGCCTGATGGTAAGCAGTGATGCAATCGTTGATGGTAAAGCGCACTAGCTTATTAAGCCTATTCACTCAAAAAACTGAGTGAATAGGAAGGAAGACGGCAGTTGAGCGAGGTGATGCAATGTTTAATCCAACAACACGACCAACGATGCTGCGCCAGAGGATGATCTGGAGACCCTCCACGACCAAACTCCCGACACAACAACATTAGGCACATCATACCCGGTGCACATCGCAACACAACTGCTCAGACCCGTCCTCCGTACGGCTTCACCAGACATCATGCCGGAACACGACGAATCGCTTGGCGGCAAGACTTTGTCTGGTGGGTGGTAACTTATGCCGGCGGCTGATGTTGTTGCCTACCACCAAGTTATAGTTATAGTGTACTAGCTTTCCGCTCGCGGCTTCGCCCGCGTGGAATTCGGTTATATCGCGGTTTTTAGATTTCCCTCGGGATTTTTTTTTTATAATTTATAAACTAGCGCTTGACCGCAATCCCGCCTGATGGTAAGCGGCGACGCAATCGTTGATGGTAAAGCGCACTAGTTTATTAAGAGCCTATGCACTCTAGCCTTAAAGACACTCAAATTGTAGTCCGACGGAAACACCGCCGCTGGCAAATTGAATATAATTTTTTTTTTTCAATAAAAGGCAGCCTATGTCCTTCCTTAGGGTCTAAAGATTGTCTGTGCCAAATTTAATCAAAATCGGTTGAGTGGTTTAAGCGGAAAAGCGTAACAGACAGACAGACAGAGTTACTTTCGCATTTATAATATTAGTATGGATTAGATTGCGTAGGGTGTGGGGCAGCTTCAAAAGTGTCTCAGCATGGTTGGGAGATGTCACCTGGGTCACTATTCTCCCGGTTTATGTTTAGTATCTGTGCGTGCTAACATAATCATAGGTTTTACTAACAGTCTTTATGAGTCTTTGGTATTTGAATAAAGGTAATCTATTCTAATAAATCATCGTCGACAGAAAAAAAAGCGTCTTCATAATTATATTAGGGATGTTTTCTGGGTACAAAAAATGATTCTATTTAGTCCGTCATTCAGTTTATAGAAAAATATTGGATACGTATATTTTGTTTTAACAAATCAATAAAAATTGACAAATATAAAAGGCATCAAAGATCAGGAGTGGTGGCTGGTGACGTCACTGCTCGCTAAAAAGTGTGCGTGCAGTGACGTCACACGAGTTTTCAACGCACTGTGTCGTCTTCATTTTTTGTTTATATATCAAAAAAGAAAAAATACGTGTCAGTATTTTTTTGGAAATCTGACTGACGGACTAATTAGTTTTTTTTTAGTCAACTACCCTATTCCACATAGTTTACTTGTCTGTGTTAACGTGGCCGTCCACGTTCACGTTAATGAAGCCACATTAGAATTTATAAAAGTGGACATTAATAACACAAATGCAACGTCTTCGTCTTATAATAAATTGAAATAAATGTCATAATGTTCTTAGTGGAAGTCTGCCTCAGCCTATAGATGTCCACTGCTGGACAAAGGCCTCCCCCAAGGATTTCCACGATGACCGGTCTTGTGCTGCCCGCATCCGTCGGCTTCCCGCGACCTTCACCAGGTCATCGGTCCACCTTGTTGGGGGTCTCCCTACGCTGCGTCTTCCAGTACGTGGCCGCCACTCCAGAACCTTGCTGCCCCATCGGCCATCGGTTCTACGAGCAATGTGCCCTGCCCACTGCCACTTAAGTTTAGCGACTCGCAGAGCTATGTCGGTGACTTTGGTTCATCTGCGGATTTCCTCATTTCTGATTCGATCACGCAGAGAAACTCCTAGCATAGCTCTTTGTTTAGTGGAAGTGATGAATCATAAATGCAAAAATTAAGTTACAAATCCTACCGTAACGTATCACATTCGGATCTTTTTTTAATATTATAAATTAGACCAAAGTCTTGCCGCCAAGCGATTCGTCGTTTTCCGGCATGATATCTGGTGAAGCCGTACGGAGGATGGGTCTGAGCAGTTATGTTGCGATGTGTGCCGGGTACGATGCGTCAAATGTTGTTGTGGCGGGAGTTTGGTTCGCGCAGCATCGTTGGTCGTGTTATTGGGTCTAACATTGCACCACCTCGCTCAGCTGCCGTCTTCCTTCCTATTCACTAAGGTTTTCTTAAGTGAATAGGCTTAATAAACTGGCGCGCTCTACCATCAACGATTGCATCACTGCTTACCATCAGGCGGGACTGCAGTCAAGCGCTAGTTTATAATTATTAAAAAAATGTGCTTAACCGTGACCCACCTGATGGTAAACAGTGAAGCAATAGATAGTTGATGGTAAAGCGAACTAGTTTATTAAGAGCCTATTCACTCTTGCCCTGAAGACACTTAAATTATAGTCGGACGTAAATATACTAATAGGATCGTAAAGACACAAGTCTGTACATGCTTTGTAGAGAGACTATGTCACCCTACTATACAAATATTATGTAGTAGCGTGGCATATTAATTCGTAACAAATATTATGGGAGGTTTTTGCGCTATAGTATTCCTTCGGTAAGGATTCTTGGCTTAAAACCGTGTTATATAAGTAGTATTGTTTTGTTTTCAGGGGTTTTGTTGCTATACATATACAATATGTAAAGAAAATCCTGTACAATCCGTGAAGGTATTGTTAGGTATCGATAACTGATTTTACTAATGCCTACAAAGCAGGACAAAACTTAAAAAGGAGTCCCCCTAAATAAATAAATATCATTTCGCAAAAGGAGGTAATTTAATACATGTGCGGTAGGCAATACATGCACGGGCGAAGGGCAGCATGTGGTCGCATCGCTCATAATAATACATGGAAAATGGTATTGTCACTTTTTAAAAAAATACCAAATGTTGGGGAAATTTGGTATTAATTGGCAAAAAAAAAAGAAAAATTAATTAGTATTGTTACTATGATGATTATGTAAAATTTCATATTTTATTTGGTCATGCGATTACCTAACCTTTATTATCCTTATGGATCGGACGAGGTTTTCTTTACATATAGTTTGTTATAGGGTTGTGTCTCTGGGTTATTTTCATACACTGGTGGGGTGGGACACAAAAAAATAATTATCATGCGTGGCGTTTCCGCGGCCATTGAGGTGGCGACCTGAGTCGAGTATGACTCGACGAAGTTCCGTCAAACGGCTTTAGAATATCCACAGTCCTTTGACAGTTCTTTTCACAATGATATTGCATCCATATCCAAATCACAGTCATCTTTATTCTCATACTAATAAGGTTGCTGTTGCCTTGCTGCCACTGACAAGTCTGTAAAAATAATTATGACCTTTATTTTCGTTTCGATAAGGTTGCTGTTAGGTTGTTCCTGACAGAACTAAAGTAAATGTGAACAGACTATATGTACTCGTATATTTGTTGCCAGTTAGGTACTTGGCGACTCCATTATGTTATGTTAGGTATATAGGAAGTATCGGTCTTCGTGGACCCGTCACGGTGTGCTGTCATCTCTTTGAGATGCGCGTGAAACACAACGCGCCGGAAGCAATCTATTTGTCTACTATAAGTCTATACAAACATTACGTTATTACGTGTATAATAGGTATAATTTTGTTGATAACCGACGAACAATTTTAATGCTAGCTAGGGTCTAAAATTATGTGCAAAATACATGGTTTTAATTTATACGTCTATGTTCAGGTCAACCTATATAACAATAATGATTAATTTTGTCACTGTTTTCTTTTTATTTACTACTAGGTTTCCGCCCGCGGCTTCGCCCGCGTGGTGTTTGGTTATATCGCGCTTTTTAGATTTCCCTCGGGAATATCAATTTTTTCCGGGATAAAAAGTAGCATATGTCCTTTCTCAGGGTCTAAAGATTGTCTGTGCCAAATTTCATCACAATCGGTTGAGAGGTTTAAGCGGGAAAGCGTAACAGACAGACAGACAGAGTTACTTTCGCATTTATAATATTAGTATGGATATTAGTTTTGCTTTGTGTCCAAATTAGGAAGTATCTCCAAATTAGAATGGAAATAATGCCATTATTATTTTGTTGTAGCGCCAGTTATTTTTAAAATCCTCCATATGCGAATTTCTAGTATCTTAATTATTTTTTGAAAAAAAAAGTCATAAAAGAAAAAAATAAAAAAAAAGTGTGTGTGTCAGCTCCGACGCACGACTGGAGTTTACTCCTTAAGTAAGAGTAAAAGAAAAAGAAAAAAAAAAAAAAGAAAAAAAAATTAAAAAAATAAAATAATAAAAAAATATAAAAAAAGCAAAAATTATTATTATTCCTTTATTTATTATACACACTTATGAATTACATTTTTAAATATTTCTACATTAAAATATATAAAAAACATTTAAAAATATAAAAAATAGTAGCCCACCGGTATCGGGAACAGGGTCCAAGCTACCGGCGGTCAGGGCTTCAGAGAGAGGAACTTCCTGACGATGCGAGCCGTGTCCAGCAGTACCGCTTTCTGAATCAAGCCCTTGATCCAGCTGCCTAACGAGAGCCTCCTGAGGTGTTGGTCGAGGCTCTTGGCTATTAAGCCATTGGCTGTCACGACTATCGCTACAATGATTGCTGAATCCACTTCCTACATGTCGACAACCTCGTGAGCCAAGTCAAGATACTTGATTTGTTTATCTTCCTCAGCTTTCACGAAGTTCTCATCATGTGGGATGGTTATGTCAACAATCATTGCACGCCGTTCTGATCGATCCACCAGCACTATATCAGGCTTATTGGCAACAATAGTCCTGTCAGTGATGATGGATCGATCCCAGTACAATGTGATATGGTCATTTTCGAGAACTGGGTCGGGCATATACCTGTAGTAGGGCACCTCCGACTCCACAAGGTTGTATTTAAGAGCAAGTTGCTGGTGAATTATTCTGGCTACAAGGTTGTGTCTATGCAAATACTCTCCGTTAGCCAGACGAGAACACAATCCAAAAGTTATGCAGCCCATCCGGCCCTGGAGACTTCCAATTAGGCAACGGACGGACTGCACGAGCTACATCTTGGGGGCAGATGGTAATAGCCCCCATTTCTGGTACTGGATCGCAGGCTCGCTCAACATCCCGAGTCCAACCACCTTCGGTGTGACTGACAGGCACCGACCAGATATTGCGCCAGAATGAACACGTGGCATCGTCATCCGGTAGGCGCATGTCAGTGACACCTTGGTCTGACCGCTCCCAAGCTCTATAGACCCGCCTTTCATCGCTTTGGAAATTGCGATTCTGAGAATACCGCTCCACTCTTCGCTTGTACCGACGAATACGGTTTGTCCATGCATATAACTTCTGTTTAAGAAAGTCGATGCGCTCTGTGACGCGGAACAAATAGTCTCGGGTACTAATATCAGTCCCCGAGAACGCCCGCCTCACAAAGCGCATCACTCTAGGGCGTGTATTGCCGTCCCTGAAACTAATAAACTTGCCAATGAGTGCTCTAGTCTCTCCGATACGACGCTCAATCCTGCACTGCCAAGCTGGTACAGCTGATTTTGGTCGTATGGCTCTGTCACTGTCTGGGAATTTGACATGAGCCACACGACATATCGCAACAGCTCCACAGTACAAGATTGAGTGTGTATCAGTCAGATTTTTGCTGTCCTTTAAATAATTGGGCAGCTGAGAGTCTAGAGCACACACCAGCGCCTTGTTTTTTTTATGCGTGGGCAAACGAGGTAAGTGTGGTCTAAGTTCAGGCGGAGTAGAGCGGTACTCACGGAAAGCATCCTCCAAAGCGCTCCTTACTTTTTCATTGCACTGAGGAGTCACGGATATAGTCTCATCATCATCCTCTTCATCGACGAGGTTGGGTCGCGATGGAGCACTGTTAAGTTGTACCGCGACCAGTGATGAAGCAGGCGTAACATGGCTATTCCGTGACTCGAGGCGTAGGCGATCAAGCACCACATCATCCAGCATATGGTTACGCTGGATGACCCGCACCTGATCCGACAGTCGATGCGCCGACACGTTGACAGCTGGCTCAAGCACATGAAACAGAGAGAGCATCCGACCATGGTACGCAGTCAAGTTACTTCCCCCCTCTGTAGCCCCAAAGTATGCGCGCATGACGTTCTCGTTGATTGATTGAGTCCATTTCATGCGCTGCACATTTCCACCGGTAGCGGGGGCCCTATCAGAGGCCGGTGGGCCTCGAGGTCCCAAGCAGTCCGGCGGCCGGCGTCCTCCCCGTCGCGTCGGCGAACAGGTGGTGGCGTCGTCGGCGGAGAGAAATACTCGTCGCTCGAGCTCAACGCAACTGCCGCGGCCGGGGTCATCACAGCGTTCACAGTGGGGCTGGAGACCGGCGGCGGCGAGGCGGAGCTGGGCGACGAGTCCGGAGGTGGTGAGCGTGCACGGCGAGCGGCAGATCTTGTCAACATCTTCGATATTATTTTCTATTTTTTCTAATATTTCTCGGTTTGACATAACAGATGTCACAGGTTTTCTTGGCTATTTTTGTTAAAAACATATTCAAAAATTATTTGCGTTGTATTGGTATAGGTTCTGATTTTTACGTCTTTTTACTTCTTAAAATAAATATAAAACAGCTTCTATTATAATAATTTTAAATATAAATGCGATGAGAAAAAATAAACGTTGACGTTGACGTTGGTGTTGCCGTGTTCTTTTTTTATTATTATTATTTTAAAAAATATTTATAAAATAAATCATAAAAAATTAAAAAAATATACTTAAAATTTATTATGAAAATTTTAACCAATTTTAAGAAAGTTGATAATAAAAAAATATTTTATAAACATTTTTTTTTAAATTATTATAATTAATTTTTTTTTAAATATAACATTATCATAATAACTAACAAAATATAGTTGTAAAAAGACAATTATGCCACTTTTTTAGATTAGAAAGTTGCGCACCCAAGGTGCGCACTAAAATAGTAACGCTTAAAATTCGTTACTCGTTAGTAGGTTTTACCCCTCGGATTTTGCTCATACCGGGCGCCTTATATATGAAAATCGATTCTTAAGGAGTAAACCCCAAAAAAGTTATAAAAGTCTGACTTTGATGTAGTCGATTCTAAACCAATTATCACATATAACTACTTTATTCTGTTACACGTTGTTATCATAGGCTAGTTCCTTATTTTAAAAAAGAAAGTGCGTGAACCGATTCTCGTTTCCCCAGTGATGCTATTAGGTGTCATGCGCATACCGAGGATATTGGCATTTTTCGGGCGCAATTACTTTCACTATGCAGTTTGAAGCAAGAAAAATCCGATTATTCTGCGGCAGAAAATATTTTTAAAGAATAGAGGTGTTACATTCCGTGAAATTTCAAATCGGGCGGAAAACTCTCGATCGGAATAAGTTCACAAATGAATGAAGAAGAAAATGCAGGAGAAGTATTCTCGTTTCAATAGTGTTTGAATTGTAAATATAATCACCGGAAACGCGATGGCGATTACCTGCATCGTAGAACTTCGTAGAGCGTCGTAGTACTCGTAGACTCGGCAGTCTACGGCGTAGCAATTTTTATGATTCTTAGTTTTTATTGTCTACGCAGAAAATGTTGACTTGTTAATGTTTTTGACATGATTTATGATATATTAATTACAAATACAACAAATACAAATATTTTATTGGGATAAAAATACATTTTAAATTTTTATGTACTTACATTAATAATGCATTACAATAGGTACAATAGGCTTATCCCTGTCCCCTAAACTAGGCTAGGCCTGTATCTTAGGGGGCAGTGTCCTGTTATAGGGTATGCTATATAATGCCATTTTCGCAGGTGTGCCAGTGGACTAGCTAGTTGTTGAATTTTGACCTTGTGTCAAACTTTAAAATTATTAATTAATTATTGCAGGAATGTCTGTTTGGCAGAGACCTGCACGGAATCATAAATAAATTAATTCAATCTTTTATGCTAAACTATATTTAAAATATATTGTCATTTTCTATTCAAATTCCCTCATTTCCCTTTGTTTTAGTAAAAAAAATATATAATACTGATACAGAGATCCTTGTTGAAACACGCAATCGCTGCAATAAGGTATGTAAAGAACCACAACACCGTTATATCCACACTTCAGTTGAAAACGGATATCCAGTAAAAGTCTGGTAATTTCGCAAATGCATGGATGTTGGAAAATCACGCCAAGAAACGCTTCCCAAAGACTTAGATATTGATCTACGGAATCAACACTTCTTCTCTTCGCCTCCCTTGCTTAATGTATTTCCAACGGCGGTTTCGTAGTTGTACCTGTATGACCGTGGGCCCAGAAGAGTCCTGATCTTCGCGGTGTTATACTTCTGCCGGTGTATCTCAGTGCGGCGTTTTATCTTCTTTACTTTAGGCAATATTTATCAACTCCATCACCAAAAACCTTCTTTCTTCCTACCACCTTTATGCAGATGACTTGCAAATTTATAAAGAAGCTGGCCACGCAAATTGAGCTGACGACATTCAAATTTATCAACAAAGATTTGTTCTCATTCTGTGAGTGGAGTGAGGCGCATGGATTGCATGTTAATCCACTCTCAGACTCAGGTCATTGTTATTGTCAGTTCAAGGATGACCCCAAGATAAACTGGTCGCAACTTTTGGGGAAGTTCAATTTAACGGAACTGCTATTCCTTTCAACGAGAAGGTTAAGAATCTTGGGGTTTGGATCAACAAGCATCTTTCTTAAGATCCACAGCTATAGGATGTTAGTCGCAAAATTTTTGTATTTGGTAAGTCTCTGAGACGGCTGCGGAACTTTCTTTCCACTGCCACTAAAACTGCGCTTACACAATCACTTTTACTTCCCATCCTTGACTACGCAGATGTCAGTTATCTAGATCTTACTGAGGCACAACTAGATAAACTTGAGCGACTTCAAAACTTTTGCATAAGATTTATATTTGGCCTGCGCATATTTGCGCAGGCCAAATATCACATATCTGAATTTCGTACAAAGCTAAAGTGGTTTGCCACACGTCTTCGTCGGAATTCTCATATCCATATATTTCAGCTGTACAGTTTTTTTTTTACTAATTATAAACTAGTGCTTGACTGCAATCCCGCCTGATGGTAAGCAGTGATGCAATCGCTGATGGTAAAGCACGCTTGTTTATTAAGGCTAATCACTTAAAAAACTTAGTGAATAGGTAGGAAGACGGCAGTTGAGCGAGGTGATGCAATGAAAAACCCAGAGGGAGATTGATCTGGAGACTCTCCACGACCAAACTCGACATAACATTTGGCGCATCGTACTAACACACATCGCAACACAACTGCTCAGACCCGTCCTCCGTACGTCCGTCATGCCGGAACACGACGAATTGCTTGGCGACAAGACTTTGTCTGGTGGGTGGTAACTTCTGCCGGCAGCCTACCACCACATAAATTAATCCTAAAACTGCCTCTTATCCTAAAGAACGTTTCAAGTTCCTTCGTGACACACATAATAGATATCTGAGGCCATCGAAAAACTTGATATTAGAGATCCCGATGCATTCCACTAGTTTCTATGATAAATCCTTTACTGTACAAGCAGTTCGGCTATGGAATGACTTGCCCGTGTGCGTAAGGCATGCTCAAACTCTGTCCACTTTTAAAACTATGATAAAAAAACTTCCCTCTCTTTAAACTTATCTGATTAAATAGATGTATATATTTATTTAAACTAGTATTACAGACTTTACGTACATATTTATTGTATAATCTATGTATATAGTACACTGTAGACTACCTATATTATTTCTCTCTCCTTCCCCTTAGTATTCTATACAAAGGTTGTCTGTAAAAAGACCGCCCATTGTGTCACTATTTCTAAATTCTTTATACTTATTTTCTATAATCCATATGGTGTACACAATAAAAAGTATTTTTATTCTATTCTATATATAAGTTTCTTTTGATCAAAGTTTATATCTTAGATTCCACATTTACACAAAGATATTACGTATTTACAATATCTTGAATATCTTTTTTTATATTGTTATATTGTTGTTTATTTCATGTTATATTGTTTTAAGACAATCAGAAGTGAAAACCGTTCGTAACAGAAAATATAAACAGCGTTTTAGACGTCAAACAATACACACATAACACAATTTTACGGCTTCCTATTCAAATCTTTTGATTAACAATAAACGTTAATTTAACGCAGCAAAAAGACGTTTCCCATATTTTTTATGTCGACAAGCTGAGGAAATATTAAATTTATGATGTCCCCAGTCATTACGGCGATTTCATCAAAATTTAATTTATTTGAATAGCAACGTGAGGGAACTCCTTTTGATGCCTCTCCCGCAACAATAGCAAGTAATGTTCTAATTTCTTATGTCGAGATTACTTTATGGCCCCGTGGGGTATTTTTCATATTTGCGAGATTGTTATTTTTATATATGAAATCGTATGTAGCAACTGTTATACTGTGAACGAATTAGAAACGAAGTGCTATGCTGCCATAATACTACTATACTATTAACCCAAACGATGTGAGGCGGATTTACACTTTCTCGAAGTTTAGATGTCAGTATGCATATGGTTACATGGTTGGTATGGTTTTCTTGAAAAAAAAAAACACTACAAGAAATTAGGCTGAAGTTTTTTATTTGTAATATATCATGAATGCGCTAAGGAATTGTTATAAAAGAGTTATTACTTCGCTTTTAACTGATTGTTTCAAGATCTAATAAAGCTGGCTCACACCAACCAATTTCAACGCAGACTCGGCTTGTTTGTTAAGCAGGCATACCTTCTCGAAACGAAGCTCATTTCTTATTAAAGGCCTATAAAAATTTAAGAGCCCTGTTTCAATCGCAGCGGATAGTAGAGGGCGCCACCGGAACTGAGCCGGGGACCGCCATAACCGTAACTCACGTACCGGTATCCGACTGCGTTCAAAAGTGATGTTACATGTGCCCCTATTTATGTACGCTAGTACCTCGGCCCGATTGATGGCGATTAACTTCGGGTACACACTACACAGTTCGGATTAAATATATTCGGGTCACAACTGACAATTTATTGGGCAATTAAATTGTGTTTAGGTGATGTTGGGCGCCAATTTATATTAACTACCTGTCACTTCAATTGAATTATTTATGGGTGAAAATTTATTTTTCATTTGAATTCTTCAGAATAGTATATTAGCTTATTTATCGTCGACATAGAAACGGCGTTAGGACGCAAAACTAGGGCCGTATTGATTTTTTAGGGTTCCGTACCTCAAAAGGAAAAAACGGAACCCTTATAGGATCACTTTGTTGTCCGTCTGTCTGTCTGTCTGTCTGTCTGTCACCAGCCTTTATCTCAAGAACGCGTGGACGTATCAAGCTGAAATTCACATGAAATACTCGGGTCTATTGTCCCTTTAAGCTGTGAAAATATCAAACTTCTAAGCCAAGCCAATCAAAAGATACAGCCGATTATGTCGATATTTTCAACAAATTTTCGACACTCGCAAAGGAATCAAAACCTAAAGGATACTTCCCGTAAACTCAGAATCTTGAAAATTGGCATGAAGCATTGTCATATAATGCAAATATAGGAAAAATTGCGAAAATCACATTTTTTTAGTTATATAATATAATAAACATATTTTAATAAAATGGAACTTACTACCTTATTTCTCACGAACGAATAAAGTTATCAAATTGAAATTTATACCAAATACCTAGGTCTATTGTCCCTTTAAGCTGTGAAAATATCAAACTTCTAAGCCAAGCCAATCAAAAGATACAGCCGATATGTCGATATTTTCAACAAATTTTCGACACTCGCAAAGGAATCAAAACCTAAAGGATACTTCCCGTAAACTCAGAATCTTGAAATTTGGCATGAAGGATTGTCATATAATGCAAATATAGGAAAAATTGCGAAAATCACATTTTTTCAGTTATATAATATAATAAACATATTTTAATAAAATGGAACTTACTACCTTATTTCTCACGAACGAATAAAGTTATCAAATTGAAATTTATACCAAATACCTAGGTCTATTGTCCCTTTAAGCTGTAAAAATATCATACTTCTAAGCCAAGCCAATCAAAAGATACAGCCGATATGTCGATATTTTCAACAAATTTTCGACACTCGCAAAGGAATCAAAACCTACAGGATACTTCCCGTAAACTCAAATCTTGAAATTTGGCATGAAGGATTGTCATATAATGCAAATATAGGAAAAAATGTGAAAATCACATTTTTTTAGTTATATAATATAATAAACATATATTTTAATAAAATGAAACTTACTACGTTATTTCTCACGAACTAATAAAGGTATCAAATTGAAATTTATACCAAATACCTAGGTCTATTATCCCTTTAAGCAGTGAAAAAATCAAACTTCTAAGTTAAAGCGATCAAAAGATACAGCAGTTTATACCGACACCTTAGACGAATTTCCGTCACACGCTAGGGAATCAAAACCTACAAGCATTAAAATTATAACATTAAAATTATATTTACAATAGACAGGACATCACGAACAAAATCCTAAGCCAATACTTTTATCGACTTGGTTAAAAGTCGCTCAGTCTAGTCTGCGCGTCAGGACGTAATTTGTGTCCACCAAGAATAAACATTTTCTAAGGAAATATGCCATGTTGCGCTTTGTGTTACTGTACATCTCGTTATAGTAAAACGACTGGACCTAACTTCGGAATGTTTTTCTATGAATTATTTATATTTCGTCTGCAATTCAAATTTAAAAAAAATCTTAGTTCTAGAAAATTTTCCATTATTGTAATAAGCGCCCTCTATTGTTGAGTAGTTTTACTATTTTCTTGTAGAGATGTAGTAATGTTGTTTATCGATTTAGTTATCGATAATACTTATTAAGATGAATACATTTTGTTGTATTTTATTGACATTTAAAATATAGCTAAATAAACTTAAAATATTACTATATTTCAAGTTTATTTATTATTAACTCTACTTAAACATAATCATATCATATTAATAAACAAAATTGAATGAACAATTACTATTCATTTATCTAGGTTTTTGTTATTTTTGGTTTCCGAATAAAAATAATGTCGTAGGGAAAAAGTGGATACGATTTGTCCAGATAGACCGTAGAGAAGAAAATTGGCTTCCGTCTCATTCGTCGAAATTATGCTCAATGCATTTTAAAAGAGAAGTTGTCTACTTTGGAAAGACTTGTCGATCTAATTTAAAAAAAAAAGAATCGGTACCTTGTATTAGAAATGAAATAGTAAGTTATTAATTTCAGTACTTTTTTACTTCACCGTAAAAATTGGAATAAAATTTACGGTTAAGTGGATAAGTACATAGATTACATAACTTATTTATAATGAAATATATTCATAAAATATGTAGGTACGTATATGTAGTACAATGATTGCGAGCTACTTTGTGATTTTGAGGATTCCGTACCTAAAAGGTAAAACGAACCCTATTCATGAGACTTCTCTGTTCGTCTGTCCGTCTGTCACCAGGCTGTATCTCATAAACCGTAATAGCGAGACAGTTGTAATTTCCAGAGATTGTGTTAGTATTTCTGTTGCCGCTATAACAAGAAGTACTAAGAATAAAAATAATAAAATATTTAAGGGCGCTCCCATACAACAAACGTGAATTTTTGCCGTTTTTTGCTCCATATTAATAACGGAAACAGATAGACGCTTAAAATGATCACAGAATATTTGGTTATATATTCAAATTACAAATAAATAATTAAAATGAAATAAATCCTGAAGGCGGGCTCCCATACAATAACCGTGATTTTTTTGCCGTTTTTAAAGATAATGGCGTACGAATCTTGTAAAGGTCTTGCTCCAGAAGACTACCATTTTTGTCGTGATTTGGACAATTATCTACGTGACAAGAAGTTTTCTTCCCAGGAGGCAGTTCTGCTTTCACACAGTTTGTGCAGTCTAGATCCTCAGAGTTCTATCACAAAGGCATAAACGACCTTCCTATATATTGATTATAAATGAATTACCTAAAAATTAAAAAATAAGCAATTATTTACATTTTCAGTACTAATCGGCAATTTTAAACTTTAACGCCTATTATATTAAAAGAATTATATAAATAAGAAACTTGTAAACTTGAAATTACCCATAATTATTCTGCTTCCTAATTTTTTGTTTCAAGCTATCATAATGCGAAAAAACATCATCTTAGTAACTTCTTTGAATATTATCGATAACTTTATATCGAAATGATACAAACCCTACCACAGTTTTTTGCATTGCCATTTAAAAATATTTGCAAACAAACGTGTAAAAAGAATAATTTTGTTAAAAACGAAATGCAAACGAAAATTGCAAAACAAAATGCGCTTTATGGCCTAAAAGGTCTATTACACTCAAAAATCGCAATAAACTGAGCGTTAAAATAATTCGTAAGCATAAAACATCTAAAATGCCAATAGACGGTGTCACGGTAAATGAATAGTAGCGAATAAAATTCTAAAACAGTTTTTGTTTGTACAAGACAAGTTTCACTTAATTTGTTTACTTTTCAATATTTATTTACCCGATTTGAACTATACTAGGGTATTAAATCGGATCTGGCAACATAGACCACACTGGCCACCTACCGGGCAATAGCTGAATATATTTTATATAAACTTATTTCATTTTTACTATTTGATGTCTCCAATTGTCGATCTAATTTTGCTATATTGTACTAGATGGCGGAACTGAGCCATGGGATCACAGTTTTTCTATGCCATTCTCTATATATCTTAAATCTCTTTGCCTACAAGGTACTTCCCGTGAACTCAGAATCTTGAAATTCGGCACGAAGCAACGTTATATTATAGTACAGACAGATAAAGGAAAAATTGTGAAAATGATAAATTTGAAGTTACATAAAATATTAAAATATTATTTTTGCTTACATGACATAAAATATTTTTTTAATAATTATAAACTTACTACCTACCCTTTTTCACATGAACGCATAGAGATATTAAAGTTGAAATTCATATCAAACACTTCTTAAATCTAATTGCCTCTAAACTGTGAAAAATTCTAAATCAATGCTAGTATTATAAATGCGAAAATAACTCTGTCTGTCTGTTACGCTTTCCCGCCTAAACCTCTCAACCGATTTTGATGAAGTTTGGCACAGACAATCTTTAGACCCTGAGAAAGAACATAGGCTACCTTTTATCCCGGAAAAATTTGATGTTCCCGAGGGGAATTTAAACAGCGCGATATAACCGAACTCCACGCGGGCGAAGCCGCTGGCGGAAAGCTAGTACATCATAAATTGTAAACCGCTACGTTTGTACGGCGGAACCCTCGGTATGCGAGTCCGACTCGCATTTGACCGGTTTTTTTGAATGTTGTTAGGATAGATAACGATAATGACCGATTATTACCGTTGTTGTCGACGGATGCTCTTCTGAGCTAATGTCAACTAATGCCGGTGTTCCTCAGGGGTCTGTTCTCTCTGCAACTCTGTTCCTGCTGCATATTAACGATCTGCTGATGCCCGGTATTTATGGGTATGCAGATGACAGCACAGTTGTAGAGATACCTGCCGGATGCTCGGGCTAGTAGGGAATCAATCCGGTCCGAAAGAGAGGCCATGGTTGAGCGAACGAGTGTTGCACTGCAGGCAATCTCCGAATGGGGCAATGCCAATCTTGTAGCATTCAATGCCGCCAAAACACAGGCGTGGCTTTTTACCGCCAAAAGGAGCCCGTTTACCTTGGCTCCTACTTTTCGAAATGTGTCCTTGGAGTGTTCCGACCGCCTTCAGCTTTTGGGAGTTGAGATTTCCTCGAACCTCAATTTTGGGCGGTTCATTGAGTCCAAGGCCAAGGTGGCTGGTAGGAAACTTGGCGTTATCGCAAAGGTCCGGCAGTACTTCACACCTGGGCAGCTTCTAATGTTATACAAAGCACAGGTCCGTTCGTGTGTGGAGTACTGCAGCCACATTTGGGCTGGTGCTGCCAAGTGTCACCTGGTCACTTTGGCTTCAGTGGAGAGACGTGCAAAGAAGCTGATTGGTGACCCTGATCTAACTCGAGTTGGTTCCAAAGCCTAGAGCACAGGCGTAGAGTAGCCAGCCTTTCGGTGTTCTATAGGATGCATTTCGGGGAGTGTGCGAGGGAATTGCATGATTTAATTTCCCCATCTCCGTTCCACCAGCGGACGACCCGTCGTACGGCTGGTTTCCACCCTTACGTTGTTAACACCACTACGATCCGGACGAAGCGTTTCGCCTCCTCCTTTATACCGCGTACATCGAGGGACTGACATTCTCTCGGTGGTAGGCCATAACATCGGCTGGCGGCAGAAGTTACCACCCACCAGACAAAGTCTCGCGATTCGTCGTGTTCCGGCATGATGTCTGGTGAAGCCGTACGGAGGACGGGTCTGAGCAGTTGTGTTGCGATGTGTGGCGGGTACGATGCGCCAAATGTTGTTGTGTCGGGAGTTTGGTCGTGGAGAGTCTCCAGATCAATCTCCCTCTAGCGCAGCATCGTTTGGTCGTGTTGGTCTTGGGTTTAACATTGCATCACCTCGCAAAGCCGTTCTTCCTTTTCTAAGTTTTTAAGTGACTATTCACTTAAAAAACTTAGAAATAGGAAGGATAACGGCCTATGCTTAATAAACTAGTGCGCTTTACCATCAACGATTGCATCAATGCTTACCATCAGACGGGATTGCAGTCAAGCACTAGTTTATAATTATTAAAAAAAAAAAGAAAAAGACTGGAACAATTTGCCAGCGGCGGTGTTTGCGTCGGACTACAATTTGAGTGTCTTCAAGGCTAGAGTGAATAGGCTCTTAATAAACTAGTGCGCTTTACCATCAACGATTGTGTCACTGCTTACCATCAGGCAGGATTGCGGTCAAGCGCTAGTTTATAACAAATAAAAAAAAATAAAGAAAAATCGAAGAAACTTCGATAGAACTTTCATAATAGGGATGTTTCCTGCTTAAAAAAATGATTCTATTTAGTCCGTTATTCAGATTAAAGAAAAATATTTGATACGTATATTTTGTTTTATCAAATCAATAACAATTGACAAATATAAAAGGCATCAAAGATCTGAAGTGGTGGCTCATGACGTCAATAGTCGCTAAAAAGTATAACGTACAATAACATCACACGAGTTTTCAACGCACTATATCGTCTTCATTTTTTATTTATATAAAAAATGAAAAAATACGTATCTAATATTTTTTAGAAATCTAACTATCGGACTAATTAGTTTATTTTAGTCAAATACCCTATTGCGGTGCACGAAAATACTTGAAATTTTCGGATTTCTTTAATATTTGACTTATTAAAAAAAGCTGTCTGATATGTTTTACGGTATAAGACAATTTATGCAATTTGAGCACAGGTATGTCTCTGTAGATCCAAAAAAACCAAGATACAACACTTCTAACATTGGCTACCAATATACGTACCTATATCGAGACAAGTCTGTTTTTCTGAGCATGTTTATCTATAAAATCTATTAATTTTACATCAGGGCCTGTTCAGTCACAGCATTTCTAAGTTCCAATTGGATGCGCATTGCTATGTGCATACATAAAGGTGAGTAACTCTTATGTTAACACTTCTTTGACCATTATTACTCTTGCTGGACATGCTTCTATAAAGACTATCAGTTGCCAGATTTTATAAGAATTATTTATTAGTCATTACATTCCCAGAAAAACTATCCTCAATTTCGACCGCAAGTATATGCCAAATCAAATCAAATTATTTATTTGCAGGTATACAAATAATCCTTCTCATATGAGAGGAGACCTGTGCCCAGCAGTGGGATGATAAAAGGATGATGATGATGATGGTACAAATAAGGTTGTGAGAAATTCAAATTGAGCCATACATTCTGTCCAAGATGGGTTGTGTAAAATTAAAATGATCTCAATATGAAGTTACAATAATATGAACAATATTCTTTTAGCAGATATCAAAGTGCAATTAATGTCAATGTACAAATAAAATGTCAAAATATAATTAAAATGTCTCGTTACAATTTCAATAAGCATAAAAATAAAACATGGTTAAAGAAATCAGTAATAGAATAATTGTAACAACTTTTTTGTAAGAATATGTCAGATTTTTAATGGTTTCTCTTTAATTTCTTTAGGTATCCTATTGTATACGGTTGGCGCCATATACATAGCGCTTTTTTTTACAATATGCCAACTGGGAGTCGTTTCAGACTGAATTTAATACATGTAGTGTATTATTTCACGCCAATGTATGTACATACATACAAATCACGAAAGTCCCCTTTCTGCCCATGGGCCTCATAAGGCAAGGCAGTAGGATTATGGAATAAGGGAGCCTGCACCTGTGTTAGTTAGGCTTTGATAAGATTTCAGTGGGACTATGAACTTGTCTCCTTAATTAAGAAAATGTGGGTCCATTGGTTTGGATCGCAGTGGCGATTTTCATTTTGGTGCGTTATTTCGTTATCATTTTAAAGTTTCTTTTCGTGTTTATTAAAAACGACCAGGACAGATACTTGTGTAATTCAAACCGCATTCTTAAATGTATTGATAAAAAAGTAACATTGGCTGAATAAGCCAAACGCGAAATTTCCGCGAGAGACTTCTTGTTTCCTTGGCCGGGTAACGAACTGTGTGCGAATGTTATATTTATGGACTTTTTCGATCTCACTTTTTCCGAGAACATTATTGCTTAGAGAGGAATAAAGCGATGTACAGCTACAATAAACAGTTTTACTGTTAAAGCTCAGAGTTATACGTCCCTACAAATTATATACATCGTATTATTTTTAAGGAGCCTTAGGCTTTGTTATTAGCTTTGGCCTTAGCTTTGTTCATGTAACAAAATCGGTATTGAAGAAAAGAGTATCTAGCCTATGACCAATTTCTATATTATGATTAATATTGCTTATTATGGGGGCTCGTGGCTAAATCATAACATAGGTGGATTGATGAGGTTCATGTACGCTTGCTGTGGTTGGATTGTAGATGGGGGACCATCTCGACTGTGTGTGATATTCAGTTAAATAACTAGCGACCCGCTCCGGCTTCGCACGTGGACAAATGATATAGGTACCTAAGCCTTCCTCAAGAAACGGTGGCCCTTCAATAAAAATAATGTCTATTGTGCCGCCCATCAGCCAATATCTGACTCTGCAAGATACATCGACCTTATTGTCCAAGGATAGCCAGTTCCACCACCTTCAAACAGAATGAAAGCCTACCGGGGTAGCAAGTTTGTTCGAAATAATGGTCCCCGCTCCGGCCCACTCACTCCGCGATTTAGACAGAGAAACACTCAAGTAGCAGGCAGCAGGTAGGGGTGCGAGCGGCACGCGGGTTTTTTCTGGTGTGTAGTTTTGAGTAAATAGTGATATCTCCTGAATGAAACAACCAATTCCAATAATTGAAAAAGAGATCTGCTTCTACTAAAATTACCTTTGATATGACGTTATTTATTTGGATAACGATGAATAATAAGCAACAAATAGTGGGCTCTGATTTTGACTGGCATTTTAATTAACTTTTCAAACATAAAAATGTAGTCATAATGAAGAAACTATAGTAGGTAGACATATAGTCTTGCAGACCTTTTTGTAGGCATTTTTAAGGTCTACAATACTGTAGTACATTATTTTCATCTATCTCATAGGGTTCAGCCAGCGTTTGTAATGTTAGCTCAAAAAAACCGGCCAAGTGCGTGTCGGACTCACGCACAAAGGGTTCCGTACCATTGATTTATGAAATTATAGGATTTAAGTTATTTGTATGAAAGATTACGCGGTAATAAGCGGTTTACGATTTACGAGGTATTAAAAAAAACTTCTTACTAGATCTCGTTCAAAACAATTTTCGTTGGTAGTTTTTACAGTAATGTACATTTCGGTTTAAAAAAAAATATTTTAGAAACCTCGATATCATTTTTGAAGACCTATCCATAGTTAACGTAAGTATGTGTTTGATGAAAAAAAAAATTGAGTTCAGGTCTAAGTATGGGGAGCCCCCAATATTTATTATTATTTTTTTATTTTTGCATTAAAATCTTAATGCGGTTCACATAATACACCTACCTACCAAGTTTCAACATTATAGCTTTTAGTTACGGAAAAAAATGGCTGTGACATACGGACGGACAGACGGACATGACGAATCTCTAAGGGTTCCGTTTTTTGCCATTTCGCTACGGAACCATAAAAATGGGTTTATTTTGCGACATGTGTTAGAAACCTCGTAGATAATAATTATAACACCTGCACAGATCCATCGATCAGGTAAAGCTATACTTGCAGCGGTTGGTCTGTTGATGGGTGACCATCTTTACATACCGGGATCCCTCCGTGCCTTGGACAGCACGTTAAGGTTTTGGTACCGGCTGTCATTCGTTTTTTTTTAATAATTATAAACTAGTGCTTGACTGCAATCCCGCCTGATGGTAAGCAGTGATGCAATCGTTGATGGTAAAGCGCACTAGTTTATTAAGCCTATTCACTTAAAAAACTAAGGAAAAGGAAGGATGACGGCAGTTGAGCGAGGTGATGCAATGTTAGACCAACACGAACAAACGATGCTGCGCTAGAGGGAGATTGATCTGGAGACTCTCCACGACCCAACTCCCGACACAACAACATTTGGCGCATCGTACCCGCCACACATCGCACATAGGGGTATTTTGCTAATCTAGCCGGCCAAAAACATTTTTTGGGGTTTTTGAGTTGGTAATGATGGAAATAAAACAAGCGCAATATAAACAGTAATTAATAATGTTTTTTTTTAATAATTTACGTAAATTGAAAAAAAAAATACTAAAAAACAAATAATTAAAAAATGAGATTCGGTCATATGTCTACACTAATATTATGTACATAATGATGGTTATGACACATATGATTAAGTATATTAATGTTACTAACTATAAGTATTTATTAAATCAATAAATAATCAGTTTATCTCATCCTCACTTTCTGATTGAAGTGCATCCGCTGGGTTTGGTTTGCTTGTTGCAGATACAAGCATATTCAATGATTCAGGAAGGAAAGAACACTTCTTATTTTTCTTTATTATCCTTGAATAAAGAATCTGAGCTTAAAAGTAGCTTATTGAAAATGTCTGTTACAGGTCTCTACTTTTCTTGAGTAGTCCTGTCTGTATGACTTAAAATGTTTCTTGCGTGCCTCTACTGCTTCTTCAGATAGTTGTCCTATAGTAACAATGAATTTTTTATTATGTCTGATCCGTGCACAAGTACTTTATGAAGTGTGGGTGTCATTGGGTGCCACGGGTAAAGTTTCACGTATAAGCAAGCAGTCTTCTGCGTATTTTTCATATTTTTCTAAATTTATCTCGTATCCGCTCGAAATCGTTTCCAGAGTCACTTTTAGTCTATATAATAGCGCGTAATCTATTCCTATAATATCTGAAGACAGTTTTAGATCTTCAAAAAAATCTCCTGCTATTGTTAACGTCATTAGTGTTCTGGCAGTTGTTTTCTTTTGGCTTCTTGAATTAAGCTATAACACGGAAAAACTTCTTATTCGCGTTTTTTGTAGAATCATACATGTCTTCGTGTTAAATCTGCATCTATAAACATTTTCAAAGCTTCCATGAGAGTTAGACGCGATGATTTTCTACACTTAGAGGCATCGAAAGCTTTTTTGTACTTCGTTGCAGGGTTTTATCGCGTTTTCCCGATTTTCTTTATTCAACTTCGGCTGCGTGAACTATAACACCATCTTCGACATTAGAACGGATCTCTGCAGTTTTTCTTATTTTGCTCCTGTCGCTAGATTCACCAAATGATTGACGAGAGGGCGACCTTGACGATTTGTAGTTGTGACTGGAATTTTGAAAGTACCTTTCAACCAAGTTTGTTTTTTAAGAAAACCTCTTCTTTTTAGTGCGATTTAATCCACCTTTGCTTTATTTTTGATTTGAAATGTGCTGAATCGTGTTTCAGTTTACTTAACTGACTTTCTGTAAGTAGTCTTGGGTGAAAAGATGGTCTCTCAAAAAACATTTTTTTTTTCTAACTACCTCAATTTTCATTCTTCATCTTATCAAAGAGTGATTTACGACTCACTATTTTGACTTCAGAGGTCCTAAAACCAAATTTAAACATAAATTAAAATTTCACTACTTTCGATCGTAAAAGATCAAAGTACTCTGCTTAGTGTATCTGCGCTATTCTGCGGCTAATTTATACAGCATTCGTTACTGAAGAATCTATACTTTAATCGTGAATGCCAAAAAAAGCCGGCTCTACCCGGATACTAAAACAAATACATCTTTAAAGATAAATTCCTTTAATAAATTTTCTCATTTTAGACATTATTATTCGATCACTAAAAATATATTAAACGGAATCAAATTTTATTAAATACATTATTTTTAGATTGCCACATACCTGTAGTCTCCGAATCTATTGCTTCCTTTTACCAGGTTAACACAGAAAATTGCTGTTTAGCTCACAATGTTACCGCTTTCCAAAAATCGCCGATAACTGATACGTACACAAAGTTCAATGATCAAGTACCAACTGAGTTTGCCGGTTAACGCGCAATGGGAGAGAGGTTGTGATGACGGCCCATGGTTCGTTGGAGTGTCCCCTGCCTCAGGAAGTCGAATGCAGTCGTATTTCTTTAACTTTGTTATTCTAACTTTTGGCCGCCTAGACAGTTAAAATACCCCTATGTGCATCACAACACAACTGCTCAGACCCGTCCTCCGTACTGCTTCACCAGACATCATTCCGGAACACGACGAATCGCTTGGCGGCAAGACTTTGTCTGGTGGGTGGTAATTTCTGCCGGCAGCCGAATTTACTGACAATTTGAGTTGATTGAAGTAATATTTCTCTTATGTGGAATTCTACTCCGTAACATCAGCGTCATTGCAAAGGGAGTTGTGTTAATTAGTATTAGATACAGCCCGTCCTCCGTACGTCCGTCTTGCCGGAACACGACGAATCGCTTGGCGGCAAGACTTTGTCTGGTGGGTGGTAACTTCTGGCGGCAGCCGATGTTGTGGCCTACCACCGAGAAACAACGTAGATCTTTGAAAGCCGTTATGGGTGGTCAGTAGTCCAGCTTCAGCAATGAGTATCTTATTACCCAAAATCTGGGTTGTATAGGTCACATAGGCAGTTGATTCATGTAAAATACTAGTATTCAGAAAGTGAGACTGGATGGTGACCCCAACATAGTTGAGAAAAAATCTAAAATATCATGATTTAAAAAAAAATCAAACTAAAAAGTTATAAATAATAAAAAAAAAGCGTTAGGTGTTGTTTGCCATAATTTTTGTATATTAAGCGCCTCACGCTTTATAAAAAATATTTTTAACTTTTTAGTTTGATATTTATTAAAAACATGTTTTTTTTAGTTTTTTAAACTATATTTAATTTCAACTTTTTAGTTCAATATCCTTAAAAAAAAACGAACGAACGAACGTATTGCAAACAGTGGGACATTTTACAGTAATGAGCCGCTCACTCGTAGTCCAAAGAGTTAGAGAAGGACAAACAAACAAAAATGAACAAAGATGGTTGTAGCGGTACCTATGGAGGATGAGTGAACTTTACACTCCCTTCCTCATGCCTCCAAAAAGGTGATTGCTTATTATGTTTTTTTTTATTACATCACAATATTTGTAAGGAACAAAAAGATACACAATAATTATTTTAGAAAAAAATGTTGACATAAAGGGTTATGTTAGAATTTATTCTCTTCTTTGAATTCTATACAACGCAAGACAAAAGTGGGGCTCGGACGATATGTTACGGTAACAAATAATATGTAATATGCCAACTGTGATACATCTAGAAACGACGGATTTCATGCAAATGCTTGTTTGGTCTACTTTTACTGCATTCAGTCCAAGCCAGGAGACCTAATGGGCTTCTGGAAGGAGGTGGGCTGGGTGGAATAGCCGCCAACGATCGCCATGGCCACGCACAATGGTCCACTGGAAGGGCTAAGTGCGGAATCCAAACCCATAACAAAGAACTGCATTCAGTCCACGGGAGAAAGAGGAGTATCAAGTTATCCAGTACCTGATTTGTGGAGATCAGTTAGGCAGTGGATTCTTGTACTGGTATAGCTTATTGGCTACTTGCTAGGTTATTGCATATTGTATATTATTTTGACTACAACATACTTCATAAACTTATGTATACTATTGGCAGTATTTGACAGCCTACGTGGCGTAGCGGTAGCGGAAGCGGCCACTGCGCAAGGTGGCGCGGGTTCGATCCCCGCACAGTGCAAGTATTTGTATGCATGAATATGAATATTTGCACTGGTCTGGTCGTGCCTCGGAAAGCACGTTAAGCCGTTGGTCCCGGTTGCCATACGAACATCTAGTGGCAGTCGTTACGGGTTGTTGGAGCCCTCAAAAGTCCAACAATTGGTCTAACTGCAATGCTTCGATGTCGCCTTCGGGTTGTGGAGGTTAGACGGTAGTCGCTTCACGGAAAATGTCGAAGTTTAGCCATATCAGCAGTTGGACTGGTAAAGCGGACCCCAGACTCCAAAGCTGAAAAGGCTTCGGATGTGACTGGGATTAACGCTGGGATGATGATGATGACTATTGGCAGTATTTATGATGCATATTTGCTTGTATTTCCGTCATTTCAAGACTTTTAGATCCTTAGTGAAAAATGTTTCATTTAGTAACAAACACATGAGTTATATTTATAAGGACAGTTCCCAAAGTAACGTGCTGCTCACTACTTTGTGTTGCACATTACGTACTTATGTAGTAAGAACATAATAACATTTGCGCAAAGTTAGCTTCCCCGAGACCTTACTTGCACGGTTAAATCGTTGGCGATAAAATATATTGCATATTAAGTGCGCTTGAGAAATGTTGCTGTTGATGATCTTTCATATTTTAGTTGTTAGAAAATTTCTTTAAAATAACACTTCAACGGCAAGCGTAACACTTCTATCTTCCTTTCCTTTCTATTTTCGAAGCACATAGTTTTTGCTGTGTAAATTGAAACTTCATTGCTTCGTTATTAGCATCTTGCTGTAGAATTTTTTCTACAGTCTCATAAATAATTTTTACCTCTAAATATTATGTTACTGTCTAAATCACCCAAAGGCTTGATATACATTTGTTATCATAATTTTAATCCTTTTCATTTATAAGTTACTATAGTGACGTTAAAGTTTTCTATTTCACAGTGCTCTATTCTATTCTACTCTATTAAATTTTTAACTTAGTTGCAGTCACGGATAAGTCTGTCAAAATCACGATTATCTTTATTGAAGTCACAATGAGGTTGTAATTGGGTTGCTGCTGTCAGTGATAATATAACTATGGCAGAGCTGTACAAACTCATTTTGTGGCACGTTTCTTCTTTTTTATACCGCTCATTTTATTCCTCTTTCATCAGCTTCAAGAGGTATTCCAAAGTCGTGTTTGAAGACTTCACAATCTGAGGTCGTTTTTGATCACATTCCTTTTATGTGTCTCCTTTCAGAAATGGATCTAAGGTTTTGTTTTTGATAATATAATTTTTAAGTCTCATATCGATCTGCTAACTGGACGAATTCGTAAACTGATATACATCTTCAAAAATCATATTGCCAATTCTGTTATAATACGTGATGTCTAGTCTATTTCGCACTTTGCCTACCCATTAAACCACCCTTAAGCCGCTAGTACACAGGGCCCTAATATTAACCACGAACAATCATAAAAGAGCATATACACGATCGAATTGAGTAATCGCCTCCTTTTTGAAATCAGTGAAAAAGTAGCCACTTATTTTCCTATTCTGATTCTAACCAATCAACTTTCACTTTCGTTAAACTACCAAAACAAGCACAATTTTAAAACTCAAATTAATTATTTTATTTCAACGGTAACAAAACATATGTTAAACTTTTAACTGTCTAACTGATTTTTAAGAATTTCTAGGTAACAGTAACATCAGAACCACTATGTAACTTTTACTTCTACAATGACGTAACCTACCTTAGGGGACTGCAATGACCTTAACACAGATTTCCATAACCTAGCTAGGACACCAGTGCTCACCCACACGTTTAGTGAAATAGTACTTATTTTGTAACCGTATTTTAACATGCCCTATAAACCTTGGTTTTGGGTAAATGAAAAAAAAAATATTTTTCATCCCACCATCTCGGAAAGAGTATTTTTAATCTTCAATATCTGACTGGAAAAGCCGTTTTTATTCTCTAGAGGATAAAGTAAATTGAATTTAGAACATCGTGTGCACTAAGTTTGTAAATTAAAAAAAAAACATTAAACCTATTTACTGTTACCTCTATGGTGCCGAATATATCATACAACTTTTTTTTAATTTGTTAAAAACTCAGACTCGGAACCTTCTTGGTGTTCTTTTTTCAATTTTCTTTGTACGCGGTTCTTTACGCGGCATTTTTTCACGTCATTGTTAAACCTTATATTAAAAAAAAGAAACTTGAAAACAACTGAAAAACTAAAATGAGTGATTCTAGCGACGAGGAAGTTTGTTTGACGCCAACAGAATTGACTGAAACTGTTAATAATGCGCAAATGAGCTTTCTACCTCAACAATCACGCGAGAAGTATTTAAAACAGTACGATATGTTCAACACGTGGCGACTAGCAAAAGGAGCCAAAACTTTCTCAGAATACGTTTTGCTGGCATATTTTATAGAATTATCCGAGAACAAGAAAGCAAGCACTCTATGGAGTACGTATTCGATGCAAAAAGCAACAATAAAGATGAAAAAAGACATACATATCGATATCTACCCTAAATTAGTAGCATTTTTAAAAAGAGCCTCATCTGGTCATCATCCAAAAAAATCGAAGGTTTTCACAGTATCTGATATTGAAAAGTTTCTTAACGAAGCACCCGATTCCGTATATTTGGCGGCAAAAGTAAGTCAGTTGCACATTCAGTATCTACTTAAGTACATATATTAATCTCAATTAAATAGTATACTTAGTGAATGTTGATAGGCATAATTATGCGTTCATATACATTTTATTCATTTATCTACTACAATACTCTTTACATTGCAGGTTGTTCTTATTATTGGAATAAACGGAGCATGTCGAACTAATGAACTAACACAACTTAATGTCAAAAACATTGAGAAACATTCAGATGACTTACTATTAATTAATTTACCTAGTACAAACACAAAAAGAGACCGCAACTTTGTCATTCGCAAGGAATACGTAACGATTGTTGAGAAATATCAAGCCTTACGGCCGCCTAACACTCCAATCAATCGTTTTTTTCTACAGTATCGCAATGGAAAGTGTGTTAGACAGCCTATGGGTACTAATAAAATTGGCAGTATCCCACGAGAAATAGCAACATTTCTTGAACTTCCAGAACCCCTGTTGTACACGGGTCATTGTTTCCGACGAACTTCAGCCACACTTTTGGCTGATTCCGGAGCTGATCTCCTGTCCCTTAAGCGCCACGGAGGCTGGAAGACCAATGCAGTTGTAGAGGGATACATAGAGGATTCCATCCAAAATAAGTCTAAAGTATGTGAAGGCATCGTAGGAGCCATTACACTGAAAGAGCCTCAATCGGAAACTTGGACTGGCCCTTCTATATCAAAAATAAGCCGTTATGAAACACCTAACCATCTCCCTCTCTCTCCAACATTCACGCCAAGGGAATCCGATGAATCGGTACAACTATTAAGTATGACAGACAGTTTACCGAAAAACAGTACACAAGTGACTAACACCAATATTACAGTACCAAACAAAAATATTACACTCAATTTAAATAACTGTTGCAACGTTACTTTAAAATTTTCTTAATTATACTTTAGTATTATTTTATTATAATTTAAAGATTATTCTGTAATACTTACCTGTCATAATGTAGTAATTAATACCTAAACTGAAATAAAAGTGTACCTATCTTGTGATTGTAAACATTTTTTTATTGCATTTAGTCATTTCCTCGCTGAGGTGGAATGAAAAGTTACGTGTTGCGATCGAGTGCAAAGATTTTTCACCTCGTGTCCTTTTGATTCCCTCGCTAACGCTCAGGATTCTAATTTTGAATCACTCGCTGCGCTCGTGATTCAATTTTAGATTTCTTCGCTTGCTCGGTCATCAAAATTGAACACGCGGTTAAAAAGCAACTTTGCACTCTTGTATAACAAATAACTATTATTACTCAACTAGCGGCCGCCAGCGACTTCCTTCGCGTGGAGTTAATTATGCCCGCTCCTATTGGTCGCAGCGTGATGTTATGGAGCCTAAAGCTTTCCTTGATTAATGGGCTATTCAACGCAAGAAGAATTTTTCAAATCGAACCTGTAGTTCCTGAGATTACCGCGTTCAAACAAACAAACACACTCTTCAGCTTTATATATTAGTAAAAATATAATTTAAATTTTCTTTGCATCTTTCTTACTTATTAGAAGTGTATATAACATAATCAGCATTTAAAATTCAAACTGTTGGGATACAGGCCTCTTTTTGGGAGGGAATGAGCTGTACGTAATCCATTACGCCGGCCATATGTGCGGTGATACTTCATTATTTGAAAACAGTATTTTATATAGCTTTTATTAACTGTAAGTAATAAGTTAAAGTTACTTAGTTAAAAAATACAAACAAAAATGGGAAACACTAGTCGTCAGAAAGCCTTCGCGTTTAGACTTATTAATAACATTTGTATTTCCAGAATTAGTAAACAGTGTAGGTAATTGTAGATAAAGCCGTCAAGTCATTGATAAAATATTAAACTAAGGTAGATATGTCACTAGCGCACTAAAAATGAAGCGTATAAAAGGAAGTAAGTCCTGTATCTCGCATTAGTCACTCTCGATACACTCGTAAAAACAAACGACAAACACTAACAGCGCAAACGACAAACACTAGCCATCTTTTTCTTCTCTATGCTTTAGGTTGCGCCCCATCTCACTCACACTGTACCAATGTATACCGAATAAAAATATGCATGTGTGCTGCTGCTGTGTTCGGCACATTTTTTTTGGTCAGTTTGTTAGAATATATCGTATCTGTTTAATATTTTATCAATGCGTCAAGTACTCAGAATTTGTTGTTCGATAAAGGACAAAGCTTGGTCAATATAATATAGAGAGTAATAAAGTATATATCTACGTAGAATGTACCTAATCAACGATTGGATGTAAGTACTTGTATTATTTTCTGAACTGAACGTTCTGTTGAGCTGATATCTAATGTTTTGCTCGTGATGTTTCGTTCCTTATTCATAGGACATCGAAATCAATACATATATGTATATATATGATATGATAAGATAATATTTATTTTCTCAAACATGTGTATCTACGTATACGAGACTAAAAACATGCATTTACGATAACATTAGGGAAAACCCTGTAAAGATAGCATAAACAACATATTGTAGAAAACTAGCTTTCCGCCCGCGGCTGCGCCCGTGTGGAATTCGGTTATATCGCTTTTTAGATTTCCCTCGGGAATATCAAATTTTTCAATAAAAGGTAGCCTATGTCCTTTCTCAGGGTCTAAAGATTGTCTGTGCCAAATTTCATCAAACTCGGTTGTGAGCTTTGAGCGGGAAAGCGTAACAGACAGACAGACAGAGTTACTTTCGCATTTATAATATTAGTATGGATGTACAGGTTGAAATATGTTTGCCACAAAGTATAGCGTGGAAATATAAATACGTAGTTGTGATTGTCAATAATTAAATTCCTGTCAATAATACTGACTGGATATAATTAAAGGTTATTCTTATTATAATTTAGAGATGTGGAGTGCCGAAGTCGTATCACTTCGAGTAAAAGATACTGATTCAAATATAAAAAAAATATTAAGTGAAGTGTCTGATATCGGCTTTAACAGATGTAGGTGTGAAACCCACGCAATTTTTGTTTAGAAACGTCAACGTGGAAAATGAATCACAGGCAAAAGATAATATAATTTCTAGGAATTACAACAGCTTTTGTTTTTAAATTAAACTCGAAAGGCTCGCCAGACTTTGTGGGCGTAGAAAAAGATTACAAAGGGATTTTATACATATCAAACAGATTGGTGCGTTTTGCTTCAGATGCTTGCATGGGAGAGCTCGCAAAATGCTATTGGAGTATTCTGTGATCTCTCCAAAGCTTTTGCTTGCACGCACCGGGACATACTTTTGCGTAAACTCCAATATTATGGTGTCTTAAACGAAGTTCTCAACGTAATACGTTCTTATTTACAGAACAGATTCTAGTGTATAGGATTTTAATGGTGTGAAATCTTGAGGAGTACCAGTTCAGGTTGGTGTACCACAAGGCTCAATACTGGATCCATTCTTGTTTTTAATATATATCAATGATTTACTATATATTTAAAGGTCGTCCTCCGTGGCGCAGCGGTCAACACGCCTGCCTTCGACGTGGAGGCCCCTGGTTCGACCCCGGCCAGGTCATAATGGAAAACGATCTTTTCCTGATTGGCCTGGGTCTTGGATGTTTATCTATATATTTATCTATTATATTGTATCGTTGAGTTAGTATCCCATAACACAAGTGTCGAACTTACTTCGGGGCTAGCTCAATCTGTGTGATTAGTCCGTATAAAAAAGGGCATCTGTGTGTGCCCTCTCAATAGTTACGGATAGTCTTTTTTTTCAAATTAGGCTATTTGAAAAAGTCACGAGTACAAGCTCAAAAACAGATTTTATTAACTGTAAGTAATAATTTATAGTTGAATTTACAAACAAAAAAGGGAAACACTAGTTCTGCTTCTCGATACCAAGAAAACTAAATATTCGCCTTACCGAATGTTAGGAATCTAGATCCTAACATCGTTTTAGATAAAAAAGTGATTGAAACTGTGGCCTCGGCAGTTTTTCTTGGAATGGGGACCACACATATCAAGTCTACCAGGAAGGCTTTGTTCCGGGGCCTAAGTATTTCGGGGGCGTCAAGAAAGTATGACAATACGCTAACGTTGATTTGAAGAAAATTGAATCGAGCACAAGTAACTAAAAATTTTTGATTATTTACACAGCGTAATGTCCTACTGTATTCTGCTATAGGGCAAAGCCGCTGACATACGAAATAAATTACAGTAGACTGAGAAATCTAGGATTTGTACGACATATAAACAAATTATTAAGCATAGTAACTGGATATTAAGTTTTAGTCTACATTACATTTACAGGTTGATGGTAAGAAACTCAGTGTAATCTGACCTCTTTGTCTATTGCAACTTCGTTCGAAGGTAGGCTGGCTCAAAGTCATAATGTTGCCAATGACGTGTGGCTTACGCTACTATTATAATTACGATGGAATCAATTCTCGCTTAATTGCCTTGTAATTACCTTTCAGGTACACAATCAATCGCTTGTCAGTTGACTATAGTAACATATTAATTGGAATAGCAATTATTGACCCTATTGACCTGGACCAAAGCACATTATTGAACGCACCCTGTGTTTAACAAAAATTATTATTATTATTAAATTATTATTCTCCAAAGCCTAGAGCATAGGCGTAGAGTAGCCAGCCTTTCGGTGTTCTATAGGATGCATTTTGGGGTGTGTGCGAGGGAATTGCATGATTTAATTCCTCTATCTCCGTTCCACCATCGGACGACCCGTCGTACGGCTAGTTTCCACCCTTACGTTGTTAACACCACTACGATTCGGTCGAAGCGTTTCGCCTCCTCCTTTATACCGCGTACATCGCGGGACTGGAACAATTTGCCAGCGGCGGTGTTTCCGTCAGACTACAATTTGAGGGTCTTCAAGGCTAGAGTGAATAGGCTCTTAATAAACTAGTGCGCTTTACCATCAACGATTGCGTCACTGCTTACCATCAGGCGGGATTGCGGTCAAGCGCTAGTTTATAATTGATATAAAAAAAATATATATAATTGTTCTCATTGAACTCCTTAAGTTGAGCTGCCATTACTGACAATGCGTGCACTGACTAGACACGTCTAATCAATACGGTTGGTGAGGTACGGTTTTTTTCAAAAGAAACTTTTCAACGCCAATTTGAATGGTCTGAGCAAAATTATGTCTGCATCCTAATAGCGTAACAAATTAACAATCTCAATTTGCATTCTTTTGAAACATATTGCTTCATAATGTTAAAAATGTGTCTGTTCAACAACGTAAATAAAGCAATGTATGTTGTTGAACTGTCAAAGTGACACTCATTCTTACTGATATTGTGTTATGCAATTACCCTGCTGGATATGATTGAGACCATTGAGTTAATTTCAGTTAATTTTCCCCGAATCATCAAATAGGATCGAATGCCAAATTATTTACTTGTCACCTTTATTTATTGTTTATTTTAACAACCATCACGTATAAAGCACGCTTTAGTATAATGATAAGTCATCGTTTGTTAAAAACAAATTGATCCTTCGGCAAGATTGTGATTAGCACCTAGACGGCAACAATGTTGAATGAGGAAATACAAACTTACGTATAGACTGCCAAAATATATCGATTGTCCCAGGAACTTTATGTGGAAATACGTACGTGTAGTTTTTTTTTATCCAAACTTCCTAAGATTACAAAGTAAGTAATATGGCTACATAGTATCGGTTTCTTCCCAACATTTATACGAACACAATCCAACACATCTGGCGAACGTAATCTTGTTATGAAGAAAAACTTTCTTAATAAGAGCGCTGTTTGGTTTGCTATTTCCCTTCATAGTCTTAAGAGGAAACCATGAAATAATTACTTGTGTGGTTGTCTGTTGCGTTCTAATTGATTTCATTTCTGTGAGCAACGTGTTGTGGAAATAATCAATTTGCAGTAACATTTATCTCCCAAGAGACTATTTAATGGGACTATAGAAGCAGAAACCTAGTCGTTCGGTTTTTGGTTCCGACTTGGAATTAATAATAATAATGGTTTATTTTCCAAAACATAATAATACTTATTTTACAATGTCAGTGAGGCTTCAATTTCAATTAAAATAAAGAGATTACCGTTTGTAGGTCTGTAGCCCAACCTAGCATAGACTGTATTTCGGCTATCAACACCTTTCCCCTCGAGTATTATAATACAAGAAAAGGTTCCAAACAATAGATATATAATTAAATCAGTACTACAGAAATGGATGAATAGTAGGAGATGGAATAATAGTAGAAATAAATATTTATGTATTTTTTTGTAAACATAAATAAGGAATCTGGATGAGCAATTTGAACATTCTTTAATCCCATATATTAAATGGATTGAGTGTTTATGCATCTGTAGAGTTCATAGTGCTTGCGGGTGCGTGAGCGTGTTGTCTACACCTACATACTCATGTAGGTGTGTGTGTGTGAGAATATTCATGTGGTGAGTGTATGTGTATGCATGAGCGTATGAGTGTGTTGATAAGTTATGTAGTGATTATAATTTTTTTTATAAGCTCTAGCTATATTCATAGAGATTTCAGAACTATTTAGTTGTTCGTCATTCATTTCTGCAAATATTGGCAAACTTTTAGTTCGAATTATTTTATTTGATTGAATTAAAATAAGCCTTGGTAAATTTAATATTAGAAAGCTGATTGATAGCTGTTTATTATTTTGAATTACTTTAAGTGTTTCTGTAATACGCAAAAACAATGAACTGTTTGGGGTTCATTCAGGATATGTATGAGGTTTAAACAAAGTGTTTGAGTTGGATTTTGAAACTGGAGATAGATGTCTGTAGTTGCCAACTAGCAATTTCTCAAACCATCCTTTGCCTTTTTTTAACGTCTAAACACATGTGGACCTTAGGCTTCCAGTGTGGATCGCCATCTTTCACTTCGTTGTAATGTGCTGAAAAATAACACTACTTTAACTTTCATAAATGTATTTATTTCAGTGTCTATGAGTATATCGTACATTTTGTGCCTCAATTAAGTTAATATTTTCAACATTATCGTTAATTCGATAAGATAAATAATTATTTAGAAAGATAAAAAAAAACAATAACTATGCAGATCTCTTTATTACTCACTTTATTACATACAGTGTTGTTCTGGAGGCAGCAGGAACTGCTGCGTTGTTATGCTCCATAAGATTATGTAAGTTACGTAGATCAGGATTCATCTAAATATTATAATTATTTCCAGGGCAGATCACAGATAAATGTTAGTGTGAATGTGTACAAAGTTACACGACAGTTAGTCCAATATTGTCTTGCTATAGGAGTGTACGGTAAACCTTGGCTGGCTTTTACGAACTATCGCAGCATGTATGGTTGGACTCCCCAATGTGAATAATGCGGGGGTGGTGGTGGATGATGCGGTGGTGGCGGGTGGTGCGGTGGAGGTGGCGGTGGATGATATGGGTGATGGTGCGGGGGCGGTGGGTAATGAGGATAGTGATGCGGCGGCGGCGGTGGCGGCGGCGGCGGTGGCGGTGGGTAGTACTGGTTGATCTCTCGACAACGGTAATAGCAGGTCGGCGTACAGAAGGTCCCGCATTGCGGTCCACAAGGACGCCCATGTGGCGGCGGCATAGCTGGAGGAAAACAGGTGGTTAATTGAATCAATTCTAGTTCTCGTGCTGTGTTATGGTGCAACCTCGATATAACGAATCGAAGGGGAACAAGTAATAATTCGTTACATCTAGTCATCATTTATTTATTTCATAACAATCATCATCGACGTACATAATGGACATGCGTATAATCCGCAGTATTTTTTTTTGGTTTGAAAAGAGTGAGAGAGAGGGCCTGTGACATAGACATAAATTGTATATGTCGATAGACCGAAGTTTCGTTTCCTCTCTTTCTTTCGGAGTGCCGCAATTCTCATCTATAAGGCATGCATCCAATTATTAGTTAAACTAAGATTTCTTATATCAAGTTGGTCTACAATTTAAACATACACTGATTGTTTTACTAATAAAACGTATCAAGTGAGATATCGTTCGCATAAAATCTTCGCCATGTAAACTCTTATGCACAATAATTAAATTTAATTACCTAAATCGAGAAAGTCGTTATATTGAGGTATGTTATATTAAGGTTGCACTGTATTTAGTTCGTGGAAAAATAGCAGTAAATTTGCAGATTCTTACAAAGAAACCATTATAGGCACTTTTTAAATATCGAGGCATCGATCAGTCAGAAAAATAAAGTTAGTATCCCATTCCAAAGCGAAGTACATTTCTAATAAGAACGGTCAATAATTTCAAAGCACCTACTGAAGTCAAAACAGTTTTTGTTAAAATTTCATATGAAGAAAAGTTAAGTATGGATTGTGCAACGAATACTACTGAGATACACGATGACGACACGTCATCATATTATTGTGTAAACCTCACAACTTCACGTATGCTGTATTAGTAGGCATGCAAATAATCCTTGGATAGAAAACTGTTAAAAATGGGGAAAGCAAGAAAGAAAGTTTAGAGTAATTTTAGAAATTCTTACTCCAGTAAAATGGGCAAAATTGATCAATGATTTGTTTCAAAACCAGTCTAATCAGTTGTGAATACCTACGCCATTTCAAACGTTAAAATTTGCAGTTTCAAAACATTATTAGCCGAAAGTCTATTGCTTTAAAGACTTGACCAAATTTGCTTGAACTTCCCAGGATCTTTGAAATTAAGTAAGAAAACACCGAAAAACTTTCCTTACCTTATTTTGTTACTTTCTTGTGTTCACAAAGAAAACAATAATTTTGCTAAATAACTTGTTCGCAGCTGGTGAAATCAACAGTGAATGATAAGGTTCCTATCGTTGAACACATTTATCATTTTTTTTAAGCTAAACAGACCCTTATCGTTCTTGCTGATAAAGTGATATCGACAATTTGGACGCTGATGACTAAGAAGTCTAATAACTCAGTACTTATATAAGAAACTAGGTGCGTCCCGTGGTTTGTTCCGCATACTTATAAATTCCAATTTGTTGTTGTTATCGTGATGGCCTAGTGGTTAAAACACCAGCCTCTCAAATATGAGTGAGCGGGTTCGATTCCAGGTCAGGCAGTTACCAATGTAACTTTTCTAAAGTTATATGTACTTTCTAAGTATATCTTGGATACCAATGACTGAAGGTGAAGGCAAAAATCTTGAGGAAACCTGGTCTTTATAAGTCTGAAATCGTCAACCCGCATTGAGCAAGCGTGGTGATTACGCTCAATACTTCTCTGTATGAGAGGAGATCTGTGCCCAGCATTGGGACGGTAAGAAGGTTGATGATGATGATGATGATATGTTAATCTTGGTGGTTCGTAGCTAAATAAATACAGTCGCACAGGTCGGTCGATCAGGTTAAGCTACGCTTGCCGCGGTTGGTCTGTGGATGGGTGACCATCTTCACATACCAAGAACCCTCCTCAATCTCGGAAAGCAGTTTAAACCGTAGGCTGTCATTCCTAGATCTTTGACAGTTTTTAAAGGGTCGTAAAAAGTCCGAAAGTCTTACCACCAGTCTTACCTGGGGGTGTCGTATTACCCAGTAACAAGCCCCCTAAACGGCAAACACATTTTTGTCTAATGATTGCGACTATAATAGTTGGGTTCGTTTGGACCGAACGGACCAATGGGCGGTCCAAACGATCCCAACTGATCCCAACTAGTCGCAATAATTTGACAAAAATGTGTTCGTCGATTAGGGGGTTGGTTGTAAAGGTAAGATAGGCAAATGCTGGTATTCAGCTGAATCCAGTTAGACTAGATGCCGACCCCAATATAATTGAATAAGGTTAGGCAGAAAATGATATTGTTTTTATAAACCATCCGAATTTAAAGTGTGTTGAATTTTATCCAAAGCCTTTCAGTATCTACTTTTTTACAGAAAGAGTAAACAAATCAAATCAAATCATTTATTATTTGTAAAACATAGGTAACAAAGAATACAGATCTTATAGACCTAGATCTTTTATCTTTGGTGAGATATACAAATATGTTATATTTATAGTTTTAAAGTTCACAAAAATAAAAACAACATCCTATACTATAGATACCGAACACGTCACTAACAAGCTAGTCGCAAACAATATCGTCAATCTACCCGATTAAGAAGCTTTTGTCTGTAATAATGTCATCCTTCGGTCCAATCAGAGACGACACCTATTGACGGGGGCATATTGTGTCATCGTGCACTACATAGCATGATTTTGTTCTATTCAAGTCTATTGTCTACACGTGCCTATATTGTGAACGCAATATAGCACGTGTACACGGTCATCTGTTTTGACTTAGGAAATATAAATAATTGTAGAAAGCATTACGTGTTGAACTTTTGATGTTTATAGATGAGACCTTTAGTGAATTATTGCCATAATTCAACCAGCACAGCCATTTTCAAACGATGTAGGTACACTCATAAGAAATACATAACTTAAAATAAAAATGTTCTTTTCTTTCATTTTTTTTCAAGGTGAGATTCAACTGGAATAGATACCACAATTTTTCCAATAAAACGGGTAACAAATTATAGAAATTCTTTGAAAATTTTATTAATCTGTAGGTACTAATATATAAAGCTGAAGAGTTTGTTTGAACGCGCTAATCTCAGGAACTACTGAAGACATTTTTATTAATAAAATGTTTTCGAACACTTAAGTCGTCTTCGTAACATAATGGCTGCGTCATACATTTTCACTAGCGCACATAGGTCAATGTCGTAGGAATATCGGAATAAAAGTATTTGTTACTACTGTTTATAAAGCATAAGAACTTGTGCTATCCATCTATTCATATATGTTGACAAACTTACGCATTTATAATATTAGTAGGATATAATATTTGATAAATGTCTTTATCATGATTACTAATGGAGCTAAAGATTATTGTAAATATTAGTGTTGTGTTGTTTTTAGTTTTATTTATACATTACCGAAACAAATAAGTCCTCCAAAACTGGTCGTGGTGACTAATATCAGCGAAGACTGGCCTTCAACGCGGAAAGTATAATGCACAAGTGTGTGCGCAGACAGATATGTATTCCCTTTCCCGTCACTTACATAGACGGCGGCGATCCGACACGACCGGAGAGAGATTAATACTTTATATTGGATCAATTTAATTGGATCACACCAATTCATTATAAGGAAATCATGGAACCACAAATATAAATTGTAATCGTGTGTTTTCCAAAAAGTAGACATCATTCACTCGGATGTCCGTGAAACGCGATAAAACCGCAATATACCGAGATAACGCTGCACAGGTACTTAGACAGGGTATATAAAACAGTATACAAGCATTAATCAATAGTTGAAAAGCTGATACAGTACCGACACAACCTTAACATTATTTGAAAGTACATTGTGAAAAGTGAGTTTTAGTTATATATTCTTTTGAACTTTTTATTTTATATTGTGTTCAGCTAAAGTATTTTTTTGCGAATTCATACCTACTTACTGGTCAGATAATCGTGCTTAAAATGGGTAACATACGTAAGTCCTTGAAAACTGTGTCTTTGTTTAAGTACATAGAATTGTCCGTCGAAGCATAAGGTATATTTCTTTGCCACTTTTATCCGTGGGCGTTGATAAAGGACGATAAAGTGTTAAGAAATGGAGTAACAATGTCCAATTTAGTGGGCATTAATATCTCTTAAGCATAATGTTTCAAGACTTTCTAAAAATTTTCATAATACAAAAACAACCAAATATTTCTTACGATCGTCATTTCTCAGAAGCACAGACTGAGTGTTATGCCTAGAAAATTATCCTGAAATTGAAACTAATTTAATTCAGCCTTCGTCAAAAATTTCCAGAAACCTAAAAAGGAATTTGTTTAAATTATGTTGGGCCAGATAGTGTCTTCCAAGAACAGGCAAATCAAGGAAGTCGAAAGATAAGTCGAAAATGCTTGAAAGACCTACTGGACCCTTAAAAAAACATGAAAGGAATGTTCCAATGTTATTAAACGGAAAACTCATGATTATGAGTATCTTGCGCGATCTGACTTATGGTGCACAGTTGGTCACTTACCGAACAATAGAAGTCCAAGCTCAAGATTTTCCAGCGAGCAATAGAGCGCAGCATAATAGGTGTTAAGCATATAGATTGTGTTTGAAACACCATGCTGCGCTCCATACCTCAAGTAAGGGAATGTTAGAGAAAAAACAGCCGTGCTGAAGTGGGTTGGACACCCCGAGAGATGTGCAAAGTTCGTCACTCAGTAGACGCCTGTGGGATATCATATCCGTCACGGTGAAGGTGGTGCGACGATCTGGTAATGTTCGCAGGGGCAACATGGCCAGAGATAGCACAAGATAGGGTTTGGAAGGAAAAAGGAAAAGCCTTGCCCAGCAGTGGGACGCCAAGTAGGGTATAAAAAAATCTCATCTGACTATAATTTTGCTAACGTATTATGATATTTTGCACCTGATATACTACTACTACTACTGTAGATACTTATAGTTTTTATTATATTTTCAGACATCATGCCGCCACCGCACCATCACGGGCCACCGCACGGCCATGGACCACCACATCACGGTCCACCTATCCACGTACCGCCTCATTTCGGACCGCCCCATCATGGGCCACCTCATTTTGTACCGCCACATCACGGACCTCCGCATCATGGACCACCGCATCACGGACCACCGCATCACGGGCCACCCCATCATGATCCACACCATCACGGACCACCTCCACCCACCTGGAGATAGAAGGTTCTAGCTAATCTTATGGCTTATATATAAGGATAGCTGTCCTTATGGTCTGTCCTAATTTAATTAAAACATTCTATAATCAAATAAAACTAAGGACCTTATTATGAAAATTTTCTTTTTAATTACGTAACTTAATCGCTGACTTCACAGTAAATTAAGACCCCAGGAATAAAGATAAAAATGTTAATGTTGTTTTTAAATTAAACTGAGAACTGCTGCCATGGGTAATTTAATTAAATGCCAGTAATGATTTAAGTATTAATTATTAGCAGTTGTTTAGGTGGTGGTCCCGAAATATTTTAATTTTATTTATGGTACTTTAATTGAATTGTATTATTCGTTGCATGTATTTATTAATGTCTTTTTTAAATAGCTTAAATTGTTGAAAAATAAATTGATTTTCATTTTTTTTTATTTAACCTACATGCTTTTGGAAACAGCTTTTACCAATGTGATTATTCCATTACTTTTCCGCTAGTTCACTATATAATAGGTATATTGGGTCAACACGAATATACTTATCCCTAAACAAGCGTAAACAGAAGCTAGTCAACTATTTACGTACTCTAGAAACTAGACTAATTAAACACTTTCTTTAAACGTTTGCAGTAGGTATATGTACATTTTCACAAATTGACTATAATATATACTGCTAGAACACAGCTCTCCTCTTTGGTGAGGTAGAGTGGGCTAACATCCTCTACGCTGGCCCAACGTGGGTTGATGGCACTCCCATGTCTCCGAATGTTTGGTATAATATATTTTATCAGACTGTTTTGTTTGTGAAGGCAGTGAAAGTGTACGCCATCATTATTATCATAGAAAAAAAAAATATTTTGTGTACTTTTCTACATATAAATATTCATTTATTAAATATTTATTTAAAAACATATTGTTAATAATAGGGTTCCACCGATGACGGGAGCAGGGGAGCAGGCCAAGCTACTGGTGGTTAGGGCTCAGAGACAGGAACCTCCTCACGATGCGGGTCGTATCGAGGAGTATTGCCTTTTGAATCAGGCCATTGATCCAACTGCCTAAAGAGAGCCTCAACAGAAGATGGTTAAGGCACTTGGCTATCAAACCATTGGCCGATACGACAATCGGTACAACGATAGCCGAGTTCACATTCCATATGTCAACAATCTCGTGCGCCAACTCGAGATATTGAATTTTATTCTCTTTCTTTACTTTCACGAGATATCCCGTCATGTGGAATGGCATCATAATATCGACAATCCTTGCGAGGCGCGTTAATCGATCTATCACTCCTAAATCAGGCTTATTTGCAACAATAGACCTGTCAAAAGGAATGGGCTGTAATCAACCACGCGGGCTCAGGTTTGATGGATGTCATGAATTTACTTACACTAAGTAAAGTGCCTGTCAGGGTTTCATCAATACTGTGGCCCTGGCGCACAGGCAAGTAAAGAAACACGGGTGGGTTTTAGTCAGTAAAAGTCTGACACGCCTTCCCGGTCTGCCAAGAGCGGGAGAAGTCATTTAATGATTTCCCATCCCAAACAAAAAAAAGGGTTTCATCATTCATTAGTCGTACGGCCCTAGACACCGTAGGAGACGCCCTGGACGTCGAGAGGCAACAACAGCTCCCGGTTACTATAAGCGTACGATTGCGGGTGATCAGCAATGGGTAGCTCGCCGCCCGGAAAACACAAGGAACTGGTCGACGGCACGATAAGTTCCACGTACGCCTCATATAGATATAGTACCAGTAGGACCGATGTCTGCCAGAGCCGCTGGTTGTTTGATATAGAAATCGTAGCTCTGGCACAGGCAAGTGTAGGAACATGGGTGGGTTTAAGTCAATAAAAGTTTGATACGCCCATCCATTTCGCTCAGAGCGGGAGATCATTTGATGATATCCCACCCAAAAAAAGGGCCGTATCCACTGGGCCACCAAAAAAACAAAAAAAAAAAAAAAACTGAGTAAAACCTAATCAACCAAAAACTGGTTCAATTAGAATTCTAGTAGTGTTGTGGTAAACCTGCCACTAGAATAAGTATACCCAAGCACGTTTCAAGTGTTTTTGAGAATGTAAGCAAAGTACGGAAAGTGGCTAATAATATTGAGTACTCTGGTGTAGGATAAAGCCCTTTGTACAATCAGCTGTAGAAGTCCATTCCCACCTTAAAGACTACTGTCGCCTGCGCTAAACCGGCCACGCACACTAACTCATTATTTTTATTATCGCAGTCTTCATCTTTCTTTAAAGTAATGCAAAATTTCGTTACTTCATTTGAAGTTAAGTTAGCGACCGCACTTAACAATGGTCTATCATAAGCGAGCGATTGTGGGTTCGATCCTTAATAACGGCAAATCTTTTTGTTGTTTCATATAATTTAAAATTAAGATAACTGATTTGTATTTTAAAACAAAAATGTTTGCAAATAATATTTAAACGAATAGGAAAATTTACTGAATATTTATACCAAAATAGGTTTTTATTATATGTTTTAGTTTACTATAGATGTAATATAATAAATAATATAATGCAATATATCATAAAGTTATATATTATTCGGTATAGATATACTTATACTAATAAATGAAACAAACGTTGAAATGGCAGCATTGTAATATTTTATATAAAAGTAATCCTTGACAAACTTATGATATTATTATGGTAACAAATATAAAAAACATTTTTGGTTTTTATATATGAAAGTTATAGTATTACATGTTATCATTAAAGAGGTTATAGCTTAATTATTCATTTGCTTAAAGAAAAGAGGATTGAAGCTTAACCTGAATATAATTACAATCATAAAATAATCTATACTTAGAACACAAAACAGGCGGGCTAAGGCGCAGGAGAAGTTGTATGACTCACTGGACAGCCCTAGAGGCCAGAAGGAGCTCTACCGGATTACAAAAGCAAGAGAAAGGAGAACGAGAGATATAAGTAATATCAAATGTATGAAAGACGATGCTGGTAAGGTTCTGTCCAGGGATGACGAAATAAAAGAGCGATGGAAGGTTTATTTTGAAAAGCTAATGAACGAAGAGAATAAATGGAGTGGCGTGCTCAAAGAGGTACAAGAGAATATGTGTTTAGTAAGAGAAATTAGCATGGATGAAGTAAGAATAGCAGTTCAAGGTATGAAAAATGGAAAAGCTATGGGCCCAGATGATATACCAGTAGAAGTATGGAAGTGTTTAAAAGGAGATGGATGTATGTGGCTGACTTTATTCTTCAATAAGTTGTTGCATGAAGGAGAGATCCCACAAGATTGGTGCAATAGTTCACTAGTGCCCATCTTTAAGAATAAAGGTGATGTACAGGACTGTAACAACTATCGAGGGATAAAGCTCATGTCACATAGTATGAAGGTATGGGAGAAAGTGATTGAGAAAAGATTGCGAGAGGAGAGTGAGATTACCCCAAACCAGTTTGGGTTTATGCCAGGTCGAGGAACAATGGACGCCACTTTTGCACTCCGCCAAGTTTTTTTTATTTATTTTTTTTTATAAGTTATAAACAAGCGCTTGACCGCAATCCCGCCTCATGGTAAGCAGTGATGCGATCATTGATGGTACGTACAGACGTGCACACAAGAACTTGCACATGGTGTTCATTGATCTGGAGAAAGCGTATGATAGGGTACCTCGTGATTTGCTGTGGTGGGCCCTGAAAGAGAAAGGTTTGCCTGGGAAGTATGTAGAGTTAATTCGTGCTATGTACAGTCGATCTCGTACCTACGTCCGGTCGGCTGCTGGCAATACCGACGAGTTCAGTGTGGCGGTAGGCTTGCACCAGGGATCGGCTTTAAGTCCGTACCTCTTCCTGTTGATTATGGACGCTCTTACGTCGGACATCCAGGAGGAGGCACCCTGGTGCATGCTGTTCGCCGATGACATTGTTCTCGTCGGTGGTTCTCAGGTCCATCTTACCTGAGATCCAGAGCAGATTGGAGAAATGGCAACAGAAGCTGGAGAATGTTGGCTTGAAAATCAGCAGAACCAAAACCGAATATATGTTCTGCGATTTCGGCGGTCTCTCCACTTCTGGAGCCATAGCGCTTGATGGCGCACTCCTACCAATCTGCTCCGACTTTCGGTATCTCGGTTCACTCGTGCAAAGCGATGGCGAAATAGATCGGACGGTTAAGCACAGAATTAACACTGGGTGGATGAAATGGCGGCAGGTCACGGGAACAATCTGCGACTCCCGCATTCCCCTTAAACTTAAGGGGAAAATATATAAAACCATGATCCGACCTGCTGTCTTGTATGGATCAGAATGTTGGGCTACGAAAGGGATGAATGAAAGGCAATTGCATGCAGCCGAGATGAGAATGCTAAGAGGGATGTGTGGTGTTACACGAATGGATAGAATAAGAAATGAGTACATAAGAGGAAGTCTGAAAGTGGCACCGGTAGCTGAAAAGTTGTGTGGAAATCGGTTGTCATGGTACGGGCATGTGTTACGGAGAACTGAGGAGAATGTCGTGAGGAGAGTCTTAATTATGAATGTTGATGGCTATAAGAGTAGGGGAAGACCAAAGAAACGATGGATGGAATGTGTGAAGGATGATATGGCTAAGAAGGGGGTGACTGCCGAGATGGCCTCTGATAGGGATGCATGGAAGAAAAAGACATGTTGCGCCGACCCCAAATAAATTGGGATAAGGGCAGGAGAATGATGATGACTTAGAACACAAAACAGTGCTTATTACATTTACAATTTTTTTGCGTGTATAGCATGCCATCCTGCAGTGCCTTTTTTCGGAGTTTGAAGGCATGAGATTATAATCTTCAAGCGCTTTCTTAGTTCAAAAGTAAACGAACTTATTTCTTATCGAATTCCGAAATTATTGTTTTTATAATTTACCAAAAGTAATTTGTATTGACATTGCAAAAGGCGACATCTGTTAGCCATTAAGCCAACCGAACATATTACTGTCACTTAGCTAAATTACTTTACGAGTTGGTTTAGAGTCCGTTATTACGATATATAATGACATATATTTAAAACACTTTGTAGGACACTTCTGCACTGTGATTGTTATAAATTGTTTTTTTTTTTTTTTTTAGCTCGATAAGTCTCCACCAGTATCGCCAGTTTATTTTTAAACCACAAATGCAACCTCTCTTCTTCGCAAGATTTCAAAGGTTTATTCAACGGTAAATATTGTTGTTTCGTTCCACTTGTCTCGACACATAAGCCACCTTCGTCCTCCAACCTCTTGACTTTGGCTTACAGTATTTCTCTAAAACAATAACAAATTTATTACACACTTTCAACAAGAGATTGGTTTGCACCTTACCCAAATAATAATAAAAACAACTTACACAAAAGCCGGTTTCATATTATGATATTTGAGATATATTGCTGCATATGCCTGCATATTGATTAAAAAAGTAAAACTAATAACACGAACTCGTAACTATATGTTCACCAACCAACAACAGCTATGTAATATTATTTGAGTTATTGTAGTTAATAATAGTTATTGTAGGTAGTGGAATATTTTTTGTTCAGTTTGTTTCAAATCTACCGTCATCTTTTTATAATGACTCTAATATAGAAAAAATCTTAAAATAAAGTATATAGAAAAATTGTATCTTAAAATAAAGTATCATCAATGTGTCAAAATTAAGTTGCGGATCGGTATTTTTACATATTTTTGTTGTCAGAATTCATAACTCACCAATAAACATTTCAAAAATATTTTGTAAGTTATTAGATTTGAACTCGAACCACCTTGAACGCCTATCAAGACGAGAACCGCTAGGCTATTTAAACACTTACTGTGAGCGTTGAAATTAGTAAGTAGTACCTAACAATCATAAGCGGGCAGCAAGTTGTCAAAGTGTATAAGTGTGTATCAAACTTTATTATAGAAGAAGGTCGTAACTACAACTAGTATTGCTTGGCCATAGTTTTGTGAGATTGTAACTCGACTTTTGGTCTTGACTGTACACGGCAAGGTTTCCTTATGGTACGGTGTATAAATCGCCCAAATAAAAAATCATGTTTTGACAATTGCTTCCATGGGGATCTATATAACTTTCATATATAAAAAAGTACTCTGTGTATACAGAGTGGTGCTGACAATACGACAATAAATTAAACATCGTGTACCTCAACACATTCTCAGTCTACCCATAAAAAATTATATAAATATATCCATTAGGTTAGTCACAGGAAATTATGTTTAATTTTTCACATTTTCTACATGATGTACATGTTGATAAGGAAGCGCTGACAGGTTAATGACCGCCGCATCCAGCGGTACTAAAGTTTAATAATAATGGCGCGAAAAAGCAAGTCGATACAGGAACGCGCTGTTGCCCGCTGATCGGAGGTCATTGAACCAATATTTTAAAGGATGTTCTATTCCATTTGCAATTTTATGCGATTTAGTTTGTTTGAAATTTTCATTTTTTTATGTTTGATGCTAGGTTTTTTTCTATGGTTCAGGATTATTCCTATGAACCAGCAGGGTCTGTGTTTTCATTTATTGTCGTATTGTCAGCACCACTCTGTATAGCACTGATGAACGTGTCTACACTTGGCTATGTATATTACTGTGTGTACCTAGATAACAAAATAAATAATACACCGCAGTTTTTCACGACAAGAAAGACATGCGTGTACAAAGGGTCTAATACAGAATACATGGGTATATCCTTTCTTTGTAACACAAATGTGTCAACCGTCAATGTGGACGAAGACCTGGTGAAGGTCGCGGGAAACCCATGGATGCGGGCAGCACAAGATCGGTAATTGTGGAAAGCCTTGGGGGAGGCCTTTGTCCACCAGTGGACCTTTATAGACTGAGAAAAAGAAGAAGAATCCATCAATCATTTATAAAGTAAAGCACAGTCCTAAATATCAGTCAATTATATTGTTTAATAAGCTGCCTCAAAAAGCGCTATTTACTCAAATTCATTCAAAAGTCAGCTTAAACGCTTCCTGTGGAATAAGTGTCCTTATGCTGTTGACGATCTGTAACAGAATTCCTGTGTGTATTGCATAGCTATATGCAATTTTTGTAATATTTAACGTGTTTTTAATGTAATTTGATGTATTGATTGATGTTCTCTTTTACTATGTGATTTCAGATACAATGATTGTTGTTAATGAATAAATGACTATGACTATAGTTGAATGGTTGACGCATTACGGTAATAGGTGTTTTTAATATCCTATGACATGCTTGAATCACTGAGGAGTAAAGTAGTCTTCAAGATTGGGAATATTTCACATAATTTATCGTTCAGTTACCCCGCCAGACTGGTACTATGCTTGCATGCACCATGCAATATCATCTACCTAGCTTTTCTAAACTATTTTGGAGTCAAATCCGTATTTTGCATGCAGAGATTGCCTATTAACCAGCACAACACTGGGTTATTGAGTAACACAATATCCCTTGATGAAATTGGTTGCTAGGCTTTCAGGCTTCGGACGATACCTATAGACTGACAAAGTCTACGAATGACAACCAACGTTGTAATATGCTTACCACCATGGATGGTGTCTGACCAATATTGATACGAAGCGAACATGGCCTATGTATGCTGTTAATAAAACTCTTTCTATCGAAATAAATAACGGTAAATGATTTTTGATTAAATAGATTTGTTTGTTATTCTTTATTCGAAGTCGGAATGATTATTTAGTACTTTTTTCGAGTTATTTATTTTACTGATTACTTTAGAAATGAGGTAGGTTGTGTTGCAATTAAATGTGTGTCTTATTTATAACCTTTTGATCTTAACAGTACTGATTATTTTGGAAGGATACCTGGATCTGTATTTGAATATCCTAATAATGTTTCTAAATACTGTATTAAACAGCGTGTACACCCGTTCTTTGAAAATTTTGCTATGCTATAAGAACTGGTGATGGAACAAGGTGGCAGGGGGATTCCATGGAGGACTATTTCACAATATCAGAAAGATTTGATCATTATTTAAGGGTAAGCAGTGCCGTAAAGGCAAAGGGTAAGCAGTGCTGTAAAGGCAAGTGTAGCGACACGGTTAGATTTTGATTGAATTTTTTGCCAGAGCGGAAGACGTTATTTGATTTCCTATCCAAAACAAAGTGTGGTACATTCCATCAAACTAAACAACTTTCTTCATGGAACCAACATCAATCATCAACGGTTTCCTATGATAAATGTACTTAATTCAAATATGTGGGATAGCTGACTTTTGTTTTGGTTACGTTATATTAATTACGGCCCCATGAAGAAAGTTTCCAGTCTGCTGTATCTTTAGATTTGACCACAATTTTGTGATACTTGCTGTATACTCCATGTTTCATTAATTAGAGAAATTTCATATACATTTTGGTATGTCTTCATATCTTAGATATTGGTACAGGTCTGAACTGAAATGGATGCCCATTCGCCAAAGAAGAGATTTGCGAGCCTTGACCACGCTTTTCTCCCTTCCTAATTCGCCCACTCCTCCTTCTTATCTTACGAATCACTTCCAATATTTGTGTTCTTCACACAGCAAGAATCTGCGTTCTTCTAATAATCTTTTCTTACTCTGTCCTTCTCATACCTCTGACTTTGTTCACTCTTCATTTCATATTCAGTCAATTCTTGCGCTTTCTCTTGATATCAGGATGGCGATGGCGACTAGTCGGTTTGCATTTAAGCGGAAATTGCAGAGTTATTTAGCGAATAGTTAGGGTAGGGTCTTCTGAACACCTCTCTCACAAGTTTTATTTTTGTATATATTATAGTAATAGTATGTATAAATGTATTCGACAGCCTCCGTGGCGTAGCGGTAGCGGACGCGGCCGCTGCGCAAGGTGGCGCGGGTTCGATCCCCGCACAGTGCAAGTATTTGTGTTGATGAATATGAATATTTGCACTGGTCTGGTCGTGCCTCGGAAAGCACGTTAAGCCGTTGGTCCCGGTTGCCATACGAACATCTAGTGGCAGTCGTTACGGGTTGTTGGAGCCCTCAAAAGTTCAACAATTGGTCTAACTGCAATGCTTCGATGTCGCCTTCGGGTTGTGGAGGTCAGGCGGCAGTCGCTTCACGGAAAATGTCGAAGTTTAGCCATAACAGCAGTTGGACTGGTAAAGCGGACCCCAGACTCCAAAGCATAAAAGGCTTCGGATGCGACTGGAATTAACGCTGGGATGATGATGATGAGTATGTATAAATGTATATAGCTTATTTAAGTATTTGTTTATATAGATATAGAGATTTTTCTTTTCTTTTACATTGTTTCTGTAACTAAAGCACCTGCCATCTAGTCTCTTCACCACCCGAGGTTGACTGGTAGAGAATGTCTAAGGCATTAAGTCCGCCTCTGTACAGTTTCTTTGTGCGAAAGTATAAATAAATATTGTACCTACGCACGGCTAGAAATAAAGAAAATACGTTAATTTTCTGTAAATATGACTAAAATGCCTGGAGTCACATCCAAACAAAATGACTATCGCTCAGCATTATGCTGCGACCCTAAGCAAGACAGAGTTCTAGCGCAGTGACAAATTCAAATCAAGCTATACATAACCAGTATAAGCTGACTGCTGTTTCTACGAAAAACCAATGTAATTCATAATCAGTCTACTATGTATATATGTATGATGTAGTATCCCATAACACAAGTCTCGAACTAACTTTGGAGCTAGCTCAATCGGTGTGATTTGTCCGTATGTATTTATTATTTATTTATTTATTTAATGTTCCCACTGTTGAGACACAGGCCTCCTCAGTGGGAGGGAGTAGTCAGTAATCTGCCACGCTGGCCCAGTACGGGTTGGTACATGGTCACATGTTTTAGATATTTTTTTTGGTTCTATCACGATGTTTTCGTTCGCCGTTTTGGGAGCAGTGGTGATGAGATAATTTACACAAAGTAAAGCGCCTGATGTCCGATGTCCATCCAAGTCCAGAACCAGCAGACTAAACATCCCTCTTAGGCGAGGAATGAGACAAGGGGACGTTATTTTCCCAAATTGTTCTCCAATGCTTTCGAGGATATTATGTTTAAGACGCTGGATTGGCAGGGTCGGGGCATTAACATCTCGAGTACATCTCACACTTGCGATTTGCGGACGATATCGTCATCATGGCCGAAACGCAGCAAGAGCTGGAACAGATGCTGACCAGCTTAGCTGAATCCTCATAACGCATCGGTCTCCAGATGAACTTAGACAAGACCAAAATTATGTTCAATGAACGGGTCATTCCGGGACCGGTTGCCGTAAACGGAATGCCGCTCGAAGTTGTTTCAGAATACGTATACCTCGGGCAAACGTTGCAGTTAGGGAAAAACAACTTCGCGAAGGAGGCAAATAGAAGGATTCAGCTGGGATGGGCAGCGTTTGGAAAACTTCGTCGGGTATTTTCGTCGCCCATACCCCAATGTTTGAAGACTCAAATCTTCAACCAGTGCGTCCTACCCGTCATGACTCACGGAGCCGAGACGTGGACACTAATGGTCAGACTAGTCCATAAGTTTAAAGCCGCTTAGCGAGCTATTGAGCGGGCTATGTCTTTCTGAAGGACCGCATCAGAAATGAGGTGATCCGACAGAGGACCAGAGTCACCGACTTAGTTGAGAGGATTAACAAGCTGAAGTGGCAATGGGCTGGTCACATATGCCGCAGGGCCGACAGCCGTTCGAGTAAACGAGTCCTCGAGTGGAGACCGCGTCTCAGCAAACGTAGCGTAGGACTCCCTTGGGCGAGATGGATCTACGACATCAAAAAGGTGGCTGGTAATGGCTGGCAGAGAACTGCTCAGAATCGAGCTTCTTGGCGTGCCATGGAAGAGGCCTATGTCCAGTAGTGGTCGAGTAGAGGCTGATGATGATGATGATAAAAGCGCCTGATGAGGTTCAAACTTACGACCTACAACTTGTAAGTCGCGGCCGACACCACTAGGCCACCACTACTCGATTCAAGGTCAAATATAATTGGAAGTGTATGGTATGATATAGGTCGGGCAAGTGCCAATAAGTACCAATGTAACTTTTCTGAAGTTATATGTATTTTCTAAGTATAAGCTGACTTGATATTTAGATTTATATATATATCTTGGACACTATCTTGGGATCTATCTTGGACACCAATGGCTGATTACAAGGTGAATGAAAACATACGCTCAATCCTTCTCTGCATGAGAGGAGACCTGTGCCCAGCAGTGGGACGATAAAAACATTGATGATGATGATGATGAAAATGATGGTATAATGTTTGCCGTGTGTGCCTGAGTATATTATGAACTGTTTCAGTTATGGGCATAAAATTATTGATACATCACGGTGAATTAAATGAACCAGAAATTTTAATATGCGGTGATTTATTAATAATAAATCAGAACTCATTTCAGTTAACATTAATCCCACGTTTATTACGTGGACGGGATATTAAAATATGTGGTTGTTTTGTTCATTAAGTCCGATTATGGTTTTAAGCATAGCGCTTTATTTTAAACACAATCAATTTTAGCAAGAATCCACATTATTTTGGAAAATGTTTCACCTCCTTCTGCAAAGCAGTGATGCTGGTAACGGAGGAGGCACAACGCCTAAGGTAGCGAGAAACTCAGCGCCCTCATGCCTCTAGGCGTCGCAGGAGACGCCCTGGTCGGGAGACAACATCGAACTCCAGGCCACCGTAGGTAGCTCATCATCATCATCCTTTTTATCGTCCCACTGCTGGGCACAGGTCTCCTCTCATACAGAGAAGGGTGCTAGGTAGCTCGCCGCCCGGTAAAGACCAGGCCCGGGTCGACAGCGCATATTCTTCCACGCGCGCTTCAAAGAGATGTCAGCAGATCGTGATGGGATCTACGAAGACCGATGCCTGCCAAGGCTGCGGGTTGTTTGAAAGAGAAACCGTGGTCCTGGTGCACAGGCAAGTGGAGGAACACTAATGGGTTGTAGTCAGTAAAGTCTGACACACACTTCCGCTTCGCCTAGAGCAAGGAAGGTGATTTGATGATTGAGAAAAAAAAAAAGCAGTAGTGAATTTCACAAACGCGTGTAAAGGAGTGGCAATAGCAGTGGGTTCATGTTTGTTACAACTAATTTAGAAATGGTTTATAACTCTACCTACTTGAAATAACTATGATATTATATCCATAGAGCATATTTATACATATTTTGTCAAAATATCTCCAAATATGTTCGTTTCTTTTATCATATTTAGAAATCACTACTTATATATGTACACTAAAATATTTCAAAATAATTTCGGCAGTACCTAAATTTTAAAAAAATCCGTTTTCCGTCACAATTAGTGACCCCTCTTTAGAGTTTAAAAAGATAAAAAAGACTATTAGTTACATTGAGTTGACATACTAAGTACGGAATCTTAAAAAAGGGACCACAGAGTACAGTGCCATCTCTCGGGAAATTGGATTACGACTTTTACAAACTAGATAGGCTATGTATGTTGAATTTTTGGTGGTAATTTTGGATAGCGTGCACCGATAATAATATACCTATACATATTTCTTTTTTTATGTGAAAGAAGATAAGTTTATTATAATAAAATATGAATACTTAGATAAAAAAAATGCTTGCATATACGTTTAAATTATAAACTTAGTTCAGAAATGATTTTGTACGAATGTACAAAATAATTAAATTTAGATTAAAAATAATTATTGATCCCATCAAGTTCAAAACAATTTTCGTAGAAAGTCTTTAAATGTTCTATTTTCTAAACTTTCTTCATATGTTTTAGACTGACTTAAGTTTCAAAAGTTACAGGAGGGCACATTACTTCTTACTTTGGGAGCGATTATTTCCGAAAACATTAACAATATCAAAAATATATTTTAACCCCTAATTAAGTTTTAATACCCATCCAACAATATATCAGACGGTAGGGAGGAAATTAAAAAAAATAACCCCCCCTTTACATATGTGGGGGTACCATAATAAAATATTTTCTCCAATTTTATTTAACCGCTTCGTCAGCGTGATTGATACACATACTGGTACCAAATTTCAGCTTCCTAGTGCTAACGGTCACTGATATTATCCGACATTATATGGACAGACAGTCAGACAGAGTTGGCGAAACTATAAGAGTTCCTAATTGACTACGGAATCCTAAAAAAACCCACAACATCTAACCTTTTTTCTTCAATGATGATTGATTTCTATTTGGGAACGTTTTTATATTTTTTGCTACAGAACCGTCGTAGTCTTGACTTCAATCACTCCAAATGGAAAGCGATACCCTAGATGAGATTCTTATACGTCTACTAGCTGCGCCCTGCGGTTTCACTTGCGTAAGTTTCGTTTCCGAAATAAAATCGAGATAAAAAGTATCTAAAGTGTTAATCCTGGTTATAAACCATCTGTGTGCCAAGTTTCATCTAAAACTGTTTTGTAGTTTTTGCGTGAAAGAGTCGCAAATATCCATCCATACATTTTCACAAACTTTCGTATTTATAATATTAGTAGGATCTATTGAGACCCTACTTATGATAAACATATTATAATTATAATATGCTGTAATTTCTATAATATGTTTATTATAATTACTAACTTGTGTTGAAAGGATCAGTCCAATGCCTCCACGGCAGGGTTTTATAGGCATCGGATGGTAAGTTATTGCTGCTATCACTACTATTATCACTATATTTACTGCGATTATCAGATTTTGACATTGAGACTTAACCATACATATTAGGATATAGACATGGACGGTGGATAAGTATCTAAATTACTTAACTTAATTATTATAAAATATATTATTTAAATATGTTACTACAAGCTCAAGGCTATGCTTGCTTATGAGGGCTATGCTTGGGGTTTCCCTGCGTGATCTAGTCAGAAATGAGGAAATCTGCAGAAGAAGTCACAGACATAGCCCGAAGAATTGCACACTTAAGTGGCAGTGGGCCAGGCACACCGTGCCCGTCGGACCGATGCCCGATGGGGCCGACGGGTTCTTGAGTGGCGACCACGCATCAGAATACGCAGCGTGGGTAGGTCCCTGACAAGGTGGACCGGTGACCTGGTGAAGGGCGAGGGAAACCACTAGATGCGGGAGGCGCAGGACCGGTCATCGAGGAGATCCTTGGGGGAGGCCTATGTCCAGCAATGGACGTCATTCTGCTGAAATGATGAATGATGATGTTACTACATGTACCTACTACAATTTTGAGACTAGTGCAATTATTTTTTTAAATAAGATAAATGGCACAAAACTTGATGGTGATGCTAGTTTTGCAGAGAATCGGCGCGGCCTTAACGACAATTTTCTTTGAATATCTAAGTTACTGTTGCAAGTATGGAAACACTTCATGAGCTCTTTGGCCAAACAAGTAAGTATATATAAGCGAGTGTCTTTATCAACACTGACACTACGGTAAAAAAACAATATGATACTGCCATTAGTAACGTTTCCTCATTTTCAACGTTTGCACAATTTGATTTAAGAAAGGTTAGGGAAACCCCATTCTCGCCAGAAGTGGACTACACACAAATTAATTAATTACAGAAAAAGAAAAACTTGTAACACCCCTCCAATTCCGTTGGGGTTAAAAAAATAAGGGAGGTAAAGAGGAAAACATAGAAACCGATGTAAATAATGTTCTAGAAAAGGAGACCGCAAACATTTTATTGAATTAACTAATAACAAGGTAGAAGCGATATTCCACCAAATAATAATTTTACTTGGTCAGTAAAATAGCAATCCGTTAAAAGTTGTTTGGAGTTTTTCATAGACCATTTGTTTTGAAATTCCCTCAAAGCAGAAAATGCTATTTACTCATTGCGCCTCGTTTACTTACAAGGTATTTAGGTTCATGTCGTCTGTTCCCAGTTTTGTATTTGCAAAATGGAGTTTTCCTGTTGGGATATCGAAGGGGCGGAATTCCCAATCGATTTTAAAAAAGGAGGTTTTGTTATAGCTATTTCGTTTTTGTTTACAGTTTGTTCTCTTTGGGTTTTACCGTTTGTTTCATTTGTTCTTGTTTTGTGGTTTCTCATGGCTCCGTACTTTGTCTTTTAACTAAAATGGCGAATGTTATGATTCAGGCTTTTACATATAAATATGATTGGCAGTATTGCCTAAAGCGGAAGGGATGAGTGGGTTGTCCCCCGACAAGGTGGACAGACGGCCTGGTGAAGGTCGCAGGAAACCGCTGGATGCGGGAGACGCAGGAGCGTTTGTCATGGAGCTCCTTGGGGGAGGTCTATGTTCAGCAGTGGATGTCTTTCGGATAAAATGTTGATAATGATGAGTGGGTCGATCGATCAAGTTAAGCTATGCTTGTCGCTAGGGGATAAGAGCGCACCTCTCGTCTACACTTCTACACTTCTTGTCGTACTAACGCTGGTGAGAGAGCGCCGCTTCAGAAACTAATGGAAAACGACTAAAAAATAACTTTAAAAAACAAATTTTTGAGTGTCTCAAAGAGTCGATGTAAACAAAATTCGTAAATAAAACCTAGATTTAGTCTTAGATTAAGTTTGATTTAGATTGTATTCTTGTATTATCTTTCCAACTTTGTATTTTAATCTTTAAGTAATCTGTGGAAACGTAGTGGATTGTGCATTGGTTTAAAGTCATGTATACCTTAATTTATAATTTAATGTACAATTGTTTGTTTTCCCCAATAAAATAAAATAAAAAAATATGTATTGTTTCAATTAGGGTGCTGGTTATATTGGAAGTCGATCCCAATATAGTTTTTTTTAAAACGTTATAAAGTAGTGCTTGACCGCGATCCTGCTTGATTGTAAGCAGTGATGGTAAGGCGCACTAGTTTATTAAGAGCCTATTCACTCTAGCCTTGAACACACTTAAATTTTAATCAGACGGGAAGAACGCCACAGGCAAATTATAATTCTAATCCCTCGATGTTACGCGTTATAAAAGACGAGGCGAAACGATTCGTCCGGTTCGTAGCGCTATCAACAACGTAAGGGTGGATACCACAGAAATCGTAGTTCTTTCAGAAGCGTCAAAACAAGAGATTTCACACATCATGCGGCCATCATTTGATGAGGTAGGGCGAATCTACGGTTGAAATCTTTGATGCTAATTTCGTTCTTGTCGTTCTTGTTATAATAAACACTCTTGGTGGTACTTGGCTCCGATATCAGAGCTCACTCTAATTCTAATGTATGTTCTCAAAATGTCCCACCAAGCCACCAAGTTACAAAAGTTTGAAGTTTATTGCCTAGAATTGGAACTGAGCCCGATAAACTGCGGATAATATGCTGGCTCTAACAAGGAACCTTACCTACTCGGCTTATTTAATAAATTGTGTATTAGATTTGCATAATTTCTTAGTTTTGTTAATTTAATCAATTCATTTTCTCGGTGGTAGGCCATACCATTGGCTGCCGGCAGATGTTACCACCCACCAAACAAAGGCATGTCGCCATACGATTCGTCGTGTTCCGGCATGATGTCTGGTGAAGCCGTACGGAGGACGGTTCTGAGTAGTTGTGTTGCGATGTGTGCCGGGTACGATGCACCAAGTGTTGTGTCGGTAGTTTCGTCGTGGAGGGTCTCCAGATCAATCTCCCCCTGGCGCAGCTTCGTTGGTTGTGTTGTAGGGTTTAACATTGCAATACCTCGCTCAACAGCCGTCTTCCTTCTTATTCATTAAATTTTTTAAGTGAATAGGCTTAACAAACTAGCGCGCTTTACCATCAACGATTGCATCACTGCTTACCATCAAGCGGGATTACAGTCAAGCACCAGTTTATAATTATTAAAAAAAAGTTTAATATGTATATTCGTTTAAAGGTTTGAGGAACAGGAACAGGGTGTAAAGTGCACTCATCCTCCCTAGAAAAGGGAGGATCATCTGACCAGACGGGTGTTGTGTCTGGAGGGCACTTGCCCAACGTTTGATATCGCGAAATTGTATGTATGCTAGTTGCGCAGTAAACTCTACTTACGAGATGTAGGATTTGCGTGACGTCAGTATGATGCGTTGTTCGCATGTGGCGTTGTAGGTACCGCTACTCTAGTTATACAACGTTATTTTTTGTAAGTATATACAGGGTGTATCTGACATCGTAACGCAAACTTTGCGAAAAGGCTAGACCGCATGCCACTAATAAAATTATGATAGTCATTTATGTCGTTAATGAACGGTTACAGAATACACAGTGTTTAAAAAAAAGTGTCAGCTCGGCTTTTGAACGTTGCAAGCGTGCCGCCGTGCGAGTTTGTAGGTATGACGTTGATCCCTGATGTGAACTCTATTAAATGAGCTGATAAGATCGTTTCTCGGGTTTTGTTTTCATTGCGCTTTTTTATGTAATTAGCGAATAATTTAATTTTGACTTTAAAATCTTATTGGGTTATAATAAAAAGTAAAAACTAAAACCCAACTACGACAAAAAACGACGCTGAAAAAGTATAAAACAAGATTTTCAGAATACTGAACTGAACAAAGTTGCTAATGTAAAGATAAATTTTCATGTTTGGAAAGGCGTAGTCACACGTTACATGTACCTACCGTAGCACCTTGACAACGTGTGACTACGCCTTTCCATTACATGAAAATTTATCTCTAAATAGTGAATATTGCATAGTTCAGAATAGTATTGTATGACATTATTGTCAATTTACAACGAAGGCATCTTGATAGAGTCTACTGTGTCCATTTACTTGCAACTACATTAGCAACTTTGTTCAGTTCAGTATTCTGAAAATCTTATTTCATACTTTTTCAGCGTCGTTTTTGTCGTAGTTGGGTTTTAGTTTTATTACTTTTTATTATTTGTACTATTTTGGTGTTAAAGTGTATTTGTGGCGCATAATATTAACAAAAGTTAAACTGATGAACTAAAAACCAGGTACTTGACATATTACATCTACACGCACATATAACAACATAAGCCCGAAGGCATATGGTGCAGAGGACATTTTTATGGGAGTTTGAGCCAGTTATCAAACTGTTTCCGCCTTCACCGCGTGGAGTTACTCCCAGCTTATGTCGTTTTCATTAGTGCATTACATATTCTATTAATGTTCACAATGCTATATTGCATAAAGCGATTCACAGTTCCCGTGATCCGCGCTTTACTCTTATCGCTCTTATTTAACATCATTAAAGCATTCTTGTAATTATGTACAAGCATAAAGTACTCGTGAAGCTCTTTCACGTGATACCAAACACGGTATATTTATTTTAATTTTATATTAGCATAGAACTTTTTGTCCGCTAGAAGGCGCAAGGTGACAACCTTTATAGCTCACTAGCTTTCCGCCCGCGGCTTCGCCCGCGTGGAGTTCGGTTATATCGCGCTTTTTAGATTTCCCTCGGGAACATCAAATTTTTCCGGGATAAAAGGTAGCCTATGTCCTTTCTCAGGGTCTAAAGATTGTCTGTGCCAAATTGCATCAAAATCGGTTGAGAGTTTTAAGCGGGAAAGCGTAACAGACAGACAGACAGACAGACAGAGTTACTTTCGCATTTATAATACTAGCTTTCCGCCCGCGGCTTCGCCCGCGTGGAGTTCGGTTATATCGCGCTTTTTAGACTTCCCTCGGGAACATCAAATTTTTCCGGGATAAAAAGTAGCCTATGTTCTTTCTCAGGGTCTAAAGATTATCTGTGCCAAATTTCATCAAAATCGGTTGAGAGGTTTAAGCGGGAAAGCGTAACAGACAGACAGACAGACAGACAGACAGACAGAGTTACTTTCGCATTTATAATATTAGTATGGATTAGTATGGATAACCAACAGAATATCAAGGCCCTTCTAATGGTACTGCAGTGGTCTTATTCTGATAAGTAGGAAAGAAGCTATGAACGAAAAGATGTGAATTATATGCAACCAGCCCATGAATACAGGTAAAGTCACAAGCAAATGCTAGCAATATATATATATTCAAAATATACAAGTAAAGCGCTTTCATATGATACCAAACGCGGCATATTTATCTTAACTTTATTTTTTTACTCTGTATGTTTTGTCCGCTAGAGGGCGCCACATTAGATTTTAAAACCCCATATAGCCTATAACCAGTGGACAATTAAGTCGCTTCTAATGATATGTCATTTGTCGAATTCTGATAAGTAGTTTAGAAGTTACGAGGGAACAGATGAACATACATACATACATACATACATACATACATACATATATACATACATACATACATACATACATACATACATACATACATACATACATACATACATACATACATACATACATACATACATACATACATAGCCTGTCAAAATCATAACCCTCCTTTTGCTTTGCCGTAGTCGGGTAATAAAGTATAGCGATTGTGAGTGGTCTGAAGTGAAAAAAAACTACATTAATTTTTTTTAAACCATGAAAAAGCCGACGAAATATTCCACCACTGGGGGGTTCAGAATCATGTACTGGATCCATGGTACTCGTTTGTGCGTCGATGTCAGATACACCCTTTATATGCGAAATCCGAAACACATATCTAGTATTTATAAGTAAAGAATTTATGTACAAAATTTCAAAAAGATATCATGAATAATCACAAAGTTATGAGCCTGTTATCGTATCTGGTTGTCTCAACAAAAATATGGTCAACCCACCGTGCGGTGCGGCGCGGACGGCCTGTCTCACTGTGATCTACCACCAGCTGTGTTGTGCGCTCGGTAACCACACCGCAACAGTTTCTAAAATATGTATTTGGTCAAAATATAACATGGCATAAAAAGGATTGGAACACATGGTATAAAAAAAGGGGAAGGAACAAACTATATTCAGGTTTCCTATAAAGAAACTAACGCTATAAAAAAATAACGTTCTATAAGACATGGTGAGTGCACGCCAAATATCAAGCAAGCAAATTTATCATTCTCCTGCTCTTATCCTAAGGCATGCTGTGTTTACGCGCGCCTCAAAGAGATGTCAGCGCATCGTGACGGGATTCACGAAGACCGATGCCTTCTGGGTCAGGGTTGCGGGTTGGTTAAACGAGAAACCGTGGCCCTGGCCGTCGCACAGGCAAGTGAAGAAATACGGGTGGGTCAGTTAGTAAAAGTCTGACACTCCCTTTCGCTCCGCTCAGAGCGGGAGATGTCATTTGATGATTTCCCACCCCAACAAAAAAAAAAGCATGCTGTGTGTTGTCAGAAGTTCATTCAAACATACTTATGTACTAACCACCATCTTCGGGTTAAGCCTCTTCTTAGACATCTTGTTTTGGGCAGTTGAATTGTACTTGGAATAATTTCCGTCTCCGCCACTCATGAGTTTCCAGGTAAGTACTCAAAAATATTTTAACATATTAAAATATTACGGCTGTACACTTCAATCTGCAGATGTGTATTATATGTCTCCCCATTTCGTTAGTTAATGCCATAATAAGGGATGAGATGATAATAAAGGATGTTGTCTTTAACCAGGTAGAAATCCAACCTCCAGACTGTAAATCAGAAGTTCCTTTTGGAAAGCCAAAATACTGCATGACATGGGGGAAATATTCCCGAACTGAAACACTCCATAATCGCTCTTGAGACGAGATTGTCACTCTAATAACCTCTTAAATAAGCTCGTAACGTTCCCAATGCTGAGGCATAGACCTCTTCTCTGTGAGATAGAGCGCGACACTACCCCACGGGCTCATTGCGAGTTGCTATATATCACATGTCTTCGATTTTTTTTAGTTTTAGTACATACCGGTATCCTTCACTGTAACAAGGTGGTTGATTACATCATTCCACTTGGCTTCATGATTGTTGCATATATCATGGGCCTAACCGAAAGGTCCAAGTGTAATACAAGAGATTTTTTAAATTAATAATGGCTTCACAAAATAGTGATGGTTAGTCAGAGTCTCAATTTATGTAAGAGACAATGTTTAGGTGAAATAAATATTTTTTTTTTAGAGTAAAGCGCCCTTGGCCTTTGAGATTAGATAATATTACACAGGCACTACGATTAAATTTTTATAACATATGTAGTAGGCACTAAAACATTTCATGAATCGTCATCATTACTTATAGTAGTTTTATTCAGTTAAAAATTCAAAACTAAAATGAAATCATCTGTCAATCCTAAATTCCTAAGCATCCGCACTCCCAGTTCAAACGTCTGCTGTTATGTCTAAATCTTCAGTATGAGACTTACAGTATAGACAGGTGCAATGTGGTCGAATGCAAGGTGAAACGTAATGTCATCTACCATGACATTTAGTTCGATGGTGGCGTATCAGCTGCTGCTGAAAGCTGGGGCTCTCATAGGTAATTCCGAGTGATGGCTGTTTCATGTGGATGCGAAGCATTTTTCCCATAATTGTTATTTTTTCTGTTTCATAAACCCGTAAACTGTATTCTTTAAAACTTGTTCCTTCGCCTTTGTGTTAATGTTCTATACCGAACTGTGAATTTGAACAGTCCGCACATCACATCTTGTGGGAGTGTATTCTTTGGCAGAATGAACGCAATATTATGTTGGATAGTGTACAAGTTACATCCGGAGTTGTTTATTATACGGACCTTGTAGAAACTAGAACCAATTTCTGTGCGTTCAGGCGCTATAGCCATACCTATTATTGAAATCAATTGTAACAGCACAAACCTATTTTGGACCCATTATCTTAATCAAATTTTATTCCGTGGTGCTTGGCAATCTGGGCTTCTCCCTTTGTGCCGATTGGCCTAGTTCTGTTCTGCCTCCTGCTTGTTATGGAGAGAAGTGGAAAAAATATCTTTTTTCTTACTCCTCCGCTATTCTTTTCTGATTAATTTCGTTGCGGGACCCAAGACAGTTGAATCGTTTCTCCGGGACTCGTCGAGCTTCAATGCTCGGCGTTTTTCTGGCGGTCTCCACTATTGATTCTGGCTTTCAGGAGTTGCACTGGGTGGGATAACGTGTGGCTCGTTTAGTCCGTCAAAAAAAAAAAAAAACAATTAAGTTTAGTTAGCTATAACAATTTCTATAAACAATAAAATAAAGTTGTAACAAATCAAATTGATTTGTCCTCAATTCCTGTCACTACAAAACGAGTGTTCTACGGCATTATCCCTTCACATGAAATATGTCTATTTTGTGAATATCCCTTGAAACGGACACAAGACTATTTTACGGATCGTTGCTTTGGGCCATTTCAAATAACTTTTTCTTGCCTGTGGAAAATTCTCCCGTCCCCTGTTTTGCTTACCTATCTATACTAATATATAAAGCTGAAGAGTTTGTTCGTTTGTTTGTTTGAACGCGCTAATCTCAGGAACTACTGGCCCGATTTGAAAAAAATATTTTGTGTTGGATAGCTCTAATGGGCTATAACAGTAGCTATAGCTTATAAATCACGCTGCGACCAATAGGAGCGTAGCATAAAATCAAATCAAAATCAAAGCATTTAGTTCGAATAAACCAGTTACAGGCACTTTTGAATTGTCAGAAGGTCGGTCAGTCAATAAGATGAAGCATAACTAACTATTATAACGATAATACATAAAATCAAAAACAAAAACAAAAATTATGAGAATATAGTAATAATTATACATACAACTGCATACAACATACATACTTACTTCTAAATTATTGATATTTAATTTAAAAGTACGTGTGTACCAACGTACACACGTACTTTTATTCTAGACCTATAAAAATTATAACTTTTTTTTTTTTTAATAGTTATAAACTAGTGCTTGACTGCAATCCCGCCTGATGGTAAGCAGTGATGCAATCGTTGATGGTAAAGCGCACTAGCTTATTAAGCCTATTCACTCAAAAAATTTCAGTGAATAGGAAGGAAGACGGCAGTTGAGCGAGGTGATGCAATGTTTAACCCAACAACACGACCAACGATGCTGCGCCAGAGGATGATCTGGAGACCCTCCACGACCAAACTCCCGGCACAACAACATTAGACACATCGTACCCGGCACACATCGCAACACAACTGCTCAGACCCGTCCACCGTACAGCTTCACCAGACATCATGCCGGAACACGACGAATCGCTTGGCGGCAAGACTTTGTCTGGTGGGTGGTAACTTATGCCGGCGGCTGATGTTGTTGCCTACCACCGAGAAAAATAATAAAATAAATAATAAAAAAATATTAAAATAAATACGTAAACAGTATTTATATTAAGTTATAATTTTGTGGGTTACTATGATAATTTTCAAAAACGGTGCTCTTTTACTCTTAAAAACTGCGACAGTTTGGCAGTCCTTAATGTGAGATATAAAAAAAAAAATGTTTTGTTCAAAACAACTACACAGAATTAGCCTAAAGCCATTTTAACAATTACTAGTATTGTTTGAAAAGATCCAGATTAAATTTCACTCCGACTATAAACTTAAATTAACCCGGCCGGAATAATTAAATAAAATCCAGCTTTCTGAACCCATTCAGTGGAACTGACGCGCTCAACTAATTATCACCGATACTTCAAGGTGAAAGAAAGTTTCGTTTTTTACAAACCTTTATTAAACCATCAGGAGCTAGTTACTTAATTAGCAAAGAAGTCGTGAACGGGAAAGTGAGGGAATTAGGTGTACGGAAGAGCCATCTGGCGACGCGATTGTGCGATGACCGGAACATTTGAACAATTTTGTCTTTACCTACTTTTCATTAGGACGTCGCTGTGTCGGCAATTTTAATTTTTTTTTCCTTTTATTTTATCGGTTTTTTGTCAAACTAAATGAATTAATGAGACTCTAGTAAGGTTCACTCAAATTTTGGGGTGGGTTGTGGTTGTGATTGGCGTTTTCTGTTTATAATAAAAATTATGGGTTTGACTGTGCCATAAGTAACATAGAAATCTTAATATGATTTCAGTATACGGGAAACCATAATAAAACTATATATAAGGCCAATTCTAAATTAGAAACTATCAGTTAATTACTTTCAAAAAACCTAGTCTAGTCTGTTTTTATTTATGGCAAGGGAAGCCCAAAATAATCCCAGTCGTTGTCTCATCCGGGCGACAAACGAATGTCACTTGTCAAAAATGAAGGCAAACCAGAGATATTTTTGACAGATTAACATTGTCGTCAGTCTCGAAATTTTAAGAACGTTCAGTTCTTAAAATTATGAGACTTGCCCCTCTCATCATCTCAGCGTTAATCCCAGTCGCATCCGAAGCTTTTTCAGCTTTGGAGTCTCGGGTCCGCTTTATCAGTGTAACTGCTGAGTTGGCTAAACTTCGATATTTTCCGTGAAGCGACTGCCGTCTAATCTCCACAACCCGAAGGCGATATCGATGCATTGCAATTAGACCAATTGTTGGATTTTTGTGGGCTCCGACAACCTAACGACTGCCATTAGATGTTCGTATGGCAACCGGGACCAACGGCTTAACGCGCTTTCCGAGGCACAACCAGACCAGTGCAAATAATCATATTCATGCAAATATTTGCACTGCGCGGGGATCGAACCCCCTCCTAGTTGCGCAGCGGCCGCGTTCGCTGCCGCTACGCCACGGAGGCTGTCCCTCTGTCGTCGTGGCTGCCGAGACTTGTCCCTCTGGTAGCCTGAAATACAGGCTTCGGCTTAGCTTAGGTGTCCGTATCCCACAATGAGTGGACAATATTGTTTTTTGTTTTATTGTTTATAGGATATTAATTAATGATTAAAACAAAAATATTAATTTATTAAATGTTTCGTTTTTCGTTTAGACTTTGTAAATTATTTTTAAGCATCTATAAATTGTTTTGCGTTACCTAACCTAATGCAAAATTCTAATGTTTTCAAATCAATCAAACCATTTTATTTCACATAATCAAAATGGATTGATAACTTATGAAACGCCAGAAGCTAGGTGCATGGTTCCTTTGGAAGAGAGTCAGTAGGAAACTGCAGATGATAATTAATTATTAAAACAAAAATATTAATTTATTAAATGTGTCGTTTTTCGTTTAGACTTTGTAAATTATTATTAAGCATCTATAAATTGTTTTGCGGTACATAACCTAATGTAAAATTATAATGCTTTCAAATCAACCAAACCATTTTATTTCACATAATCAATATGGATTGATAACTTATGAAACGCCAGAAGCTAGGTGCATGGTTCCTTTGGAAGGGAGCCAGTAGGAAACTCCACGGTTAAAAAAATGGCTTTTATAATATTTTCAAATGCGAGTGGGAGTTGGGAGGACACGATAGGCTTGTCCATCGTATCTGCATCATAAGTACGTAACACGCTATTATAATCAGTTGGAGTAATTTCGAAGTTGGAGTAATACGGCTAATCCATTGCTCCATATGTTCAAAAATGGGTTTGCTTAGCAACGTAAATAACGCAATGAAAGTTGTTGAACTGTAAAAATGAAACCCATTGCTACTGATAGTGTGATACGCAATTACCCTGCAGGTACAGTCAGAAGCAAAAATATGTATACAATTCCAAGGCTCCAAAAATATGTAAACATCTTCGACTTTAAGACGAAGTGCTCAACTTGAAGAGCATAAAATTGTAGCCACTGGTTCACATCATAAATATGTATGCGCTCATTGCTTCATTAATCTATGAACGAACGCTTGAATACATGCTTTGATGGAAGCGTGCATACATAGTATTGTTCCTTTCGTGGTGGGCATAATTTAATGAAGCAATGAGCGTATACATATTTATGATGTGAACCGGTGGCTACAATTTTATGCTCTTCAAGTTGAGCACTTCGTCTTAAAGTCGAAGATGTTTACATATTTTTGGAGCCTTGGCAATGTATACATATTTTTGCTTCTGACTGTACTTGATAAAATAAGAAATGTTCTACATATTTAAAGCTTATAGAGTTCTCATATTTACAAAATATAAAGAAATCTATCAAAAGGTTTTTTTTTACATATTATAAACCAGCGCTTGACCGCAATCCTGCCTGATGGTAAGCAGTGACGCAATCATTGATGGTAAAGCGCACTAGTTTATTAAGAGCCTATTCACTCTAGCCTTGAAGACACTCAAATTGTAGTCCGACGGAAACACCTCCGCTGGCAAATTGTTCCAGTCCCTCGATGTACGCGGTATAAAGGAGGAGGCGAAACGCTTCGTCCGGATCGTAGTGGTGTTAACAACATAAGGGTGGAAACCAGCCGTACGACTGGTCGTCCGCTGGTGGAACGAAGATGGGGGAATTAAGTTATAAAAATATAACAACAGGATAAGTATACGGTAAACTGAAACAGCTTGGTTACTTATAGCAAAGTAACCATATATGTATTTGCTACAAGCAACTAACTGTACAAGTTTCAAGAAGGTACTAACGCTCTATAAGTAATTGTGGTTACTAAACCATCTGCCGAGCAGAGATTAGCTCAATATGTATTACATAATTTTCCTCCAGACTATTGATTCCTCGACTAGACTGACCGATTGTGTGTAAAGCGCCCAAAATCAAGAACCAATCAAGAATATTGCTCAAGTTAACGCATGATGGCTACACGTTAAGGTATCGCACATCGTTATCAGCTACCCGAGCTTATAGTTTTAATTAGAGCGGTAAATTTTAAGCGTTCATCGCATCGTCGCTTAAATCTTAGCAACCACGTAATTAAAATAATATTCGATGAAGCGCCTCACTCGTCTGTCTTGCCCGGAATATATCTAAAGATTTTACGAGCCTGATAGGCTCGTTACTACGCAGGTACCTGTAAAAATAGGCAAAATATTGTTTATAATCGCTAGCTAAAGTTTGTACCTTATCAGGTAATCCTTTTTTATAATGAGCCCTTTGTTTTCTTTTTAAACATGATTTTTTAACGTCTTCCTTTGTATTTTGTTTATCTCGCCTTTTTTTTTTAAGAAAATTAGTCGTAGTAGACACGTGGATTGTTGCTTAAAAGCTGTCTATCCAAATAAAATATTAAAAACCAACCGGAAAACAGACCAGTAAAGTTTTTATGCGATTTAAAATTACACGCGACGAGCAGAGATGTACAAAAACTAGTTTGACTGTAAAATATTTACAGCGCTTCAATATTAAAAAGTACGCAGAAGAAAACACGCCAACTTCGCCGTATTTGTGTGAAACAAATAAAAAAGAAGTCCTTTATTTAATGGCGACGTTTATAAACTTACAAAAGTGGAGTTTTTATTGAAATACAAGAAAAGTGAGAAGTTACTTTTCAATATTATTAAGCAAATTCTTGATCCGAATCTAAAGACTTGTCAAATTACGCGGCCGATTGGTCGGCGGCGAGGCGTCAGTCGAGTTCTTAATTTAAATTCACTCGACTAATTGGTCAGCCGAGTCGACTCTTATTAGCTTTTTGATGGATATTGTTTTGTTAAATGAATTGCATGATTTTGTAATCAATTTCCTTGTGACTTCATTATGGAAAGTGTTATTAGATGAGTGCTCATACAATCTGAACGTTGTTAAGTATAATTCCAATATGTTTAAAGTGATAATTAATCGGCCACTAGTAGATTTTTGTCTATCAATTTAGTCAAATATATAAAAGAATGACATCATTTTACCGCACTGTTCATATTATTGCATCTATCTACACTTTAGTTGTTAATTACTTACTAGATCACAATGTTTTAAAAACTATGTACGTAATGGTTAGGTATTACGATGGCACCAAGACCTATATAGCCTATAAGTTTCCCAGCACCCTAATTGCATAGCACACTATTACTATCATTTTTTTTTTGGATTTTATGGCCTGGTTTCTAAGACTTTTAAGCCATGTCTTAATTATATCTTCTTCTTTTATAACTTATCCTAACTAAACCTATCTCCTTTCGTTTCTCGCGTGAACTGACACTAGGAGGAAGTTTTGGTACAAAGCCATGATGTGGCCACTATGCTACAATATTTCACTGTTCTTTATGAATTATTCACTGAATGCACTTTTTACTACATAAATACGTATAACTTGTAATACGTGGCACTCATCTTAGCTTCCCGCCAAAAACTCCTATTACTATCAGTTTGAATCATTTTGAAGCTTATTGCTATTCCATTGTTTAATATGTTCGAAAATGATTCTGCTCAACAACGTAAATAACGCAATGAATGTTGTTGAACTGTCAAAATGAAACCCATTGCTACTGATAATGTGTTTCGTAATTACCCTGCTGGTTGGTACTAAGATTGTTTAAAAAATGTTATCATCCTGACTGATCTGTCACAAAATCCCAATAGGTCTATTAGGATATTTGTGATCATTCAGTTTATATTTTCTTTAAGTACTAGGAAAAGGTACTATCAGCTGTAGAAGTCCATTTCCACCTTAAAGACTACTGTCGCCTGCGCTAAACCGGCCACGCACACTACCGCATTATTTTTTTTATCGCAGTCTTCGTCTTTCTTTAAAGTAATGCAAAATTTCGTTACTTCATTTGAAGTTGAGTTAGCGGCCGCACTTAACAATGGTGCTATCAAAAGCGAGCGATTGTGGGTTCGATCCTTATTATAGGCAACTCTTTTTGTTGTTTCATATAATTTAAAATTATGATAATTGATTTGTATTTTAAAGTAAAAATGTTTGCAAATAATATTTAAACAAATAGGAAAATTTATTGAATATTTATCCCAAAAAAGGGTTTTATTATATGTTTTAGTTTACTATAGGGGTAATATAATAAAAAATATATAAAAATAAAACAATAAGCATATTATAATGCAATATATTATAAAGTTATATATTATTCGGTATAGATATACTTATACTAACAAATGAAACAAACGTTGAAACGGCAGCATTGTAATATTTTATATAAAAGTAATCCTTGACAAACTTATGATATTGTTATGGTAAAAAATACAAAAAACATTTTTGGTTGTTAGATATGAAAATTATAATATTATACGTATATTATGATTAAAGAGGTTATAGCTTAATTATTCATTTTCTTAAAGAAAAGAGGATTGAAGCTTAACCTGAATATTATTGCAATCATAAAATAATCTATACTTAGAACACATAATAGTGCTTATTACATTTATATTTTTTTTGCGTGTATAGCATAGTACTAGTGCTGCCATCCTGCAATGCCTTTTTTCGGAGTTTGAAGGCATGAGATTATAATCTTCAAGCGCTTTCTTAGTTCAAAAGTAAACGAACTTATTTCTTATCGAATTCCGAAATTATTGTTTTTATAATTTACCAAAAGTAATTTGTATTGAAATTGCAAAAGGCGACATCTGTTAGCCATTAAGCCAACCGAACATATTACTGTCACTTAGCTAAATTACTTTAGAGATGGTTTAGAGTCCGTTATTAAGATATTTATTGGTATATATTTAAAACACTCTGTAGGACACTTCTGCACTGTTTTTGTTATAAATAGTTTTTTTTTTGTTTAGCTCGATAACACTCCACCAGCCTCGCCAATTTATTTTTAAACCACAAATGCAACCTATCTTCTTCGCACGATTTAAAAGTTTATTCAACGGTAAATATTGTCGTTTCGTTTCACTTGTCTCGACAGCTACCTTCGTCCTCCAACCTCTTGACCTTGACCTCCAACGGCTTACATTATTTATCTAAAACAATAACAATTTTATTACGCACTTGCTACAAGCGATTGGTTTGCACCTTACATAAATAATAATAAAAACAACTTACACAAAAGCCGGTTTCATATGATATTTGAGATATATTGCTGCATATGCCTGCATATTGATTAAAAAGTAAAACTAATAACACAAACTGGTAACTATATGTTCACCAACCAACAACAGCTAAGTAATATTATTTGAGTTATTGTAGCTAATAATAGTTATTGTAGGTAGCGGAATATTTTTTGTGAAGTAGTGATTCAGATTCTTTTAAGTCTACCGTCATCTTTTTATAATGACTCTAATATAGAAAAAATCTTAAAAGAAAGTATCATCTTTAAGTTGCAGATCGATATTTTTAGATATTTTTGTTGTAAGCATTCATAACTCACCAATAAACATTTAAAAAATATTTTTGTAAGTTATTAGATTCGAACTCGAACCACCTTGAACGCCTATCAAGGCGAAAACCGTTACGCCATTGAAACACTTACTGTAGACGTTGAAATTAATAAGTAGTACCTAACAATCATAAGCGGGCAGCAAGTGTATGAGCGTGTATCAAACTTTATTATAGAAGAAGGTCGTAACTACAACTAGTATTGCTTGGCCATAGTTTTGTGAGATTGCAACTCGACTTTTGGTCTTGACTGTACTTGGATTTTAGTTTCCTAAAAATGATTTTAATATAATGAAGGTACCAACCTCTTTTTGTCAACCTCAAATATATATTTCTCGAGCTGCGTCTATAAAATACTAGAAAGATAAAAAAAAAAACTACGACCAACTAGAAGTAAATGCCAGAAAGATAAAACGAGGCTCATTCCCATTAAAAAGTATGCAAAATAAGTAGCCCAAAACGTACATTAACTTAAATAAGTGTACGTAATTAGAAGGTTAATAAGCTTTAACAGGATCAGTTAAATGTTTCACTATAATAAACGTTAAAATCAATTGAAAATTACTTGCAAACAACTTCAAAATGTTCCCGGCAGTTCTCTTACATATGTACATGGTACAGTTCAACACATACGTACGTATAGCCCATTGTGTTTGAATAAACATTTCAATTGAGAGGGTTTTCATTCGCGGTGTCTATTCGACCGGACCCATACATTCAGCTCTTTTTCGCGCTCTGCTGATTTCCAATGAATGAACTGCGGTTGGAATATTAGAGCCCGCCTATAGCCTGGACGTGTTACCAATGTACACTTTTAATTAATTATTATTGATTTAATGAAAGTATTGGAAATGGGGGAAACATATTTATAAATATGATGATGGTGACATAGTCGTACTCCGTGGTCCAGCGGTCAACACGCCTGCGACATGGAGGCCCCGGGTTCGATCCCCGGCCAGGTCATGATGGAAAACGATATTTTCCTGATTGGCATGGGTCTTGGATGTTTATCTATAGATGTATCTATTATAAATATAGTATCGTTGAGTACATAACACAAGTCTCGAACTTACTTTGGGGCTAGCTCAATCTGTGTGATTTTGTCCGTATATAGGTATTAATGTCCGTATATATACATAGCAATTGTAACCCTATCACAGCTGTTTTCCACGTAGAGTCAGTCTGCGGTAGTATAGTAGACCAACATTTTCTTGTAATAGGGAGCTAGTCAGTTAGCATAAATAGGGTGCAAACGCAAACTCTGGGTTGCTACTGACAATTTGATATCAGACAGTCAGAACCTTAGTGCTTGCAACCAGTAGACCATCGAGATAGTCTAGATTTGTCTGCACTTGCATCTAAAGAAAACAGTTTATCATAATCCGTCTATAATTTTTTACTGCACTGGACTCAGATCTCTTCCCTTTGATAAGAAGTGGGAATGTACCACTTGAATTCAAAAAGCATTTTTTAAGAAAATAATTAGCTGTTTGTTGATTAAAGTAATGATAAGATCCAATCTGTCATAATAATAGTCCGCAGGTGATGGTCTCTCTGTATTTACACACCATGCCACCCGATTTAACTCCTACCTTCGTCGCGGTTTTCTTAATATTCATAAAGAATTATATAATAATTATATTATATTTACTTTCAGAATAACCAACTGAATCGATTCCGATCATTTTACACCATTTTATATTTAATTCCCAAATACATTTAGAAATTGTTGCAGTACATAGAGCATAGTAGATCATAGTACTAGGAGCACAGTGAAACAGGGCCCCCCGCGCCATGCCGCTGCAGGCACGGGCGGGCGAGCGGTGCGTTGACCATATTTTTGTTGGGAGAACCAAGTAAGATAACAAGCTCATAACTTTGTGATTTTTCATTATATCTTTTTGAAATTTTGTACATATATTCTTAGCTTAAAAATACTACAGCAATGCTTCGCGTTTCGCACAAACAAAAAATAACTTTGTATAAGTAAATAACCAAGTACGGAATACAGGGCTTTATCCTATACTAGCGGCCGCCAGCGACTTCATTCGCGTAGAGTTAGTTATGCTCCGCTCCTATTGGTCGCAGCGTGATGCTATATGGCCTAAAGCCTTCCTGGATTAATGGGCTATCCAACGCAAAAAGAATTTTTCAAATCCGACCCGTAGTTCCCGAGATTAGCGCGAACAAACGAAGAAATAAACAAACTTTTCAGCTTTATATATTAGTATAGATTTAATTTTATTTCAGTGCACGTGGGCTTTGAAATCGAAGACTTCTTATCTCTCAATGTGCAGTATAATAAATAAGGTGAACCAACGAGGCAGCTATTGTCAGAACAGAATCAGTTCCGAAGAAAATAAAAATACCAATGTATTCCACATGTGATGTGGATAGAAAAGCTTACCCAATTTTACCCAAATACATGGGTTTTCCTAAAACCGTTTTCGAAATTCTATTACGTTATAACAGAATATTTTCTATATATGTCTTGATAATGTCGAAGTAAGGGAACGTGAAAGTTTAATCTATCTGTCATTCAAACAGGCCAAAGTGCGTAGTCGATTTTATCTTGACAAGCGGTACGTGTCAAACTTCACTCGATTGTTTGACATTTAGACGTCGTTTCCTTCAAGACTGAGATATAAGTATACTTAAAACTTGATCATCAAATATTTATGCGTTCAAGCGACTGTTCCGTGAAAATTTAATGATCAATTGAGACTTTCTTCAAGGACTCTCGAATTAGCTTGTGTTTACCTGTCTATAGGTATGTACAATTAGTCTTTACCTACATCAGGTATTGTGAGTATTTATATGCATAAGTTATGCATTATTATTATTATTTTTTTAATATATATAAACTAGTGCTTGACTGAAATCCCGCCTGATGGTAAGCAGTGATGCAATCGTTGATGGTAAAGCGCACTAGTTTATTAAGCCTATTCACTTAAAAAACTAAGGAATTGGAAGGATGACGGCAGTTGAGCGAGGTGATGCAATGTTAAACCCAAGCCCAACACGACCAAACGATGCTGCGCTAGAGGGAGATTGATCTGGAGACTCTTCACGACCAAACTCCCGACACAACAACATTTGGCGCATCGTAACCGCCACACATCGCAACACAACTGCTCAGACCCGTCCTCCGTACGGGTTCACCAGACATCATGCCGGAACACGACGAATCGCTTGGCGGCAAGACATTGTCTGGTGGGTGGTAACTTCTGCCGGCAGCCGATGTTATGGCCTACCACCGAGACCGACCGAGGTCTTATTAGACCTTCAACTATTGCTGAATGTCATAAAACAAACGGCGAATAAAAGGCTATCAGAATGATTCAATATATTTTCCTTGCAATGAATTTGTTTTCCCAGCGTATAATAATGTCAACCCTGGGTTTTCAATGTGGTCCCTCGGAGGCTCTACATTTAAGTTAAGTTTAAGTTAGAGCTGGCTCTGTCGCGTTATATTTGTCTCTAGTGACACATCTAATAGGGAATTTTTGGCCAACACATTTACCACAACGCGACTAAACTATGCTTTTCAAAAGATGAAAATTGAAAATTTCGTTCTAACGCAAAAATAATAAAACAAAACATTACTCAGACAAAAAACTGTTGTCTCGAAGAAATATTGCATTGAAATTGTAGAATGCCAAGCTGAAAATATTTCATGAAAAGAGACAAGAGCGACCTGAGTGCAGCCGTATCACGTACCTTTCTCACTCTGAATTGCACAAAATAAAACACCTAACAAAGAGTACGAAACTGGTCGGCAATAGTAAAGTAGCCACCGAGCCAGTCGCCAAAGTATATGCAAATGTGGCGAATTTAAAATTCAATTGATTCATTTCGAAACGGAAATGTCCAGGAATAAACCTTTCCCATTAGTAGCGTGCGAGCTACACTAGAGCTGTCAATTTGCTTTATAAATTAGTCAGAGTTGCGCTAAAATAATCGCAATTAAATATTCAAATTGGGTAGTGCAGAGACGTGTCGCTACAGCGGCGCTGTCAGGACTTGCATTCGGCTTGTCGCTGAAATGAACATGTCTCGCCAAGCAGCCTGCTGCTCCAGGAATAGCGTCGAACGGGACAGGTCAAACGGAAATAAAGCAAGCTGCACTCAGCGAAGTTTGGACATGTCTGATAGCTTTACTGGCGGCTCGTGAATAAAATACATGCTATTCCTGTCTTGCTTTTTCATTTCGCTATTTCATTTGTGCACCATTGCTATTGTCGTTTATGGTAATTCGTGTTTTATCTTCCTTAGCTACAGCCCGAGTTCATATTTCGGTCTAAAATGAAATAGCAGTGAAATAAGAATCTGAAAATACATAGTTAACGACCTTAATATAAAAGAATAAACGTTTTACCTGAGTTTGGGTATCATTACAAAGTTTCAAGTTTATTAGCATGCAAGGGAACGAATGGCGCCCAACGTGGGGCCGACTGCGACCGCCTAAATTGCGTTCTCGTAGCGTGCATTATCCTGTGACACCACATGTGGTCAGGACTTGAGTACTCATCCACTTCATCTTTTGTGGAGAACAATCATTGTCTGCGGCGCCAGCATATTGTGTAATATTGTTGTTCATAAGAGCCGTACAGAACGAACATGTTGTGAAGTTACTTGTTTGTGTTTTATGTTTCAATATTGATATTGATGAACAATAAGAATAATTCGGAGAACCATCAAAAGTATGGCAGTTCGTAACCTCACATGATGCGGTGGCATGTCATCTGATAACAATTGCAAAACCAATATAAATTTCTTGGCAAAGGCGCCTGGGTTATAAGAAAATGTATTATGAAAGCGAGCGGTTTTATTGTGTGGCAGTAAAACGGAAGAATTTGCATCGGGAATCGAACCAGACACTTGCAAATCGACGATCGTAAAACGATCCCGCATCGGTCACCGGCTTCATGAATAAAACCTTATTTTGGTAGCCGTTGAAAAAAATAGTAAAAAAATACATGTCTCACTGTTCAGAACCTACACAATTGATGCATGGAAAAACGTTTTTAACAGCGAAACTTTGAATATATCGGCGAATAAACGTAAAAAAACCATGTACATAAGTACATAGTGTGTAGGTACCTACATAATGTGGCCGCATGTGTGTGTAAGCACTGCAGAAGTCACGTTCAGGCAATATTTGCTGTATAAAATTCAGCAACTCAGTCGGCGCTGTATGTGTAATGTATACCTTCTCATCACATGTGCTACTGCAGGATTTTTTATATCCGCATGAAATAAGAGTACTTGATAAATAATTCCTATGTCTAAGTATGGACCGACATGTAGTCACAACATATTTATGTAGGAATACGTCAGTCTGGGTTCTAACAGCGAAGAGTTAAGCACAAAAATCTTCAGAACTTTGAGCTACAACTTCTTACATAATTAACTATATAATCTATTCTATTATCCATATTAATATATCCTTATTCTTCTCTACAAATTTATTATTCAGCTTTTCTCGGTGAGAGGCCATAACATCGGCTGCCGGCAAAAGTTACCACCCACCAAACAAGGTCTTGCTGCCAAGCGATTCGTCGTGTTCCGGCATGATGTCTGGTGACGCCGTACGGAGGACGGGTCTGAGCACTTGTGTTGCGATGTGTGCCGGGTACGATGCACCAAAGGTTGTTGTGTCGGGAGTTTGGTCGTGCACAGTCTCCAGATCAATCTCCCTCTGGCGCAGCATCATTAGTCGTGTTGGTCTTGGGTTTAACATTGCATCACCTCGCTCAACTGCCGTCATCCTTCCTATTCCTAAGTTTTTTAAGTGAATAGGCTTAATTAACTAGTGCGCTTTACCATCAACGATTGCATCACTGCTTACCATCAGGCGGGATTGCATTTAGTTGTAAAAAAAAACAGCTCCTGGGATGTGCTGCATATTAATAACATAAATAAAACTAGACTTAGTCTTAGATAGTTGCGGCGTTTACCTTCAAGTTTGTAAACTTTAAGCTAGGAAGCAGGTGTTCATGAAATAACGCTTGCATTGCTGCATAGATATACAACAATATTTCTGTTCCAAGAGTCACGCGTGTAGCTAACACGATTCGTAAAAGTATTATGAACTCAACACATCGCCGGCTAATTCAGATCACACGTTGTTATAATATTTGAGCAGGAATGTCGGACGCGAATTTTAATAAAGCCCTCATCTCGTAAAAACGTTAAGGTTTTAAGGGCGGACTTTCACCATGAATGTCATTTCACGAAATACTCCTAATATGAAAGTGTCGAAATTACTCGCACAGAAAAAGTGTCTCATACCGGCAATGTTCTCACTGATGTCTTCAATTGAATCAAGTTCAGTCAAGCGAGCCGAGTCCCTAGTTACATGCTGGCAAACGTACAAGTAAACGTTACCGCACGGAGAGCTAACAAAAAGAGATATTTGTAAGTTTGGTTATCGCCCTCTGGACCTCGATTCCACTTTACGCATTACACCAATTAGTTGAGTACATTAGGAAGTCCGAAAAGTAGTTAGTGAGCAAACAGACTGTCTAATTAAAAAGTTTTTCCTTCAGTAACGAGAATGGACGTCTTCGTAACGTTAGATTGATGTTTGATTGAGTACCTATACGTCTACAGTAAGTTTTGCACCTGTGTCTGACTCCAATGTTCTTCAAAGAACTTAGTTTCCAACTCTAAATCACTTTCAGTGGATAGGTATGTAGTAATCGCCTAGTTAGAAACAGAAAGAAGGCTGAATCTTGATCACCGCAGTTGATGTAAACATGAGGTGCTTTAGTGATGTTTCCAGATATGAGGTAGGTTATATTATAAGCTTTTTCTTGGAGCATAATGTTAAAGTCCGCTGTATGTTCTTATTGATCGCGATCCCAGAAACGATGAATTATGTGTAGTCTAGGCCAGGTGACTTCAACAAACGTTTGGATTCGTAGTATTAAGTTTAAAGTAGGACGAGTTCTAAGAATATTCCAATAACTTCATTTTTCTTTTTTGTTTTTACATTCAATTCAATGTATTTATTTGCTTACTAAGTGTACATTAGTAGTCTTATATATATAACAATTAGTCCTTACAACTTAGCGGCCTTTTTCAGGCATTGCAAAATTTGAGGTTAGTGAGGCTGAGGCTTATAATATTTTAATATAAGCATTTATAATTATATTTCATATTAACCAATCCATACTATAATATTATAAATGCGAAAGTAACTCTGTCTGTCTGTCTGTCGGTCTGTCTGTCGGTCTGTCTGTCTGTCTGTCTGTCTGTCTGTTACGCTTTCCCGCTTAAACCTCTCAACCGATTTTGATGAAATTTGGCACAGACAATCTTTAGACCCTGAGAAAGAACATAGGCTACCTTTTATCCCGGAAAAATTGGATGTTCCCGAGGGAAATCTAAAAAGCGCGATATAACCGAACTCCACGCGGGCGAAGCCGCGGGCGGAAAGCTAGTAGTTTATATAAATTGAAGTAGTTATTATTTTTATGATCGCCGTATTAATTTTATAAATGTGGGTAGGTGTATTTTGGTGTGTGCTTTCATTATTCTATTAGGTTGTTGCTAGTAGTATTTACATAAGTGTAGGTATATATTGTCAAATGTAAGTTGTACATCACACTATTCGTGTCGATTGGGGATCAAACTAGCCAATTTAGTTTTTCGAGATCTTATCAAGGTCGACTTTTCACGTGACTAGAGTGTTGTCCTGTTTTCTGGGCTAAACAATTAGCTTTGCCAAACAATGTGGTAATGATAATGTTAGCCTTGTGGGCACTTTTTCTGTTAACACTTAAGCGAACATATTTTTTTGTATTGTTAGGTATATATATATATGATGAAGAATATATATATATATATATATATATATATATATATATATAAACACCTCTTTGGGCACATAGTTGATCCAGCCGCAATCCCGAACACAATAGACTCCACCTTTAGCACGGAATAACTTTGATCTAGCTGCGTATTTCTCGGGCGGAGTGGCAACGTCACATTCGATTAAGCGATGTTGCCAAACATATTCGTCGATAGGATATTATACTCGATAATTTTTTTTTAACAATTTCATGCAATTGTGGATCCGTAACGGCTAAATTTTTTGAACCCACGAGGACTTTTTAGCTCTGAATATATTTTAGAAATCAATTACTTGTGTTGATCCATTTATATACTCGTACTTCCAGTAATACTTCTTTTGATCCGATGCCTGTACCGTAATGGTTGATCAATTATGAAGTTACTATACCTAATCTAGATATTTTATATTCGCATTGCTCCATACATTGTAAGATCTATATATATTTTTTCAACAATTTCATGCATTAGTGGATCCATAAGGATTTTTTTTAAATGCACGAAGACTTTTGGCTCGGAATATATTTCAAAAATCATTGACTTATGTTGATCCATTTAGCTACTCGTACTTCGTAATACTTATTTTGATCTGATTAGGTACTGATACTGTACCGGTTGATCGGTCAGTTTAAGAAATCAAAGTTATTGTTATGAATATTTAAAGAGGTTAAATTTTACGTATGGGGTTTTTATACTTTATTTCTAATTAACCATTTATTTTAAATTTTTAAACTCTATTCATCGAAACCAATCTAATGAGTCCAAACACGATATCGCCGCTGTATGTTTTGTGTGGACAGCCTCGGTTACATTCAATGCAATTAACACTGCTTGTATAGACTTCTGTGGTAGAGATTGTATGCGAATACATATTATAATTAAATTTTAAGTTTCAGTTTTAAGGGTTGAATTTTGCGTAGCGGTTTTTTAAGGTATTAATCAGGCATTCTGATGAGTGTGCAAGGGAATTGCATGGTTTAATTACCCCATCTCCGTTCTACCATCGGACGACCCGTCGTACGGCGACTTTCCACCCTCACGTTGTTAACACCACTACGATCCGGACGGAGCGTTTTGCTTCCTCTTTTATTCCGCGTACATCGAGGGACTGGGACAATTTGCCAGTGGCGGTGTTTCCGTCACACTACAATTTGAGTGTCTTCAAGGCTAGAGTGAATAGGCTCTTAATAAATTAGCTCGCTTTACCATCAATGATCGCATCACTTCGCTATCACTCAGTGCTTACCATCAGGCGGGATGGCGGTCAAGCGCCAGTTTATAAATAATAATAATAATAAAAAAAATAGAAAGAAAAAATGTTTACTCCGCCCAAACAGAACCCACATTATAATAATAATACACTAAAAAAATAGTAAACACAATAAAGAAAAAAGAAAAAAACAAAGTAATATAATTTACTAAAAAGCCTCGTACTCAAAATAAAACAATGTTTTCCTGATGTTATAACCCGGGGTCAGGAGTTTTGGCGGGAAAGTTAAGCTGAGTGTCGCTTCAATTTTTCCATTGGAGTTTTAAATTACTTATAGTGTTCTTTACTAAATAAAAATGCGTGATTTATGTAGTAAAAAGTGCATTCAGTAAATAATTCATAAAGAACATCGAGATATCCTAGCGTAGTGTGTACAATAAACATGTGTACCCCATTTATAATGTTTTTGTAAATTAAAAAAGGTAAACTCAACCGCACGTTATTGGAAATAAAATCTTATTTGCTACTTAGTAATAGCGCCATAGCGCGGGGAAAAAATATTTTGTTCATTATTCGTCATTGAACTTAAAAATGAAAATTACGTGTTTGATTTCCGCAGATTGTTTGAGGAAAGTAGTTAGTAAATGCCTGCGTGATTTCACCGTTTACTGCTTAGTATGATACTATTGTCATCGGCAGCAGCGCGGGCGTTGAGACTAAAGGATTCGACCTCGGGCAATAGCAATAAAAAAGTTAGTAATCAATGTCAAAATCCTATAAAAATTTAAATTGTCAACAGAAAAATTATTTTCTTTTGGCAATTTAAGTTTTTACCCGACTTCAAAAAAGAAGGAGGTTTATTTTTATGTATGTTCATCAATTACTGTAAGACGCCTGGACTCGTTTGCAAAATTCTTGTTTTATTTGAAAGGGTGGTCCCATAGTCACCAGGTCAGGATCTGATGATTAAAGACTAGAGAAATCAAGGAAAACTTTCACAATTTTTACGAGCAACTAGTGCATTTCTAGTTATTTTCATTAAGTATTTTAAAGCACTACAATTTAGGTAATAATGATCTGGAGTAGATATGAAGTCGGGAGACAGTTGAGGGAACTCCTCGACAATTCACAGCAGCTACCTTGTGTTTGAGCTTGATTAATTTGTATTAATAAGAACTTTACATTATATTTAGGTAAATGGGTTGTAACTGTCATTAGGGCGCTGATGATGAATACAAAGGCCAGTTCAGGTCAACTCCTCAACGGTTTACAGTAGTTCCCTTGTATTTGGATTTAATTATTAAACATATATTGATGAGCAATTTTCACCCATATGGATTATTATGAAAATCTGCAGTAGGTTTGATGGTGTAGACCACGACCGACAAACCTTCATTTTAACCCACATAGGTGCAAAGTTCTTATCAATACGAATTAATCAAGCACAAACGCAAGGTGACTGCTGTGTATAGTTGAGGAGTTCCCTCGACTGCCTATGGTCTTCATCATCAGATTTACTACAGACCATCATTTTAACTCTATAGGTGCAAAGTTCTCATCAATATAAATGAATTAAGTCCAAACACAAGGTACCTACTATTAACCGTTGAAGAGTTCCCTGAACTGGCCTTTACTTTTATCACCAGAGCCTTCATGACAGTCATAACCCATCTTTTTGTAAAGTTCTTATCTATACAAATTAATCAAGCACTAACTCAATGTAGCTGCTGTGAATCATTGAGGAGTTCCCTTGACTGTCTAGGGTCTTCAACATCAGATCTACTACAGACTTTCATTTTAACCCATATAGGTGCAAAGTTCTTATCAATATAAAAGAATTAAGTCCAAAACACAAGGTACCTACTGTTAACCGTTGAAGAGTTCCGTGAACTGGCCTTTCTTTTCCAACACCAGAGCCTTCATGACAGTCATAACCCATCTTTTTGTAAAGTTTTATCTATACAAATTAATCAAGCACTAACTCAATGTAGCTGCTGTGAATCATTGAGGAGTTCCCTTGACTGTCTAGGGTCTTCAACATCAGATCTACTACAGACTTTCATTTTAACCCATATAGGTGCAAAGTTCTTATCAATATTAAAGAATTAAGTCCAAACACAAGGTACCTACTGTTAACCGTTGAAGAGTTCCGTGAACTGGCCTTTCTTTTCCAACACCAGAGCCTTCATGACAGTCATAACCCATATTTTTGTAAATTTCTTATCAACACAAATTAATCAAGCACAAACTCAAGGTAGCTGCTGTAAATCATTGAGGAGTTCCCTTGACTGTCTCCCGGCTCCATCATCAGCTACACCAGACCTTTATTAAATTGTAGTTCTTTGAAATACTTAATGAAGATATTTAGAAATGCACTAGTCACCCCTATGATTTTTGGAATTTCCTCTTGATTTCTTTTACTCTTCCATCATCAGATCCTGACTTGGTGACTTCGGGACCGCTTAAAAAGTTTACCTTTCCAAACAACAAAGTATTTTGAAAATCGATCCAGGCGTCTGAGATTACTCAGTGAACATACTTAAAAAAAGAAGCTGCTGCTTATCCAATCGCTTCACGCCCTTGGCAAATGCTGCGCCCTGATTGGCCCGTTTGAATTGGATCAACAACTGGTCAGACGCCAAAAAGGTGGATTTGTATAAAACAGCCCTTAATTATTGTTATTACTTCTTATTATTCAGCGTGACACATGTGGCTCCGAACGGACCTACATATTTATGGGCAGATCTTCAGGCGGGACAAAGTGCCCAAAGGGAATATATATATACTAGCTGACCCGGCGAACTTCGTTCCGCCTTAAAGGCAATATCACATGAGTACTTTTTAAATCAGGATAATTTTAAATAAATAAGTATTATTATTCAATGATTCTTTATTTGGGAGCACAATCCTGGCGGTTCTCCGGAAATCTTTAATGTGCTACAATACTCGCAAACAACATCCATTGGCCCAATGCGAACGTCATTGCGCTATATTATATGCGTATTGAAACGCTGCCCGATTCAAAGCAGTATTTGATGAATTTCTTCTTGTGCTTCGTAATGCTCTGGTGAGTGAGAAGCACGAAGTCGAGCCACACTAAGGCTGCGCTCTTCAAGTGCAATTTCTTGCTCTTCTTCAGTTCTTTTTTTTTTTTTGTTAGGATGGGAAATCATCAAATGACTTCTTCCGCTCTGGGCGGAGCGGAAGGGCGTGTCAGACTTTTATTGACTAAAACCCACCCGTGTTACTTCACTTGCCTGTGCAACGGCCAGTGCCATGGTTTCTTTTTTATCCAACCCGCAACCCTGTGGAACAGTCCTCGTGGACCCCGACAAGGTGTGCTGACATCTCTTTGAGGCGCGTGTGAAACACAACGCGCCGTCAACCCGGGCCTGGTTCTTACCAGAAGGCGAGCTGCCTATAGCTCGCCGCCCGCAAGCCCGCGCCTACGGTGGTCAGGAGTCCGATTTTGCCACCCGACCAGGGCGCTTCCTGCGGCGGTTTGAGGCGTGAGGGTAGTGGGATTTCCGCTCCCTCACGTGCTCCGCCTCCTCCTTTGCCAGCATCACTGCTTTACAGAAGGAGGTAAAAGCTTGCCGTGCACTATTGTTCCGGACTATGGCCTGGACCAGGTTCGGACGCGAGAGATGAGATCGCCGCCGATAGCCGCCACGAGGACACGGCTGTGCTCTACCCAAGCCGGGCAGACCTCCACCATATGCTCCACCGTGTCCTCAGGGCGATGCACACATGCACACATGCACGATGCACACGCCAGGGTTACCACCCTAGCGTTTCCTCCCGCCTTGTACGGAACAGGAACCTCCCGATTCAGCCGTGTCCGGTGAGGACCTACGTCAGTCGGAAGGTGAGGACGCCGTGGCGCCTCTCTAGCTACTCCTCAAAGAGAGGACTTACTGCCGCTATTGTGGCGTGTTCAGTGCTGGATTGCGACAATCACACTTTCCATGTCGCCATGAGGTCCCGCCGGAGCTCTGTCCGCTGTACTGCGATTTTTCGCGGCAACGGAGTTATGCCTCCTCTCGTCACTCCCACATGTGTTCGAGGGATAGTGTTTCTCCACAATTTAATGGATGTTATTATACATATAAACGTTTCTTTTTAATTACTCTATCTATTAAAAGAAACCTCATCAAAATCTGTTTCGTAGCTTTAAAGATTTAATCATACAAAGGGACATCGGGAAAGAGAAGGTAACTTTGTTTTATAGTATGTAGTGAAGTGGTAAATGGCACAGCAATACAATATTAGAAATTTTGAAGTTGAAGTTTGCTTTGGGGCTTTTATTAAATAATTAAACCGGCAGAGAGTATTTATATTCCTTGCTTTAAATGAATGCATCAACATTCAACCGGTAAGATTTTTTTTTAATATGCTGAGTAGTGCAGCAGTGTGTTTGTACCATTTTTAACAAATGAACCGCTAACTGTATATTTTGACTGGGTTGTTTTGTAATTCCATGTCAGTTGCGTTTTGTTATACCATGTCTTATGTCACGTCACACGGGAACGACAGGAACAACGGGAACGGGATAAAAAGTATCCTATGTGATATTTCCTTCTCCCAGTTCTTATCTACCTCCCTACCAATTTTGAGCCATACTGGTTAAGCAGTTCTTGAGTTATAAATAGAGTAACTAACACGACTTTCATTTATATACATAGACTTCATTCAAATCGGACCAGCCCTTTAGGAGGAATTCAGTGACGTACACAGGTACAGCAGATTTAGGAATATACCCATGGAAAGCATTGTCATCTACATTTGTAACAAATCTAGAGCTCTTGTTTCAGTCTCTTAAGGTTAAATAAAAAATCTTAAATATTTATTTATTTCTAATTATTTTTTTCTCTTTTAGTTGATACCTAAGTTCAATTTTAATAAATAAAAAAAATTTAAATAGGTATTTTTGTTTATTTTTTCCCCTTTTAGTTTTTATGTACAATTTTCTTTTTAAGTAATTACAAAAATTAAAAAAGAAAAATATAAAAACTTGTCTAAAAAAAAAAAAGACTTGTGATTGCCCGGGATTGAACCGAGGAACACCAGCCATCGCGAGTAGACCATACCACTATCGACTACGCCACAGGGGCTATGTCAAGCCGCGCGAAATTAGCGCCCATATTATGCGGGAAATATTGCGAAAGAGAAAACTCGAAAACATGCGCTTACCCAGAGATAAGACCCATCTAGATCGATTTCTCGTCCCCGAAAACCCCCACATATCAAATTTCTGCGAAATCGTTAGGGCCGTTTCCGAGATCACATGCTTTTTCAAGCAATCAGCGCCATCTGCCGGGCTGATTTGTGAATCTAAACAATTCAGGGCACCACTCAAACGCATACAGAAAAATTCATTAAAATCGGTCAAGCCGTTTAGGAGGAGTTCAATGACATACACACGTACAGCAGAATTATATATATAAAGATATATATAGATATCCCTTTGGGCACTTTGTTGATCAGACGTGCCGTATAGGTAGTAATTTGTTGATCCATTTTCACTTGTTGATCCGGGGGCCTTTTCTTGATCCGTTGCTATCTGACCATAAATATGTGGCTCCGTTCGGATCCACATGTGTCACGATGAATAATAAGAAGTAATAACAATAATTAAGGGCTGTTTTATACAAATCCACCGTTTTGGCGTCTAACCAGTTGTTGATCCAATTCAAACGGGCCAATCAGAGCGCAGCATTTCTCAAGGGCGTGGAGCGATTGGATAAGCAGCAGTCTTTTTTTTTTAATGTATGTTCACCGATTAATCACAGACGTTTGGACCGATTTGCGAAAGATTTTGTTTGTTTGAAAAGGTAAACTTTCTAAGTAGCCCCATAGTCACCAAGTCAGAATCTGATGCAAGACTAGAGAAATCAAGAGGAACTTCCAAAAATCATAGGAGCGACTAGTGCATTTATAAGTATCTTCATTAAGTATTTCAAAGAACTACAATTTGATAAAGGTCTGGTGTAGCTGATGATGGACCCGGGAGTCAGTCAAGAGAACTCCTCAATGATTCACAGCAGCTACCTTGAGTTTGTGCTTGATTAATTTGTGTTCATAAGAACTTTACAAAAAGGTGGGTTATGACTGTCATGAAGGCTCTCGTGAGGAAAAAAAAAGCCAGTTCACGGAACTCTTCAACAGTTAACAGGGCGTACCTTGTGTAGGACTTAATTCATTTATATTGATGCGAACTTTGCACCTATATGGGTTAAAATGAAGGTCTGCAGTAGATCTGATGATGAAGACCCTAGACAGTCAAGGGAACTCCTTAATGATTCGCAGCAGCTACATTGAATTAGTGCTTGATTAATTTGTATTGATAAGAACTTTACAAAAAGATACGTTATGACTGTCATGAAGGCTCTGGTGATAAAAGCAAAGGCCAGTTCAGGGAAATCTTCAACGGTTAAAAGTAGGTACCTTGTGTTTGGACTTAATTCATTTATATTGATGAGAACTTTGCACCTATATGGGTTAAAATGATGGTCTGTGGTAAATCTGATGATGGAGACCATAGGCAGTCAAGAGAACTCCTTAACTATTCACAGCAGCCACCTTGCGTTTGTGCTTGATTAATTTGTATTGATAAGAACTTTGCACCTATGTGGGTTAAAATAAAGGTTTGTCGGTCGTGGTCTTCATCATCAAATTTACTGCAGATTTTCATAATAATCCATATGGGTGAAAATTGCTCATCAATATATATTAATTAAATCCAAATACAAGGGAACTACTGTAAACCGTTGAGGAGTTACCTGAACTGGCCTTTGTATTCATCATCAGAGCCCTAATGACAGTTACAACCCATTCAGGTGTAAAGTTCTTATAAATACAAATTAATCAAGCTCAAATACAAGGTTGCTGCTGTGAATTGTCGAGGAGTTCCCCCAACTGTCTATGTTCTATGTTCTATGTTATTCGTTTGGTTTCCGCACTCAGTCCCTCCAGCGGACCATTGTGCGTGGACCATGGCGGCCTTTGGCGGTTATTCCAACCAGCCCACCTCCCTCCAGAAGCCCATCAGGTCTTCTAGCCTGTTGAGAACATCTGTGTAAGATCTTGGTGCTCCTATGGTTTCGTTTCTAATTTGCGTAACGCCTGTACACTCGAAGAGTACATGCGCAACTGTCTCGTCAGCCTCTATGCAGGCTCTGCACAGAGGGCTGTCTGTTATGCCTATTGTGTGGAGATGCTTATTCAGCGAGCAGTGCCCGTGATGATCCCCGTCATCAATCTTAGATTCCTCCTATCCAGGCGCAGCAACCTTTTGGTTAGCCTGTCATCCAGAGATGGCATGGCCTCCCTGGACTGCCTGCAGCCCGGTGACGAGGACCACCAAATCTCCGCTTGTTCGTAGGTATGCTTTTGTAGCCATCTGCGTATTTGAATAAAGGGAATAGGCACAATGGGCTCCGGTCCGCTGACCAACGCGCTGGATGCCCTTCTAGCCAGCTCGTCAGCTGCGTCATTGCCCAGTGAACCGCTGTGACCCTTTATCCACTGTAGAGTCACAGTGTTGCGGTTTGGTACGGTTATCCGTTCCAATGCATCGTGGCACTCAAGTATTAGACTTGATGTGATGCATCCCTGCTTTAGGGATTGGAGGACGGAAGCACTGTAAGTGAGTATGCGGACACACGTGTCCGCAACTCCTCTGGCTTTTATGGCTAGGGCCGCCAGAGTTATGCCCACACACTCTGCTTGATAGACTGTGTTGAGCATCCCTAGCGGTCTGGATATATTTATGTTGAGGTCTTGTGAGAACACTCCAACGCCCGTTCCTTGATCGGATTTCGATCCGTCGGTGTATACTCTCAACTCCTCCGGTCCTGAGTGGTCGCACTGCTCTTCTTCAAGTACTATCTGATAGTGCTTTTGAAAGCAGTACTGTTTTTGTACCCTGTCATTGGGTGCTTGTAGTATTGGCCGCCTCTCGATTGCATCCAGCATCAGGCGTGTGTGTTTGACCCTGGAGTCTTTGCTCAGGGTTCCCGATAGGTGGAGTCTGAAGGCAGCCAATGTCGCTTCCTCCCTCACAACGAGGTGAAGGGGGGGCAGTCCCAACATCGCCTGCAGGGCGGCAGTAGGCGTGGTTCTCATGCAACTGGTGATTGCCACACACGCCAACCTTTGTAGTTTCTCGAGGTCTTTTTGGGCTGTGCTCAGACTAGTTCTTGGCCACCAGACTAGTGAGCCATATGTTATAATTGGCCGGATGACAGTGGTGTAAAGCCAGTGAGTGACCTTGGGGCTAATTCCCCAGTTTTTCCCAAGCATCCGCTTGCACTGCCACATTCATATGCTGGCTTTAGTTGTGATGTAGTTGGTGTGTTTCGCCCAATTCAGCTGTTTGTCCAGGTATATACCCAGATATTTTGTTTCAGCGGATAGACTTAGGGTGGTGCCAAAGAATCTTGGTAGATTTAGCGATGTGAGCTTCCTCTTTTTTGTGAAGAGAATCAGCTCGGTTTTATCTGGGTTCACAGAAAGTTGGTGTGTATTACACCACTGTCTCCCGACCTCATATCTACTAATGGTAAACTTTCTAAGTGGCCCCATAGTTACCAACTCAGAATCTGATGATGGAAGACTAGAGAAATCAAGAGGAACTTCCAAAAATCATAGGAGCGACTAGTGCATTTATAAGTATCTTCATTAAGTTTTTCAAAGAACTACAATTTGATAAAGGTCTGGTGTAGCTGATGATGGAGTCGGGAGACAGTCAAGGAAACTCCTCAATGATTCACAGCAGCTACCTAGAGTTTGTGCTTGATTAATTTGTGTTTATAAGAACTTTACAAAAAGGTGGGTTATGACTGTCATGAAGGCTCTCGTGATGAAAAAAAAGGCCCGTTCACGGAACTCTTCAACGGTTAACAGTAGTAGATACCTTATGTTTGGACTTAATTCATTTATATTGATGCGAACTTTGCACCTATATGGGTTAAAATGAAGCTCTGCAGTAGATCTGATGATGAAGGCCCTAGACAGTCAAGGGAACTCCTTAATGATTCACAGCAGCTACATTGAGTTAGTGCTTGATTAATTTGTATTGATAAGAACTTTACAAAAATATGGGTTATGACTGTCATAAAGGCTTTGGTGATAATAGCAAAGGCCAGTTCAGGGAACTCTTCAACGGTTAACAGTAGGTACCTTGTGTTTGGACTTAATTCATTTATATTGATGCGAACTTTGCACCTACATGGGTTAAAATGAAGGTCTGCAGTAGATCTGATGATGAAGACCCTAGACAGTCAAGGGAACTCCTTAATGATTCACAGCAGCTACATTGAGTTAGTGCTTGATTAATTTGTATTGATGAGAACTTTACAAAAAGATGGGTTATGACTGTCATGAAGGCTTTGGTGATAATAGCAAAGGCCAGTTCAGGGAACTCTTCAACGGTTAACAGTAGGTACCTTGTGTTTGGACTTAATTCATTTTTATTGATGAGAACTTTGCAAAGTTCTTATTAATACATATCAATCAAGCTCAAACACAAGGTAGCTGCTGTGAATTGTCGAGGAGTTCCCTCAACTGTCTCCCGACTTCATATCTACTCTAGATCATTACTAACGTGTAGTGCTATAAAATACTTAATGAAAATAACTAGAAATGCACTAGTTGCCCCTAAAAATTGTGAAAGTTGTTTTCCTTGATTTCTCTAGTCTTCAATCATCAGATCCTGACCTGGTGACTATGGGACCACCCTTTCAAATAAAATAAGAATTTTACAAATGGGTCCAGGCATCTTGCAAGGATTGCGACGAATTGTGAACCTTCTTTCTTTGAAGTCGGGTAAAAACTTAAATTGCCAAAAGAAAATAATTTTTCTGTTGACAATTTAAATTTTATAGGATTTTGACATTGATTACTAACGTTTTTATTGCTATTGCCCGAGGTCGAATCATTTAGTCTCAACGCCCGCGCTGCTGCCGATGACAATAGTATCATACTAAGCAGTAAACGGTGAAATAAAGCAGGCATTCACTAACTACTTTTCTCAAACAATCTGCGGAAATCAAACACATAATTTTCTTTTTTAAGTTCAATGACGAATAATGAACAAAATATTTTTTCCCCGCGCTATGGCGCTATTATGATGTTCTTTCGTTTTTTTCAATAAACAATCTACTACTGTCTATTTGCAAAATAGACCAAAATTTAAATAAAACCTTTTATTAGCTACCTCCTTGGTGTTCCTTCTTTCGAATACAGTTTTTTTTTTTTCGAAAGAAATTCAAACAGGGATGCTGAAACGAAACGCAAACTACCTATTTCGAAATTGCGGCCGCTAAAGTTGACATTCCATGTGTCTAACGCGTTACAGTACCTACCACAAATCATTAGAAAACAGCGCTTTCTTTCGCTAAAATATAAAGCGACTAAGTGAAATTATTTTTATAATACACTTAGGTATGTAACTTTGAGTAGACTGAGAAAACATCCACCAGATCCACAAATCTTTATTACCTTTATTACTAAGTAGCAAATATGATTTTATTTCCACTAACGTGCGGTTGAGTTTATCTGTTTTAATTTACAAAAATATTATAAATGAGGTACACATGTTTATTGTACACACTACGCTAGGATATCTCAATGTTCTATAAGAATTATTTACTGAATGCCCTTTTTACTACATAAATCACGCACTTTTATTTAGTAAAGAACACTATAAATAATTTAAAACTCCAATGGGAAAATTGAAGCGACTCTCAGCTTCACTTTCCCGCGAGGCTTTTTAGTAAATTATACTACTTTGTTTTTTTTTTCTTTTTTCTTTATTATGTATTTATTATTTTTTTAGTGTATTATTATTATAATGTGCGTTCTGTTTGGGTGAAACAAACAATTTTCCTTTCTACCTGATAAATATGATAAATACCTAAAAACCCGCTACGCAAAATTCAACCCTTAAAACTGAAGCTTAAAATTAATAATAATATGTATTCGCATACAATTGCTACCAAAGAAGCCTATACAAGCAGTGTTAATTGGAATGCATGTAACCGAGGCCATCCACACAATATTTGCAGCACAAAACATACAGCGGCGATATCGTGTTTGGACTCATTAGATTGGTTTCGATGAATAGAGTTTAAAAACCTAAAATAAATAATAAATTACAAATAAAATATAATTACCCCATACGTAAAATTCACCACCTTTAGATATTAATAACAATAACTTTGAATTCATACTAAACATAATTGATCGACCGGTACGGTATCAGTACCTATTCAGATCAAAATAAGTATTACGAAGTATGAGTAGCTAAATGGATCAACATAAGTAAATGGTTTTTGAAATATATTCCGAGCCCAAAAGTCTTCGTGCATTTAAAAAAAATATTCGTTTTGGATCCACTAATGCATGATATTGTTGAAATAATGTATATAGATCTGACAATGTATGGAGCATTGTGAATATAACATATGTAGATTTGGTTTAATAAATTCATAATTGATCAACAGTTAGGGTATTGGTATCGGATCAAAAGATGTATTACGGGAAGTACGAATATATAAATGGATCAACACAAGTAATTGATTTTTGAAATATATTCAGAGTTAAAAAGTCCTAGTGGGTTCAAAAAATTTAGCCGTTACGGATCCATTAATGCATGAAATTGTTGAAAAATTTTTTATCGAGTATAATGTCTTATCGATGAATATGTTTGGCAACATCGCTTAACAGAATGCAACGTTGCCACTCCGCCCGAGAAATACGCAACTATATCAAAATTATTCCGTGCTAAAGGTGGAGTCTATTGTGTTCGGGATTGCGGCTGGATCAACTATGTGCCCAAAGAGGTGTTTATATATATATATATATATATATATACATATTCTTTAGGTATTGTACACCAAACAAATATCGAACAAAAACAATGAACACGAAAAAAACATACAATGGGTATAACATACATACATCATCATCATCAACAACCTTTTTATTGTCCCACTGCTGGGCACAGGTCTCCTCTCATACAGAGAAGGATTGAGCGTAAATAGCATTAATTTATTTTTGTATATTTACCTATATACAGTATATTAAATAACAGAGGGAGTTCCCTTAAACTCGTTAATATATATCATTAATAGATTAAAATAAAAATATCAGCATAGAAAAATAAGCATAAAAATATCCGAATAAAAAAAAATTCTAATAAATTTGAAACCTCCTGTTTTAAATCAAAATAGTAGTCGTCATGTATAAATAAATTGCGACGTTGCCGTCTTTCATGTTCGCGTGTACAGTGTGTTTCTTTTACATGTGAATTTAAAATTTTTATTGAATATTTTCTTATTGGAAAAAAATTTAAAACATTTTGTTTTCGAATGGAAATATTTTTTTTAGCATGTATGTATGCTATACTATTTCGGGTTAATGGGAACGCCCTCTGTTAGTTAACATACTGTATAATACATATTAGTAATATGTATAGGTAAGTATAATCATCATCATCATCCCAGCGTTAATCCCAGTCGCATCCGAAGCCTTTTTCAGCTTTGGAGTCTGGAGTCCGCTTTTACCAGTCCAACTGCTGATATGGCTAAACTTCGACATTTTCCGTGAAGCAGCTGCCGTCTGACCTCCACAACCCGAAGGCGACATCGAAGCATTGCAGTTGGACATTGGCCCTCAAAAAGTCCAACAATTGTGTTGGACTTTTTGAGGGCTCCAACAACCCGTAACTGCCTGCCTGACTGCCTCTAGATGTTCGTATGGCAACCGGGACCAACGGCTTAACGTGCTTTCCGAGGCACGACCAGACCAGTGCAAATATTCATATTCATGCATACAAATACTTGCACTGTGCGGGGATCGAACCCGCGCCACCTTGCGCAGCGGCCGCGTCTGCTACCGCTACGCCACGGAGGCTGTCATTTACCATTTACCTATATATAATACATATTAGTAATATGTATAGGTAAGTATAATAAACAACACATTTATTTCATTTACAGTAAACAAATTTTTTTCGATTTCAGTAACCTCGGTGGTAGGCCATAACATCGCCTGCCGGCAGCCGACAAAGTCTTGCCGACAAGCGATTCGTCGTGTTCCAGCATGATGTCTGGTGAAGCCGTACGGAGGACTGGTCTGAGCAGTTGTGTAGCGATGCGTGCCGGGTACGATGCTACGTACGACGCCAAATATTGTTGTGTCAAGAGTTTGGTCGTGGTCGATCTCAAGATTAATCTCCCTCTGATGCAGTATTGTTGGTCGTGTTGTTGGGTTTAACATTGAATCACCTCGCTCAACTGCCGTCTTCCTTCCTATTCACTCATTGTTTTTTGAGTGAATAGGCTCTTAATAAACTAGCGGGCTTTTCCATCAACGATTGCATCACTGCTTACCATCAGGCGGGATTGCAATCAAGCCCTAGTTTATAATTATTAAAAAATAAAACCGCATTTCTGATTATGTCCAGAAAATTTGTAACATCTTAACACATTCCCTGCGCCATCACTTTCAAAGAACTTTCAGCTGGTGCTTTGGAGACCTAAAAGATCTCGAAACTAACCTACCTTTTGGTGCGTTTGAGACCTAATCAGTCTTCTAAAGATACAGTTTTGAAAATAATTTATATCTTCCAATAAAACAATCAAATATATTTTGAAGTTTTTGTGGGTGAAAGATAGCCTATGGCTTTATATTTTGCTAGGTTCGCAAGCAGTTATGACATTTGAATAAACTACAAATACCAAAAAAAAAATATGATATCGATTGTATCTCGTACCGCAACCGAAGATAGTTCAATATGTGTAGTAAGTAGTGATGGGAATAAAATAATATCTCAGTTGTCGATTGAAAAAGTTTTATTAATTATGTAAAGTGTTTTTCATTAAAACATGGTAAGCACATTGATTGCTTGTATTGCACGCAAATGGTAACCATTCGTTTAGTTTTTTTAGAAGCGTTAGTGCTGTTTAATGTGCGTCGTAATTTTTCGTAACAACCCACACAACGTCTTTTTTGTCGCCACGTTGGAAAACATGATCAGTACATCTTCCTTCGGGTAATTTTGTAATAAAACGCATTGTATAAATAAACAGCATGCAACTATGTCAGTGAAGTAAATGCGACGGAATCTAATTTTATTAGTTTCGTTATTCGAGTGTCTTATGTATATTTTTGTTCTTAGGCTGTAGTTGAAAAAAATATACGGAGGTATTAAATAAAAGCTGGATGTCACAGGTCTCTTGTAAGTTTACTATAACAACGTTTTTGTTTTAATAACCGAAATTTAGGCTACCAGAAACTTACCTGAGAGTGATACCCCCCCTCCCCTGTGTAGTATATTGCTTACATAATTAAAACACTCTATCATTATAGATAAGTAGCAAAGCCCACCAGAAATGCTACTAAGCTAAGACAATCTCAAAAACTCATTGTATAATAAAAATGATAATCAACACGTAGGTATATACGCGAGTGTATTTCGTGATGCCAGGACAACACTAAAACAAGTCATGCAGCGCCCGCGCCGCCCACCTTCCGTCTCTTGCGTCTACGAGGCGTACGATTCCACGAGTACCGACATATCTCCTAACGCAAGGAATGAAAATAATTACAGTACTGTGCGTTAGGGACCTAATCCATCTCTAATTTCTTTTTTAATGTCCTTGAACTCAGTTTTAAGTAGGAAGCAAATATGTATATTTGTCGTACTCATACCTAAAGAACTTTACACGTTAGATCCTTCCACAAGGAGTGAAATAACACGATTATGTTCAACGCACAATACAAAAGTCCTGCAAGAGATCTCATAGATCTCGTAATGCAACGAACGTGTTAAAAAGCCAATAATTTTCCGAAACTATGATATTCGTAATTTGATACAAGTTAAAGAACACGTTTTAAAAATTTGTCCATGTTTTAACCCTCGTATGCTGAGTATACCTCGTGGCTGGTTTTTACCGCAATCATATTGTTTAATTACGTAATGCACTTCAGTCGGCTTAAGGGATTACGTGTGGTGAATGTTGGCGCTCCACTTACATTGGAAGTGATGGGCCATGTTCATAATTATGTATCAGGAAATATGGCGACAGTACATAGGCTGACGACTACACATATAGCTACAATGTTCCCATTGCCGGGATACTGGCCTCTTCCCCGTGGGAGGCCTGGCCGGTGATGGATTATGTGTATTATGCGGGTTGGTAGATGTCTCATGTCTTCGAATTTTCTGAGTATAGGACTAGGGTTATTATAGGAGTAGGAAACAAAAAATGTACACAAAGTAAGGCGCTTGACTGGATTCGAACCTTAGAACCTTTAAAAAAAACGTACTGCTTTTATAACGGTCTGTTCCAACAATATCTGATTAAAGTGTCAACAAACTTGTATGCACTCATACATCAAAGGGATTTAGTAACACAATCATATGTATTTGAAGGTTTTAACTTCATATGTCAGCTTTTTTCAACAACATATTTTGAAATTATCCTCAAATTATTGTCAAATTAAAATCACGTTGTCTGTAAGTAGCAATACAAATTACCATCCATTTTGACAGCTACGTTTTCTGATCTATTTGTTTGCATCTGTATCAGGCATATGTCGTATCATCTCATAAAATGGCTAAGGGCTAGAAGGAATCTCGAAGCTCATCACTCAATATGTACTTTCAAAGATTTTTTTTTGTTTAGTATATCAAGCGCGTTACTGTCCATTAAAGAGCAAATATATGACTAGCAGTGATACAATATCTATACTATAATTACCTATGTGATAAAAACCTGGAACTAATGAGGCCTATCATTATGTTCAATGTGGAATTGTTAATTAGCTTAGAGGTCCCCGACCTAAACATACTAAAATAATTAAATACACCCAGTATTTAATTATGTACTAAACTAAAATGAACATTACTTTGTCAATTTAAATTGATATTTCTATAGTAATAAAAAAATGCATATTCAATTAACTTACACATGACATTCAATTGCACTATCTGTAGTGAAAAAAATAATATCGACTGTAGTGGTTTTATTGAGACATGTTCGTTCACATTCCTCTATTGATAAAGGGGTTGATGCACGCTATGCCAGAATTTATCGCAAGAACTTCTTTTACGAGCTCGCTGTAAATAACTAGTTTGGCAGTAACTCATGCCGTGATATAGTCTTCGATTTATTTCGATATCGGAGTCATGAAGAATGCAGACTTCGGTAATACGGATGTAATATTGACAAATGACAGTGCTTATGTTTTTCAAGTTTGTTCATGTCTTTTTGATTTTGGCTAGTTTTGGATTGTTAAGTGAGAACAGTCCTGGAAGAGTTATACGTAGGTAACTGTATTCATCATCATCATCTCAGCGTTAATCCCAGTCGCGGGCAGTCCGACGGTCGATCTGAAGGGTGAAGAGTTAGCGGGAACTCTTGGCGAGCTTGACCTTAATGTACTGAATAGAGGGGAAATTCCGACCTTCGACACCATCCGACGAGGGATACGGTACAGCAGTTACGTAGACGTTACCGCTTGTTCCAACGACATGTTGGACCTGGTAGACGACTGGAAGGTGGACGAAGGTCTCACGAGCTCGGATCACAACGGCATCAGGTTTGAGATCCACTTGAAAAAATCTAGAGGCCATAAAATCGAAAGAACGACCAGGAAATACAACACCAAGAAAGCCAATTGGCCCAAATTTCGTGAGAAATTCTGTCAATTGATAATAGTGCACCAATTTACCATAGCTGAAATAGAAAAAATTAATAACACTAAACAAATAGACACTATGACATATAATCTAACCACTGCAATAGATGAAACGTGCAAACAAGTAATACCAATCAAAAAAGGTCGGGAAGAACTTACCTTGCCGTGGTGGTCCGAGAAACTCGCCGAGATGAAGAAGAAAGTCGCTACAATGAAGCGCAGGATCCGCTGTGCCGCCCAAATCCGGAGGTCGAGGGTCGTAGAAGAGTACCTTAATCAGAAAGAAGAATATGAGTTAGAGGCGGTCAAAGCTCAGACCGAGAGCTGGAAAGAATTTTGCGGGAAACAGGATAGGGAGGGGGTCTGGGAAGGAATCTATAGGGTAATAGGTAGGACGCGGCGTAGGGAAGAGGAAGAGAATGGTGCCATGTTGGATGCAAGGGGCTCCGTAAAATTACTTGCAGAGACCTTCTACCCGAAGGATCTCCTAGAACACGACAATGCTCATCACCAATCTGTTAGAGCACTGGCAGAAGTCGTGAACTCTGGAGAACAAGGTGAACCTTGCGACCCACCGTTCACGATGGCAGAGTTAAAAAATGCTATGGAGTCTTTTAACCCCAGGAAGGCGCCGGGTTCTGATGGCTTTACCTCCGATATTTGTTGCCATGCCGTGGGTGATGACCCAGAATTATTCCTAGGGTTCCTCAACAAGTGCCTGGAATGCAGCCACTTCCCCGTGCCCTGGAAAAACGCAACAGTTGTCATATTAAGGAAGCCGGGGAAAAGCAACTATTTCTCTCCCAAGTCGTATAGGCCGATTGGACTTTTGCCTATACTGGGAAAGATTTATGAAAAGATGCTGGTGGCCCGCCTTAAATTCTACCTCTTACCAAGGATGAGTACTCGCCAATACGGGTTCATGCCGCAAAGGAGTACCGAGGACTCCCTCTATGCCCTTATGCAACACATCTACGGAAAACTAGACCAAAAAAGGATAGTTACGCTTGTATCGTTGGACATAGAGGGGGCCTTCGATAGTGCCTGGTGGCCAGCAATAAGGATCCGTCTGGCTGAGGAAAAGTGTCCAGTCAACCTTAGGCGGGTCATAGACAGTTATCTTAGTGACAGAAAGGTGACAGTTAGATACAGCGGGGAAGAATACAGCAAAGAAACAAATAAGGGCTGTGTTCAAGGCTCGATTGGGGGCCCCATTTTGTGGAACCTGGTTCTGGATCCCCTCTTAAAGGCGACAGCAAGTAGAGGTGTCTACATACAGGCTTTTTGCGGACGATGTCTTATTGGTGTTTGACGGGGACACAGCATTGGAAGTGGAAGAGTGTGCCGGTGCTGCTCTCGAACATGTTCAGGCGTGGGGTGTCCAAAACAAACTCAAGTTCGCACCACATAAGACGACCGCTATGGTGATTACGCGGAAATTAAAATACGATACACCACGCCTGAGGATGGGAGGGATCGACATCGGTATGTCGAAAGAGATCAAGCTCCTGGGTGTTACTATCGACCACAAACTAACCTTTAACACCCATGTGTCGCATGTTTGCAGGAAGGCAATCGGCATCTACAAACAGCTGTGTAGAGCCGCAAGGGTTAGTTGGGGACTTCACCCGGAAGTTATACGTGTGATATATATGGCAACAGTTGAGCCCATAATACTTTACGCTGCAAGCGTCTGGGCACCGGCGGCCAAAAAGTTGGGAGTTATAAAGCAGCTGGGGACCGTCCAACGTGGAATTGCCCAGAAAATGTGTAGGGCTTATCGCACGGTCTCCTTGAACTCGGCACTGGTGTTGTCCGGAATGCTCCCCCTTGATCTTCGAGTTCGGGAGGCAGCGTCTTTGTATGAGGCCAAAAGGGGTGTGCCCCAGGCATCACTAGGGGACAGGGAGGTCGGGCGAATGGCTTCTGCACTCAAGGATCCCCACCCCGCAGTACAAGACACCCTGGAGTTTAACAGCCTGGAGAACCAAGAACAACTGAATAATAACAGTAACTACGATGTTCGCATCTTTACGGATGGAAGCAAGACGGGAGGAGGGGTTGGTGCCTCATTGTCCATATGGGCGGGTGAGGCCGAGACCAGAGCCCTCAAACTTGTTTTATATAAATACTGCACCGTTTACCAGGCAGAACTCCTGGCAATAACAAGAGCGACCTGGGAAATAACCAAGCTCAAAAAGACCTCGTTTGGGGTTTTCAGCGACTCTAAGGCAGCCCTCCAAACGGTTACGAACCCCGGAGCACACCATCCCCTTGCTGTAGAAGCTAGGGATAATATAAGATCTGCATCCCACCAAAACAAGATAGTGAACTTGTTTTGGGTCAAAGCTTACGTAGGACTTCTAGGTAACGAGAGGGCTGACCAACTAGCGAAAGAGGCCGCTGAGAACTCCAAACGTAAACCAGACTACGATCGGTGTCCAATTTCATTCATCAAGCGAAGCCTACGCAAGAAAACGCTTGATGAATGGAATCATAGATACAAGTCTAGCGACACCGCATCAATCACTAAACTGTTTTTCCCAGATGTGCGGGAAGCTTATGGTGTCATTAGGAAAATAGGTGCGAGCGGCTTAAACACGCAAATAATGACGGGGCACGGTGGGTTCTCCGAGTACCTGAATCGCATCAGGCGCAAAGACAGCCCATCGTGTATTTGCGACCAACACATAAGTGAAACGGTCCCACATATTTTACTCGATTGTCCACAGTTCGCAAGATACCGCCTTAACATTGAAGCTACCTTAGACACGAACATACTTAATTTGATTACGGGTTAATCCGTCACTGGTTATATTATAGACTAGCATTATGTGAGAATAGCTTCATAATATCATGCAACTTGTGTACATAGAAATAAGTTTAGAATTATCAAATGTAACTAGTAAGTAAACGCTGTATCAAAATAATATATTTTTCGTGTCTATAAATTTTAGTAGAAAATAAGAAATAGTAAGTACCTAAATAAAATTTATATAAAATTTGTAAAATAGATGTAAGGATAGAATAAGTCTGTAGGTAGGAAAAGAAAAACTTTAATTAAAAACTGTAATCCCATTTACTGTGTACACCCTAAAACTTATAAATAAAATAAATAAATAAATAAATAAAAATTCTAAGTAGATAGATATTATAGATGGGAATCCCACCCAGTATAGACGCGAATGAGGAGGAATGAGAGAAAGATTAAGTATGAGGCATGAAAGTACGAGAGGCATAAACGCGAGAACTTGAATGATAGTGTAGCTTAGTACAGGCTCCGATTATGTTGGAGGTAGCAGTATAAATAAAAAAAAAAAAAAAAAAATCCCATTCGCAAGCTTTGGAGTCTGGGGTCCGCTTAACCAGTCTCACTGCTGATTTTGGCGTTAGACTTTTGAAGGCTCCAACAACCCGTAACGGCTGCCACTAGATGTTCGTATGGCAACCGGGACCAACGGCTTAACGTGCTTTCCGAGGCACGACCAGACCAGTGCAAATACTCATATTCATGCATACAAATATTTGCTCTGTACGGGGATCGAACTCGCGTCTCCTTGCGCTACGGCCGCGTTCGCTACCGCTACGCCACGGAGGCTGTCTCTGTGTAGGTAACTGTATTCTAAACTGTAACTGTATCTGAAATCTTGTTTTCCCAAAAATTTTCCACTTTCATGGCGTGTCGTTCCTTATTGTGACCTCAACTTTGACTGCATGATTTGGGGCACAGATGGCAGAATAGAAGGTGGAGTGGATTGTGACATACACACCCCCAGGGTGAACTTAATTACCTATATTTGTTGGGTTAAAATACGTTAGCCCCATTTTATACATTAGGGGCGTAACTGGTCTAAAGGTTTTATACTGCTCGGCTTTATGCATGCTCGAGTATTTTATAGGTTGATGGCATGTACTCGTATAATGTAAACGTCAAACATATAATTTTATGACAGCTGCTCGCACAGATTACTAAGACCGGCAGCGCGTGTGTCGTTGCCCGGAATGTTGCTATTTTATAAATATTATGTATATATAAACATTTAGAATTAGGTGTTAGGTTACTGTGTTATTTATGTGTATCTCATCGTATACTGGACCGGTTGAGGTCACCACGTCAACGTCCGGTGTTGCTGAAAACCAGCGCTGGGGCTATGTCTCGAGGGTCGAAGTATTGTTGCAACTTGTTCTGTTTTGTGTTTTTTTGTGTTTCGTCTCTGTATTATGTTTATTGCAAATACACCTATTTTCTTTCTTCTTTTCTTTATAATTAGATAAATACATAATACACATTCATATTTAGAAGATAGGAAATAGGGTAGTGGGAGTCATTTTGTAAAAAAAATTATGCATATATGCAATTCTATGATAATAAGGTACTTATTTAATACGCCTATCATTTGATGTTTCCGTTACAGTATTGTAGGCACAGACACGCAATAGTGCTTTCAGACAGTTATTTATTTCTACATAATGTGGAACAAAAAATAATTTTATCGAAATAAAAAAGCCCGAACATTCATGTTTACTTTTAAAATTGTAAAAAAAAATTGCCAGCCGCAATCAACATTGAAATCATATTGATGTATGAATGTAGGACGAAGCTTGAAATATTTCGATGTTATTCATATTTTATTATTTCACGTTAATATTTTTTATAAGCTTCAGCTGTATCCGGTTACGCTGGAAGCGACACATAGTTGAAAACATGCTAGGCAAACGATGAAGATTTTATTGTAAATTTTCAGGTTATTTTCACTGAAAATATGTTATTACTAGCTGCTGCTGTGTTGATATAAAATAAGCGCCTGTTCAAATAATGGGAGCAATATGTAGTACGTCCGCGTTAGCTCCCGTTTTCGCAACATTTTTAATACTGCTTTTCCCCTATTGGTCATAGCGAGATGTTATATAGCCTATGTCCTTTCTCAGACTCTAGACTATCCGTGTCCGTATCCTCTCATGTCGCACCCACTCCAATTGTAGTTGGTTGCTCTGCACTCGAAGTTGTTGACGAGTATGTATACCTGGGACAAACAGTCCAACTAGGTAGGTCCAACTTCGAGAAAGAGGTGTCTCGGCGAATCCAGCTCGGTTGGGCAGCGTTTGGGAAGCTACGCTACATTTTCTCGTCGTCCAAAATACCACAGTGTCTCAAGACTAAAGTCTTTGACCAGTGTGTGTTGCCAGTGATGACTTACGGAACTGAAACGTGGTCGCTCACAATGGGCCTCATACGAAGGCTCAGAGTCACACAAAGGGCAATGGAAAGAGCTATGCTAGGAGTTTCTCTGCATGATCGAATCAGAAATGAGGAGATCCGCAGAAGAACCAAAGTCACCGACATAGCTCTGCGAGTCGCTAAACTTAAGTGGCAGTGGGCAGGGCATATTGCTCGTAGAACCGATGGCCGATGGGGCAGTAAGGTTCTGGAGTGGCGGCCACGTACTGGAAGACGCAGCGTAGGGAGGCCCCCAACAAGGTGGACCGATGACCTGGTGAAGGTCGCGGGAAGCCGATGGATGCGGGCAACACAGGACCGGTCAGCGTGGAAAGCCTTGGGGGAGGCCTTTGTCCAGCAGTGGACATCTATAGGCTGAAGAAGAAGAAGAAGAAGACTATCCGTGTACCAAATTCAGTAGTTTTGGCGTGAAAGCCGGACAGACAGACAGGCAGACATACAGAGATACTTTCGCATTTATAATATTAGTATGGATTTGTTACACTATTTAAAATTATTGATAAAAACGGATTTACCGACGGTATTCGGTTGATTTTATTCGAGGAATAAAATTGACATTTGGCAGTTTTTGTATGAAGTAACTGTTATCTCGTCCATATCGCATACGTTGTAGTGTAGTATCGTATACAATGAGGACAAGATTACTTTACATAATTAAGGATCGGACGTCACTAGGCAAATTAATGAATTATTTATTTTCTATAATTACGATTGTAGAGACATTTTTACAAGTAACAGTTTTAACTAATTGAGTTCGGCATTTCCTGTCTGATTAATCTGAGAAGAAAGGCTGAAACAAGTCAGAGGTAACGTATTCTTGGTTAGAATATATGAAGACCATGTAGATTCGAAGACCACACAGTTCGGTCAGTGAACGCAGACGACGGTGACAAGAGTTCGTCGTATGATGTAATTAATGTTCGTATGCCTCGCTAAGCGACTCGCAGTTCTACTACAAGACAGGGCGTGTTGACAGCTTCGCCGCACTGACAGCAATGTGGAGTTCACTCTCTGCCTCCAACGAGGTCCAACGAAGTGGTGTCGTCGAACAAATTGCTTACGTTCCATCTAAAATCGCCAACCTGTATTGAATGTCAATGCTCATGCTTTCTCTGTATGAGAAAAATAATACTCCTTTGCTCTGGAGAGCAAAGGCTTTTCAGACCATTTACTGGAGTGAGACAGTAGTACTGTCCCACACTGAAACATATATAGGTAATAATAACGCTAGGTTATAAGCTGATGTTAATGTTACCTATATAGGTATGTTTCAGTTTACAGTAGGGGGATGAAAACCTTTTTATAACATTTGTTATTAGAAAAACAATGTATATGAGGGAAAAATTATCTACATAGAATAATGGGCATGTCTTGCCATTTTAGACCAATTTTGTTTTTGATGTCTAAAAGTCTCATGTAATAACATTGCCACAAAAAATTAATGCTTGAAAACCTGTCTCATTTCGCGAGGAATGAGCAAAATGGACACGACGCCTATACCCGGGTAATTTAATTCCCAGGAACATTGTAAAACGTGGGCAGGGTTGTAACTCATAACCAGGTGTCAGGATTTACGTCTACACAATATGTTATAAAAATCCGGCCATTTTATTTTACGGATCCACATGATATGGAGTTTTATTTTGTGCCAGAGCTATTCATTTTGATGCTTGTCAAAGGTGACGGTGACGTAATTTTTCTACTGTACTTTTATATGAATTATATTGCTTTTTGATGCATAATAACTAAGTAAGTATTAAATGTCACAGTGAAAACTAATATTGAAATTGTTATTAAGTATCCCGAAGCCTAGGGAGCCCCCCAACAAGGTGGACCGATAAACTGGTGAAGGTCGCGGGAAGCCGATGGATGCGGGCAACACAAGACTGGTTATCATGGAAAGCCTTGGGGGTGGCCTAGGCCTAGTCCACTACTCGATTTGTACCTATCTCAGTATTAGTCGAGCAGTGGCCCAGGGTAACGGTCGTAGATTCAAACAGGCTTAATTTTTGTAGGTAAATTACATTATTACCACTGCTCTAAAAACAGTGAAAGAAAATGTCATCTACCAAGCCACACTGGACCCTATGTTTCCAGAAGTGGACAAATTATAGGCTGATTATAACATGCATATCCACAACACTTTCAGAATAAAAAAAGCAGTTGTTTCATAACTTGAACGGCAAGATAAATACTAGAAATTACTATTATACTTTTTATTTTAATTGAAGTGTACTTCATTAGAAACTATGAAGTGTGAGTGATGGATTAGAGGGGCTCGTGGCTGTATTGGCTAAGTAAGAATAGCCGTACGTTTCTATCAATTAGCACCCTAATTGCGTAACACACTATTAATATTAATTGGAATAATTTTGAAGCATATTGCTAATCCATTGCTCCGTATGTTCGATAAAATTGTCTGCTCAACAATGTAAATAACGCAATGAATGTTGTTAAACTGTCAAAATGAAAGCCATTGCTACTGATAGTGTGTTACGCGATTACCCTGGGTTCTTGCCGCGGTTGGTCCATGGATGAGGGAAGGGCATAACTACCAATACCTTGCCATGCTTCGTGATCCCGGCTGTCAGTCCGAAAGTCTAACAATTGACCAAGGGTTATCTTTCCAGCCAGGGCTGTAGGTTGATCAAATGAAATACAGTAGTCCTGGCATAGTTTGTAAAAGTCTGACACTTGACACGGGAGAAGTCAATTGATGATTTTCTACCCAAAAAAGGGTTATCGTTTTACCCAATCACTGGGTTGTGGAGGTTAGATAGCCAGTCAATCCATGTAAAACACTGGTGTTCAGCAACAACTGGTTAGACTGCAAACCAACCACAACATAAACAACAACAATACCAACAGACTTCTTAACTTAAAACTATTTACAGAATAAAAAAAGTTTGTATATCAAATATTTTCTACACTGTCACATTATTCGAATTAAAAAAAAAAAAAACGTAAGAACTCTTTTTGAAACTAAGGAATATCGATTATTCGAATTTGGCGATCGAAAAGTTCATGTTACAATATAACAGTGAAGTTTTGAAAAATTAAAAAAGATCACACACTTTCTTTATTCTAATTAAATAATTACAAATGTAACTAAATAGTATATGTAGTATAGTAGTTTAAATGTAACGTTTGAATGAACGTTACATTTATTTATGTCACGTCAACATTTGACAAGGGAAGAGCAGATTACAGCTGTAGACATGATGGAAGCTGGCGCTATACAACGCGTGGATGCTGAAACTCTGCAAACCGGGTAGAAAGTAATCTTTATGGTCACGTTATCGTGCTACTGGCGATGTTGCTGAATGGCACTCAGGCAGAAATCGCATCACCATTCCTAGACAGGACTATTTTCTTCAAAATATCGCTAGTAGACAACCCAATATTACGGCTATGCAAATGGTTCAAAGGCTATAAGACCAATTGTTGGTTGGTGACCCAACTGTAAGAAGAAGATTACATGGAACTGGTCTTCATTCTCATAGACCACTTCGGGATCCAGCATTGTGGCGTGGCATTCCTGGGCAGAGACTATTCTGGGCTTTATAACATTTCGCATGGAGTGACGAGCAATGGTCCATGGTTCTTTTTTTCTGGTGAGTCTCGGTTTGAATTTCATTCGGATTCACAAAGATTAAGTTTCTGATAGACGAAGCCATCTCCTGCATCCACAAGAAGAATCCATATCAGCCTCTCACAAGAAGTCCATTCATATCAAGGTGGGAGTATAATGTAATGGGCTGGTATTCTTATAGGTGCCCGAATCGTGATTATCCCACACAGGGTACAAATGGGTCAGGAGTTCCATCTCATACACGATAATGCCCATACAGCTAAGCAGATTTCATTTGCTTAGGGTTATAGACTGGCCTGCTCAGTCCCCCGACATGGATCTCATTGAACACGCATCGAACATTTTACAACGAAGAGCTATGGTTAATAATTTTTCTTCAACTCTGATGACAGAAGAACAACTTTTCCTGCTGTTGAAAAGAACTCGGGACCTCACAACTCAGTTCAATTTGGATATATAATTAAATTTTAAACATGAATAACCGATGCCGAAATCTAATTAATGTTATAGGAGGAAATACTGATTACTAAATTTTTTTTTTAATGCCCTGTTTTAATATTTTTGTCTTTAATTTTCATAATTCCCATATAAAATTACCATATATCTACAAAACCATTACGATTTTGTACATATTATTAACCATAACGTACAAAGTAAAACCAAAAAAAAAAACTTTCCTTTTTATATATTGCAAGCATAAACCATATAATAAACTTTAATTTCATATATAATTGTGATAACAAAATATTTAAAGAATTTTGTAATAAACGGTAAAAATGAAAGAACCCTAGGCATTGTTGATATGTATAGTTGGGACAAGCCTAGATGATTATGAATTTCCTGAATTGATATTTCTGCCGTTAGCGAAAATATGAATGTAATTAATAAATAATGTATAACAGGAAGCTATTTCCCTGTTGCAGTTTTTTTTTTAAATTTAAATGGCAAATTCCTAGAAATTACAAACGTTTTTAACACATTAGGCTAGCTTAAATTTCAATGCTTATGTTTTAAAGTTTACAGTTATGCTTCGCAGATTTGTCTGATGTAGCCCATATGTCTATGTAAATATGCTAAGCAGCAAGTTTGTAAACTAACCGTGTTTATCTTGTACGTTTACCTAATACCCAGTTGAGGTTCACTCACTAAATGTTGTATGGTGTAGGTTACACTGCGTAGAGTAACGTAACGCTACATTTATTTTGTTACGCGTGCGTAGGGTAAGATGGCGAGGTAACTATACCCAATTTTCTTCGTGTGGAAATTGCCCTTTTAATTCGCTGTGGTCTACGACCCATGAGTTTATTTATGGTTGTTAAAGGAAATTTATGTATAATATACTGTGTAGTACATACATATATAAACTCACGCCGTCCTCTCAGGGCGGTTAGCAGAAATGACATAACACCACCTGTTACTATCTATACATACTTCTATTGCTATATAACTATATATATGTATACTTCGACTACGATTCGGGTTCGACTCCAGTTCGGGAAAGTACCAATATAACTTTTCTAAGTTATATGTGCCTACTTTCTAAGTATATCTTGGACACCAACGACTGATTACAAGGTGAAGGAAAACATCTTGAGAAAACCTGGACTTTAGGTCTGAAATCACCAACCCGCATTGAGCAATCGTGGTGATTACGCTCAATCCTTCTCTGTATGAGAGGAGACCTGTGCCCAGCAGTGGGACGATAAAAAAGGTTGATGATGATGATGTATACATATATTACTAATTGTATGCCTTTATAGGGTGTCCCGTCACGCACTAAAATAAATTTTGGCACTGTGGTGATTATAGAGTTGTCCAAGAACACAAGTTTCTTTCTCATATTTATGGTAGTATATTTACATTTATAAGAAACAAATTACGATCACAACACAGATTGTATTCACTTCAGTAGAGGACTTTTTTACGCTTATTCCTAAATACAATTCTATAAACAGCGAAAAATGAGATAGGCAATAAACTGACCTTTCATAAGTATTCTAATATCGGAATATGTTTTGTCGGTCACCTGCAATAATTGAGACATCCCTACAGGTATAACTCCTAAAATACCTCAGAAAAGAGGGTTACCCAGTAATGGAACCGTCCCTAAATAATAACGTAGGTATAGATATAAATTAACGTAATTGAAACCTTCCGAAGCGTGGAAGCTTATTTTGTGTGACCAACAATTTGGCTGTCAAAACGATTCGTCTACAAAATGGTGGACGCCGTTTAATCATTCGTAGTACATGCGAGACCACCTGTTTTTAATTACGAGCACATTGGTACCTATTGCTGGCCGACGGATTACCGGTTCTAATGAAATTAACTCAACATTGAGTGTCAAATTTGTATAGTCATGATACGCATAATAAGTTCTGTTCTGTTTAATTAAACAATTTAGAAGCCCCAGTATTGTTCAATTATTTATTTAAACATTTACATAAACCAATTCAACCACTAATAATTCACATAGTTTAGGAATAGAACATGTAGTGCATTCCGTTGTTATTTTCCTAGTATCCCTTATTTTTTTCTTTCTCGTTGCACTGATATAATTAAACAGACGAGAAAAAGAAACAATAGAACAGAAAAATAGATACAAGGGTAATAAATTCATAAGAAATCTCTTCTACTTCTTTTTTCAAGGTCAACTCTTGATCAATGGCCTCTGTGGATTATATAAGCCTATTTTGCCATTAACACGTGTAACAAATTATAGAAATTCTTTGAAAATTTTATTTCACAATAATGGCGGATATCGCCAATGACAGTTGACAAAGACGGCCGCGTGAGCCGTCTATGAGGAAGGTTTGAGGCAAAGTCATGATGTGGCCACTATGCTGCGATATATTAACGTTCCTGAATGCACCTTTTACTACATAACTCCAGAGCTTTTATTTAGTAAACGAGACGATAAATAATTTTGAAAGTCCAATGAAATATGCACGTGACACTCATCTTAGCTTTCCCGTCATAATAGTTACCTAGTCACGTAGACAGCTTGTGAAAGAGTAAAGGAGACAAAAATACATAAAATCATGTAGATATTGTTCATGTTGTGTCATGGTTCACCAAAGGATTAAAAGAAAATATTTTTTTAAATTCATATCTCAATCTTCTCGTATCATACGCTACGATGGTTGATGACGATGGTAAAAATTTCAAACCATTTTGGTACTATTTCGAAATTCCAATTATGAATATTTTTGAGATGAGCACCGGTGGGAACCTTAAACGTTGTAGATACAAGTAAATGGTCTTAGGAGGCTTTATTGCTCAAAAGATAACAGAGATATTGCATTGACCCCAAGCTAGGTAAGCCCGTAAATTGTACACCAATATAGAGAGTTCACCTAAAAATACGTTCGGTAGTAAAAGTAAAATATGTTTACTTACTAACTACAAAAAAAAAAAAACTAAGATTCGAAGTTAAATGAAACATAACAATTAATTCGAGATTTAAAAGAAGATGTTAAGCATAAAACTAGAAAAACTATCCTTAACAAAGGAGACGCTTAGAGAATTTAAAAAATACTGACAACCTTTTACACAAAAACTTCTTTTTGACACCAATCCATGCGGTTGAAGATGGGGTCAACTGCGGTTTGAGCAAGAAAATCCCATACATTATGTAGGAAATAAGGCTCGCAACTTATTTTTTCTTTAATGGGTAGTTTGGCCGCCACCAAAACCAGAACAGCAAAAAGTTTACCTATACTACATAAGTCTAAAGGTTTATTACGTAATGGTGTGAAATCACGAACATGCAGTGGAGCCACATAGAGTAATCTAAGGTAATCTTCTTCAATCTTGATCCTTAACTGAACCGTCGGCTATAATACTACCTATACAAATTCCATTGACCCTGTTAAATCCTATTAAATATTTAGGTAATACGAAGTATTATTTAAACAGATGTATATATAGGTATGGCTTATATACCTTTAGATTTATCACCATTTGTAGCTATTGGCTAATGGGTTCTTGGGATCTTACTTACAAAACGTATGTTTCCTTTATTTCCCGAGCTTTCCTAGCCTCTTGTTGATAAGGAAAGGGCCGGAATCCTTTTAAAACCCTTTCCGATTATCACTAGCTTTACACGATTGCGGATTCAATCGGTGGTCGGAGGCGCAGTCTTTCATCACCCTTTCATAGTAAGTATTTATCAAACATTTTCTGATTATTGCTGGAATCTATCTAATCTGAGCCGTCTTTATATTTTAAAAGAAAACATGGTAAGCTTCTTTATATAAACATTTCTATAATGTATTCATTTGAGAAAATCCGGTTTTATGTGGTAATGTTCTTTGATGTTCCTTTTCAAAGCATTCAGTCTGCGTGGGATTTCACTTAAACAGATCGGAATCCTTAGGTGAGCAAAGAAAATACAAAAACTGCTCGTGTTTTGTTGATGTTTAACAAAACGTTCCGCGGAGCACTCATGTGCAAAAGAACTATTGAAGTAGAACTTCGTATAAATTACGCTAATGCATTAAACCGTTAGAATTAACTGAGTATTCGTGGTTTTGTTTAAACCTCTGTAGTGCAAATTGTGTTTGCTGTGCACTTTAGAAAATCTGCTTAAAAGGATTGAATGAGATTTTATACGTCTGAAAATTCAATTACCTAAATAGTGGAAGCACAGTGGAAAATGTTACTTGGGTTTTCATTGTAGCTGATTGTAATCAGATACAAAGTATTGGGCATTGTGTTTTGGTCACCTTGCTTAATTGAGTAACACTTTAAATTTCGATCTGAATTATTTTGAAAGGTTCTACTAATCCAGTTATTTATAACGTATATTCGAAAATCTTATCTGCTCAGAAGCGTAAATAATATATAATAATAATTTGTATGACGTGGATTGTCGAAATTATTTGAAGAAAATTTGCTCATTTGATTTACGTAGCAGAGGGGCAAACGCTTGTGACGTTATTTTGTGATGGCGGCACATGACAGGTCGCTTTGGAAAGTGGGGTTCGTCGAATGGTCACTTTGCATTGAGACGCGTACCAAGGCACTTCTCCGAACCGAAACTGTCGGTTTGACTATTCAAATTGTTATTGTGAAATTGGAGGGTATATCTACACGTCCTTCCTTCCTTCCTCAGCCTATAGATGTCCACTGCTGGACAAAGGCCTCCCCCAAGGCTTTCCACGATGACCGGTCTTGTGCTGCCCGCATCCATCGGCTTCCCGCGACCTTCACCAGGTCATCGGTCCACCTTGTTGGGGGTCTCCCTACGCTGCGTCTTCCAGTACGCGGCCGCCACTCCAGAACCTTGCTGCCCCATCGGCCATCGGTTCTACGAGCAATGTGCCCTGCCCACTGCCACTTAAGTTTAGCGACTCGCAGAGCTATGTCGGTGACTTTGGTTCTTCTGCGGATCTCCTCATTTCTGATTCGATCACGCAGAGAAACTCCTAGCATAGCTCTTTCCATTGCCCTTTGTGTGACTCTGAACCTTCGTATGAGGCCCATTGTGAGCGACCACGTTTCAGTTCCGTAAGTCATCACTGGCAACACACACTGGTCAAAGACTTTAGTCTTGAGACACTGTGGTATCTTGGACGACGAGAAGATGTAGCGTAGCTTCCCGAACGCTGCCCAACCGAGCTGGATCTACACGTCGTACCTACTTTAATTCAAAACTCACCTATGAAATGGACCACCTTTGCCACTACACCAAGATGCTGTCGACCCTACCGCTCTGCCGTCGCTGTCTGCGACATATATTATAAATGTTGCTGAATTGTAAAAATTAAAGCCTTTGAAGCCCCATTATTACTGTTAGTGTATCACGAAATTAATCATCTGCGACACAAGGTTCCTTCTATAAGTATTCCAGAAGTGGAAAGTATCTATACTTTATTGATAGTTATACAAGCGTAGTTACAGTACAACTATTAACCATAATCTCATTCGCAAATCATTTCGCTCAATTATCCTATCCAAGATACATTATTGCATCAATTTCGTCTACGGGCAATCCCTTTGAAGTATAACCCGACTAATTCTCGTAGTCAGAGCGAACAGTGCATTAATCACAATATTTGTGAATACGTTACCCGGCGGGGTGCGCTCGTCGTTTGCAATTAGTTTTTACTGGCGGTAATTAGGGAGGGCCGATTGCGCACGACTCCGTGCCTGTGCGCGACCACTGAGCTGCTTTAGAAGGTTTAGAGATGGGAATAACTGTAATTAAGGAGTTATCGATATTCCAGTTGAGGGAAAATACGTTTGTGTGTAGTTACTATCAGCTGTAGAAGTCCATTCCCACCTTATAGACTACTGTCGCCTGCGCTAAACCGGTCACGCACACTAACGCATTATATTTTTTTATCGCAGTCTTCGTCTTTCTTTAAAGTAATGCAAAATTTCGTTACTTCATTTGAAGTTAAGTTAGCGGCCGCACTTAACAATGGTCTATCATAAGCGAGCGATTGTGGGTTCGATCCTTAATAATGGCAAATCTTTTTGTTGTTTCGTATATTTTAAAATTATGATAACTGATTTATAATTTAAAGTAAAAATGTTTGCAAATAATATTTAAAAGAAAATAGGAAAATTTACTGAATATTTATACCAAAATAGGTTTTTATTATATGTTTTAGTTTACTATAGATGTAATATAATAAAAAATATATAAAAATAAAACAATAAGCATATTATAATGCAATGTATTATAAAGTTATATATTATTCGGTATAGATATACTTATACTAATAAATGAAACCAACGTTGAAATAGCAGCATTGTAATATTTTATATAAAACTAATCCTCGACAAACTTATGATATTGTTATGGTAGAAAATATAAAAAAACATTTTTGGTTTTTGAATATGAAAGTTATAGTATTATATGTTATCATTAAAGAGGTTATAGCTTAATTATTCATTTTCTTAAAGAAAAGAGGATCGAAGCTTAACCTGAATATTATTACAATCATAAAATAATCTATACTTAGAACACAAAACAGTGCTTATTACATTTACATTTTTGGTACTAGTGCTGCCATCCTGCAGTGCCTTTTTTCGGAGTTTGAAGGCATGAGATTATAATCTTCAAGCGCTTTCTTAGTTCAAAAGTAAACGAACTTATTTCTTATCGAATTCCGAAATTATTGTTTTTATAATTTACCAAAAGTAATTTGTTTTGAAATTGCAAAAGGAGACATCTGTTAGCCATTAAGCCAACCGAACATGTTACTGTCACTTAGCTAAATTACTTTACGAGTTGGTTTAGAGTCCGTTATTAAGATATATAATGGTATATATTTAAAACACTTTGTAGGACACTTCTGCACTGTGATTGTTATAAATTGTTTTTCTTTGTTTAGCTCGATAAGTCTACACCAGTCTCGCCACTTTATTTTTAAATATTGTAAATATTGTTGTTCCGTTCGTCCTCAAACCTCTTGACTTTGGCTTACAGTATTTCTCTAAAACAATAACAATTTTATTACACACTTGCAACAAGCGATTGGTTTGCACCTTACCCAAATAATAATAAAAAAACTTACACAAAAGCCGGTTTCATATTATGATATTTGAGATATCTTGCTGCATATGCCTGCATATTGATTAAAAAAGTAAAACTAATAACACGAACTCGTAACTATATGTTCACCAACCAACAACAGCTAAGGAATATTATTTGAGTTATTGTAGTTAATAATAGTTATTGTAGGTAGCAGTGGCGAAGAGTCCATACAAGCCGATTCCCACCGGGTTACCTTTCAAAAATCAGTTCCATATTCATACAAAAGTATTTACATTCTATTTCATTAACAAAGTATTATTAATTAAATGCCTGCGCGATTTACAATAGCAATAGTAATTCTTAGCAATACCTACCCTAAGTATCACATTTCATTTTATAGTCGTAAAGGTAACTCGACGAATTACAGCTTATCTCGGCCAACGTTTTACTATGAGGCGAAAAGAGACAGAGCGTGTCACCATCTCTTTCTAATGCTCGCTAACTGTACGTAAAATTTAAAGAAAGATAGGCTATTCGCGACCGGGTTGCAGTTCTCTCCTCGCCTCTATTAGAAAGAGACAAAGAAATTATTGTTATTGAAGCACGGCACGGGAGAAAGAAAACACGACAAAATTAAAAAGAATTAGCGTTATAATGAAATCCTTCGCAAGTCATATTCTTTTTATTTTTGCATATTTTCGTGTTCCATTTCGTAAGGTTGAAAATAAATTATTGTTAGTATGTGACATGTTGCTATACCACTGGTGCGTGATAATTTCGTTTGTTATATTTTAATATTTGTGTTATTTAAACTGTGACTGATTCTGTAAGGTAATTTAATCGCAGATTTGGTTAAATACTGTGGATTTTGTTTGTTATTATGGCTTATATTATTCTACCGGCAATATTATTCAAGATATCCTGCAGTAGGTAAGTGTTTAAGTGTTTATTTTTTTGGACCGGCTTCCCTTTGTCAAAATTTCACCCTTCGCCACTGGTAGGTAGTGGAATATTTTTTGTTCAGTTTGTTTCAAATCTACCGTCATCTTTTTATAATGACTCTAATATAGAAAAAATCTTAAAATAAAGTATCATTGTTTAGTTGCGGATCGGTATTTTTTACATATTTTTGTTGTCAGCATTCATAACTCACCAATATACATTTCAAAAATATTTTGTAAGTTATTAGATTTGAACTCGAACCACCTTGAACGCCTATCAAGGCGAGAACCGCTAGTCCATTTAAACACTTCCTGTGAGCGTTGAAATTAGTAAGTAGTACCTAACAATCATAAGCGGGCTGCAAGTTGTCAAAGTGTATGAGTGTGTATCAAACTTCATTATAGAAGAAGGTCGTAACTACAACTAGTATTGCTTGGCCATAGTTTTGTGAGATTGTAACTCGACTTTTGATCTTGACTGTACCGTTACCTATTATCATTGATTGCATATTCACAAGGATGATTAATTTATCTGATTTAACTAGGAGTCTAATCTAATTTACAATTTAGTTTATTCATCTACAAAACACATTTTTTTTGCGAACAAAAAATTAAATAGCTAAATGGTTTTATTTTTGTTCAAAACAGTTACCCATTTTTACCCGACTACGGCAAAGCAAAAGGAGGGTTATGATTTTGACAGGCTATGTATGTATGTATGTATGTATGTATGTATGTATGTATGTATGTATGTATGTATGTATATATGTTCATCTGTTCCCTCGTAACTTCTAAACTACTTATTCGAATTCGATAAATGACATATCATTAGAAGCGTCTTAATTGTCCGCTGGTTATAGGCTATATGGAGTTTCACAAAATCTAATGTGGCGCCCTCTAGCGGACAAAATATACAGAGTAAAAAAAAAAGTTAAGATAAATATGCCGTGTTTGGTATCATTTGAAAGGACTTTACTTGTACATTTTGAATATATATATATATTACTAGCATTTGCTTGTGACTTTACCTGTATTCATGGGCTGATTGCATATAATTCACATCTTTTCGTTCATAGATAGCTTCTTTACTACCTTATCAGAATAAGACCACTGCAGAACCATTAGAAGGGCCTTGATATTCTGTTGGTTATGAGCTATAAAGCTTGTCACCAAATTTAGTATTACGCCCTCTAGCGGACAAAAAGTTCTATGTTAATATAAAATTAAAATAAATATACCGTATTGGGTATCATCTGAAAGAGCTTCACGAGGACTTTATGTTTGTACATAATCCCTAGTAATGCTTCGTAGAAATTTGAATGTAAACCAGGGTTTGGTAAACGGAGCGATGGGAGTGGTGAAGGCCTTCGAATGGCCTGCTCTTCGGCGCGATCAGTTGGAACAAGGAGAACAGCCAAGCGCTGTTCTCATACAATTTGACGACGCATCCATAAAAGCAAATATTAACGGACTTATCAAAATCGAGCCTTGCCTCACTGAATTTGACGGCTTGGGGGGTTCTGGGCAAATTCAGCGTAAAATGCTCCCGCTGATTCTTTCTTGGGGTTGTACTGTACATAAATTACAAGGTTGTACTCTAGATAAAAAAGTTACAAGATCTAGGAAAGTCATTGTTTGCTAAAGGACAGGCATATGTCGCTCTCAGTAGAGTTAAAACCATAGAGGCATTATTTATAAGTGCATTGGATCATAATAAATTACTTAAAAATCCACATGACAGTCGATCGTTAGCAGAATTAGATAGATTAAGAAATCTTCCCAGGTCTTCTTAATATATGTTTTTTTTTTAATAATTATAAACTAGCGCTTGACTGCAATCCCGCCTGATGGTAAGCAGTGAGGCAATCGTTGATGGTAAAGCGCACTAGTTTATTAAGCCTATTCACTTAAAAAAACTTAGGAATAGCAAGGATGACGGCAGTTGAGCCAGGTGATGCAATGTTAAACACAAGACCAACACGACCAACGATGCTGCGCCAGAGGGAGATTGATCTGGAGACTCTCCACGACCAAACTCCCGACACAACAATATTTGGCGCATCGTACTCGCCACACAACGCAACATAACTGGTCAGACGCGTCCTCCCTACAGCTTCACCAGACATCATGCTGGAACACGACGAATCGCTTAACGGCAAGACTTCGTCTGGTGGGTGGTAACTTCTGCCGGCAGCCGATGTTTTGGCCTACCACCGTTAGAAAACCATCCAATCTATTTATACTAACGACCTCATCCACTAATTCGTGACCCATTCGGTGCAATCGACGCTACTATGAAAAACCGGGAGCTTCATACGCGGAAACCGTTGCTATACGCGCTACGATCCAAAAGCTACGAAATAGTAAAATAGGACATCTCTACATATACGCCGATACATAAGTCAAAAGAGATGTCGTATGTTAACTACCTAGTTTTTAGTTCGTCAATTTAACTTTTATTAATATTATGCGCCACAAATACACTTTAACACCAAAATAGTACAAATAATAAAAAGTTAAAAAACTAAAACCCAACTACGACAAAAAACGACGCTGAAAAAGTATAAAACAAGATTTTCATAATACTGAACTGAACAAAGTTGCTAATATAGTTGCAAGTAAATGGACACAGTAGACTCTACCAAGATGCCTTCGTTGTAAATTGACAATAATGTCTTACAATACTATTCTGAAGTATGCAATATTCACTATGTAGAGATAAATTTTCATGTTTAGAAAGGCGTAGTCACACGTTACCTATACCTACCTACCGTAGCACTTTGATAACGTGTGACTGCGGTTTGAGTCTACTGTGTCCATTTACTTGCAACTACATTAGCAACTTTGTTCAGTTCAGTATTCTGAAAATCTTGTTTTATACTTTTTCAGCGTCGTTTTTTGTCGTAGTTGGGTTTTAGTTTTTTTTACTTTTTATAGAAATTCAACATACGGTTGCTAGAATGAAATACCTATTTGAAGCCAGGATCTCGAAACTTATAAATCCGTTAGCGACAAAAGTTTGGAAGAAGTTAACAGCTCTAAGCGTTTATAGTTCTACATTTCTAGTAGGTAAGTACCAAAAAATAAAAGTTGCCGTCATCGCCACATGCGAATTGGAATTAGCAAGAGCTCGTTGTACTGGGGAACAAACTACAGTTGCCTTGCAAATTGCACCTTATTTTTGTTATGCAAGGTACATATTGGTTTATCAATGCAAATCGATATCGGCTCGGTGCCTAAAATGTAGGATTTGGAACACGCTATATTCCAGCATACCATTTGTTTACTTATCGAACTCTGCTAATAATTGATCCTAATGAAAACTGAATATTTGAATACATATTGCTATTCGTATCTTGCAGGTAATACTTTTGATAACAATAGGTAACATTAATTTGTTGTGTATGTTCTTAGTTATATGATGGGAGTACATTAAATAAAAAATATAGGTAATATTTATGAGTAGGGAGAATACTAATTGAGAAAACAAATACATTTTACTTTATAGGCAGACCAAGTATACAACATAATGATACATTTGCGGTTTGAATTTTTTGGTTCAAACTTAGGTGCGTATTACAGAACGTCACTCAAAACTCGAGCTCTACTTAAGTCTCAATTCAAGCCATTTGATTGGTTGAAACTAGTTTTAAGTAATGTTTAAGCAGAGATCAATACTTAAGTTTCCTTCTGGAATACGGACCTTAAACTTTGTGCGGTAGGTACCTATTAACAAAATATTACTAAGGTAGAGAGAACCGTCGAAGTAGTCGACCGCATCGCTGTCATCCCAAAATGTGATCAGAAAACTAGCCATGTATGATAGCAATGCTAATTCTTTGACCAAATAATAACTCAACCATGGTCCTGTGAAGTGTCGGCCAATCGTCGGTGAGAAATTTACAAAGGAATACAGTTTTTCTTATAATTTGGAAACTCTCTACTGTGTCTACGGAAAACAGACCTTGCTACGATAAAGTCATTCAATCTTTTCACAAGGTCCTTGACTTCCACAAAAGAATAAAATTAAAGTCAAATTAAATAGGCAATAAATTATGCCAGACGATCAGATTTCTGAATTATTATACGACGATTCTTTTAAATTATTCCGTATGTTTTGAACGCAACGGCCGCTATCCGACCTCTGGCACCGGACCCTTTAACCTCCGACCGGTCACGTAGGTTTACCAGCGTAGCGAACCTTATCTGGAAGTAACCTACAATAAAAAAGTTTAACTTATAAAATTCTACAAGATTCCTTTTTTTTTCTCTTTTGTTATTTCTATTTCGTATAGGTATCCAGTTTTTACAAGTACTTACTAATTCTATGGATTTCACGGAATTTCCTTCGATATTTAAAAGTATTGCGCATTAACAAATTACCGACAATGCATAATGATTGTTATATTCCTTGGCGAAATGCAAATACGGAAAAAATGGAACGTTTTCATTCCCCACCAATGAAAAGAGCTAAATGAAGAAAAGAGGGGAGAGTGGCACAGAACATTGTTTGGCGCTGAAACAGAATCTTAAAGTGGCTGGCAGAGTGAATGGGGTGTTTCGTAATTAGAGCTGCGTCAGTCCCGATCCCGGTATCACGTGAATTAATCATAATTTTCATACTAAATATTCTCTTTGAAGTATATATTTCCCTGTAAAATACAAATAGCTTTATTAAATAACGACTCCTGTCTAAATACAAACCTAGTTAGGTATTCAGAATTGAACGGTCCAGACAGACTTTATTTTTCCAAGCTCAGTCAGTCAATAAATTGTTGAAGCGAGTGCGGCCGATGCAATTTTTACAAAACGAAAAGGTAAACGTTGTTATTCAAGAATCTACCAATTGCTAGTATATTTATTGTTTTGCGCTGTTCGCTAACTATTTACTGGGGAGTACAAACGGCCAGTGCGGATTGATTAGACTGTTGTTTTTAATGATATGCTAATATTATCATCAATGTTCCTAGTTCTATAATTTAAAAAAGAGAGGGTTTGGTTATCATTAATTTTCGTTTTCTATTTTATGAGACTAGTTCTTATTAAAGTAGAATAGTAGGTATGTTTTATTTTTTTTTTGGACAGCCTCCGTGGCGTAGCGTAGCGAACGCGGCCGCTGCGCAAGGAGGCGCGGCTTCAATCCCCGCACAGTGCAAATATTTGTATGCATGAATATGAATATTTGCACTGGTCTGGTCGTGCCTCGGAAAGCACGTTAAGCTGTTGGTCCCGGTTGCCATACGAACATCTAGTGGCAGTCGTTATGGGTTGTTGGAGCCCTCAAAAGTCTAACAATTGGTCTAACTGCAATGCTTAGATATCGCCTTCGGGTTGTGGAGGTCAGACGGCAGTCGGTTCACGGAAAATATCGAAGTTTAGCCAAAATCAGCAGTTAGACTGGTAAAGCGGACCCCAGACTCCAAAAGCTGAAAAAGCTGCGGATGCGACTGGGATTAACGCTGAGATGATGATGAGTAGGTATGTTTTAAAGCCATAGCAATAGCAATAATGACAGCCTCTGTGGCGTAGCGGTAGCGAACGCGGCCGTTGCGCAAGGAGGCGCGGGTTTGATCCCCGCACAGTGCAAATATTTGTATGCATGAATGTGAATATTTGCATTGGTCCGGCCGTGCCTCGTAAAGCACATTAAGCCGTTGGTCCCCGTTGCCATACGAACATCTAGTGGCAGTCGTTACGGGTTGTTGGAGACCTCAAAAGTCTAACAATTGGTCTAACTGCAATGCTTTGATATCGCCTTCGGGTTGTGGAGGTCAGACGGCAGTCGCTTCACGGAAAATATCGAAATTTAGCCAAAATCAGCAGTTAGACTGGTAAAGCGGACCCCAGACTCCAAAGCTGAAAAGCTGCGGAGGCGACTGGGATTAACGCTGAGATGATGATGATGAGTAGGTATATTTTAAAAAGCTTACCCCAGATTTAAGTGAATAAATCCTTAGTTTCTAGAAGTCCCTTTTTCCCGGCGTAGATATGTTTAGTAGAGTTGCTAGATTTTGGGAATTATTTCTTTCTTTCAAATCTATATTGTAGTGGTTTTTGTTTCGATAGTTTTCTAATCGCTTTGCAGGTGTTTTCTGTTGTATTCAAAGTACTTGCTATACCAAATACTTGCTATACCAAAAGTTATAGAAATTTCATTAAGTACACAGAATTCAAACAATGACACATTTAGACAAGTGTCGAATTATTGTGTTTCTACATGTGTGTGAGGGTGGCTGAAACGTTTCAAAGATTGAAGCGATTCAGCATATCATAAGCAAGAGCAAGTCAATAGCCCAAACAGACTACAAAAACGAACGCGATCAAGTAACCAATATCATATACAAAAAATAGGTAGGTATGTATATGTAAATCAAGGTATCAACATGAAAACATAAACATGCTATTATTTTTTATGCAATCTTCTGCACGTTACCGCACTTAATCCAACTTAATCACTTGATAACAGCTCTTTTTGGCTGGAAAATCTAAAATAATTTACTAAATACCTAATAATAATAAAAAAAACTTGATCGACTACACCACTTACCGTATCGCTGCTTCCTTACGACTAGGAGCTCCTGATCGCTGTCACTGTAGTGCAGATCTCAACAACCTCGGACACCACAGCCTATCTTGCAGCCGAAGTGCAGGTCGCTTAGCGAACATTAACAACATCATTCATCGAGCTCTAGTCAATGTCGGCGTTCCAGCTGTATTAGAACCTAATGGCTTGGTGCTCGATGATGGCAAGAGACCGGATGGCATGTCCTTATTTCCTTGGAAGATAAGAAGAAAGGCCTATCCCCCTTTAGGCGTCTTTAGTGTGGGACGCAAGTTGCGTCGATGCTCTTTTGGGCGCTGGCTTTGCTGCTGCGGCTGCAGAAAACCTGAAACGCCGAAAATATAACAACCTTATCGGAAATTATATTTTCGAGCCGTTTGGGGTAGAAACCCTCGGGCCATTAGGTCCGAGTGCTCATTGCCTATTTAATGAACTATCTAAGCGTCTTGTTGACACTTCCCGTGACCCAAGGGCTGACTTTTACCTTGGACGGCATTGCCATTCAACGTGGCAATGCCGTCAGTCTCTTGGGTACATTACCTGCTGATATCGACGGCGAAGAATTTTTTGATGCTGTATTTTAATTTATTAATAGTTTTAATTAGGGTAATAGTTTTATTTCGTAATTTTTATTTAATAATTTGTAGTTTATTTAGATTTATAAGTTTGTGAATATTACCTGTAGTCCTATTATGTGAATAAAAAAAATTGTCTCATAAAAAAAACAAAAGTCATTTATTCAAATTAGGCTTAAGCGTACTACACACCAAAGCCCGGCGGCACAGGCCGCCGATACAACCGGCTTATATTGAAAGAAGCATGTCGGCAACCTTCGCCCGCGCGTGTTGGCCGCCGCCATGTCGGTGGCTTGCCGGCGGCTAGCGTACGCAAGCGCTCAGTTGCCCGGCGACATTTCAGCTGTAGTGACGTGCTAGTATTTTAACTGTCAAATAAGTTTCTGATGTCGAGCCGCTGACATGCCGCCGGTAAAGTTTTACGACTTGCAATGACTGAAGCTGCCAACCTAGCCCGCCGGCAAAATGTTGCCGACATATGCTGCCGGGCCCTAAAGTCCTTCTAAAGCCCTCGTGCGCCTTAGAATTAGTTTTTTATGAACGTCAATATTACCTACATAAGACAGATACATAATAATCTTTATTTACGAATAGAAATTCTGTATAAAGAATAAGACAAGCATACTGAGGAGGTAAATAATCATTCCAAGATATACAATATATAAAGAAAACCCCGTCCGACCCATAGGGATAATAAAGGTTAGGTAAACACCACATGGCCAAATAAAATATGAAATTTTACATAATGAATTTTGAAATTATCTTTTTCTCCGTGAATTAATTCCAACTTCACCATCACCAGACAGTACCATTTTTGACGGTATTATTATGAGCAAATACCGAAGCGATCGCGTGCCGTGTGCCCTGCCCCCTTCGCCCGCGCATGTATTACCTACCACACGTAAGTTACCTCTTTTTGCGAAATAATACTTATTTTTATAGGGTTTTTTTTTTTAAGTTTAGCCCGACTTTGTAGGTATTAGTAGAATCAGTTATCAATACCTAACAATACCTTCACGGGTCGGACAGGGTTTTCTTTACATATTGTATCTTCTTCTTCTTCAGCTTATATGTAGATGTCCACTGCTGGACAAAGGCCTCCTCCAAGGCTTTCCACGATGACCGGTCTTGTGTTGCCCGCATCCATCGGCTTTCCGCGACCTTTACCAGGTCATCGGTCCACCTTGTTGGAGGCCTCCCTACGCTGCGTCTTCTTTCTTATCCTTACATATATACATAATAACCAAAATCACTTGAAGTTATTTTAACAACTAAATTGAGACAATTTAAGAATGAGCAGTGATAAAAGGTACAATTGCTTTGGATTGATTCGCCATATATCCTCGTACTGCTATAAAACTACATCATGAGCGGATAGTTTTCCTCAAGCTTAGAAAAACAGATTCCTACAAGTTTCCAGTCGCAAGTTACATAGTTATGTATTATATTATATGTAGTAATAAAACATTCCGTGATTCCATATCCTCCCGTGGGTGTCGTAAGAGGCGACTAAGGGAACTTTCATCAGGGAAGCGGGCAGCAGCGCTTCTCCTGATAGAATTATAAATTCCCTTATGCATGTCCCATTTCATTTCCTCAATTGCACAATGGAATGAAAACCTTGGGGGGGGGGAGGCCTTTGTCCAGCAGCGGACCTCTATAGGCTTAGAAGAAGAAGAAGAAGTAAGAAAACATATTACAGTTATAGAGATGAATTAAAATTGAATTGAATGAAATTGTTTGATTCATTATATTCTATTAAATTGAACAAATAACATTTCGTTTATTTAGTCACACACAGACAAACACACCCTCAACACACGCACGCACGCACACACACACGTGCGCACTCATACAAATGATACAATTAACCGCTTTTTGTCGTTTTTTTCATTTCTCTTTCTGTTGCTTATTTAAAATGTACCGTAAGAGCGGAGCCTTCAACTACAGGAATTTTTATGCCTAAATGGGGACTACTTGACGAACATTAATATCGAATATTTAATGTCGCTTCTTGTATTCATACGTAGCGCCTACCCCATTTACCATATTGAAGGAAGGGCATTGACACGCAACTTGTTAAGTTGGATTCAATCCATGATTCTTAATGTTCCGTGTACATCTCCCGATAGTTATTAAAAAAAATACGGTGTAGGTATTATATCGATAGCCAAGCCACCTATCAATAGTACCTACTACCATGCTGTGTCAAATACCAGAAATGTGGATTTTTTAAATATTTATACTCACTCAAAAAGAAAACTGAGTGAATAGGAAGGAAGACGATAGTTAAGCGAGGTGATGCAAGATAAACCCAACAACACGACCAACGATGCTGCGTCAGAGGGATGTTGATCTGGAGAACCTCCACGACCACACTTTCGACACATTGTAGGATTTTCTTCAAACGTTGTATATCTATTAAATTTGGATGGCAGAAACTTTTTCAATATGGAACTTTCGAAGCAAGTCCTACACTGGTATTGCTCACTGGCAGACACAAAGAAATATTTTAAGAAGTTAGTTGCTCGCCCAACCGGCTCAACTACGAAATGTTTTACAGCTCCTTTGACTCACGTGCCTTTCAAATTTTTAACAGTAGTGGGGAACGTTAAACAGATAGGCCGTGTCCACACTTGTATCATTTTGGGGTATCTTGAAGGATCATTAAAATTACTGTAAAAAAATCTGTATATTTTTTTAAAACATTACCCCACACTAGTAATTTCTCACGAATCGTGGGTGCGTTTACAAACATTTAAACTCACATACACAAACTGCCAGACCCGGAACAACTACTTGTAGGTCATACAAATATTTGTTCCGTGCGGGCATCGAATCCGCGATACGTAGCGCAGCAGTCAATAGCTTCACCACTGCGCTAACAGTGCAGTCAATTGTATCTTTTTATGTAGAGGTCAAAATTTTGAAAGGATCTTAGGTGCTTACTCAAATTACGAATTGCGCGATCTTAATTTTTTTCCTTTTTTTCGACATGAGGTAATGTTCCATTTTTGCATGCCGTAGGTGGGTAATGTAATTCATGATACAGGCTGAGACCGCGTTGTGCCGTATCCGGACGTGACGTCACGCCCGCCATTACACGTGCGGAGCTGTAGTGCCTTGCGCGGGTAATGCCGCACGCTACTTGATATTCGTGCTCGCACCCCACCACATTTCACCCCGGCACCGGCTGGTCTTAGGATCCTGAACTTTGTTATTTCATATACTTTTTTTTTCGTTGGCAACATTCCTTGGCCATGCAGTGGAACTGTAATTTTCCGCGGTCGGTTATTATTAGTAATAGCAAATACTATTTCCATATCTACATAAGTACATGTATGTGTATTTCCAAGGTTACGGAAGTTGTGTGACAAATTGAACGTTGATATTTCGACGCAGACTAAACTGGAATCCGACCACATAACATGGCATTATGAGGATTTCAACTGTAGATACTAATCCCCATTTATACGACATGCTAATTCGGACAGATTCCAGCTGAATTATCGTATTATAAAAAAAAAACATTGAATATTCATATTTAGAATTAAAGGATGATAATAAACACAAACACAGAGGCTCGCAAAATTTAATTATGAATACGAAATAAACGTCATAATAATATTTCCATTACGTAAAAGGATATTCACACGGGTTAATGAATTGTAAAACAAACGTCGGTAATTAAAACATCCCGATGCAGTGGTCCGCAATTCTCTAGTTTGAAAACTGACCAAACATGTAAACAAACCGTTCCCGTTAACCCCGATTTCGCCGACCGCATCGCATCCTCGTGTTTTTTTAGTTTCAAGTTGATTTGTGTAGTTGTTGCTTGGTAACCCCAACGTTATTCGGAATTTAAAATAAAATCTCACATATCGTCAGCCGCGTTTTTCTTAAATATTGAAAAAGTCGGAAATGAAAGGAGATTTTTTGCTGCCGGTATTTTATGTGCCAGTATTATATTTTGATTTTAAGCATTTTAACTGAAGTGGATCGTTTTAGTGCAGCCGCGAGGCACACTCTCCTCTATTTTCTTACACCGGTCTTCACACGTCCTAGATACGTAGTATTAGTCGAGTCTATTTAAATTGCTATTCGATATACGATTGGTACAAGGTGGAATTATATAAATAATATTATTGTAAAATGGCTTCTCTACATAAGAATCGTTTTTTCTTTATCTGAGCAAATATAAATCGTCGAAAGATTTTTCATCTAAAGAAAAATATCGGTAATCTCAGAAATACACACCAGCAGATTCATACTCAAATATTCTTATGGAAAATCTGCTGTGTTTTTAAAATTACTGAAGTTATTTTTTTATACGACCTTATAAAATTTTGCTAATTAGCAAAATGTTATTAGGTCATGTCACTTGCTCTTAACTTTATGAGGTGTCGACAGATTCTTTTGGAACGGTTCCCTTTTGATGAAGTAACCATAACCGCGGTAATTTATTACTCGTTACCGACCCGCAATGTAACCCTTATTTATTCTGACAAACTAAACTATTTAGGTTGTCTGTGAATTATGATGTTGCGAAAATATTTCACCCGTCAAATGGTAAATGACAATGTTATTTGCAAAAAGCTCGTTAGTGTTAAAACTTTAAAGTGAAAAGTTGTTTGCTGGCTGGAAAATCGGAAGAGCACTTTTGAGAAGTTGAAAACATAAAATAAGTAATGCATTCTTTAATTGGAAATCAGTTGTAGGCCACATCGACACTCTGTGGGTAGGAAATCAAAATGAGTGAAAGAAAAATATCTAACCCTACATAAACAATTTTGCTGTAGATGTCTCCTTACGCCATTTCCAAAAAGCTTCCAAGAAATTCGATAAACTGGAAGTATTTACCAAACGATAGACAGATCCTAAATCAGCGGCAAGGGCCGGGTTGTTATTGTCTCAGCATGCAAATAAAGATTTACGGAGTCGAAACTGAACAAGTTAAACGCCTCTAAATTTAGTAGCAGCGATCTCCCTCGCGTGCGGTTTCTTATGTAAAGAGTCGTGACATCGCTATAACACTCGCTTACAAGATAGAAGCCGCGATAAAAAATTCAACACGCTCTCGATTCCGTTTTTCAGTAACACTCTGACCTTTTTTACGATACGTCGACTATTACAACAGTATTTTTTTCATAAGCTACAACGGCATATAAGAGAGTTCCTTTTAGTTCGTCGACGTATACAACTTTAATTCTGCTTCTCCGAATACAGTGCACTAAACATACTTGCTTTCAAACTTTTATGTTTAAACTTTGTGAATACAGCCAAAAGCAGTTTCTTGAGATGCGTGTCGTTTTTATATTAAATATATTCTTGTATGAGTATAAACTAGGTTTTTACATGCTTTTTATTAGCTTCACTTGTATGTTTGCTTGTTTGTTTGTCCGTCTCTAACTCTTTGGACTACGAGTGAGCGGCTCATTACTGTAAAATGTCCCACCGTTATCAACGTCGTTCATACGTCCGTTTTTTTTTTTATATATTGAACTAATAAGTTGAAAATAAATATAGTTTAAAAATCTGAAAAAACATGCTTTCAAAAAATATGAAACTAAAAAGATAAAAATAATTTAAAAAAAAGCGTGAGGCGGTTAATATACAAAACTTATGGTACAAAGCGCCTCACGCTTTTTTAAAAATAATTTTAAACTTTTTAGTTTGATATTTTTTAGACGCATGTTTTTTTAGTTTTTTAAACTATATTTATTAATCTCGATATAACTTTTACGTTTGCGGTTTGTCTTAGCTTTCTCTATATTATTCTTTTGAGTAGTATATATTCGTAATGCTGACATTACAACTTTACAAGTCGATGCATACAACAGTTATAATAAGATTTAATGGCGATAGTATTTCAGAAAAAAACTAGTTTTGTATCTGTATACTAATGAGTTTTTCTACGGAAGTAACGCTATCATCAGCACTATATATTTCATGTAAAATGTTAGCTTTCTAGGAATCGACATTGAGAGAAAATCGTAGAGACGTGCCTTAGCTGGTATTCCATGATTTTCAAAGTCTAGAATCCCCTAAACTATGAAGTAAATCCATGAAAATAAAGTAGACATCGAATATTCCTACGATACAGCATCGGTTAGAATGTATGCGTTTTGCAAGCTTTGATCTGAAACTAATAAAACTAGTTGAAAAGTTCACACGAATACTTCTTGAGAGCAACTTTTTTATCTCTTTAGTTAACTTGTTGTTGCTTGTTGAAATTTTTGTATAATATTCTGTACGGTAAGAAAGTATTATAAAGTAGGTACGTGTTAGTTTTGAAGTCGAAAGCTCAGTTGGTTTATTGATGTTGAATCATCTTCCGTGAAAGCATCTCCCTCATAAATTTCAACCTTTACGTCAGTATTGATTCACGTAAGTACAATGTAGGATATGTATAATATAGTAACGTATGATTAGGTAAAAAGACACGGCCGTCTCAAAAATCTTTTACCCAAAGACACAAATCTTAAAAAATAAATCCGTACGCGTCTACTTCTTCAAAGGACGTTTGTATTAATAAAATTGAAACGTCAAATTTTCCGAATGATGAGCCAAACGAAAAGAGGGCACTCCTTTCATGTGGCAACATTCACAGAAACATTTGAACATCTGGGATATGTCTCTCACATGTCGAAAAGACCGAAATGATACGCGATTTATCGGATCAACGCTGTTTACAGTTGCGCTTGTGAAAATATTCAGCACGTATAGTTGGCTATAAATATGTTGTATGTAGGTACTAATACTAGTAATGCTCTGTATTTTTGTAATTTTCTTGCTTTTAAGGATGGGGTGATCGTGCGTAGAAGAATGATGTTGCTGTGGGTGTAAGTAGAGGTCGGATAATAATGTATGTTTTTTATAGGAGCGTTATTTTACTGGGTAATATGATATCTCTTGGTATGACTGGTTGTCAGACTTCTGACTTCCTACGAATGCCAGTCGGACCAAACTGGGGCCCTAATCTACTATTACAGTAGTGTCAGAATGGTTGATTAGTGATCTCATAATGATCGATTTCGAAAAGTTTCGTAATTTACTAATAAAATGGCGTCATTATACCTTTCCAGGGGTCAATCACTGATACTCTACTCCATATTAATAAATGTTCAAATTGAGTAGTAGTTTTATAAAATCATTTCTATTAACCGGTTTTATAATAATAGCAATACGGCAATGTCATTCTATCACCATTCCATTACGAGATGACTGAGATAATTGAACGATCATTATGAATTTAGCAGATTACAAACTTTAAAGCACAATGACAATGGAATGGTGTTGGAATGACAAATTTATAAAAATAGCAGACTAGCGGCCCTGATGAGAATAATAATCTTGCTGTACATTACACTCTTCTTCACAGAGTAACTCGTTCATGGGTCAATGTATACACTTTTATAACAAACTTCCCATGGACATTCGAAATTTACCCATTAAACGATTTAAAAACTATATAAAGGCTAAACTTTGCAAAAAGGGGTATTATAAAATCACAGATTATTTAGAAGACAAAAAGCTTGGGACTGAGCTGCTCGCTCTGTTAAGCATTGTTATTAAGCAATATGTGTACCTACCTAATTATAAGGTAAATTATTGTAAACATTTTAATTTTTAATATCTAGACTTGAAAAAAGACGATGCTCCCTGAGTTTGTTTCGGCTATTTCTTCTCAGAGGTAGTCAGTTAGGAAATGCCTGCTTCATCTAGTTTAAAAAAAAATCATGACGTGTAAAAGTGATCAGTGATCCTACTTGCTTAATAAACGATTTCATACGGAGGATTCCGTACGGAGGACGGGTCTGAGCAGTTGTGTTGCGATGTGTGGCGGGTGCGATGCGCCAAATGTTGTTGTGTCGGGAGTTTGGTCGTGGTCTCCAGATCAGTCTTCCTCTGGCGCAGCATCGTTGGTCGTGTTAACATTGTGTGTAGGTTTAACATTGCATCACCTCGCTCAACTACCGTCTTCCTTCCGATTCACTCAGTTTTTTTGAGTGAATAGGCTTAATATTAATAAGCTAGCGCGCTTTACCATCAACGATTGCATAACTGCTCACCATCAGGCGGGATTGCAGTCAAGCACTAGTTTATAATTATTAAAAAAAAATCTTTTTTTTTGTCTTCCTACAAGGACACTAATTACAAGGCCATGCAACCATAGCTCAACCTGATCGATAGACACGTGTGGTTATAATTACTTAGCCGAAAGCCTTGGAAGTACCTTTGTTTAGTGGTGATCACTCCAACTTACGTAGTTTTTCAAATAAATTGTTATATTAATGTGAGGAATTAGTAGTCGTGGTGGCCTAGTGGTTAAAACACCAGCCTCTTAAGTATGAGTGTGCGGGTTCGATTCCAGGTCAGGCAAGTAGCAATGTAAATTTTCTAAGTTATATGTACTTTCTAAGTATATCTTGGACACCAATGGCTGATTACAAGGTGAAGGAAAACATCTTGAGGAAACCTAAACTTTATGTCTGAAATCGCCAACCCGCATTGAGCAAGCGTGGTGATTACGCTCAGTCCTTCTATGTATGAGAGGAGACCTGTGCCCAGCAGTGGGACGAAAAAAAAGGTTGATAATGAATGTGTAAACATTAACTATCCTAATAATTTATCCATGCATTTCCATTGTCCATCCTTGTTGCGTCAACGACGATTTAAATAAGCGCGGGCTTCGCTTAACTCGTGCTGGTGGCGCCTCTCACAAGAGTGCCAAGAAAAAGAACTAGAACAAAAAAAGATGGCGGACTCAGCGCATACTACGCCGCGTCTATTCTAAATAATTTCGAATATCTGACTTCCTAAGGGCTTCACTGGCCAAATCAACCCTCAGTTTCCATATTGGTGGTGTGTCAGTGCTTGACGAGTGTAGGCAGTGAACAAGCAGCATCAAGTCCACGTAAAGGAGATAGCTGACCGGCCGGCGCCTGCCCCGTCGTTGGTGATTCCCTTTTCCTGTCCTGCTGGATCCAGGTTAGTGCTTTGCATGTTTGTTTTCCCTGCTTTGAGACCCTGGGGTTGATAGGAGAATGCAGTGACCCTTCCAGGAAGCGTCAACATTAATTATGGTGCCTCCTGTGAGGAATCTTCCTCGCGCAGTTATTTCAAAAATACCTACTATCGGAAATTAAATCCTTCCATTCTCGTTATTACGTTAAATACGTAATCCCAATTATAATTTATTTGTATATTTACCTACTTAAGGCAATTTCAATTTGCCTTTCAAGTTCTAAGTGTCTAAATAAAACCTAGGTCATTCCATGATACCTAGTTATTGTTTCTTATTTGAGACCGATTGACTATTCAATCGTACATTCATACCTCGTTAATTCCCTTGTAATAAGCTGCATTTATTTGTATTAAATAACAAATTGCATAAATTACTTTTAAAAACGTGAGTTCGAAGTTTCTCGAATTTAGTACCGAGGTACCTACACTCGCCGTACTTGTCTCCGGCGGGAGACGGATTAGCTTTGAACTACCTCAAAGTCAAAATTTATATTCTAACAAATAACTTTGAGACGTGTGTGCTTGTATTTCATTCAATACGTTCGCGCGTGCATTGCTGCCGACCTACCGGCTTACGTTTTTTCCGTTTTACCTACTTTTATAACTTTTATCTTTTTGAGCGTGCGGATATCGTATACCAAGTGAACTATGAGCGAAGTGGAATTAATAACCGCTATTAAAAGGCGGGAATATGAGTTTACAAGTATGCAGATACTTTACGATTTAGCCAAAACAGTTAAAGAAACTAAAACTAAATTTGCAGCTTTTCGAGCTAGGTACAAAAAGATTGACGAGATTCGTAATAGATTTTCGGAATGCAACGATGATGTTAACCAGTTGCAATTAAAGCTTAAACCTTCGTTTGTTATCGATCATAAAGTGTTACTGTCATTCGATGAATTGTATTACTGTGTTATTGAGTTTGCGGATTCTCTCGATGCGAGCGCAGGTAGCGACTGTCGCCCGGAATTAGGTCAAGGTCACGTGCGTTCGCAAGTGAAGTTGCCCAAGCTGGAACTTACAAAGTTTGATGGTAATATAGAAAAGTGGCAAACATTTAAAGATAGTTATACAGCACTTGTTCATAATAATAGTTCATTATCCGACACTGAGAAATTTCACTATTTGCTGTCATGTTTATCTGGTTATGCACTGACATTAGCGAAGGGCGTGCCTGTGACATCGGCAAATTATTCAGTGGTTTTTGCAACTTTACTGGACAGATATGACAACAAGCGTATTCTTGCAACAGCTTATTTAGAAAAAATAATTAAAATTAATCCCATACAAAAACCATCTTTGTCTAACTTATCTGAGTTATCTAACACACTTTATGAATGCGTTAATGCCTTGCGCGGTTTGTGGTGATGATTTATGCGAATTTATTTTATTTTACATTGCGTCTAGGCCTTTAGATACAGAAACAAAAAAAGGGTTTGAATTACAAAACACTGAAGAAAGTCCGAAATTTAATAACTTCATTACTTATTTACAAAATTACATAAAAGTATTAGAAGTTAGCCAACCAGTTAATATTCCGTCATCAAATTCTACAAGTACACAAAATCGGCCTAATACAAATAAAGATTCTTTATCGCGTCAACCAAAATCATCTCTAATTTCTTCCAACAATAATAATAAAGTTAGTCAGTATGTTTGTGTGTGTTGTAATGAAAATCATTCAATCTGCCGTTGTAGTAAATTGCGTTCTATGAATATGACACAGCGACAACAATTAGTTAAGGATTTAAAATTATGTCAAAACTGCTTAAGGCCGGGTCACACTGTTACCGATTGTAAATCTGAGTCAACATGTTTCATTTGTAATGCAAAGCATAATACTTTGTTACATGAAGAGCATAAGAGTTTACTGTCTCATACTAGTGAACTGGATTCATCCCAGCATCCCGATATGAACACTACTCTAACTAGTGCTACCCAGTCAAACATTTCAAATCAACCTATTAGCACAAAAATTCTTGGTACAGCAGTAGTTCGTTTGAAGCGATCGGATGGTTCGTGGCAGTATGTCCGTACAGTTGTTGACAGTGGCTCGATGGATTCATTTATTACAAGTAGCTGTGCGCGACAATTAGGTTTACATATCAAGAAATGTAAATCAAATGTAAGTGGCATCGGTCAAAATTATGGGTGTAGCATTAAAGGTCACACCTTCGGTTCAATAATACCTCGATTGAGTGACACTCCTCAGTTTGATATTCAATTAGTGGTTCTACCTAAAATCACATCCCTGATTCCTTCGGTGTCGTTACCGACAATCGTCAAGGATAAGTTTACACATCTGGATCTCGCCGACCAGGACTTTGATAAATCCGGTCCGATCGATCTGTTGTTAGGAGTAGACTGTTTTGACCAGATATATACTGGCTCACGTTTCAGTCCAGGCCCGGGCTTTCCATGCGCACTCTCTAGTGTATTCGGCTGGGTGATAAGTGGCAGTTTCTTCAAAACGTGGTAGCTAAAACTCCGGCTACACCCGTTACGCTCCTCGTCGCGTCGTCTAGTGCGCTCGACGAGATCGTTCAACGGTTTTGGGAGTCCGAGGAGCCGCCGAAATGTAAAATTTCCGGTCCCGAGGATGAAATATGCGAACAAAAATATAAAGAAGGCACGTATCGCACCTCCGATGGGCGTTACGTTGTACCAATTATGCTTAAAGATGATGCTCCAGCCTTAGGAGAATCATATAAACAAGCGTTTAATCGTTTCCTAAATTTGGAAAAAAGACTAGCTAGTCAAAATGAGTTAAAAACTGAATACAAAGAATTTATGCAACATTACGAGGATCTCGGACATATGCAGCCAGTGCAGTCCTCGTCTACTGACTGTTATATAATTCCCCACCATTGTGTAATCCGACCTGAGAGTACCACGACACGGTTACGAGTGGTCTTCGATGCTAGTAGTCGGACTTCGAGTGACCTGTCACTAAATAATATTGTTCATGTGGGTCCAAAACTTCAAGTAGACATCGTTGATCTAATCAACAAATTCAGAATTCACAAAGTTGTTTTTACTGCGGATATTCGTCGCATGTATAGACAAATATTGATAAGACCGCAAGAAAGATGTTATCAACACGTTCTTTGGCGTAATGACCCAACTGAGGTTTTAAAGGAATACGAACTCAATACCGTTACGTACAGAGTTAGTAGTTCTCCTTACTTAGCCATTCGAACACTTCATCAACTTGCTGAAGACCACGGTGCTGAGTATTCTAGTCGTGCAGCACAGGTTATCCGAGAGGAGACATTTATGGACGATATCACCTCTGGCGGATCTTCTCTCGAAGAAACTATTGCATTAAAAAACGATATTATATCGTTACTATCAAAGGCTCATAATGAACCCGGTAATGTAACCACGACCAGTTTGTTAATAGGGAAATCTAGAGTTGCCCCCTTAAAACCAACAACGGTGAATCGACTTGAGCTAAGCGCAGCTGTGCTTCTAGCAAAAGTTCTATCACACATGTATAATTTACTTAAAGATAAAATTTCCATCGATTCCATTCGAGCTTATTCAGACAGCAGCACTACCTTGTCTTGGCTTAACACTGACCCTCATTTACTAAAAATGTATGTAGCCAATCGTGCGGTTCAGACAACTGATTTAATTAGTCGAGATCGCTGGTACTATGTATCAACAAATGATAACCCGCCGACTGTTGTAGCCACGGAGTATCATGTCCAGAGATTCTAGATCACCCGCTTTGGTGGACAGGGCCTTCTTGGCTGAAAGAATCACCTGAGCAATGGCCTAAAAGGCAGGTATTACTTCCGAAGGAGAACTTGCCTGAACTTAAATCAATAGAAAGTAGAAGTCTTCTTGTTACGGATGACGAGAATCCACTTTTGAACTTAATTTCTAAACATTCTTCATTTACAAAAATTCAAAGAATGGTAGCATGGTGTAATCGTTTTGTTTCTAACTCGAAAACGGCCAGGCAAGACCGAAATCTCTCTCCTCTTAGTGGTGCTGAGCTTGAAAAAGCAATGAAAGTGCTGGTTAAATTCAGTCAAGATAATTACATGACTTCGGAAGTTGATCGGGTGCGTAAAAATGAACCTTGTGTAAAATCTATTCAAAAGCTGTCACCTTTCCTAGACGATGATGGTATTTTGCGAGTAGGTGGACGCATCGATGAGGCTCAACTGTCGCCATCTGCGTTACACCCTTTCTTGTTACTTAAACAATGTCCTATCTCTCGAAAGATAGTCGAATATTTCCATATAAAAGATTTGCATTGTGGCCCTCGCTCTTTACAATCTTTTATTCAAAGAAAATTTTGGATAACCGGATTAAGGCTCCTGATACGGACCGTGTTATCCAAATGTGTCAAATGTTTTAAAGTGAATCCAGTTGCTTGTCAACCAATGATGGGCAAGCTACCTGCAGCCAGGATTCGACCAACTCTCCAAACTGCTAACGGAAAGACGTTTCGTGGGCCGGTGGTAAAGGTTTGTCCCTTACCAATTAATTAGTTTATTTTCCTTTTATATACCTAACTAGAGTATAAGTACACACTGTCTTTAGGTTATTTAAAATAAGTCTCCATATTATCTACACTTATTAACTAGATTTTTATGCATTTTTTCGGCAGTAGCTCATAGTCCAGGTATTGCTGATTTCACTCTTAATTTTTCGCATTCTTCTTGAAACCCTTGTGGATTTCAGGTGGGGGGAAATGTGTAAACATTAACTATCCTAATAATTTATCCATGCATTTCCATTGTCCATCCTTGTTGCGTCAACGACGATTTAAATAAGCGCGGGCTTCGCTTAACTCGTGCTGGTGGCGCCTCTCACAAGAGTGCCAAGAAAAAGAACTAGAACAAAAAAAGATGGCGGACTCAGCGCATACTACGCCGCGTCTATTCTAAATAATTTCGAATATCTGACTTCCTAAGGGCTTCACTGGCCAAATCAACCCTCAGTTTCCATATTGGTGGTGTGTCTGTGCTTGACGAGTGTAGGCAGTGAACAAGCAGCATCAAGTCCACGTAAAGGAGATAACTGACCGGCCGGCGCCTGCCCCGTCGTTGGTGATTCCCTTTTCCTGTCCTGCTGGATCCAGGTTAGTGCTTTGCATGTTTGTTTTCCCTGCTTTGAGACCCTGGGGTTGATAGGAGAATGCAGTGACCCTTCCAGGAAGCGTCAACAATGAATGTGAAGAATGTCTAAGATGAAGGGAAGTAGGAATGGGCTCCGAAGAAAGTTTCATAACAACGCAAAATCTTACTCAACATTATAAACGTGAAAGTTTGCTTAGATGGATATTTATAATTAATTATTATACACAGATTAACTAAATACTAACAAATGGTACAGGAATCTGTATATAGATATTGTGAACCCTTTTTTTTGTACGGATGGGAAATCATCAAATGACTTCTCCCGCTCTGTGCGGAGCGGAAGGGCGTGTCAGGCTTTTACTGACTAAAACCCACCCGTGTTTCTTCACTTGCCTATGCCACGGCCAGACCACGGTTTCCTGTTTAACCAACCCACAACCCTGACCCAGGAGGCATCGATCTTCGTGGACCCCGTCACGATGTGCTGACATCTCTTTGAGGCGCGCGTAAAACACTCGGGACTGGTCCTTACCGGGCGGCGAGCTGCCCACTGCACACCGCCCGCAGGCCTGCGCCTACGGTGGCTGGGAGTTCGGTGTCGTCTCCCGACCAGAGCGTCCCCTGCGGATATTGTGAGCCCTGCCTCTTAAACTAGGAAAACCTCTAGGTTTTCCTAGTTTAAGATGTATGTTGTAAGATAGATCTTAAGATACATAAGGATGTAAGTTTGTTACTCTTTCACGCAAAACAATACAACGGATTTGGATGAAATTTGGCACAGAGATGGTTTATGACTAGTACAAATTAATACTAATATATAAAGCTGAAGAGTTTGTTTGTTTGTTTGAACGCGCTAATCTCAGGAACTACTGGTCCGATTTGTAAATTTCTTATTGCGTTGGATAGCCCATTAATGCAGAAGGGCTTTAGGCTATATAATATTACGCTGCGACCAATAGGAGTGGAGCATAACCGAACCACGCTAACGAAGTCGCTGGCGGCCGCTAGTACATGTATAAAAGACGTACGTTTTATCCCACTATTCCCACGGCATCGAAATTTATGCGGGTGATATCACGAGGCGCAGCTAGTAAATAAATAAAGTAAGTCTCGCAGGCATACCAACAATATATCGTGCTAAAAGAAACCAAGAAGTTACTACTTCGAAAAACATGACATTCCGCTTACGGTACCTTTATTTTATTCATTTAGTACTAACTGTTGTCCGCAGTTTTACCCGCGATGAAAAAAATGTCAACACAAACAAAAACGCAATTACCAGCGGGGCAATTTCTTGACACAGCCATATTAGCAATGGCTTTCACTTCACCAACATTCGTTAGGCTTATCAGATCTTGAGCAGACATGTTTTTGGAACTATAAAGCATTCATCATCATCATCATCAGCCTCTACTCGTTCTCTGCTGGACATAGGCCTCTTCCATGGCACGCCAACAAGCTCGATCCTGAGCAGTTCTCCGCCAGCCACTACCAGCCACCTTTTTGATGTCGTCGCTCAATCTCGCCCAAGGACGTCCTACGCTACGTTTGCCGAGACGCTTTCTTCACTCGAGGCAAAACATTGGATTTGAAATATCCTTCCCACAATAATTGTGATAGTGATTGAAAACTTGTTACGCAATTAAGATCTAGGATTAAAAGTACCCTATTTGTTAATCTAAGTTATAAACTATATGCCTGCCAAATTTCATCCAAATCCTTGAACAGTTAACGCAGTGGTTAAACTATTGACTGCTGCGTTGCGTGTCGTGGGTTCGATGCACGCAATTAACAAATATTTGTATAACGTACAGGTAGTTGTTTCGGGTTGTTGTCTGGGTGTTTGTGTATGTGTGTTTTTATGTTTGCCCGCACCCACGATACAGGAGAAAGTGTATAAATGTGGGGCAACGTTTATATAAAATAGAAAAAAATTGAGTTTTTTTTTTTGCCCCAACTCAGAACATGCAACCAGACAAACTACAAACCAGACAAGAAAAAGTCACAGCAATTACTTTTAATAATATTTTTGACTAGCGGCGGCTCCTATTTGTCGCAGCGTGGTGTTATATAGCCCAAAGCCTTCCTGGATTAATGGGCTATCCAATGCAAAAATAATTTTTCAAATCGGACGGCAGTTCTTGAGATTAGCGCGTTCAAACAAACAAACTCTTCAGCTTTATATATTACTACTAGCAGCCGCCAGCGACTTCGTTCGCGTGGAATTAATTATGCTCCGCTCCTATTGCTCGCAGCGTGATGTTATATAGCCTAAAGCCCTTCTGGATTAATGGGCTATCCAACGCAAAAAGAATTTTTCAAATCGGACCAGTAGTTCTCGAGATTAGCGCGCACAAACAAACAAACAAACTCTTCAGCTTTATATATTAGTATAGATAGATTAAAAGTAATTGCTGTGACTTTTTTCTTCAATATCAATGTTCAGTTTTGACTTTGTTACTGTTTTATCATAAGTATAAACTGCACAGTAAATATTACAGAGAACATGAACAAGTGATTTCGTACGAATAGGTATGTACAACAGTAGAACTAGCTCCGAGTACCACCATTCTCCAACCACATTCTTATCACTTAGCAACGGGATCGTCGGCGGTACAGGATTCTTCAGAAATTTCCAGCTTCCAAGTTAGTCAAAAGTTTATTTGGAACAGGCTGTCTCCGTCAACGTCGTAAATGAAGCTGATAAGACTAATTAGATGAAACTCCTGCCACAACGGACACGTTTGAAAGTATTCCTTACAAAAATGTTTTAGAGAACCTACTCTTTTTGTGTTTTTATTTCTTTTTAAAAGAAATGATCGACTTCCAAAAAAACTATATTATATTATATTATTATATTATATTATTATTATTATATTATTTTGTAGTATTTTGCCAACGACTTCTGAATTTAGTTAATTTTCATTTTGTAGTGTAAAAAACTACAAAATGAAAATTAACTAAATTCAGAAGCGACTAAAAAAGTAAAAAAAAAATCTTACAAAAGTAAGATTTGTTTTAAACTTTTTTTAGTCGCTCTTAGTGACACTTCCCATAAAAGAAGCATCGTAATCGGTTAGCGAGATGATATTGAGATATGCGCCCATTTGTCACGTACATACTTAAGGCAAATTTAAAACTTCTGCTCTCTTATTACAAAACGAAATCTAACTTTAGTTGTAGACTTAACCTCTGAGTCAGTATTTGTATTTCATTTGTATTGAACTTTATTTAAATTTATGCAAAGTTCTTAATACAAAAGTGACACCTTAGTATCGAACTATGGTGTCATTTTTATAAAGGTTAGGTTCATAATTAACTATTAAGGTGATTTAAATCTGCACCCTAATTGCATAACGCTCTATTACTATCGATTGGAATCATTTTGAAAGACATTGCTAATACATTGCTCCATAATGTTGGACAAATGTGTCTGCTCAACAACGTAAATAACGCAATGAAAGTTGTTGAACTGTCAAAAGGAAACCCATTGCTCCTGATCTTAAAAAAATCCTTGTTTTGTAATAAGAAATAAGGGGAAAACGGTTTTTTTAAGGATGCGATTGTCAGGACTGGAAATGTGGACAAAATGGGACCAAAAGGGAAGCACGACTTTGTAATAAAATAAATCAACAAATTCCATTCTAGCAGTCGAAACCTCTGAGGTAAAAATCATAAAAAACACAGTCTAATTGAGAAATTCCTCCTTTTTATGAAGTCGCTTAAAAATAAAGGAAACTATTGTCCCAGAGGTTTCAATATTAAAGTGTTGACCCAGTCCTTTTCTTGAATAGGTAATCATCAAATGACTTTTCCCGCTCTGGGCGAAGCGGAAGGGCGTGTCACTTTTACTGACCACCCACCCGTGTTCCTTCACTTGCCTGTGTGCCAGGTGCCAGGTATCTCTAATGAACAACCTGCAGCTGTGGCAGGCCTCATGGAACCCACTTTAGTATTAAAATCTCTAATTTATTTGGCGATATACAGTAGACCCACAACGTTGTCTCAAACAATGGCCCATTTTTAAGTTGAATTAATTTGATTCTAGGAATATCAGGGCAGTAATAGCAACATCGTGCTTTTTTTAATTATAAACTAGTTCTTGACCCCAATCCTGCCCGATGTTAAGCAGTGATGCAATCGTTGATGGTAAATCGCAGGTTATTAAGAGCCTATTCACTAAAAGAAAAAAATGTGAATAGAAAGGAAGACGGCAGTTGAGCGAGGTGATGCAATATTAAACCCAACAACACGACCAACGATGCTGCGCCAGAGGGAGATTGATCTGGAGACCCTCCATGATCAAAGTTCCGACACAACAGCAATTGCTACAATATGTATGTATGGCTACAATTGGAAACTTGATTGATATTCGAAGTAATTGGTACAATTACTGTGCGGGACGAATAGTTTTAAATAGTGTATAGAAAATAATTCCGAATAGTGTATTGTTATAATATTACTTAGAATAGAACATTTGTGCGTAAGAATTTAGAAAGCGTAAGACGGACAATCGTTTATTGTGATGAAGGATCGTCATGCAATGGTTATACACATCTGGCAAGGCAACAATTATGAAAGGAACGACTATTAACATTTAGCCAAATATCAATGACAAAGATAAACGTCATAAAATGCTCCCTTGCTATAAACTGCAACAGACATGAATAAAATTGTAAGAGAATGTCCCGCATCTGGCTGATTGTAACAACGCCAAAAAGGTTCCATAAAACAATCCCTTGGGACAGTCGCCATAAAACGAACACTTGTAATAAGCATTATAAACTGGAGACCCTCAGGTTTAGGATGCAGCCCAGGAACGTGCGTAAGACAATGGCTGGTGAAACCCGATGCTCTCGTCGCTTCCCACGGTTTGCGCCCTTGTCGTAGTATAAATAGGCCCCACGCCTGAGCAGCAGTACACATTCGTCTTCGCCCTTGAGGAGTCAACAGTAACAGCTACAGCAAGACATTCATCTTCGCCGTTGAGGAGTCTCAACAATAACAGTTACAAGACACATTCGTCTTCGACATCGAGGAGTCAATACAGTAACAAGACACATTCGTCTTCGACATCGAGGAGTCAATACAGTAACAAGACACATTCGTCTTCGCCCTTGAGGAGTCAACAGTGACAGCTACAGTAAGGTCACACAGCTACAGCAACACATTCGTCTTCGCCCTTGAGGAGTCAACAGTGACAGCTACAGTAAGGTCACACAGCTACAGCAACACATTCGTCTTCGCCCTTGAGGAGTCAACAGTGACAGCTACAGTAAGGTCACACAGCTACAGCAAGACATTCATCTCCGCCGTTGAGGAGTCAACAGTAACAGCTACAGTAAGAAGATATTTATCTTCGACGTTGAGGAATCAACAGCTACAGTCAAGATCAACAGCAAGATCTCTACAGGATCAACAGTCAAGAAGAAATAGTCAAGAATCAATAGTAGTGTAAGTTAACTAGTGACCACGCTAATATTGTGGAAGAATATATGAAGTAAGTCAACACACCGAAGTCTCACTTATTACCACCAACCCAGCAACAGAGTGTGCATCAGAACGTGCAGAGTGCAAACGCATACGTCCACTTAATGGTCCTGCATGTCTGTCCCGCATATTTAATGGTCCTTCGAGCCGGATCAGTGGATAATAAGTGAAGCAATTTAATGGTCCTTCGAGCCGGATCAGTGGATAATAAGTGAAGCAATTTAATGGTCCTTCGAAGCCGGATCAGTGGAAAATAAGTGAAGCATATTTAATGGTCCTTTTAATCCGGATTTGTGGAAAAAGTGAAGCGCATCCAGCTAGAAGAAACGTGAAGACTCTCAAGTTCTCGCCACAAGATAAGTTCGCGTTGTAGACTGACGCCTATCGACAAACAATATGCCGGTCACACGATCAGAGGGAAAAGCCGCTAGCAAATCAACATCGGGAACGTGCACAGAAACCGGGACAGTTACTACCGGGACGGCTACCAGAGGGACAGCGACCACGAGGGAGACAACAGAAACGGGTACCACGGAATATACTGGTACCTCAACAGCAACAGGGATCTCCGCCGTATCAATGCCCGCCGCCGCCGCCGCCTCGCCCGCTGTGTCGCCCCCCGCTGTTGTCGCCGCCGCTGCTACAACTCTCTCCGTGACACAATTTACAGCTACAACGATGAACCCGCCTGCAATTGTGTGCCACAGCAACAGAACACGACCCGCGACAGAAACATCAACAGTGAAGCGGGTCAAGAATACAAATGGTCTGCCACTGCCGAGCGGACTACAAGACACCCGCACCTCCGCCAGGAGGGGCGCGGGGTTATCGACCCATAGTAAATCAAAGGCATACAAGTTGGCGAAGGCCAAGGAAGACTTACTGCGACTGCAAGTGGAGCTAGCCGCCGCACGCTTAGCCACTTTGAAATATGAAGACTCCGACAATGAAGAAGATGATGTCTCCATCTACTCTAAGGAAGAAACAGACCGAAGAGTAGACAACTGGCTGGAGGACCAACAGAACAGAACGCCCGTGGTTGCCGTACAACAGAATCAACCTACAGCAGAGCCGGTGATCACGCGCATAGAGAATAGTGTCCCAGCCAGTACAGAACAGAAGCGTCAAGTACATAACGTACTTCAGTTACCGGCGGGAGGTCAATCCGACCTCGCCGCGCTCGCCGACGCAATCACAAGCGCCGTCAATGCAGCTCAACGACCGAGATCCGTAGAGCTACCGTTGTTTAGCGGATCACATCAAGAGTGGTTACCGTTCCGCGCCGCTTACTACGAAACAGAAAATATATACACGCCGACTGAAAACACGAACAGGCTAAGAAGAACGCTAAAAGGCAAAGCGAAAGAAGCAGTTGACTCTTTGCTGATTACCAACACGGATCCAGCAGACATCATGAAGGCTTTAGAGTCAAGATTCGGAAGACCGGAGTCTATCGCCATGATGGAAATGGACGCGCTCCGTGCCCTGCCTCGCCTTACCGAATCACCGCGCGACATCTGCATCTTCGCAACAAAAGTGTCCAACATCGTAGCGACATTGAAAACACTGAGCTGCATACACTACCTGTACAACCCAGAAGTGTCAAAGACCGTCGTCGACAAGCTCACGCCTACGCTTCGCTACAGATACTACGATTTCTCGTCCGTACAACCAAGGGAAGATCCAGACTTAGTGAAGCTAGAAAAGTTCCTCAAAAGAGAAGCGGACTTATGCGCACCGTACGCTGTACCTGAACAACTAAATACAAGTACAGCGGCCACTCAACAGAAGAGAACACAGAAGGTCCACAACGTAGCAGAAAAGACTAATACATCGAAGTGTCCGGTCTGTGAAGAAACCGGTCATGCAGCGGTCGACTGCGAACAGTTCAGGAAGTTGGATGAAAACGGCAGGTGGGACGCAGCCAAGTCCAAACGCCTGTGCTTCAGATGTCTTCGATACAGAAACAGGACTCACAGTTGCCGTCCTCGTGAGTGTGGTGTCAACAGCTGCAGATTTTCACATCATAAGCTGTTACATCACACTAAGAAGAAGGAGGCTAAAGAAGAGGCATCGAAGCAACCTACAGAAGTCATCAACTCAGCCTGGGCCGACAGTAACAAACAGTCGTTCCTAAAAATCCTACCGATCCAAATAAAGGGTCCAAAGGGTACAGTCGACACCTTCGCGTTGATGGACGAAGGGTCAACAATCACGCTAGTTGACGACAGCGTGGCAAACAGCATCGGAGCAACAGGCCCCGTCGACCCACTGAAAATAGAAACCATCAACGATTTGAAGGCGTCAGAATCAACTTCGCGTCGAGTTAGTATCAAGTTGAAAGGGCTTAACGGGCACGAAGAGCAAGTACAAGCACGCACGGTGAAGAACTTGCATGTTTCATCTCAGCGGGTAACAGCAGAAACAGTAACGGGATGCAAGCACCTAGCAGACATCCGCGACTACCTCATGTACTCCAATGCCAAGCCTAAAGTACTAATTGGCATCTCCTGTTGACATCGGAGGTCAGAAGAGGCAATAAGCACCAACCAGTGGCATCTCTCACACCACTGGGTTGGGTACTCCACGGCAGACAGATACGGACCTCCGGGCACAATATCGACTTTGTGTCTCATGTCGCTGAGAAAACAGAAGACAGTCAGGAAGTACTAACGAAGCAATACGTTGAGATGGACGCCCCTTGCATCAACCCTACGAGACCACCCGACATCTCTACACCGGTAACAGAACCATCCTGGAAAGATAAGACATGCCACGAGTCCAATAAGAAGGGGCTCAGTTTAGCAGAAACTTTACCCGATCCTACAAGATTCTCCAATTCGCTACATTCCACCGGACGCCCCGTTCATTGGAGGAGCCTGGGAACGTACGATCCGCTCAATGAAGACAGCACTAGCCGCGACGCTACACGAGCGTCACCCTACAGAGGAAGAACTCACCACCTTACTCACAGAGGTGGAATACACCATCAACAGCCGCCCTTTGACACACGTGTCAGTCAGCGCAGAGGACCCAGAAGCCCTGACCCCGAACCACTTCTTGTTGGGAAGCTCGGGACGAGTGCCTCAACCGGGCACTTTCGACGAAAAAGACGCCGCATCGAGATCCAGTTGGTGAGCGGCACAGAGGCTCGCCGACCTTTTCTGGAAACACTGGGTCCAGGAGTACCTCCCGGAGTTGCAACACCGGCGGGAGCAGCATGGAAGAGGACCGAAGATACAAGTCAACGACCTTGTACAGGTCGTCGACCCCAACCTGCCGCGCAATATATGGCCGCGCGGCAGAGTCATAGCGACGTATCCGGGCCCCGACGACATCGTGCGAACAGTGGACGTGCGAACCAAGGGAGGTGTGCTACGACGGCCGGTGAGGAAGCTAGTAGTCCTGCCTCTGCAAAAAGAAGACGAACCCGCACCGGAGATAGCTGCGACGCGGTCGCACGGCGGGAGTGATGTGCGGGACGAATAGTTTTAAATAGTGTATAGAAAATAATTCCGAATAGTGTATTGTTATAATATTACTTAGAATAGAACATTTGTGCGTAAGAATTTAGAAAGCGTAAGACGGACAATCGTTTATTGTGATGAAGGATCGTCATGCAATGGTTATACACATCTGGCAAGGCAACAATTATGAAAGGAACGACTATTAACATTTAGCCAAATATCAATGACAAAGATAAACGTCATAAAATGCTCCCTTGCTATAAACTGCAACAGACATGAATAAAATTGTAAGAGAATGTCCCGCATCTGGCTGATTGTAACAACGCCAAAAAGGTTCCATAAAACAATCCCTTGGGACAGTCGCCATAAAACGAACCCTTGTAATAAGCATTATAAACTGGAGACCCTCAGGTTTAGAATGCAGCCCAGGAACGTGCGTAAGACAATGGCTGGTGAAACCCGATGCTCTCGTCGCTTCCCACGGTTTGCGCCCTTGTCGTAGTATAAATAGGCCCCACGCCTGAGCAGCAGTACACATTCGTCTTCGCCCTTGAGGAGTCAACAGTAACAGCTACAGCAAGACATTCATCTTCGCCGTTGAGGAGTCTCAACAATAACAGTTACAAGACACATTCGTCTTCGACATCGAGGAGTCAATACAGTAACAAGACACATTCGTCTTCGACATCGAGGAGTCAATACAGTAACAAGACACATTCGTCTTCGCCCTTGAGGAGTCAACAGTGACAGCTACAGTAAGGTCACACAGCTACAGCAACACATTCGTCTTCGCCCTTGAGGAGTCAACAGTGACAGCTACAGTAAGGTCACACAGCTACAGCAAGACATTCATCTCCGCCGTTGAGGAGTCAACAGTAACAGCTACAGTAAGAAGATATTTATCTTCGACGTTGAGGAATCAACAGCTACAGTCAAGATCAACAGCAAGATCTCTACAGGATCAACAGTCAAGAAGAAATAGTCAAGAATCAATAGTAGTGTAAGTTAACTAGTGACCCCGCTAATATTGTGGAAGAATATATGAAGTAAGTCAACACACCGAAGTCTCACTTATTACCACCAACCCAGCAACAGAGTGTGCATCAGAACGTGCAGAGTGCAAACGCATACGTCCACTTAATGGTCCTGCATGTCTGTCCCGCACAATTACCAAAGGTGATAAGTAACCAGGGTCGTCGGACACAGTAGAGTTTATTATACAGGGTAAAATTTTATCCAGTGCGCAAACTTTGTCAACTTATAGCTAAATAAGTTTTATAGATAAAAATATTATTACTTTGGTATGTTTTAGTACAAAAAAAATTGTTATTGATAACGAAAGATGTTTATTATGAAATCGATGGTATGGTCACCGCACGCGGTCCCATTCATGTTCGGCGGAGTGGGGACGGCGGGAACGTCACAGGACCACCGCGCGCCCGCGCCGCCCGCATGTTCACTACGCGGCCATATGCTAATACTACGATATTGATATGAATAATTGGTGTCTCTCATTTGCTGATTTTACGGGGACAAAATCATGATTTTTTATTTTAAACTAATAATGCAGATTTGTTCTGTTATTGATTCTGAGCCACCCATTTGTTTTTGCGCACTCGAAAAAAAGTTTCCCTGTATGTATTATTATATTATAAAATTTAATTTAAATAATAGAAAACAATCAGTACAGTTCAATTTCAAGTTCAATCAAAACAGTTCAGAAAATTAAATTTCAATCGACAACATCTATTGGTTTCTTACTAAACCTCAACTAAATTCGAAGAACCTGGTGAGTCACCTCCTTTATTGAATATACCTACATATGTCACCCCGTGGTAACGTTATGTACTAGTCCTGACGGCTTTGATATTGGTAGATATATACGTCCATACAAGTCCTTTGGAATTGCGTCACAGACTTATAGTGGCAATCGATCACAATGCTTTTTATTTTGACAAGTTAACTACGTTCATTATGTTATTTACATTGTTGGACAGACAATTTTTTCTTTCCTCTAAAGCAATGTATGTCAAAATGCGAATTTGCGATTCAACTCCATGTTATGTTTACGCAATCCTAGGCTCTCTTCTCTTCTTCAGCCTATAGATGTCCACTGCTGGACAAAGACCTCCCCCAAGGCTTTCCACGTTGACCGGTCTTGTGCTGCCCGCACCCATCGACGTCCCGCGACCTTCATCACTGTACCTAGATCAGGGTAGTATTCAAATACATTAGTGTTACATTCACCTAATTACTCGCTCATTACAATCCTGCCCCCTAATCGGCGAACACATTTTTGTCAAATGATTGCGACTAGTTGGCATCAATTGGGATCGTTCGGACCGCCCATTGGTCCGTTCGGTCCAAACGATCCCAACTAGTCGCAATCATTTGATAAAAATGTGTTCGCCGATTAGGAGGCATTTCTTTAGGTTAATTACAAACAGACCAAATCTGAGTACGTATTCGCGTCAGTATAATTTCGGGAGCACATATAATAGTATTATATTTTTTAATACAGTTGCTCAAAAAGTGGTGTATTACAGGGACGTATAGCGTTCGGAAAGTGGGCTATTACACATTCGTGCTTTTTCTTTACCTTTTCCGAACTAGTGCGTTCTCTTTTCCAACTGTCAAAATATTGTCTATTAAAAATAAAAAAAACCAACCATGAAGTTTTTACTTTAAAAAAATCATAGAAGTTTTTATGATTCATGCAAATAATTCTAAAAAGAAGCTACTAATTTTTTCAATATCAGATTTAATGATTTAATTCAATGAGTTAGGTTAGGTTTTATTTAATTTCATCTCATTTCATTTTCATTACATATCAATAAAAAAATTCTACTGAAGACTTGGCTGTATGGGCATAGTTCCCTTTGCCTAATCGAATGGGTGAAGAAAAAAAAATCTCTGCTTATATTCTTTTACGGTTTGCGCCATTTCTCAAAAATTTTCTTTGCGAGTTTAGTTGTTTGTTGCACAAAATGAGTAATTTCGACGATATTTTATTTGAATTAACACCACCGGAACTCAGTATAATTGCACAAAATCTTTCGGAGATCATTTTACCGGAAAAGTCAAAAAGTCGCTACATCCATACTAATATTATAAATGCGAAAGTAACTCTGTCTGTCTGCCGGTCTGTCTGTCTGTCTGTCTGTCTGTCTGTCTGTCTGTCTGTCTGTCTGTTACGCTTTCCCGCTTTAACCTCTCAACCGATTTTGATGAAATTTGGTACAGACAATCTTTAGACCCTGAGAAAGAACATAGGCTACCTTTTATCCCGGAAAAATTTGATGTTCCCGAGGGAAATCTAAAAAGCGCGATATAACCGAACTCCACGCGGGCGAAGCCGCGGGCGGAAAGCTAGTATCTATATACAACAAATTTATTGCGTGGAGAGAAGAGAAAAAGGCAAATAGTTTTTCAGAAAATGTTATGTTGGCATATTTCTCCGAACTGTCAGCAAAATTAAAACCTTCTACATTATGGTCCAGGTTTTCGATGATGAAAAGTATGCTGAAAATAAGAAACAACGTGCATATAAGTCAATACCCAAAACTAAATGCTTTCTTAAAACGACAATCAGACGGTTTTACAACTAAAAAGTCGAAAATATTAACATCGAATGAAGTGGAAAGGTTTTTAAACGAAGCTCCCGATGATCGTTATTTAGCCACAAAGGTAATTAATTAATAAGTACTTATATTTTTCTTTAGTATTCAGCTTACGAAATCGCAAAATACAGTCAATAAATTATTAAAAAAAATATTAATCAAATCCCTTTTTTTTTGTAGGTTGCGCTGATTTTTGGCATTGTTGGTGCTTGCCGCAGAGAGGAGTTATCCAATATTACTTTAAAAGATATTGAAGCCCATGAAAAAATGCTACTAATCAAGATTCCGAATACAAAAAATAAGATACCGAGAAGCTTTGTTGTTGAAGGAGATTTTCTTAGAATAGTGCAAAAATATATGAATCAGCGGTCCCAAAAAGGAAAATCCGACCGTTTTTTCCAAAATTATCAAAAAGGAAAGTGTACATCTCAAGCAATCAGGATAAACAAATTTGGTAATATGCCAAAAGAAATAGCTACGTTTCTTGGTCTGCCGGATGCAGAGTATTATACTGGGCACAGCTTCAGGAGGACCTCTGCTACATTATTGGCAGATTCAGGAGTCAATTTGACGTCCTTAAAGCGACTAGAAGGTTGGAAGTCAGACAAAGTTGCAGAAGGCTATATTGCTGATTCATTACACAACAAACTAGAAACTGGGAAAAAAATCACACAATCCATTAATTTAAAGTCCAGTCCGTCACCTTCACATGACAATAGTGAAGAGAAAGTTCGTCCATTTACCTTCGTTGATAATGATAAGTCATTAGATCCAATTCCATCAACTAGCAAACGCCATTGTATAACACCTTTGACAAATATACATGAACAATCATACGAAATTAATAATAGTTTGTCTCAAACAGTAAATATGCAACCTAAAACTTCCCCAGTTAGTATAAAAAACTGTACCAATTTCAATGTATATGTGAATTATAACTTTTCTAAGAAATAAATTATTAGTTAGTTGAGTTTATTGTGTTTTTATTATTTTAATAAATTGCTTAATTTTTTCGCAACTGTATTAAAAATAGTTGTTCAGTACACGTGCGGAACCGTCATTGCAACTTGTTCCGACTGTCAACCCTCACCTTCGGCTGCGCCTCGGCTCGGGTCGGGTCTTGTCGGAACTCGTTGTAATGACAGGCTTTCCGCACTTGTAATGAAATATACTATTTTATAATACCTATATTAAATAATTTGTTTCATATATTTTACGAAACAGCAGCAATAGGTAATGAAATGTAGACTGCCATTTAACTAAATAAAAACTTGTTAACAAAAAAAAAAAAGACTTCCAAAACTACACTACGAAGTTAAAAATACTTAATTAATTTCAAAAGCCTTTGGTGTTTTGTCACCGACTTTCGAAATTATTTGAGTCCACTTTGTAGTATTGTTTTAAAAGTTATTTTTTAACTTTTTTTTATTGGTCACTTCTTAGTAGTGACACTTGCAATAAAAAAGTCGTAATCGGTTGGAGTGATATTGCAATAATTCATCCATTTATAGCACATATACTTAATGCAAATTTTAGAGTTACACTGTTTTTTTTATGGAAGCCATTGTCAGAACTGGAAAAATGGAACTTTCAAATAAAAACGAATCATCAAATTGCTATCAACCAGTCAAAAGTCTCGAGGTGACAATTATAAGAAAAAACAAAATACAGTGGGTTTTTGTTTCTCCGATTTTCCCCTGTTGCAATCAGAGACTTTATTTTTTTTCACGTGTTATTTGCAAAATTGTGGTATATATTCCACAGAAGCCATTGATCAAGAGTTGAGGTTGAATCTCATCTTGAAAAAAGAAGAAGAAGTAAGTTACACATTACATACTAGCATACTATAATATACTTGTATAATATAAATTGTAAATATATAAACTGAGCTATGATCTAAAAACATGAGCGTAATCAGTTTTTTTAATGCCATCGTACTGCAAGATTACACATATGAGCGATGAGAGATTAGCATTTCGAAATAGAACAGAACTATCAAAAACAACAATCATCTCATCAAAAATAAGTGTGCAAGCCGCCTGTATAATTGAGTGCTATTAGTCATTACCACACCATCCCACGAGTGTGATTACCTGTACGCGGGATGATTCGCATGAGCCAAACCAGATGGTGATGTAGTGTGTTTGATAGTAATGTTCTGTTTGATCGACGAGATTGTTATTTATTTCTACGAAGCACATCGATAAGTCTAAATTCAAATGTGTTGTAGCTAATAATACAGGTCTCTTTGATTTAATCATTTTATTCTACAAACTGTGTCTTGTAAACTACATAGTTACAATCAGCTGTAGAAGTCCATTCCCACCTTAAAGACTACTGTTGCCTGCGCTAAACCGGCCACGCACACTAACGCATTATTTTTATTATCGCAGTCTTCATCTTTCTTTAAAGTAATGCAAAATTTCGTCACTTCATTTGAAGTTAAGTTAGCGGCCGCACTTAACAATGGTCTATCATAAGCGAGCGATTGTGGGTTCGATCCTTAATAACGGCAAATCTTTTTGTTGTTTCATATAATTTAAAATTATGATAACTGATTTGTATTTTAAAATAAAAATTTTTGCAAATAATATTTAAACGAATAGGAAAATTTACTGAATATTTATACCAAAATAGGTTTTTATTATATGTTTTAGTTTACTATAGATGTAATATAATAAATAATATAATGCAATATATTATAAAGTTATATATTATTCGGTATAGATATACTTATACTAATAAATGAAACAAACGTTGAAATGGCAGCATTGTAATATTTTATACAAAAGTAATCCTTGACAAACTTATGATATTATTATGGTAAAAAATATAAAAAACATTTTTGGTTTTTAGATATGAAAGTTATAGTATTACATGTTATCATTAAAGAGGTTATAGCTTAATTATTCATTTTCTTAAAGAAAAGAGGATTGAAGCTTAACCTGAATATTGTTACAATCATAAAATAATCTATACTTAGAACACAAAACAGTGCTTATTACATTTACAATTTTTTTGCGTGTATAGCATGCCATCCTGCAGTGCCTTTTTTCGGAGTTTGAAGGCATGAGATTATAATCTTCAAGCGCTTTCTTAGTTCAAAAGTAAACGAACTTATTTCTTATCGAATTCCGAAATTATTGTTTTTATAATTTACCAAAAGTAATTTGTATTGAAATTGCAAAAGGCGATATCTGTTAGCCATTAAGCCAACCGAACATATTACTGTCACTTAGCTAAATTACTTTACGAGTTGGTTTAGAGTCCATTATTACGATATATAATGACATATATTTAAAACACTTTGTAGGACACTTCTGCACTGTGATTGTTATAAATTGTTTTTTTTTTGTTTAGCTCGATAAGTCTCCACCAGTATCGCCAGTTTATTTTTAAACCACAAATGCAACCTCTCTTCTTCGCAAGTTTCAAAGGTTTATTCAACGGTAAATATTGTTGTTTCGTTCCACTTGTCTCGACACATAAGCCACCTTCGTCCTCCAACCTCTTGACTTTGGCTTACAGTATTTCTCTAAAACAATAACAAATTTATTACACACTTTCAACAAGAGATTGGTTTGCACCTTACCCAAATAATAATAAAAACAACTTACACAAAAGCCGGTTTCATATTATGATATTTGAGATATATTGCTGCATATGCCTGCATATTGATTAAAAAAGTAAAACTAATAACACGAACTCGTAACAATATGTTCACCAACCAACAACAGCTAAGTTATATTATTTGAGTTATTGTAGTTAATAATAGTTATTGTAGGTAGTGGAATATGTTTTGTTCAGTTTGTTTCAAATCTACCGTCATCTTTTTATAATGACTCTAATATAGAAATTTTTTTAAAATAAAGTATCATCGTTAAGTTGCGGATCGGTATTTTTACATATTTTTGTTGTCAGCATTCATAACTCACCAATAAACATTTCAAAAATATTTTGTAAGTTATTAGATTTGAACTCGAACCACCTTGAACGCCTATCAAGACGAGAACCGCTAGGCTATTTAAACACTTACTGTGAGCGTTGAAATTAGTAAGTAGTACCTAACAATCATAAGCGGGCAGCAAGTTGTCAAAGTGTATAAGTGTGTAACTTTATTATAGAAGAAGGTCGTAACTACAACTAGTATTGCTTGGCCATAGTTTTGTGAGATTGTAACTCGACTTTTGGTCTTGACTGTAAATTTGTTTTTTTTTAATGATTATAAAGTGGTGCTTGACTACAATCCCGCCTGATGGTAAGCAGTGATGTAATCGTTGATGGTAAAGCGCACAAGTTTATTAAGCCTATTCACTTAAAAATCTTAGCGAGTAGGACGGAAGACGGCGGTTGAGCGAGGTGATGCAATGTTAAGCCCAACAACACGACCAACGCTGCAGCACCAGAGGGAGATTAATCTGGAGACCCTCCACGATCAAACTACCGACACAATAACAATTGGCGCATCGTGCCCGGCACACATCGCAATACAACTGCTCAGACCCGTCCTCCGTACAGCTTCACCAGACATCATGCCGAATCACGACGGATCGCTTGGCGGCAAGACTTTGTCTGGTGGGTGGTAATTTCTGCCGACAGCCGAATTTACTGACAATTTGAGTTGATTGAAGTAATATTTATATTCTGTGGAATTCTACTCCTTAACATCAGCCTCATTGCAAAGGGAGTTGTGTTAATTAGTATTAGATACAGCCCACTCCATCTTGAAGAGAAGACGATTTTATCCCAATTAGGGACCTTATATACGCTGATAATGTTAACGTTGATACTATTTAGGAATTCAAATTACATTATAAGAAAGTGTAAATTAATTCAATGTGTTCTGTGCCAGCATCCTAATTGCTTATCAGTTGGAATCATTTTGGAACATATTGCTAATCCATTGCTCCATGTGCCCAAAATTGTGTCCGCTCAACAACAAAAATAACGCAATGAATGTTGTTGAATAGTCCAAATGAAAACCATTGCTACTGATAGTGTGTTACGCATTACCCTGCTGGTCTATTAAAACTCTACTCATTTTAGGTAACAATTTGTCCAAATTGGAATGTAGTTCCCAAAAAGTTCAAATATCGATTTTCCTTAAACAGCATTTAATCTTCTAAGTTCAAAACAGTGCACACCCTACATAGTAAATACCACATTTTAAGCTCTTATATAACATGGAACAGTTTTAACGAGTGTACCAAATAGAACCTAGGCAATTTGCTGAGAACACCAAGTCCTTTTAAACTTGATTCTCCAGGGGCACATAACCGCTAGAGGATGGCTTACACAACTTGTTTTATTCACATTACACTCCGGTTTAAACCTTACTTAAAACTTCATGTGCATTACCAGATTTCGATATAAGTATACTTTCTTACGACTGCGTACTTATATTTAAGTTTACACGAAATTGGTATAGGTATGGACAGGTTTGCAGGCCACAGCAACTCGTCGGATGGGGAGGCCTATGTCCCGAAGTAGACGTCTTTCGGCTATTTAGTCTATTCGATGATGATAATAATGTTGATACGACTTGTAAGTCGTGGTGGCCTAGTGGTTAAAAGACCAGCCTCTCAAGTATGAGTGTGCGGGTTCGATTCCAGGTCAGGCAAGTACCAATGTAACTTTTCTAAGTTATATGTACTTTCTAAGTATATCTCGGACACCAATGACTGATTAACAGGCGAAGGAAAACATTTTGAGGAAACCTGGACTTTAAGTCTGAAATCGCCAACCCGCATTGAGTAAGCGTGGTGATTACGTTCAATCCTTCTCTGAATGATAGGAGATCTGTGCCCCGCAGTGGGACGATAAAAAGGTTGATAATGAATGAAATGATGATGATACAAGATGGTAGGTATTTCGATTTTTGTTTCATGAAATGGTGGAAGGTTTCCGCAGTTGTATACGGGATACGGTTACTGGCAATGATTAAATGGCAACTATAGTGCGCTTCTGTAATCATCTTGTGAAATTTAAGTACAATTATTATTTATTCATTTATTTCAGACAATATTATACTTAGTCCATAAATCCAAAGTACACATTAAAATAATTATAATTAATTCAGAAAGGAAATCAAATAATAAAATATAAATTTAACAACAATTGGATTAATTATTATCAAACCCAAAAGAAAATAAAGATAAAATAAAATAATAATTAAAATACATAACAATAACATTGAATCAAAAATTATAATTTTCTTTTGGGCATTTGTACAGCGCCATGTCTGCCACAGCTATGCCGGATATAAGGGCAGTCTAGCCGGTCGGCGATCATTGCCAGGATGGTATTGGAGCTGGCCCACACCCGGCGCACCAGGGACGCGCCGCGTTTCCGGACAGTAGCATTAAAACAATCCGTGCTAGCGTCCGCGAACATCCCTGATGCACTACAAAAGCGGGGCAGCCCCAACACCGCCCGGAACGCGTTATTATACTGGATACGGAGACCACTGTATGCCTTGCCAGTATAGTTCACCCACAGGCCGCACGCGTATAGGGATGTGCAGTACGCTCTGAAGAGCGTGTTCTTCACACCAGCCGAACACCGCGCGAACCTGCGGGCTATCATATTGGCTCGTACAGACAGCGCTCTCCGCTCCCGTTCTATGTCAGCCTGGTCCCCGAGGTCCTCGGTGAGTATATGTCCTAGGTATTTAAAATTATCGACGCGATCTAGTGGAACTCCTCCCAGATGAACAGCTGCTAGCTGGTATGTTCATAGGGCTCGACTCACCGACAGCCTCAAAGACCACATCTATTTACTTTTTTTCGCATTATATATTAACCCATGTCCAGGCGCGTATTCCGTACATACACTTAGTAGTCTCCGCTACAAGTGTATGTACGGAGTACGCACTATGAGCATGGTGCTGTCATCCTAACTAATGCTGAGGATTGCCTCTATTGATAGCTCGATTGACGATTCACCTAATTTTTCACGATGATGTTTTTGCAGAATTGATCGGCTGAATCCACGGTGACAGGTTGCGCGTTGATGTTGCTGCCAGCCTGTAAAAGCCTTGATATATTGCTGTAACCACAGAAATAATGTATTCATAAAATTGTTGATGTGGTTCTCAGTAAAATCCTTTGCTAATATAGAGTATTGAACGATATGACTATGATATTCACTCAAGATAACGTGTAGTAGCTTATACTCTTTATTTCTTTTTTTGCCTGTAGTGTTATAGGTTGATTGGTGCCTTTCTTTCCTTAATTTATTAAAAATATCATTTTTTTTTATAAACTAGCGCTTGACCGCAATCCCGCCTGATGGTAAGCAGTGATGCGATCATTGATGGTAAAGCGAGCTAGTTTATTAAGAGCCTATTCACTCTAGCCTTGAAGACACTCAAATTGTAGTGTGACGGAAACACCGCCGCTGGCAAATTGTTCCAGTCCCTCGATGTACGCGGAATAAAAGAGGAAGCAAAACGCTTCGTCCGGATCATAGTGATGTTAACAACGTGAGGGTGGAAAGTCGCCGTACGACGGGTCATCCGATGGTGGAACGGAGATGGGGGAATGAAATCATGCAATTCCCTTGCACACTCACCAGAATGCATCCTATAGAAGACCGAAATGCTGGCTACTCTACGCCTGTGCTCCAGGCTTTGGAGACCGTTTCGAGTTAAATCTGGGTCCCCAATCAGCCTCTTCGCACGCCTCTCCACTGAATCCAAAGTAGCCAGGTGACATTTTGCAGCATACACAACATATATTTTAATATATTAATTACGGTTGGCGTAGTGGCTGGGCGATTAACTGCTGCACTGCGTGTCGCGGGTTCGATTCCCGCACGGAACAAATATTTGTATTACCTACAGGTAGTTGTTCCGGGCTTGGTGATTTGTGTATGTGAGTCTAAATGTTTGTAAACACACCCACAATACAGGGGAATACCTAGTGTGGAACAACGTTTAAAAAAAAATAACGAAAAAAAAATTTTCATACTGCGTCACCAGTCCTATATGTGGTAAGTATTATTAATGACTTCCGTAGTAAGTCATTACAACTGCTTACTGTTCATTCTATGAAACATTACGATGGATTGCCTAACAGCAGCGGATAAGGCCATATATTCTTTTTATGCTATAATGACTCTATTTACTCTAGCCTTTGAGATTCTTAATTTGTAATCAGACGGGAAGATCGCCTCAGGCAAATTGTTCCAGTCCTTCGACGTACGATGTATAGGTAAAGGAGGAGGCGAAACGCTTCGTCCGGATCGTAGCGGTGTCAACAATGTAAGGGTGGTTACTCGCCGTACGACGGGTCGTTCGATGGAACGGCGATGGCGTAATTAAGTCATGTAATTCTCGCACACACTCACCTATACATCCCAGAGAATACCGAAAGACTGGCTCTCCCATGTCATCGCTCCGGGCTTTTTTTTTCATCAGGATTTTTTCTATTGTCGTATTTAGTAGTAATGTATACTAGAATTATAGAATTACTAGCGGTTGCCCGCGACTTCGTCCGTGTTGACTTCAGTATACAGCACGCGGGAACATTCATTCCGAAGAAAATTAAAAAAAAGCTCAGTGGATATAAAATAATCGCCTGTTAAAATAATGGGAGCAATATGTACATCCGCGTTTGCTCCCGTTTTCGCAACATTTTTTGTTACTGCTCTGCTCCTATTGGTCATAGCGGGATGTTATATAGCCTATGTCCTTTCTCAGGCTCTAGACTATCTGTGTACCAAATTTCATTACAATTGGTTCAGTAGTTTTGGCGTGAAAGCATATTAGTATGGATTTTTTTTAAAGACTGCTTATACGAGTGTTGTATTTCATGGGCCATATTATACTGAAATTCTATGCAAAGTGGTATGCTAAGGTGATGTATTATATTGAAATATCTTTATCCCGCATGTTATTCATCAAGCTCCACCCTCTTTATACTTACTTTTTTCTTTTTAATACTTACGATCTTCGGTTTTACCAACTCGCCTTGGCAGCATCGCATTTGTTCTCCGTTAAAAACAGCAACGTTGAAATATCGAATTCTGAAATTCTTTCTTATGAAACTATTGAGATATTCTGCTACAAATCATTCGTCAAAATTTGGAACTTTGAATGAGCGTCTACGTGTACTATTGTGTAGCAGCCTCCCTGTATCCGTAGCAAATTATTGAAATCGACTTTCGTAGCACTTGCTACGAAATCGCTACGAGATTTAATTTTTACTGCTTTATTAAAATTCTATGCTACGAACTTAAAATTAAGTTGTGAAATTGTTTGTGTTGGCCTGTGCGTATATATTGTTCTTGCCAAATTGCCAGCCCACTTGATTCTTACACCACATTACTTGTTAAACGGGAAATCCGGTCTAAATACATCCTGAAATTAACTAGCAACGCAATTTAAACCGGCATACGAATGTCGGTTGTAGCTAATGTGATATTAATGATATTCATACTAATTCGGCCGGGGCCGTAGAACGAGGCCATGCCAAGTTTCGACTGTCTAAATAATTACTAACTCCCCAATGTCGCTCTGCACACCTACTTTGTTACTAGATTAAACAAGTTGGTTGGCATTAAAATCTAGATACTTTAATGCCGCAATTTTGGGGTTGCACATAAAATTTAGAATTTATGATCCAAAATTTTTATGTTGACATTAACTACTTCATTGGTTTTCAGGTTCATATTCAAAGCAGGACATATTACTTCTCTGTATGATATGGAGACCTGTGCCCAGCAGTGGGACGATAAAAAGGTTGATGATGATGATTCAAAACAGTTCATATTTAAAACTAAGCGAAATAAGTATCATTTCATTAGGAATCAACCTACCCTAGCTACTTCTCAAGGTCGGTCATATGTCCGTAGTAAAAGAAACAAGAACACTAATTGTCACATAATGTTTATTCCCAATCTTTGGACCCTATAATGCTTTAAAACTAATAATAACATAAATACAACATTGCAATAATTATTATCGAAATAAAGAGATTTTATATTTTATCGTATCTGCGTCACTTCTGTAAACTAAATTGAAGAAAACGTCGTATTTTGATATATTTTCCTTGAATTCAATTTACAAAACGACGCACTAAAGCAGACATGTCTACAAAGCAACGTTTTAAAAGCTCAACTGTAAATTTTATATCTAATTTCAGTTATCCTAAACTAGACACCTATAAAAGTACTATTTTTATTTACTATTAGACACATAATATTGAACAAATTTCGTTCAAGAAAACAATGATTATATTACTTCGTTAATAAAAGATCTGTTACCTACGGGCTAATCTATCAAACATTTTCCTATTTAATGTCTGAATACGTTTTGTTGTTACGGTTGTTCAAAACACGTGCTTGGAGACATCAGAAGCTCAACGGATCAGTGGCTGAGTGGCCCAGTAGCCCAGTTGCCCAGTGGCTCAGTGGCCAGGAGCTCAGTGCCTCTATAGCGGGCTGACACAGACAGGGTTTCAGATGAATAAAAACTGCGATTGAGGATGAGCTCAAATTTATTTGAATTAACAATGACGTCTCCAATGCCACAATACTCCATGAAGTAAGAAAGGAAAAGTAATGAACATCTATAAAAGTTGTAATAATGATAATTAAGCTAACTTTATCACTATTTTTACAATGTCATTATGTTTTTCTTAAACCACAATAACACTTTACCTTTGCTCTAAAAGCCTTTAAATAATCCAAGTCACACAAATCTAACAATTAATTACTAACTATATAGTTTGTATGGTTTATTTTGCTCGATATACAAATAATTTTTCAGCAACGCATTAGCTCTTGTCACCGATATTAAAATAAAATGTCATTTAATACTGAATACGAAGCGATCTGTTAAAGTAATTTGGTAATTAAGCCATGTTGTTAATATATTCTAAAATAACAATAAAGTAACGTAAAAATTCTACAGCGAAAAACAATTGGAAACTTGCGCGGCACTGCTCGGGGACTATGCATATGATTCACGTTCAAACACAATCTATTCGACATTATCATAACGTACGAAAACAACACTTAGCAGGTATTTGATACTCCGATTATTTTTTCTTCTTTATTCTATTCATATTGTATCTCTTAGAATAGTATTTAACTAAATTTATTAAGGGGCACAGAATTGATATGTTTCCGATGCACGGCGTTTGTGTGATACCGCTTCACTTAACCTAACTTGCAAGGCGACGCTACACCCCTAGACTACCCTATCACATGCGGGCCAATGTCACGCGTCTTTATATAAACAACGACGATCCGATCACCATCTATCTACTCGATTTCACAGTAAACGTTAAGAAAATATCTTTTTGTGGTTTACATTAAGTTTTTGTATTTAGATCCCTTAGAAATTAAATTAATGAGAAATGGATATAAATCCAAGTGAAAGGATAAGACGACAGCGAAGCGAATATAATATAGTTTGTCGGAAACGTAAACGTGGGTTAGCGTGACATATAGCCGATTGCATTATAAGTAGTAGACGAGAATACAGAATAAACGTCTCTATGAAACCGCTTTTTTTATTACTAATTACACATTAAATATTACATGATGATATGTATCGAGTAGTCCCGCAAAGGTGACGTAGCCGTGTCCGCAGCCACTGGACGTCTCTTACTCGCTATCTAAGGTTCTTGGACGGAATCATGGCGGCGACGGCGTCCGCGCGCATGCCGCCGCCTGCCGCGCCGCGCACTCTCCTCAAGTCCTATGTAGTGCATACGCAGCATGGCAGGCGCTCGGACATCGCTAACCAAAACGTTATGTCTGTCGATGGCTTTACAGAACATTAAAACTATGATAGAGATTTCAAAGATTGATGCACATATGTTTGAAGAGGGCCTAAGATTGATCGTCATTGGCGATAAAGCCATCGACACACTCACACAGACCAACTGAAAAGAACAAATAAACTTTTCGTTGTATTTTAGTATGCGCTGGAGGACGCCGCTCGCCGAAGGTATGGGAGATCACTACTACATTATTACACAATTACTTACACACGAATTAGCATTACATATCGAATTAAATAAGTGAACATTGACTTAGCTTAATTATTATAACCGACAATGAATAATTAATAATATGTATATAAGAGAATCTGAATTGTCAGGAGTTCATGTGACACAAAAATTGTTATACGTAATTAATGATTGATTTTCATTTAATAATAATGGCTTGGGTATAAAACTGAGTCTAATTGTAAATTTGATTTAATAAATTGATCTTTTTGTTTCTAACATTAGCAAAAGTAGGTAACAATGAAATAGTACATAAGATGCCTATCCTAGGTTTCCTCGTATGCCACCACGGCAATCGCCTCGTCTTGGGTCCGTAACAAATGGTGTCTGCATAAACTGCTGTGGCTTCAAAATAATTAGTTTGTCGCGACCACTAAACATTGCAGTACAATGCGCCTACAAAATACAAGTTTGGTACGGTCTGAGGTTAGTATTAAAATTATGTATAATCCTTTATCTTTGGTCTATACGCCACGACGTCCGGTACATTGTGAAGTTACAGTTACTATAAACAATGTATAAAATTTTGCTAAGTCAAAAATTGACGAAATTTCTATTAAATATTGACTAAGAGATTTCATAAGAATTCACATGCGGTACCTCTGGCCGGCGACTGACAGCAGTCGCGTGAGTACCTCAATAGATTTCTGTCGAGTCAACATTGGAACCCAAATATCCAAAACCTTATTTATATAGTCTAAGCAGGGATTTTTTTTTTTTACTTTTTTTTTTGTCAATTTTACATGTTTACATCAGCAGAATACGTCACTAAGTACCTATAATAACATTAATATTTCATTTTTGGTTTATTGCTATCTCGCACTGTACTTATGTCGTCACCATTTCGTCGACATGTAGGTAACTAAGTATTCATTCTGTATGCGATAGTCAACTAGCTAAAAATAAAAAATATATTAATCTTCATTTTGATTAATCCTAACGTTTCAGTAAATTTAAATTTCATTACATTGTTTCATTATTATGTATGAATAACTTTCATTAAATAGTAATGTAACTATGCTGATTGTCTACAATAAATACCCTTATCTAATATTATATTATTCACCTAACGATTACACAATAAAAGTAACTACTAAATTTTAAATTAGATTATTACCAAAAAGCTCGTCAAAGCATGCAGATAGTAGAATAATGTTTCACTATTCAGCGTCGGCGCGCACGTCGCCGGCTAATTATAACTATATATTAATTAATATAATGATTACATTTAATTATTTAACTGTCATAAGGCCAAGGCTAAATTCTCGCAACAAGAGACAAGACTGAACTGATCTCGATTGTGTCGCATCGCATACTAACCGCGAAGAGTGAGGGAACCCGAACTGGTACAATGCAAAATTTTAAAATGAAACACCCCAACTTGTCAAACCACGAAGTTATATTAAATCGAAATGATTTTAGGATTCTTTTTCGCAAGGCACAAGAAATTTTGATAGTCACCTAAGTAGAGAAGGGTCATAATAAACTAAACGGGTCAGTGTGAAGGAAGTAGGAGATGCGTGCGCACGCTCGCGTTCAGCGCTCTGTTGCACTCGACAAGCGGCTCCGAGGGCTTCCCTTCCTATCGCACAATCCTACCCAAATATTATAATTATTGCAATAATTCATTTACAGATAGAAAGGATCGTAAGACCAACACTAGAGTGCCAGCGCGACAACGAGTGATTGAACATTATAAACATTACTAAGAAAGTATTAGGTAAATATAATTTGAAATAGTCATGAAATTTATTTAAATACGCTAACATTATCGAGGCTAAAACAAAAGTATCGTATTATTACACACAACTTCATTTAAATCATTCAACTTGAAATATTATTTAACAAAACGTAATCTTTCTATGAAGGGCACCTTTGGTTTTTAGCTTACTCGAATGAGATATATCCTAAAATGTTTAATTCCAGTAATACACTATATTCATAACAAATCCTCTCAGATGTATACATCGGCCTTGTAAAAACAAATATACAAACGTTACCCTACAATAAGTTAGTTGTAAATAAATCTTATGTTACACGATAAATTGAATAATAATATTAAATAAACAGGCTACATTTATAGGAAATTAATAGATTTAAATAATAATGATATATCATGAACAGTAAACAATAAAACTGGAATGTTAATAATAATACAGTTAACACTTGCTAATTTTGGTATAAACGAAATAACACCACACCTCTGACGCTGGGAGTCAGGGAACATAAGAACAAAAGAGGAGACAGAGCGTTTAGTGAGGACGTAGGGAAGAGTGATGTGCTGCCCGGTCTCCTGGCGGGTCCGATGCGATGCAGAGGATCTCAACAGGCGTCCCTCAGTGAGCTGGTTGTCAAGTGCCGAGAGCCACGAAAGAATTAATGCTGTTCGCCCTCTTCTCCGCCTTTGGCTCCCTGCGTAATACAACAAACGTTAGTGGACCATCAAACATTGATAGCAACGTTCTCTAAGTCTTACGAGTTAACAGGCATTATGTAACTCTATATAGTGCGAGGTGCATGGTGAAACATTAGTAAGTCGATCGCTTCCGCACTCATGACACTTGGGTTGTGTATGAGAGCCAAAGCATCCAATTTAACATATAGCAATTAAGAATATACTTTTTAGAGCTTTCCTCATTGTTTCCAAGTAATATATGTCATTATCAGAACTTAATTAATTATCAATCGATATTGATATATGTATGAAAATATAAATTGTCAGCAACTATACCTAATGGAGTAACGGTAGACGCGATATTGACATATTATGCTTTTTCATACTTTAAGAACGTGGATGCAATAACAAGTCCGCAGATGACTATAATAACAGACCCTATATGAGACTTAGAGGTTAGCATTCAAATAGTATCAGAACTAAACATAGTGCGCGTGCATACTTCATGTGCGAGAATCCAGCCGTTGTGTGCCATCTTATGCCTCGCATATTCGAGGTGAATGGCCCCTTCAGAGCTGAGAAGCAGAGCGCCTTGCAGGCGAGCGAGGGCAGCGGCCGCGTCCGACGCACTAGCGAAGTCGACGAAGGCCACCGGACCCGAACTGCCGCCGCCGCTGCCGCCATTCAGCAGCCGCAGTCGAGAGAACCCCGGACAGCTGTACCATCATACTCTATTGTGCCCACTCGTACCCCCTCAGTATGACTTTGTGTGTCTTTGAGACTGACCTAATGTTGTGGATTCTTGTAGCTAAATTCAGAGAATGCCACGTTTAACAAATTTGATAGGTAGTGATCATTATTTAGAAAGCAATGTTATTCGAATGGTGCTTCTAAATTCTAAGAGATATATACTAAACAGTGCGACATTTGTCATCCTCTTTAATGTTGCGGATATAAATATCGCGGTTGGTGTGTGCGGCATGATACGTACGACATCAAAAGTAATATTCACGGCTCTCATATTGTGTGGTGTTACAGTGCTAACGTACGACTAGTTGTGACAACTGTGGAGATATAGTGACGTTCGTCATGCTTAGGGTGGTACGGGTGCAGGCTTCAGATCTCACACAAACGAGGTGGCTCAGCCAAATTCAGTTTCCTTTGGTATCTTCTTATCAAATCAAATAGTTTGTGTGAGACATCTGAGACATAGTATAGAATAGAGCCAAAATTGAAACATAAAATAATTATAACCCAATAATGTTTTACGTGGACAACATTGTGATATTCGGTGCAACATGCACTGTGGAAAGTTAAATTTTATTAACTTCATATACATTTTCGAATGCTTTCATATGCTTTATTATCTTATGTGTGGCGTGATCATGCACATAACATCGTGCTATTTTTCGACTGGAAATATTATTTTACTGTTTCATTTGAAATTGTGTGGATATTTCAATATATGACTGTGTAATTGTTATTTTCAGTCGAAAACTTGAAGCGTTTTGCACATATACGATTGCGTATGAGTTAATTTTGTGGTCATACCTGCTAAAAATTTCTTTAAGTTCATGTTCTGAGACGAACTGTCCGAGGTTAGCGACGAAGAGAGTCGAGCAGGGAGGTGCGGGGTGCGCGGGGTGCGAGGGGGGGCCACTGTGAGCCGGCACCGCCGCACCCGGCGAACCCAGGGCGGGCGCGGGCAGCACGCACGCACCCAGCGTCAGGGGGGTCTGGACATTATTACCATGATAATAAGGTCCAAACTCCTAGTAAAGTTTGAATTACGTAAGAAACCACACAGTCATTGAGCGGTCAAGCGTTCTGCGTTCTACGAATTTCTGAGACAGTTCATAGTGCAGAAGTTTATTCTAATTGTGCTGTGAAACACAGAATTCTTGACTGCTCCTTATTTTAGACACAGTTAAAATAAATAAAACAAATAATTTAAACAGCCATCAATATTTGGTCGTAACAAGCTTATTAGCAGAGTATAATCTGAACTGACTGGAATTCAAAACAACGTAAGCGATATCTTGAAAGCATTGTGCGATAATTAGAGGGGCTCTGGCATAATTAGCATAAAGGTTTTGACGCAGACGGGGTGAGAGGCGATTATACAACATGTATTGAGTCACCCCTTTGTGTTAAAACCTTGACTATATTAGCAACTTAGAATTGTAAAAGTAACATACGTGGTGTGGCCTATCGGCGGCAGCTAGTCAGAGGTAGGATCGAACTGGCGCCATCTGCGGGTGGATGGCGGGATGCACCAGTCCGTGGGACAACGCAGGCAGTTCGCCGCCGTACGCCAGCGGGTGGTGCCACAGCTCGCCACCGCCCGGGAAGAACGGACTCGCTAGGTCTGTTCACCATAACAACAACGTCACAAAGCGCACATTACAATCAAACAAGCTGTGTCAGTCTGTTAACGAATCATCAATGTTCACGAAGTAACTATGTATGTGATATTAGAATACTGCTATAGAAAATTATTATTTACAATGTGCTTTAAACATGTTTTCACGGTTCTTGAAATCTAAGTACATTTGGTTTTGGAAACGTATCCTTATTGCAATGAAAACAAAGAAATAATAAAGGTTTTGATACCATATTAATTCTTCTAATACCTGTTCTGGTATCTCGTAGTAGATGACAACAAAAATATAAACAGCATGAATGATGTTATCATGAAAACATGTAAAAGTTGACAACAGTGGTAAGAACCCGACAGATCAATCAATAGCTTCGCGGAGCTAGGCCTTGCGTGGTACGTGTAAGCGGTCACAGATACTTGCCCTTTGCGTTTGCTCGACGCCCCGATCGTACCCATTACGTGCCTACTTACTTACACCCTCTTGGAGCGCAGCAATCGAGCAGCAGTAGTGAGGATACGAGCATTATAGTGTAAGGTTCGGCACAGACACAGGTCGTGCGATTTTATTAGTGTGAAGAGGTACGGTATAGGTGCGGGGACTTCGAGCGAGCGCCGGGCGGTGTGTGCGTTCGGCGGTACTTACGTCCAGTGAGTGGGTGCATCAATGCGGGGTGTGCAGCTGGCGCGGCTGTGGCAACTGCCGGCTTCGGCTTGCTGACCTTCGTGTTGCTTTTAGCGAACTCCAGCCGAATCGTTTGCGGCATGTCGGGGTCGAACCGGACGCCCTGCTGTGAACAGCCGCGAGCGGTGCGGCGCTCCGATATAATGACGATGGCAAGGTCGGCGCCGCGAGTCCCAGTGGTCCGAGCGACCGCTGGGTGTGACCAGCGACAGCGGGTTGTGAGGGCGTCGGTATTTATAAGTTATTTGGATTGCTTCAACATCTTTAACTAACATCATCGTTTACCATTAATCCCAAAAACAATTTTCATTAAAGTAACCTAAACGGGATAGTTTATGTGTAAGGGTTCGGAAATAGCAATTGGTTCGTCAATTTTGTTTCTAGATTGGATATATTCGATCGAATCGAGAGGTCCGCGCCTGCGCCTGCTAAGGTGACGGAACACAGTGCTCGGGATGTGACATCAAAACCTGTCAAACAGTGACATGCATTGCTGATCGTATTTACACCGCAACATGATCGGTCACAGTCCAGCGTCGCGCGGCGGTCCTCACAGCTCAATGACACCGACTTGATGACCCGACGTGGTCTATTCTGTATGTGCATGGGTTTAGCATAACTTACGATGCGGTTACTCGAGTCAGGAAAATGTTATTCCAAGTCTACAATGAGAATATTAACTATAGTGCTCATTGGCTGTGTTTAGGCATGTGATGAGAAGAGGTTTAGTAACACCGTGCGGTATACATGTTTTAGTATTTACAATAGCATATTGAGATTCGGATACCTAGGACATATCTCAGTCTTTTATTGAGATACTGCGGCCCTTGTGTTACCTATCATACTGTGTTCTGAAGCCATTCAAATTGATTAGGCGTTGTAGTGTACGTGGATTTTTTTGTTATTGTGTGATTTTCCGCATTGTAGGAAACATCAAATCATTTTAGTAAGATTTTATTGAGTTTTCTATATGTCAGTTATCTACGGAAAAAAATATTTATTGAGTTCGTTCCAATATGCTGAGGAAAATAATATTTGAAGGGATTTCGCTGAGATATTGGGTCAAACTCAATGCTTAGTAGCGGTTCAGGATACATTCTAGAGTTATTAGACTTTGTCACAATACTAACCTGAAGATCTTGTTTAGCTGCTTCTGCGCCAGCTCGCGTGTGGAACGTGACGAAACCAACCGGCTGCAAGAAATTGTAGCAAGTAAGACATTACATTTTATGTGGCATATTATTTTTTATGTAACATAGATATCTATAATATTTTATGGTATTACTGAGATATCACATAACGTGCTCTTAGTTCAATATAAAATTGTCGCATTAAATGGCGCAACACTCGTAGCTTCCGTCTTTCACTTTGAAGTTGGAAATAGTTAAAAAAAAACTTGATTGATGGAAATATATTTCACATTATTGTCATAGCTGACGTGTTCGTACACGTTAGTTTTAGGTATATTATTTAATACATTTAATATGCATAATGTTATTTGTATAAACTCACCGAAGCTGTTTTCCCATTCTTGCTGGTAACCTTTAACAAGGAACCCTCATAACCCTGTACAAACAAACAATGATTATTTTAACTTTGTTATCAAAACTTCTCCCCACGAGTCTAATGTTGGGTGAAACTTTTAGATGGGACTACATTATCAAATTGCTTGAATCGTCAGTGTCATTCATGTCGCAGTGGAATTCTATTCAGACTTATTAATGCTTAAAACGACCGAAAAAAGCTGGTACGAGGTGGTGCCAGGCGCGGCGTCGTCACGCGATACCCTCACTAAAACTAACCCCTGGTTTAACTTTAGGCACCTTTATGTTTGTGGTGCCATCCGTGCCAGCCGAGGATCGAGTGTAATCCCCCTTATCGGTAAACAGAATCGATTCAATCCGAATATTACGAATCGGAGCATGACATTTGATATTTACGGCACAGTAATCCGTACCGAGATCTAGTTGCGTGACGATGCTGGTGCTATCCCGTTTTTATTTTCTCTCGATAAATATTTTGACATTTTCATTCGTTTCGGGCACTTCTTAGGAAAAGTTACACTAGTTTACACTAGCCGACATTATTCCGTGTTTCGAAGAAAATGCTCCAAAAAACGACCTGCTTCTTGGGGTAATTAGAAGTCTAATCAAGTATTTTTTTCATATTTTTTATATAAAGTTCTGTAAATAGACTCATGTCTCGATAGACGACAACGACAATCGCCATGCATCAAAATAGTCGACTATAGGCAATAATTTTCTCAATAAAGTACACTGTGTCGTAACAAATAATGTAATTAATTGCCAACATACCTCGTACGCTCGAAAGAGGAGATAGAGCTCTCGCGGCTTCGCGTCCATCGGCAGCCCACTGACGAACAGTGTTCGCACCTGCAACAATACAACGTACATTGAAATGTTTTATTTTATTCGATTCCCACTCCATTGAAGGGGAATGGGTTACATGTAGCTCATTCGGCTTTAATGGCTTTGTATAAACGTTTTACGAACTTGTTTAACTGTAGGACATATAGAGGAAGGTTTTATCTGATAAATAATCTCCGTAATGGAGTTTTCACCATATATCATAAATTCGATAATGGGTACCAACTGAGTACCTGTTTGAGTTATGAATTATTACAAAAATAAAAGCAAAATCTTGTTTTGTTAAACGTACCAATAAAACTTTGCTTACAAACGCCTAATGACTTCACATTAGTGCCTAGTGTTTTCACGTGACCATTTTTCATTTAGTAATTCTTCATTTCTCACTATGAAAGTAAACCGTACCTGGTGAGAAATGGAGGCCGGAGAATCGATTAACACCATTAAGTACTATTTTCTACAAACGCAATGATTGACGATTCAATTATTTGCCAAACAGACCGTAATACTTTGAGTGAAAGCCGGTAAAACCGCTAAAAGTATAACAGCAATATTTGTACAACAAACCGTTTTATTAGCAGAACAAAAAATAAGACGGAATATTCACGTCAAACTTTATAGGTTCAAATAGATTCAGAAAACAACGAAAAAAGATATCAAAAGAGTCGCTGGAAGACTTAACAGGCTATTTTTCCTCAATAAACAAAGAAAATGTCGGACAATTTTTACAAACAGCCACAAAGGAGGCATAGAAAACTTTCAATGCCGGTTTTTTCCGATTCTTTCATCGGTTTTGTAAACGGTGCAGCGCATTAATTCGACGGGTCCATTTAATGAAATAAAACAGAGTCAGTAATGGCGGCGCGATTTGGCGCGTGCGGGAAATGGAGATTAATTGCTGGCAACACCGACCGCCGCCACCGCTGACGCCATCTTGTTGCGCACTTTATTTATGCGTCTGAGTGCGCTTCCTATTACCTTACACTTTTCAGACGGGTAATTAGTTGAAAATAAGTCAATGACCGAATCGTTTTGAGACGAAAGGACGTCTAAATCCAGACCTTGGACAAAGTTCGAAGGGGTAACCTCGTGAACTATTGCGGATTGTGGTTTATCCACGCCTACACAATCATAGCCAAAGCTCTTAGTTGAAGGAATATTAAATTATTGTTGTTATAACAATGGAAGCTAGCATAGTTACGCTACGCATACTAGAATGCGGTAATAAATTATTTGGTTATGAGTAATGAAATAGTTAAGTATATTAGAAAGGTTTTCCACTTGTTAGTTGCTAAAAGTGACCGGAAAATAATTTTTATAATCACGAGTAGGGTCTGAAAATAAAACAATTTAATCTGCTTTTGCCTAATATTCAATAGATATTTCACGATCATAAGTTTCGATCCTTGCTAACTAAAACAAGTGTAAAAATTGCTGCCATGCCACAAAAAGCGGTAGAAACGTGACGCAGCTAACAAACAAAGATCTGAGGGCATAATATTTGGTTGGGGAGTGTTGATTTATCAGGTTTTATCAACATTAGACACTTGCGGCAAGGGAGGTCCTCGTATATATTTTATCGGCGTCCGTGCCCCGGTCAGTGGCAGAATGTCGAACCTTTATGTCGGCTATTTTCCGGTCGAATGCACGGGAATTCCCCGTTTCGGCGAAAAGCGATATTTTTACAGCATCATTTTATAATGCTACGGTATATCGAAGGAAATTATTACATAAATAAGCGCTAGTACCTAACTATGTATGTAGGTAATCCTACATATCTCACAATTAAATTGGTGTCAAAAATATCAACACATCTACACCATAACAACCCACCATTAGGTAAGATATTTTTTATTCATTTCCATTGATCGTCAGTGACTGAATGTGTGCATGAGTCTAAAAACTACCATATTATAATAAAATTAATAAGTACTGTTGACTTTTTATCTCATGATTTTATGGGTATATTTTCAATGCTGAATTTAGAGATCACTTTCATTTTATCGATTTTTTTTTCTCGAAGCAGATAAAATAAAACATGTAACGCTGGCAGAGTTTTAGTTTGAAATATAAAATGAGCTAGTATAGACTATGTTAGATAGGTAGGTATATAGAGTATCCTCGGTGTAGCTATCACGGGAGTCGTGTGTTTGGATCCCGGGGGAGTAATAAATATCTGTTTCTGTTATATGCAGTCACTTTGGATTTCCTAGCATGAGGGATAACTCGAATATAGTTAAATCAATTTAAGGGATAAAGAAGAAATATGTTAGTGCTAAAATAATGGCAGAACTTTGACTTTGGAGAATTATTTTGCACAGAGTTTGTAGAACGTAGATTGTATCAGTATCTTTACTTCATTCGGAAGTTGTAAAAGTCAATTGAGAAAGAACGAGCTTCTAAACGCCGTCTGTGGAAGAACAATTTGTAACATTTACGCTTACATTTGTAGGAGTTTCAAGTCTGCAATTTTTCGGCGACTTAAGGTAAATGAGTTTTTAAAAGTATATTTTGTTCATTTGCCAACTAGTTGTTGCCCACGACTTCGGCTACGATGCACAATAAAATGTAGTTTTAATTCATTTTACAAGTCATGGTCTATCCATGTTGTACTTACCTTACGTACTTAAATTTCATCGAAATCTGTTTAGCCGTTTTTAAGCATGAAAGCGTAACATGAACTAACTTAATTGATGAAAGATGATCAAATCAACAAAAATTACCAAAATAAAATCTCTGATATAAATATCAGACATTTTATTTTGGTCATTTTTGTTGATATGAAGTGCTTATATCGAATACCTATGTATCAAATAGTTTGGTGGCACGTGTAGGGCTATTGTCTCATTAGTTGTATCTAACTTATAACCTCTGAGAGGCTAAAGTTCATAGAATTCCATGACAAACATGTCTATTTATAACTATGTGTATATAGGTACAACAAAATACCTATGTCAAAGCGAATTTTGAATCGTAGGGACACCTATTTCTATCACGGAATACCGTCAAAAGGAATCTATAAAACATGAATTCCAATCCAACACTTGTATTAAAAGCACGGCGTGTGGATATAAGAATGTCAGATACCGGCGCACCTAACATATTTCAGGGAGGCAAAGGGTGGCCGGCCGGGCCGACTGTCCGGTCAGTTTGAAAATGCCCCTCCATGTCGACCATTTTACACTCGGTTGCCCCCGAATCCCTACGCTCACTATTGAGTTATGTTTCATACTCGGCCGAGATAGGAGAAAGGGAATTTTACCGAAAAACACATACACTGAAAAGTTTTCACACGATGATAACAAGTTTTCTTTTTGCGACATGCTTGAAAATGAAAGCCGAGTTCGCTGATGTAATAGATGCTGCTATGTTTTTTTAGTAATTATGTTAAAAGTATCCATGTGATGACTTTGTGAAATGAATGAATGGATGAATGAAAACGTATTTTTAAAATCATGTTAGTCGTAATCCTATTTGCCGGTACTATGTTTACCTACTAACGTATCCGTATCATTGTAATATGATTTGAAAGAAAACACTTACATCTACGCGTATCTTACTTGTTTTATTTTATTCTTCCACGAAAATATCTCCGTGTCTCGTCTCGTCTTTATCACTCAGAAAACGGCAGCGTGGTGTAAGTGGTCTATTTTGAGCTTATCTCAATTTTACGCCTTTACGGTTCTGAAAGGCGAACGAACATTTTGATCTGTCCAGAGAGACCGATACCATCTCGAGTTGACGTTAATACGACAGGCCGCAAAAAATAAATTATGTTCCTCTTAAATATGATAAAGTATGCTTTAAAGACTCGGTGATATATTTTCTTGTCTACAATTACTTGTAGTACATAAAGTAAATGTAGACAAAATCGCAAATTTAAAATAAATATGCGGAAATTTTCACAGCGCGTGAGCCTGCTGTGGTCCTCGCATGCGGCAACGTACGGACGACAGCAGGTCCAGCTACCCGAAACTGTCAAATACTCCCGATCAACCTTAAGCCGTAAATGCTTTAGAAATAAAGTTGAAAATCTTAGAAATCTGACAGATTGTAGTAGCTTGATGTCGATCGTCTGTATATACGTCACGGTATAAAACAGTGCCGCTAATGTAGAATTGGGTTGTATCCTAAAAAATAATTTAATGTCATCAGATAGATGTATAAAAAATATTGAACACGTATTTTTTTATTTTTTCTATCATTCAAATATTTAGGAAAATATATTGATTTGAAATGTTGCATGACGTCACGCCGTGGTACAAAATATACCACGGCGTGTCGTAATTAGCCCCCACTCCATAACTTTTATACGCTATATCCCAGTAGTTTTTGGTAATTTCGACAAAATAAAAAATACGGGTCTTGATTTTTTTTATTATCTATAAGACGGACTAATTATTTTTTTGATTTTCATACCTTGGATACATCCATACTGTATATAAAATATACTATTTTAAAGTTCTCTAAAAATGAGTGTTAACCAATTTTTAAAACGCATAAAGATTATTCAACGGTAACGAACAACTATTTTATTTTTAATGGCTACTAACAAGATTATGACAATGATCATTGATCAGATTTTCCTATGATCATACCCTTCACATCAAATGACCCTTTATCGTGTGATATGATAATGCGTTGAATGTAACACATAATGATCGTATTAGTGTAGAATCGTGAACGAGTAGTCAAAGAGGAATGTGGATCGTTTCAGTGCACTCCACAATGGGTGGTTGCAAGTTATGGTGTCTAATCATGTGTGAATTAGTAATATGTACCTACTTGTAAATGGAGGTACGTGTGTAAAGTTTTGTTTTATTCTGTCTTGCAATACTTTGAATGATTACGTCTAAATTTATATACTTATAACGAAAATCGAAATTTCGTCGAGTAGGTATAAGATTTTATTCGCGTTTTAGATATATCTTGACTTGATTGTTTTGAAATAAATTTATCAGAACGAAAACTGTTACTTGTAGGTGCTTGTTTTTCCCACGAAATATAAACACATCATTTTAATTTAGTACAGCGACCTATAAACTTGAATTTAAGAACTGTATGCACTACCTATAAACACAAAAAAATTAATAAAAAAAAAAATGTAGTGCTTCTTAAATATGTTCATGTTGTAACTGTTGATAAAATCAACAGTTACAACAAAAAGTTCAAAAAAAAGTTGTTTATTGGTAAACCAATAAACAACTTTTTTTTAATAATTTTAAACTAGTGCTTGACTGCAATTCCGCCTGATGGTAAGCAGTGATGCAATCGTTGAGTGTAAAGCGTTTATTAAGCCTATTCACTTAAAACTTAGGAATAGGAAGGATGACGGCAGTTGAGCGAGGTGATGCAATGTTCCGTGTCCAGTTTCTGGTCTGCCATCGGACGCGTCCCCAGGTGGCGGATAGGGGAACGGCCCCCAGATATGGGGGTTACCGGTTTACCGGCGCGGACCAAAACCAGATGCGGGGACCGCTTCTGCGGTCACACGTGCGGCGGGTCGGCCACCACTCGAGGTGGCTGACGTGACCCGAACTCCGGGTCACCGTCGGGCAACCCGGTCTCCTCATTGAGAGGAGCTGGGGGCCCCGTTTGCCTCCGGGCAAACGAGTGGGGCTAAGAGGAAGGACACCTCGCTAAAAAACCCTTGGCTGCTGCGTCTTCTCGCACAAAAAGACGTACCCAGCCCGGCCCCTCCCTGTGGAGTGGAGGGACCACTGTGGGCCCGCCCTAGGCGGGAATCGCCGGCGGGGGATTGGTAGTTAGGCGGTGCCATTTTCCCATGACCCCGCCACTCAGGCGATGTCGTTGTGCCGCTGTGGGTTTAGTGGGTATTCCCGGCTTCGGCTGGGCGAGTCCCACACACGCCCTTCGGGATATGGTGCGTAAATGCATTACCACAGCGTCAAAAAAAAAAAAAAAAGGTGATGCAATGTTAAACCCAAGACCAACACGACCAAACGATGCTGCGCTAGGGGGAGATTGATCTGGAGACTCTCCACGACCAAATTCCCGAGACAACAACATTTGGTGCATCGTACCCGCCACACATCGCAACACAACTGCTCAGACCCGTCCTCCGAACGGCTTCACCAGACCGGCTTCTATATATTGTGCAAGTACTTTCGATGTAGTTCGAACTCAGATAGGAGCAATGGATACCTTGTGTAAATTTGCCACATTGCTCTCAAAACAGTGAAGGGAAGCATAGAGATGAAACCGCACTCGGCCCGCGTGATGGCCAACGCACTGGCACTGGAGGCCTTTGTCCCAATAACGGCCTCCAGTGGCCTCCGTTGGCCATCACGCGAGCCGAGTGCGGTTGCGATTGCTGGGGCAATGGGAACATTATAGGCTGATTATACTATGCTCTTATTTTTAGATATTTAATCAATACCCATTTCTGAAAATTTTCTATTTTTAATTTTTTTATACCAATCAATACCCATTATCTGTTATAGCAGTGTGGTAAGGTGATCTGCCCGGTATATTATAATAACTGAACAAGCAAAGGGTTAGTAGTGCAACACGATCGTCACCAATATCGACGGGTGTCCGAATACTAATTTAATACCCACGAGCGTTGCCCGATGTGATAATAGTAATTGCGCGTTCCAGTTGGCCAGCCGATTGCATTCGATACTTTAACCATTTTCAAAATAAAATTATTAATTCCACTGACGTTTATTGTTAAATATTATTATTGTTAAAGTTATAACTGTTGTTTATTGTAAAAGTTCCATTTCAATTGTTAACGTTGCTGGTTCTATTTATTTATAAGAATACTAGCTTTCCGCCGGTGGCTTCGCCCGCGTGTAGTTCGGTTATATCGCGCTTTTTAGATTTCCCTCGGGAATATCAATTTTTTCCGCGATAAAAAGTAGCCTATTACTTATTCTGGACTTCTAACTTTACGTTTGCAAATTTTCAAAGCAATCGGTACAGAAGTTACGGCGTGAAAGTGGGACAAACAAACAAACAAACTTACTTTCGATTTATAATATAAGTAAGGATTTGATATCCGATGTTCAAGATTTTGAAAGAATGTTTCTCTACAGTCAACTTTATAATCGCTCTCAAGTAAATAGGTTGCAACTTGCAGTATTATTCCATGTAGGTACATAAAAATAACATTGTGGAAAAATATTATAGAGATCTTTATTTTATATCTACCCGACAACCTGGAAAGCAAGCGGGCCATGTTGACATTCAATAAACAGCGCCTATAAATAAATGAAAATAAAAATAAAATACGGATAAAGGTGTATTCACACGATCGATCGCACGGGCGTGCATCCGAACCGATTGGAGCGGAAACGCCCGGGGCACTGCACAGCGAATTTATCATACGTTAGTGTGTACCTACCTAACTTTCAACGTGCAATCTCGCATAGTACTATGTTTACCAAGTGTGATTAATAACTATAACTTGTACAGAATCTTAGCAGCGAGTTGAATCAACAAATGCTTGATCAAAATTATAAATTGGATATTGATACAAAACGGAAAGCATTTGAGAATGAATACGAACGAACCAACTTACCTTGCAAGCTAATAAGAGGCTTGTAAAAAATTCAAAAGCTGTGCATTAGAACGCATTTGTCTAAAGTACGAAAAACAATAGATAGTTCTTGTTAGGACTTCCCGGATTGTTACTCTCGCAGGAAGTATTCGCTAGTGATAAGTATATTTCAAAATATTACTAGTGATATTATTCCAAAATCGTAAATTGTATTGAAATATGCTTCGTAATATACTTAACGCAAGATACAATAAATGTAAGATCAATATGAAACAATGAAAACGACAACAGCCCTTTGTGGGTTGATCAAATCGAATACGTGTGCCATTTGCCAGCGAAGTGAGGACGTATCTTTTTCAATTCCACACACAAAAATACACAAAGTAGATGATACACAAAAAAGGAAAAGTGAAAAACGCTTCCACGCTTTGAGATTCGACGAGGAGTCGAGGACTATCCAAAGAGGAATAGAAATTAAATGTCATAGCTTCTGATATCAATAAAAAGCAAACAAGTAAAATCAACCATTTATTTTTAGCCGACAGATGGCGTTACTACCATGGGTTCGCTTTGGACTTGGTACTTTTTGTTGTTTAGCCTTATGTAGGTACTTCTTTTCAGCCATTGTTGACTAAGAAGTCGGCGTTGTGCAAGCAAACAAAGAAATAAAAATAAACTTCTGCTTCTTTAAATTACTGTATACATTTTTTGTTCGGATTTCCTTAAGATTTATAGAAGGATTTACTTCAAACAACATTAAACCATTGAGAACTCGATGTAAATTTAATTTTAGCGTCATGCCAGGGATTTGTAATTATAAATAGATTGCCTTTCAACTAAAATTTTCCGATTATCGTAATTTGACACAGATTACCCTTGACAATGTTTTCTTTGTGTCATGCTTTACAAAAAAAAAAAAAACTTTATTTTCTACTGTCATTGTTTGAAAGTAGACTGCAAAATTCCGTAGTGTCATCATAATCATTCTCCTGCCCTTATTCCGATTTAAAAACCCGATAAAAAAAAAATATTTCCCTGATTATAAATTATGAAAGGTTTTCAATATGACTCTTGAAATAAATGCAAAATACATTTGGTTGCATCATTGTGTGGCATAGCAAAAGCAGCCGAAAGTCGTGTTGTTCGATTTCGGTTTGTAGTTGATTGAAACAGCGGGTGCGCTGAATATAAAATCGGTGGTTAACTTTTGTTTTATCCACTCTAACGAGAACTTTGGCAATTCATTTGTTTTCTTCTTTTACGGTTCGCCGGATGAAAAAGTGAAACAGTGCTGACGCATTGTTTTCTGCTGGCTAGTTTTGTACTGCAATCCGAATTATTAGCTGTCGTTTCACGAAGTCAGGATGTTTGATTGGATTATAGCGATGTTTTGGATTCTTTTCTGCGTCTTTACAAGAACAAAAATTACTTATTGTAACAGTAAGTAGGTACTTATTCATACAGGAAGATCATAAAACTAAACTAAATAAAATAACGAATTATAATGAGAAAAAAAAATCATAAACATTAATCAGAAATTCCTATATGAAGTCAAAAGGGTATGAAACTTTCACAAATCGACTCTAAACTACTCTATTTCTACAGTGACATAGACCCTTCCATTATCATACTAAACCCAAACTCTACAAATAGATTTCAATGAATCGGTAGGTCATTTACATATACAAAAAAAAAAATACCTATATTAAAATCTAGTTTAGGAAAATACCGTATATATTTCCGTTTCGAAAGCTAGCTATTTTAGAGCCATGCATGATAACTACAAAGCAGGTAATATAGAAGAAAAAACAAACAACGTATTCCGGGCGTGATGGCAGAAGTAAAAAACTGAACTTAATGCCGTGCATTTTTGGAATATTTTGGAATGGTTAGAGAATATTTTTGGGACGAATTGCTTTATTAATTTATGTACACGAGTTTTACAATTATTCAGACTATCGAACCATCAGGAGTCACCATCCGCGGATGCGCGTAGCAAGCTGTGTAGTAAACACGCACAATCGCGCAAGCGCCCTGTGGCGTTTAAGCGAAACAGCAGGAGCAGGTACACATTTCGCCGCATGCTAGAAAGAGAGGGGAATATCACGCCGCGCTGGCGGTCTACTCTACCTCTGTCTTACGAATTTTTGACCAGGGTCACGTGACCTGGCGCGATTTTAATACTTTTTGCCGAACTCAAAAAGTGCACAATGCCACTAAAGAAGTTTTGACTTAAAAAGAGCATACCATACCAATCATAGACTTTTCCACAAAGCTGTTTAGTAAAACAAATATATACATTTTCTTTTCATTTTTCTTTGACTTTCGTGTTAAAAAACTTCATATAACAAATCTACATGAAACAACTTCAAAGCGGCAATAAAACCTTAGAAAAATACAATCTAAATCAGTAACTGACATCACAAACTGAAAACTTGATCTAATAGAAAATATTCCGGCGATTTCCGTGTATAAAAAATAGTACATATTTCAAATCCACACACGACAACTTTAAAGCAGGCAATAAACGATAGAAAAACCTAAATCAATAACTGCGAGCGTGCCGATAACAAACTGTGTGAAAACTTTGCAAAATGAAGTGCTGAAACTTCTCCGGGCAATTTTTCTTCGGGCCGTCAATGTCAGAGGCAATATTTCACGAGTTTAACAGGGCTGGGTAGATATCGAAGCCGTGGGGAATCCCGGTCGGACTAGCTGTTCGACGGACGTTGCCCAGGGAAACCAACTCGGCCAATTTGTGTGTAAATAGTTTGTGGAGTTATTATTTAGGTTATTTATTATGAATGTCAGGTTGGAGGTTTTTTTTCTTAGGGCGAAATCTCTTAAAGTTTCTTAGCATGTACTTATTCTTAGTCATGTTCCTTTGACTATCCTGCCTTTGTCATTTGTTAGACAGTGTTCGATGTAACACAGTCTTTGTGGAGCTTGTACCAAGTTTTATGAATGACTTAGCGATCAAGCTGTCGATCATTGACTATCAAGGATATTGTATTTTATCTATTGCTCTGTAGTTAACTCTTACAACATGAAGAAATACCAACATGACTCATAATTTTGGAAATTGTCTCCCCTCCCTCTTTCTTAACATTAAACTTTTTAACTTTATGACTTAAGACACACATAGGAGATCTAAAGGCCCCGCATTGCTTTTATATTTACGGTTGCAAAGCGTTTTCCTTCAATAAACATCGAAATAAGAACGCTTTCCTTAAATTGAACGATTGACCGAGATAGAGATATTTCTAATTTTTCGGTTGACCTCCGCCGCCAAGATTGTAGCACTAGGAAAATAGATAAAACGAACGCAAACAGACTGGAAAAGCAGAGGAAAAGAGCCGAGCTGCCCGATGAATAAGCGGAATATAACAACTAATTGAAATCATTGAATACACTTCAAATATTTAACTTAACCGAGCTCTTTTAGATATTATTTCACAAACTTTGATTGAATCTTTCAACTTTCCTGTAATTAAACATCGATTCATAATATCGTATTACTTACTCATTTTTGACTTTTAAGTGAGTAAATAACATCCGCTGATGTCACAATATTAATGACTTCATCCGAACCTTTGTCTCTTCGCAAAGTAATGTTTTCTTGAGGAATCCCTTCGGGGGGCGCAAAAACGTCTATTTAACCACTATCATTAATAACTTGGACCTCTTTTCGGGGATTACTTGCAAGAAATACGATCGCGGATATTATACTTCATTGGATACAGATATATGAGTACATTAAGGTATCAATATGTAACCTTTTAGTAAATACCAGCTTCATAAATTTATGTGGAAAAAGAACGTTTATTTACAAAGTTCAGTTTACTTCTTGCTCGTAGCGTAAACATATGAATAAGTAAAAGTTGAACATCCACTAGGTATTACATATATTTCCTAGAAACAACGGAGCTCGCAATGATTTATGTAGGTAATCGTTTTCGAATTAATTTTATTCTTGCGTATAAATAACAGCTCCCACGCTATCAATAAATGAACAAAATCTAAATAAAATATTCGACAAAAGAAGAAAGCAAAGTAAAGAAAGAGTTCCAACAGAGCAATATTGCCGACCACCTGCTCCGCTGAGATAGGGATCATAATGTTAATTTAATTAAAGGACTAATCTAAATTGCAGACGACCCAACACTCCGCCGACCATTAAAAGGATATTTCGTCGCCGACACTAAGTTGGGAAAGTCGCTGATTATAAATATCTTGGAAAACAAGTCAGGGGGAGACGATTTACAGTGAAAACATCAAGTAAATACCGAAGTTTGTGGAAGTTTTAATCTGCACGGTATATTTTTTATTCAAATTAGCCAAGTAAATATGTACAAGTATAATAACATTTCTGATGAGGACGGACCGTGTAAACTTAATTTAGTAGAAGACATAAAAGAAGGAATTTTGAATGGTAATAAAAAACATCTTAAGGAATCTGTGAAGGTAGTCTTGAATATAGTGTTTTGAAGAAAGATCTTTAAGAGAATAGCCGTACAATCATAGCTGATGAACAGCAATATTTAATTAAAAGGCAAGTAGGATACTTATCTAAATTGCAGACGGCCGGTTTAAGTTTCATTAAAAGGGGTTCTCCGTCTCTACACAAGGAAGAAAAAGTTTTGCAGCGATAAAGATGCCTTTCGCCTTGAAAGCAGACAAAACTTGTTGGGAGGTGGGTGGAAAACAATTTATTATTTCCTTTGATAGCTAAGAATCTCGAAAGAATTTGCTAATTTTAAATGCTCAATGTACGTTTATTCTTTTTGTAAGTATTTATTTGGTTGTAATATAGTTTGCGTACTTTCTCTCGCTTTTTTTCGTTAATTTAAGTGTCAGCTTTTTGGAAATACTTTCTCTTGTAAGTTGTTAACTTTTGATCGGTTTAGTTTTGGATAAAATAGTATTTCTGCCCGATACCTTGATTCGAATTTGGTAAAATTCGGGTAATTCAATAATGGCCAACGATAATTATATAATGAAGAGACAGAACAGCCGATAACAATTCAAATTGGAGGGAGCGGTCTGCTACAGCAGTGGCCTGCTAGTCCGCCCAAATTATGTTCAATGGATAATTAATCGTTCCTGTTCACTTCAATAACAATGGAGGGCCATATCGGGATAGATCGATCATTATAAAGCTATATTGCACGGATAATATCATTTTAACGACCTTTAAACGACTAATGATGCGATATTTTTTCGTTGTTGACCTTTCAAATTACCTGGGCGACGATGGAACTTTGTTTGTTTTGCCCTTTGTCAGTGAAGCCTCGTTTATTTGTTCCGCTGCTGTAGCCATTTGAGCTTCAGTACTAAATAATGAAGCCCCGGGTACACTGGTTTGTTTTATATACTATTTTACATAAGGTATTAATAATGGTTTGGTTATTTTGACATAGTTTTTTAAATTAAAAAAAATGTAGAACTTCTTCCAAACGTTGCCGATAACCAAATTAACAGCAAAATTATATACCTAAACATTATTAATTATAGCTATTTAAATATTTATATGGCTTTAATAATTAAACCTGGCATTGCTTGAACTTTATGACTTTCTAGCAATTCAATCGTCGAGAGAAACATACTTGAGGGCGGTAGTGTTATTTTAAAGGAACCCCAAAGATAAGGCCGCTCTCAATTAAAATATTCCATTTTATTAAATTAATGAGCAGAGGCAAGTACGTCGAGTACGGGTACTTGAATAAGCTTTTTACTGTGCAAGTATAACGATAATTAATATTGAAAAATGAGTTCTTAAATAATCTAAACCAGAAAAGGTTTAGCGGATAGATAAAGATAAAGAGAAATATAGAGAGAGAAAACATTTCTTTGATTTCGTATTCTATATTTGTTTATACAATCAAAGCGAAATAATCCCTTTGTAAGGCCGGAACAGACCTGCGGGGTGTCTCTAACGAAAACTATTGGCAACGATAAACATACAGGGTTACAAGGAAACTGGGTTTGTCTCATCCTATTTGAATTTCAAATCCGTGTGCAGGTGAGGATACGATTGGGCTCAACTTCCTGTACGGTTTAGATTTACCAACCTCAATTGAATCTAGCGTCGAAACATGCACTGTGTATGTTCTCTTTGATAAAGTAGCTTAACTTATCATACTATATTCAGCAATTTCGATGTTTTTGTCCTGTGTCAAATTCGATTTTTATTACGCTTTTCGCAAACCTTATACGTATTATTAGATTTGCGAAATGCGTAACAAAAATGGACGAAACAATAAGACCATAAAGAATGTTGGATGTTTTAATTTGCAACATAATTTTACAACCTCATTGCTTGATAAACATTTTTGTTCATATTTAAAAAAGTACATTATTTTTGAATCAGAGTTGATCAGAGTATGTAATATCTAAATATACAAACGATAATAAACTTTGTATAGACAAGCTGCGCGCCGCGGTTTCACCCGCGTAGGTTTGGATATTTTTTTATATCCTCCGCTCCTATTTGTTGCAGCGTGATATTAATAGCCTAAAGAATTTTTGGATTAATGGGCTATCTAACGCAAAAATAATTTTTCAAATCGGCCCAGTACTTTCTGAGATTAGCGTGTTCAAAGAAACAAACAAACTCAGCCTTCAGCTTTATATATTAGTATAGATAAAGAAGTCGGTTAATAAAGGTTATAATCAGTTACACATATTCGCGACCACTTAAGTGTAATCTTTAATTTATTGTTGATCAAATTGTAACAATCGGTAAACCTTAAAAAAAATCCTTTTAAAAATTACTGCTTCTTGAATACAACGACAAAATAATTCCTGTTCAATAATAACGTCTTGTATCATGTTGAGGTTATATGGCATTAAAAATCAAGCCCGCAGAGATTGTAGCATCCCTTTTGTCTTACCGGCTTTCACTAACTTGCATGGGAAGGCAATGTAATCATACCGTAGTTTGTTTTTGATTAGATTTGGTTAAGAAGACATGTAGACGTCCCGTGTTCGTTTACGTTAACCCAGAACATACCTATCATTAAAGAAGCCGAAAAGCAAGAAAACAAGCTAAGCTTTTGTTTCGTTGCTAAAAATTAAACCAATAATTCACTCAACACGTCGATAACCTCTTAACCTGAACCGATCATAAAATATGGTTTTCATTATAACATTCCAAATTATGTTTCCTACATTAAATCATATATCAAGGAAGGTATTGTTTGTAGCATATAAAGCTGTAAGCTCCATAAGGGCCACGATTAAATTCTTTATTCCTGAGATAGTAGAGGGGGTAAATTCCTCCACTCGACGTCTACATCCACGGCAATTTTTCACAAGATATATTTGTGGTCGCACGGCATTGTGAGCTGGTACAATATTTAAGTTAATGTATGTCGATAAATAACAGCGTATACTATCATATTTTATTCGAAACATTTTTATTTTTGCCAAGAAATTGAGTAATTCGGTTATCAGTTGGAAAAATTGTGAGAAAGTGTTTTGTTTCGGGCTTCATTTAACATTACTGTTGTAGGAAAATATTGCTGATATAACTTTGAGTAAATCTGTAGTACTTATACACAATATAACAAAAACCAAGGCCTTCAGAAAAGTTAGTAGAAAGCTGTACTAAAATCTGGATGGCTTTTGGTACTAAATGGATTGAGTTGAAAACGGTGGCATACAAACACTCATTTAATCACAAAAGATACTTATATTATAGCCGGAAATACCGGCCACTGCTCATAACTTGTACCAAACCGATAGCCGTATCTCAGCAACCGCTTCAGACCATCTGATTGATGGGTCCAATCTCCACAACTATAGAATTTGTAGGAAGATAGATAACTCTTGTGCGGTTTAAACAGTATATTTGCGGAAGCAAGTCAAAAGATTGTGAGCAAATAGAAACGTTCCTCGACCACACCAAATGTCTTCATGATACATTGACCAAAAATGTCTTGGAGCACGGTCGACACAATAACAGATTGCGAGTCACATCAGTTATATGAGTCAATTTAAAGAGCGAATTCAATCAGTCCAAACAAGCAGAAAATCGAACCCCAAATCATCCAATCGTAGTAAATCTCAAATTCCGAGTACGCAGCTAAGGAGCGGGCCCGGGCCGTCCAAGTCCCTGATTTAAATTGCAGATGCCCCTCGGGAACGAACGCCGACTGCCGCGATATGCTAATCATAGTCAAGCCAAGGATTATCCCTGTTTACACTTAACAAACTCACTTAATTTCGCACCGACCGATGTCTTGCCATATTTGTTGTTCAAAACGTTGAATAGTGGACGGCCTAAATCTGACAGGCGAATTAAGGGATATTAATTTGTTATACTGTTCTGTGGCAGTTTGTAATCTTATTCATAGCTTTATTTTATTCAATTATGATGTTCCTTGAATGTTAACGCATAGTTTTTTATAAGGTAATGTTAATAGTTGATAAGTTTACAGCGGCTTTTGAACAAACAATACGACCACGACCTTTTACTTAATTTTTTTCTGGAAGAATAAAATCATTAGAAAAGGTAGATAATTATTTATGAACAAGTTCATTTTACCCTATAAAACAATACCATAGTACTTATTTAATGCTGCAGTTCAGAACAACTTCTAAAATAACATCACTTGTAATAATGTGCGCTTGTTTACATTTTCTTCATTAATCTCCACAAATTTGATTGAAGTTATCGATATTGCATTATATATAACTGTAAATTGCGTTTTGTAAATAAAAGGCAAAATAATCTGAGAATACAACTTTTCCTTAAACACTATAATGAAACTTGAATATCTACCATTCATGAATATTGGTAAGAATATTGGAAGAGCAGAAGTTATAGTTTGAATATATTATAAGAGACAAAGTTAGGTAGGTCTTGAACTTCGGTTCCAAGAAATATTCTGTTGGCGAACACCTTAAATAACATTATTTTTATTTCCATTAAACATTTAACGTGTCGGGTAAATAACTAGACCAAGCAATAAGTACGCTTGAGGCGTCGTAAAGTCGATCTGAGGTGGCACTAATACGAATTTATGTCGATGGACCCACGGAGGCGCTCTGCTCGATATCGATTCGCCTTGAGCCTATAAATGTTTCAATTTTAGAACCGCCCATTTTATGTTAACCATGCTATATTTTATTATAGTGCACAAAAAATCTTATTTATATTTTTTTCGCGGTACGCCCAGATTGGTACGATACATATTGGGTGCGAAATACTGTAATACAGTAAATTATATAGTTTCAGTTCGTTTTAAATGGTAGGAAATATAGGAATATATCTATTATACTATGTTATCGCAAGCTATGGGACGAAGTAAATTACTTAGCAAGGCAATAACTCCTAACAACTCGAAAAATGCTGCAAACGCGTTAAAGTTTAGTTCAATTTTATTTGGGTACGTATCTTCTTTTCCCTTGTATGTATAATGGAATTAGGACTACGATTAAGTCATATTTTACGAGCTCCAGATGACGCCGAAGAAAATTCTGTCAAATGTTGGCGTTGACATATAAGGGGCAAATAAGCTCTCTGGTACCGTTTAACTTATATATCGAATTTAGGGAGGAAATCTCTAAAATTTACATGAGAAAGCATCGCGGAAAGAGGGCTGCGTTCCTAAAGATGTCTCGGGACTCGCTGTCTTCTAACAAGGGACGGGAATGTTTGAGGTATCCAACGCAAGCACGCGGAATACGACTGGAATATTTGATTGAAATCGTGAACGTGTTTAATATCGAATTTTTTCTTAATTATATTTTTTGGGTCTAAATGTAAATACAGATATCGTGGCAGGGTGTATAAGGGCATACGTGACATTATTAAGTAGATAGGCCACTTATTTTTAAGCTTTTCACTACAGACGTAATAATGGTAAACAGAGTGCGATATTTTCCGGGCGTTCATAATTTGATGAAATCAAGCCTGACCAAAACTAATTTAGTAATGAAATAAAACTTTTTCTATGAACCCACATTGTTAACAAACAAGATTAAACAAGGCCCCCTCAGCTGACATTAAAAGATAAATACGGTGGCGGGAGCCCCACGTTGGGCGCCAAAGTTCGCGATATGTGGCCTGCCACATGAGTAGTAATTAACACCGCCTCGCGAGCACTCCTCCTCGCCCCGCACGCACCCCTAGCGCCCGACCCCCGCCCTCAGCCTGCCACCCTCCAACACTCACTGGGGCACACCGATTGAATTAAACTTCGGCACGGTTGTTGTGGTTCGGATCCGAGGTTGGTTTTGTCGCCCGCGTTTCGTGCAGCTGCGATTAAACTAGCAATACTTGTCCGGCATTTATTAGTTTTGCTGGCAACCTTTTGGGACGCAAAAAGTGATATTAGCAGCAATTTGTAATAATTAAGAAAGTTATTGATAGATAATGTAAATTATATGTCATAGTTTGGCAAAGTTTTTCGCATGGTCCATCCATCACTGGCTTTTGGTGAATAGAAAATGAGTTTCATTTTGATTTATTTATTATTTAAAGGTACATCAACAGCTTTTATATATACAAATCTTAAGTACTCAGGTTTTAACGAATGATTACCGTGGCATGTAATAAAAATTTTATTTATTGTCTAGATACCTAACACAGCTCAAACTTTAGCTCTAATGAGGTGACGACAAGACACTAACAATACAACTCAATTAAAAAAAAAGTGTTCCCTTTCCATGCAGACCATACAGAGCATGAGCTCAATGTCAACAGTTATAAAGTTTTTCTCTCCGTACAATAAGTCTTCGAAACAAGAAGTGTAGAGCACTAGGCAGCGGGGGAGGGTTTTGCCCCACCTAGAAGCACAATTAGCGAGCGCGACTCAACACGACTTGAGTTTTAACAACGCCGAGCCGAGCACTCGGCATCATTCACATGAGATGAGCCGGGCTCTGCCTTGCGGGATTTCCTACACATGCGTTAAAGGAACTGTAACTATATTTGTTTTAAGTGGGTTTTCAGGTAACGAACGTGTTTAGTGTAAGGACTCGATTCCTCGTGTTTCTGTTTGAACTGAGTACTGTTTATGTGACAGGTGCTCGAAGCAGGCGTGCATTTATTTTGTTTTAATTATTTTTATTTATTGATTGCGTCATCATTATCAAGTTTTATTATTTCATTTAAATTATAATCTGTTGTGTTTTTAGTACAAACTTGTATTTTCTCAAACATTGAGACGATTTAAATTAATACTACAAATTCATAAGTTAAACTCAAGTCGCATGTTATTTTAACGAAAAGTGACAAATATTTGTAGCACGTAATTACATTAAAACAGTTTGTTAGGCAATTAAGCAGATAACGGGAGATACATAACCTCCACGAAAGCTCTAAATCTCACTGGGTAATTAACACTGGCTGTGCTAACAACGCTTGAAACTGTATTTATTGTGTCGTTCTATATTTATATAATGCTAAATAGTACTTAATATCACTGAAAACTTTAGAAACAATACATTTCTAAGATCTACTGGCCGTAAGTGGGCGAAAAGTCTTCGGTTCAATTCCCAAGTCGGGCAGTTTTATTGTGTTTTTCTGTAAGAAAATTTTCATTAGGAGCCCAAAGTTTGGAATTGAACCCAATAAAAGGCATAAACTCTCCCCAAACTCCATGGGGCTGCATACCGGCTTAGGGGAAATAAGGTTGTAGGTCAGTTGATAGAGATGCAAAATTTTCTTTTATTTCATTTTATCATTTAACTAGCTGGTTGCTTTCGATATGTTTTTTTTTTATATGCTCTGCTCTTATTGGTCTCAGCGTAAAGTTATATAACCTATCATTACCTAAATTAATAATAGTAATGTCATCATTTCAGAATTTAATGCGTGCATGAATTGAGGAAATGCCATTACGCTTGTTTCTGGCTACAACGATATTATCACCCAGTGAATCTTTACGACTATTCAGTGAAACACTTCTAATAATTGATAAATAATTATTATTGAAGTTCAAAATATATCAGTTATATTTTTTCTGGGAACAGTCATGTTTCCGGGAAAGGGTAAAATGTACTCCAAATATTATAATATTTACATTATATTTGGAGTGGCATGGTGTTTCATTTCAACTGATATCATCATCAGCCTCTACTCGTCTATTGCTGGACATAGGCCTCCTATCAACTTATATACATCATATTAACTTATCGGTGAAGATTAATCGCGAATAGACGTAATTAAAAGTAAGTTATATTGAGTCTCGTTCACTATTCTTCAATGGATTGATATTGAAATTTGTTGAACGCAATATTTTTCAGTTAAAACATGTCACATCAACAAACTAATAATTGGTTTAAAAGTTATTTCAAACTCAGTTACTGGTATGAACATACAAATAAAACTGAGCCTGCAGTCGAAGCCACATTGTACAACTCTCACATGAATATCTGTGGTTATGTGTGTAGAATACCTAGGTACATATTTGAATACCCTTATAGAAGGGAAAGTCTTAATAAAACTTTAATAAAAAGCGTATATTACGCGTCCACTTTACCAATGATTTTTATTGGATTTGTGGTATTTTTCTCATCATCATCATAGCGTTAATCCCAGTCGCATCCGAAGTCTTTTCAGCTTTGGAGTCTGGGGTCCGCTTTACCAGTCTAACTGCTGAAATGGCTAAACTTCGACATTTTCCGTAAAGCGACTGCCGTCTGACCTCCACAACCCGAAGGCGACATCGAAGCATTGCAGTTAGACCAATTGTTGGACTTTTGAGGACTCCAACAACCCGTAACGACTGCCACTAGATGTTTGTATGGCAACCGGGACCAACGGCTTAACGTGCTTTCCGAGGCACGACCAGACCAGTGCAAGTATTCATATTCATGCATACAAATACTTGTACTATGCGGGGATCGAACCCGCGCCACCTTGCGTAGCGGCCGCGTCCGCTACCGCTACGCCACGGAGGCTGTCTTGGGGTATTTTTCTATGTTCTTTATATCGTTTATTTCCTCTATCTAACACAACTTTAACAACGTCTTTGTTTAGCTTATACTAATAGTTTTTTTTTTGCAAGTATATTATTCTCAACTTCTAAATTCGTTTAACTCCATGATCTTATTGAGCCTATAACGTTCAAATGACGAAATATGAAAGGAGTAAAAGTTGGCACATTCAGATATACACGAAGATTTACAGCTAACAAAAGTTCATTAATCGTCGACGACAACGTCTGACTGTAAGGTAGCCATACAAGTGCTGCAGTACGAGTGTCGAACATGTGTGTGGCGCACTCTACTGCTCTCTGGGACTCTGCAGCACTCTAAACTCCTCTATAAGCCTCTCTCATTCCCTGTTACTCGCTCATTTCAGCTTTAGTATTAAGAATAGGCTCCTCTCTTTTCAACTTGACTTCACTTTGAACTTTATCTATCTCGATGTCTCTGTTGTTACGATGTACTTTTGTCTTGTCAATGGCAGTGAAATAGATTCTCTGTTGAACGATGAAATTTATTTTTGATATTTGGATACGTTTCTTTATTTATCCATACTACTTAATATTATAAATGCGAAAGTACCTCTGTCTGTCTGTCTGTCTGTCCGGCTTTCACGCCAAAACTACTGAACCGATTGTAATGAAATTTGGTACACAGATAGTCTAGAACCTGAGAAAGGATATAGGCTATAAAATATCCCGCTATGACCAATAGGAGCAGAGCAGGAACAAAAAATGTTGCGAAAAGGGGAGCAAACGCGGATGTACTACATATTGCTCCCATTATTTTAACAGGCGCTTATTTTATATCAACTGAGCTCATTCGGCTAGAAGCTTAAGCGGGTGAAACCGCGGGGCACAACTAGTACTTAATGAAATATTCGCACGATTTTCAAATAGCTGAAGCCTTCCTCAATTTGTCAGAAAGAGTGCTTAGAACAACTTATCAAAGTTTTATCTTTGAAGGCTATTTTCGAATTATTGCGACACTAATACGCGGCAATTGATTTTAATACATAAAGATGTAAATAAATTTCTTTCAGCCTGTATATGTCAGAGGTGCAAATAGCACGAACTATATTTATTCACACGTAATGTACTCGTAAAATGTATGTAACGGGCGATTTAGCGTAAAGAAGTGTCGTATAAAAAAGTGCGTATCATAAAGGGAATCTCGTTTAGTATTAACATCGAGATAGCAAAGCGCTGCGAGGAAAATCCGCCCACCTTGTGTAAAAGTTAATAGCAGTAGTAGTGGTGGTAGATGCTGAGGGGTTTTCCCAAGATGTCCATAGCAAGTACTACGCGATCTGCTCGGAGTACTCGCGGCATTCAAATCGCCGTTTTAGCATACAATATTTGAGCAGGAGTCTGGAATTTTCATCGGGTATGGGTGTACATGTGGCGCTCTGCCCTGGTAACAAGCAAATAGAACTTCGATAGCGAACTGCTTCCAAAAGGGTTTGTTTGTGGATGCCACTCACGCATTCCGATCTCTTGGTTACGAGTGTTTACAATTAGTTCATATCGACTAAAGTTTGATTACGTATAAGATTTCATGTGTATTGTACTCGGTGTTTAAGGATGAGTTGTTTCCGAAATATTTGGACTATCGTATCTAGTAAAATATGTGTATTGTAACATTTCTGCTATGATTAATATATCTATTAAAGACGCGGCTGGATTATTGGCGTTTGTGTTGAGCTCATAAAACTATTGTAAGACTCTTTGTATACTCACGTCTTTGTGGTCGTGAGAAATTACGGCTTGTCCACCGTATGCAGGCACGGTTCGTTTATGTAGTATGAATCACTCTGAAAGCTTGTTGAGGCACACGTTTAATCTATGTGGCTTATACGTTTCTATGTTGTGACGTAAAGAAACCATGCCGTGTACAAAATGCCTTAAAGTTGGTAGCTAATGAAGAATACAAACAAAACACAAATATTTTCCTTTTTCCGTTAACCTCCTTCGACATGGGGCGACTTAAGCATACGTAACTACGTACCCCTTTCTCTCTAGCTCGCCTATTTAACTATTAAACCAGCCCGCCCCACGAACTAACGTATTCATGACTTGGAGAATACCACCCCCTATTTTACGAGCGGTGGTCGCAGTGAATCGGAAAGGTTACCTATTCGGACCCCGGCCTATGTGAAATATCACGCTACCATATGCTACGTAATTTGAGGGATCCATGAAAGGTTTGTCCTTAAGTCGACGTTATTGTTCTACATAAAGTTACAGAGGAACTTGAGTACATTGTTTTCTATTGAAGGTGAAAAAGGGGCGAATCGTTCGAAGTTTGCAGAAAACCACAAAACTAGTCACGCAACTCTATAAATGTTGCAAAAACACTTTAGTTCAATTTGTTTATGAATAAAACTCAAAGGGAGATCGGAACATTAAAATTCCGCGATTGTTTGCATCCGAATGTTCCAGTTGACGCACGGATGAACTCGGTGTGCAAAAATCGCACGCGGACAGCAGGCACTCACGCTGCGACCCTTTCCCAGCATCCCTCGTCCACCTCGTTACGCGATATCCGTTTTCGACCTTTAATATTTATATTTGGAACGAGCTGTCGGCCAATTAGGTGACTCTGAATTCAAATTGGCAGTTCATGTTGACAGTTACCAGGTGGCAGTCGCGAATGGCGCACGTCTCGATAATCGAAATTTATATGAACGCCTCTTGACATTTAATGACCTCCTTTGAAGTGTTAGAAAATGGTCGTAAAGCTATTTTAGAAACCGACATAGCGATTACTGCGAGTGTTTGTGTTGAAATTAATGTTTCAGTAAGAAACCGCAAACTGATGGCAATAAAAGTGCTAATTTTGCGTGAAGTTAATAATGAACGCGGAATGCTGATAAACAATCCAATCAGAACGCTTTATCTTAGACATTGACTGAGAATAAATGTAAATAATTGCTAATATTTAAATCGTACCTCGTTTAATATTAAAAGAAACAACAACAGGATGGTATTAATAAAAAGCGAGAGGTCGGTACAGACGACATCTGTCTACGGTTGAATTTATCTCGGGACAAATTGCAACGCCCGAGTCGGCGCACTGGTGTTCTGCTATCCTTTGTACAAATGAGACACACAACAGCGCAATGGTTTCGCTAAATTAATATGTTTACACTATCTTAAATTCTACAAATTGGATCTGAGTCAGGAAATGAGACAAGATTCATGAACCGCGCGTATGGCGAATACACTGACTTATATACCTGTTTCAAGTGAAACCTTTTGATCTTTCGCTTGCACGTTCAACAATTGATCAACAAATCGTTTTTCCGTGTAAGTAGCGCCAAGGATTCATTTATTGCCTCTTGGTATCCCGTGTCCCCGAAGGGAGAATACGTGTACGTAATACTTGAATGTAGGCGAGTTGTTATAACTAAGCGTGTTTTTTAATCCAGAAATTTCCACGACGGTTCGAAAGCAAAAGTATTTTGACTATGTGGGACTGTGGCCCAAAGTACTAGAACAAAAATAACAGGTTTGTTTGACGCGGGACAAACAAATATTGAGTTTCTTAATTGAAAACAAGGACAAGAAATGAACAATTCCTTTAAAACAAGTAAGTTATTTTCAATGTCCTGATCAAAGCGTCATTTCTTATTAAAACATCAGAACCACAGCCTGTACTGCAAACAAGGTATAAAGTCACAAGACGACAACTTGACAAAATTTATCCCAACAACTCGGTTTGTTTAAACGTTAATTATCGTTTTATTTATGTTGGAAATATTCTAATTTACCCCGAGAGCTAATACCCGAGCTGTTCGCCGAGACGAGACAAGACGGCGCCCGTCCCGCCATCTGACAGGTGTCTTACGCGTGGTCGGATTTATCTTGAGATAAATTGCTACGAGCTCTGTTTTCTACTATCGTGTGGACCTTGCACGTCACGAGGATTACACCACGATTTAAATCTGTAAGTTATCGCATTAGTTTAGTTTGTGTGACTTTGTCTAACCGTCTAACGTGGTATTTAAGATTTAAGGTATTTGTTCTGAACATATCTGGGGGAGAAAGCCGAATCCTAATATAGAGTTCAATTGAGCATAGTTTTCGATCATGACTTCTTTCAGTTTTTTTGCAGATATAGATTAGATACAGAACAACCTGCTAGTCGCATCATTTTTTTACTCGCAAGCAATGAAGGCAAATGTTATTTTAAGAACAGACTGCGTCATTTACGCCTTATACGCAATGAGGGACACAGTGGGCAGGTCGCCCTAAACTCCTTTGTTTTAAATATGCATCGCGCCGTCTCTACTCTCGAAAGTGTCTCAAAAGTGCTCCGGCGCTTTTATTAATATTTAAGAAAGGAACTCCAATCGAGGCGCAATTTCTTTGCAGCGTATGTTATTTTCATACCTTTTTTATGACAAGACGTTTTACGTAGAGGTGAGGGAGATATTGGGGCAATTACTTTAAAGATAGTAAACGTTAGATCTGCTCATTGCAAACTAGAATATGAGCAGCAGTTAAGATAGAGATAGATCATTAAATGTGGAGCTAGTTATTAAAACTCATCTGGCATAGCTTACCATATCATCGTAATGAATGTTCCAGATGGATAATTAGAGAGTCAATTTAATATAAAATTGCCCTTTCTAAATGAAAATTGTCATTTCTAAATTTAGGAACCAAGGAAAGTGTTTTAAAAGTAATTACTCACTAGACTAGAAAATGGAACTTTGGATTAGATAGAAGTGTAAGTGTAACATAAAGTGTTATAGTAAAGTTACAGTATTGGAAACTAAAAGGTAAATAAATAAACTCATTTTCACAATGACGTCATTTTAAAACAACTTCATAATATAAACATGACGTGCAAAGGTAATATAATAACACGAACAAGATAAAACTCAATTAAACCGATATCCAGTCAATTAAAATCAGAATCTGTGATTATTATTGACGTGTCAACGTAAATTGTGTTTGCGATCCACTTGTTTGCATGACGGGCATTTTAAAATTAAAACTTTAATATCTAAAGTATTACTTAATTTTGGTTTTTAATTAGCTTTGTTTCGGTGTTGATCGAAAGGTGAAATTAAAAGCTACATTTTAGTTTGCTTCAATGGTAAATTTTAATAGAACTAAGTTGATAGTGATGATAGATATTTCATTATGAACATCTAATGCTGAACACAGCATCAGCTTCTTCAGTATTCTTCATTTAATCATTACAGTAGGTAAAAGAAGATATTCACACACACAGTACGATATTGATATTTTACCTTTAGGCAATCATGTGGTTGCTTACAATAACCCTAGAGCGAAAATAGAAAAAGACATTTACATTTTATCAATATAACGGTTAAAAAGAAGTCTTCATTAAAATTCGACTGAAACGCCTACGAACTTAAGCAGACAACTGTTTGAAACAGAAATAATTAAGTACATAGCAACATATGATCGTAGGGGTGTTATGTGTCGTCTTATTGTCAGTCCATAATGAGACATTCAGGATGCACGAGAGTTCCTGTCTGGCTGCTCGTATTGTTGTACTTTCGTCTTTATTGTTTGAATAATTATTTTTGTTCCTACAAAAGGGGTATAAGCAAAGGTGGTGCTAGAAAGAAGACTGAGAAAACCTTGGAGGGATTTGTCTAATTGAAATGCGAGTATTTAAAGATAGAGGTTTCCATTTACATTAATCTGAACAAAAGCAAATCTTTCACTGTTGTTATTCCATTTTAATTCAAATTCACTCACCTCACTTGAAATCAAATGAATAATCAGTTCACCTCCCTTAAAGACTCTTCATTAAGTACGAAGTAATTTTCAGTTACACCAAAAATATTAACGTTCATGTCATTGTCGTAGCGTACGAATTCTGAATTTAATTAATACAATGACTTGGTGAAATGGTGGTTATATGCAAACCTAAGTTGAGCGAGAAATTATACAATTAATTAAATCTTGTAACATTGTTTTGAATGCCGTGGTGACTACCTTATGTACCATATTTACATGAAAACGCGATGTTTTCTAATATTCATAACATGTTTGCGCGTTCCTAACTGCTGTATTTTTGAATGACGTCGCGAGTTAATATGGATTTTGAACGTAGGCATTATGACTGACAGTCGGGAAATTATTTTGCGTTATAGTTGATATTAGTTACTACAGCTGTTAGTAGTATATGTGGAAAAAAATAAATAGAAAGCTGTAAGTAGTTTTTTTAGTGACTAAAATGAGATACACAATAGATAATAACCCGAGATGTCTTCTGATAGGGATGTATGGAAGAAAAAGACATGTTGCGCCGACCCCAAATAAATTGGGATAAGGGCAGGAGAATGATGATGATGATGAGTTTAGCCAGCAGCAAAACACCAGCACCTACCTATATTCCAATCATCAGCATCCACGATACAGGAGTAATTCCTAGTGTGCGGCAACGTAGGTATATTTAAACGCACTTCCAGTTATGGTAATCAAAATAAACGATCTCCATTTCATTCACTAAATTATGTACAACCTAAAAGCAAGTAATTAGGCAGGTGCAAGAAAAAAAGCCACAAAGGCCATCAAAATAGACCATTAAATATAGTACCGTAAGCTAATGCGGTAATGCAAGTAGTGTACAGAGTAGCGAAGCCAACCTGCCTAGAGTAGCGAAAGATGCAATCTGCATACATTAGCCTAACGTCCCTTAGTTTTGACACCTGCTCTCAGTTTGTATGAAAATATGGCTGCTAGATGGATGGCGCAAACATGTCAAGAGTAAAGGCAGTTGTTTCAAAGTTGTGAGAGTCGCCTGAAGAATGTATTGTTTCACTCTCTCGCGAGTCGGACTGCGAAAGCTTTTAACTAAGTGTTAAATTGTTGTTTGTTAGTTGTTTGGGAACATTATGGATAGGTATGTTAGCACATGCTACGACTGGTGGAGATTCGAGATCTAAGATCTTCATTGGAAATAAAAATAAATTACAGCTGTAACAAGATTTGAAGAACTTTTATAAATGGTTAATTTCATAAAAATCTATTATATCCATGAACTGCTATGGAACCTATTGTTGGCTAATGTATATTTTGTCGTGTAAAATGTATGTTTTCGTTATATTTTCTGGTATACAAAATACAATGAAAATCATAAATTATAAATAAAATTTAAAACAGTGAAATCTCGTATTTTACTTGTTTTATTTTTAATATTAATTGATTATTTATTATTTTAATACCATACGCAAAATACGCGCTTGGAAATGGAGTTGCGGACACCGGCCGTCGTACAACATAAAACAGGGTATTTTAATTACAATATAATTAGGATTAGTAGTGAAGTGAAAGCCATATTCATATTGTTAGCACCCAACCTACGTAGAAGACCTAAAATACAGCAACTTATTATAGAGCATCTAAATTACAAGTTATTACGAGTCCAACATTGTGTATGTAGTACACAATTTGCGGTGACATTATGACTGCGCTGAAGCTGCAACCTACCATAAACTAGTACCCCACTGAAGCAAACACCTTAAATACTTAACAGCTCAGTTACCGAGTCAAGTTTAAATGCTCGCCCAGGTCGAGAGGGCTGTCACGTCACGGCACATTTTAATAATGCACCCGTTCGTTTAGTATGAAAATTAGCTGGTGTGTGGCTGCCTTGCTCGCCTGTCGCGTATTTTATTGATGGTGCGACTACAGTGTTGGTGTAGACACCTCTATCGGGCTTCGGTAATTAATGCGACGCTTCGCCTTCACTGCAAATGCAGTTGGCTTTGACGATTTTTAATGTGATTGCCAAATGGCTCGTGGGAACCCGCCTTTGAACGTTAACGTGAAGGAAACGTAGCAAATAAATCTGGTTATAGGAAGGTATGGTAAAATTTTATATTTCTCTAAGCGTTTAATGTGTCTAACATGGTTGTATAATAATTTATAGGTACTTTGTAATATTTAAAAGAGAAGAGAAATTCATGCTTTGTAAGTTTGTTACGCTTTGCGCTAAAACGGCTACATGGATTTGGGTGAAATTTTACACATAGGTAACTTAGTTGTATAATAATTTATAGGTACTTTGTAATATTTAAAAGAGAAAAGAAATTTATTTTTTGTAAGTTTGTTACGCTTTGCGCTAAATGGCTACATGGATTCGGAAGCAATTTTACACAGGATAGACAGATTATTTGATTATCTTATCCTGATATTATCACAGGGTCGAAGCTTATGCGGCTAAAGCCCCGAGGTTCAGCATATTTTTAATGATATAATAAAGAATAAACATTTATTAGACTTGCACTTGGTTAAAAATACAAGGAATAGCATGCAGTTAGACACAGCAAATGAGCTCGATAAACTAGTTCGATAAAATAGTTCGAATTAACAGCGGGTCCCAAATTAGGCACAGCCTGTATCTTGGTGACCACAACACTACACATTATCACTGATAATAACTACTATTTACGGTCACCAAAGGATAAATTATCCAGGGTTGGATACATTGTTATAATATTAAACAGATATGATATGCTCTAACAAATTAACCAAAATAAATGTGCCGACGGAGCAGCAGCACACACATGCAATTTTTTTATTCTGCGTACATTTCACACGTTGGCACAGTGTGAGTGAGCGCAATCTAAAGCATAGAGAAGAAAAAGATGGCTAGTGTTTGTCGTTTGCGCTTAAATAGAATCGACGAAAACTAAAGCGACTTGCTGGACTTACCTCCTTTTGTACGCTTCATTTTCAGTGCGCTAGTGACGTATCTACCTTAGTTTAATATTATATCAATGGTCGGATATATGTAAGTGATGATGATGATGATGTCCCCGACCTATTTCGGCCACGGCGACCATTTCGACTCCTAGCCGATGATTTGGCGCTCATGCGCCCGAAGCTGGCTTATATGTATGTAGTTGAAGTATAGTAAGAAACCGATGGATCTTTTCAAATAAAATTTAATTTAATTATATAACTGTTCATTTAAAAATAAATAATATAATTATTGAACAAATCCTTCATTTAAAAAAATAATTTAATAAAAAAGTGTTCATTTAAAAAGAAATCATTTATTACCTATTTAATAGTCTTCACTTAAAAAAAATAATTTTGCAAACATTTCATTTATCACATGAAATATCATTAGACATCATTCATCGGTTGCTTACAAAACTTTAACTATATCCGACGACCTGAAAAGTAATTCCGTAATCCATACTAATATTATAAATGCGAAAGTAACTCTGTCTGTCTGTCTGTCTGTTACGATTTCCCGCTTAAACCTCTCAACCGATTTTGATGAAATTTGGCACAGACAATCTTTAGACCCTGAGAAAGGACATAGGCTACCTTTTATCCCGGAAAAATTTTATATTCCCGAGGGATATCTAAAAAGCGCGATATAACCGAACTCCACGCAGGCGAAGCCGTGGGCGGAAAGCTAGTATAAAATATTCACAACTAGCTTTCTGCCCGCGGCTTCGCCCGCGTGAAATTCGGTAATATCGCGCTTTTTAGATTTCCCTCGGGAATATGATTTTTTTTTTCAATAAAAGGTAGCCTATGTCCTTTCTCAGGGTCTAAAGATTGTCTTTGCAGAATTTCATCAAAATCGGTCGAGAGGTTTAAGCGGGAAAGCGTAATAGACAGAGTATGGACCTATAAATTCGTAGTCTGATCGGCGACAAGAGTTAAATGTAGGGTATGTTCAAGAATTTTTTGACAGTTTTATACTGAGATTATAGGGGGAGGCGGGGTACATTGATACAAGGGGCACATAGATACGGTCAATATTCGTCGAAAACAAAACGCGTTAGAAGAGCCATACGCCACCGATAAGGAGGTATATAGTAATGCCTACACGCACACTAGCGCAGAGCAACGTTCACTCGACGACTAGCGACTAGCACGTAAAAAACTGTTTCTGATATTCGCAACAAAATTTTCGTACTTTTCTTTCGGATGTAATTCTTCTAATTTATTTAGTGTTACCTGTGTTATATTAAGACATTTGGTAAGTACATATCTGTCATCACATTAAATAGACTTAAATTATTTAATTATTTATTGCTTTAATTTTTATAAAATGTTGAATTCGATTGTAGTAGGCAGGGGCACATAGATACAAGTGGTCTTGGGGCACATTGATACCCCAATATTTTGGTAAATATACATGTATGTGAGACTTAGGTAATATATTTTATTTTCTTTGTAGAAAAATGGTTTGAACATTTAAATGCAAGATGAATAGAAGTTCCATCAATGAAATTTCCGTGGCTTCTGCGATATCTGATGTGTTGGAAGAAAAATTATCAATAGCAAAAGCAGCGAATAAATATAATTTTAAAAAATCAATAAATAAAGGTCAGAAAAATCAATAAAACTTGTTTAATTTATAGGAATATTTCTATGAACCAAAGTACCAGTGTATGTACCAATGTACCCCGCATGTGGGGTACATTGATACAAATTTCATTTTTTAGTAAATAGGCTCTAATACGTTTTGTGATTCAATCTATCGGTTAATTTGTATGTAACAAGTTAACTGAATATATATTGAATATATTATGTTTATTAAATTGGATGTAACTATCAATAGATCGTCTTTTATTGGGTCTAAGTAAAAACTGTATCAAGGTGCCCCACTTCCCCCTACACTTTTTAAAATTGCGAGAATTGCCATAACTCTTTTAGCGATTGTGCATCCTAACACTTAAATATATTCATAAAATAGTAATAATTCCGTTTTTTTCAAACAGGTAACTTAATCTATTCCTTAAACCAAAATTACCTATCTGTCTTACCCGATTTACAAAGGATTTCAATCTTCTGAGTTAGATGTCACTTAACAGATTGAAGTCCCTCAGTGAACATTGTTCCGTTAGACAAAAAATAATTAATCAATCAATCTACTAAGCCCGAAGTCCCCTGCTGCACATAGGCCTCAGCCAAATTACTTCATAACTCTCGGGAATTCCAAATCTCGTTCTACTTACAATATATATATGACGGCGCGTGACTGGTTAATTTTGAATATTGTGATCAGTTGTCTCGTATCAGTATCAATTGACCGTAAATTACTCTACTATTTTTTGAAGTCGATTAATCGGTCGGTATTCGGATAAATTATGATTTTTATTAAGAGCGGTTAACACCATACTTAAACTCAGTGGCTCAGTGACTCAGTGGCTCGCTTGTCAATACAGTTAAAATAATAAGAATCGAACATCACACTATAGTTATTGTTCAACGTTTTCTCGAAATACCGCCCACAATAGATGCTCATGCGGATGAGAAGACACCTCAACTATCCGGAATTTCAGCCCCGCCTTCCTGACGGTTTACCCCGTCATATATATATATATATATATATATATATATATATATGACATAAGTGATGATATAAGCATATGTCATCATCTGCCCGGCCGCTTTCAAATTAATACGGTGTTAGCTTCCAGTCTAAACAGATGCAGATAAGCTAATTGTGGTAGCATTTTACATGGAAATATTGCCTATCTCGTCTCTACAATCCAGTTACTGGTTAATGTGTGGTGTGGTGTGTGTGTTAATGTATTGTGTATGTATAGTATACAGATATTATATAAAATGGAATGCTGAAATAATGTACATTATGAAAGCAGTTTGTTCAGAATCGTTTACTGAATCGATTTCTTTAATTTTGAATACCTATGTACTGTCATAGTTGTTGGATTGAATTGAATTTAAATTTTGGCTTGTTGTAAGCTAGACCCCTATTCGAGTGCGTGGTTTATGACAGATGACGAGATGTATCAAAATCAAAAGTCATTCAAATTAGGCTGAGAATCAGCACTTTTTAAACGTCAATGATATATGACAGTACGTAGGAACACGAGGAATTTCTCCTGTGTTGTGCTCGCCTATTAATTATACATTTAAACGCACATACACAAACAGTTGTAGTTTGTGCTATTAAATATTGTATATTATAAATATTGTTTGTCTGTTTAACGTTGTTTAAATGAATAATAATTGAGTACAATTATAAATTACGAAAGTTTATTCATGCATTTTTTTATCTGTACCTATAAATGAATTAGTTTTCCTTATGTGTTAGTGAAACCGCAGGGAAATAAATACTATATATATAGTATATAAAAGAAAGCGTTTTTGTATTGAAAATAAATAAATGGTCTCAGATAATAATAATAATAATATATTTATATTGCTTAAAACATGGTATAAAAGGTCTTACATACAAAAATGAGATCACTCATGTTTAGCTTAAAAATAAAGCATGCAAAAATGTTTAGCACAAGCAAGTGCAAGCGTTGCGTGTGCATATTGTCAACGTTAGTGTTCTAAATAGTCCTTAATACTATAGAAATTATATTCATTCAACCACTTATGCAATTTAAATTTAAATATTCTAGAATTTAATTCTTTCAATGTCTTTGGTAACTTATTATACACACGTACACACATAGCTACACAGTTTTTATTATATTTAGTACACCTAGGCAGTTCGTCAAGTACAAGCGTATATTGGTCACGCCGACTTCGCGAACATACCTCTTCTGCTGTTTTAAATAATTCTTGGTGTTTCTTTACAAACATACACAACTCATAAATATATAATGACGGCAACGGTAGCAAACCAAGCCTCTTAAATATTGGTTTACATGATTCATCGGATGGGATCCCGTATAAGGCGCGTATACACTTTTTTTGTGCGATAAATGCCCTGTTGTGTTCCGTACTATTTCCCCATGTTATAAGTCCATACCTCAAAGAGGACTCAACGTAAGCTCGATAAGACATTACGGCTATTTTTATATTAGTTACACGTTTAATTTTTCTAAGGGCATATACAAATTTATTTATTTTATTGCACACGTACTGAACCTGCGCCTTCCAGTCTAAATATTCATCTAATACTATACCTAAAAATTTGGTTTGTTCTACGTGTGTTATTTTACGTATATCCATTTTAAAATTAAATTTATTATTATAATATTTGTTAAATTGTATGTATACGGATTTGTCAAGATTTATAGATAAATTATTATTATTCAGCCAATTAATTAGAATGTCAATAGTATTATTTATGTCAGTTTCATGGTCATTAATTGAATTATATTTTTTGTCAGCAGTTACAATTATAGAAATGTCATCGGCGAAAAGAAAACATTTGTGTTTAGTTATGTCAACTATATCATTTATATAGAGAAGAAATAAGATGGGACCCAATATGCTACCTTGGGGCACACCGCGTTTTACACATTGATATTCAGACGTATGCATTATCATGTCTCTATTTTCGTTCAGTCTAGTAACAGCGACACTCTGTTGTCTATCACTTAGGTACGACGAAATCCATTGGTGTGGCAATCCTCTAATCCCAAGAGCTTCTAGTTTTTGTAATAAGTTGGCATGTGTAACAAGATCGAATGCCTTCGATAAGTCAAAGAAAAGCCCCGTGACAAACTGATTTTTGTTTAAACTGCTCAGTATTGTTTTTAAGAGTGAGAATGTGGCTAGTGATGTGGATTTACCTTTTTGAAATCCATATTGTTGTTTTCTTATAATGTTAAACTTACTGCAGTAATTTATTAATCTGTGATACATACATTTCTCGTATATTTTTGAGATGATGGGTATTAATGTAATAGGGCGATAATTGTTCACGTCACGTTTATCACCCTTTTTGAACAATGGTTTAACGATGGATAGTTTTAGTGCTTTTGGGAATACTCCTTGTGAAAATGATAAGTTGATCAAATATGTCAATACTGTACTTATTTCATTAATACATATCTTAATGATTCTGGTATTAAGTTCGTCATAGCCTTCAGCCTTGGTGTTGTTCAACGATATTATCTGTTGCCTCACCTCACTTTCAGACATAGGAGAGAGGAACATCGAGTTAACAATTACGTTTTCATTGAGACAACTATTTATTTGACCCTGTGTAGGGATACAGTTAATGAAATGGTTGTTGAAGGCAGAAGTTATTTGCGCTGGTTTTGTTAGAACAGTATTGTCGACCTGTAAAGATTCAATATTCTGGATTTCCGTATTTTGGATTTCGTTTTTTATGACTGACCAAGTGGCTTTACATTTGTTTTTATGGTTGTGCATAAATTTGATGTTAGCATTCCGTTTAGCATTATATATGCAATTTTGAAGTATTTTAGAATACGTGATGTATTTGTTCTTGTTGATTCTATTTTTATTTTTGTAATATTTATATCGTAAGGAGCGTTTAGTCCTAGAACATAGTTTAAGACCCTTAGTTATCCAAGTTTGTTTGATTTTATTGTTTGTATTTACTTTAATTCTTACTTTTGGGAAGCAGAGATTGTAGAACAGGCATATTAAGTCATGGAAGCTATTGAATGCCGTATTTGCATCATTATCCATGTATACATCCGTCCAAAATAAGTTTTGCAAACATTCCTTAAATTTAAGTGTGTTATTGATACAGTAATCTCTTTTGTAGATGTAATATATGGTTTCTCTTGATTGAATTCGCAATGGAAAACTTAACATTTGCGCTGTATCGTGGTCAGACAGATGTAGTGGTAGGACGTTAGCAATTGCGTTGTGTATATTACTTAGTATATGATCTATACAGGAAAATTTGCGCGTGGCTTCGTTAATATGAATTTTCAAATTATGTGTGTGTGCTAGATCTTGAAATTCTTGGGTTATTTTGCCTTTTTTCAGTGTATTTATATTAAAGTCTCCAGTTAAAACTATCCGCGTTTTCGTTTTGTATTTTTTGTATAATTGTTGTAGCATGCTGTCTAATTTAGTTAAAAATAGGTAAGGGTCTGACTGAGGTGTTCTGTATAAACAAATAATTACTAAATGCTCAAATGCTAACTCTATTCCGCAAGCCTCAAAGGTATTTACTGATGCATAATTTTTTACAAATGGTAATTCTCTAAAATTGATACCCTTCTTAATGAGTATGCAAGTACCACCACGATTTTTTTCCCTGCAAAAATATGTTGCCATGTCATAATCTGATAATTTGAGATAGCTCTCACTAATAATGATCACGTACAAAATCTATGAAAGTTAATCTATTTCAATTTTTGTTTTCAATGTATGGTCTCCTCTATCTTGTCGATGGATCTTCACCCAATCGCGAACAAGTACCTTCACGCCTGCACAGCCGATACGTGACTCGATTTTCTATAGATAATCTTTGTAAAGTTGTTTTAGAGGGAAAATGTACGAGTAACATCTTGTAGTCATGAAGGTACATTACGTGAACATCCACAAATTACTAGCGAGTTGAGTTTCAATGCCCTCTTTAACCTGTTACTTCAGCGTGTTTTGTTGATTTGTAAATTTCGATTAAGTAGGTATTGTTATCTCACAAACGACGCGCGCCTTGCATGGTGAAACCAAGTGTAGAAACATTATTTGAATGTGTGCGTAGCAAAGACTACTAAAGATATCCTACAAGGTGTATGCGGAGGGTTTAATTCAGTTTAACTTTATAAGTTTAACTGTGAGATGCCAGTTAAACAAAATTTTAAAAATATATACAATATGTAAAGAAAACCCTGTCCGACCCATAAGGATAATAAAGGTTAGGTCAACACTTGACCAAATATAATATAAAATTTTACATAATCATCATAGTAACAATACTAATGAATTTTGAAATAATCCTTTTTTCCGAGGAAATAATTCCAATTTCCCCGAAATTTGGTAATTTTTAAAAAGTGACAACACCGGTATTATTATAAGCGAATAGCGACGCGACCACGTCACAGGTGCCGCGTGCCCTGCCCCCCGCCGCCCGCTGAATGGGCATGCTTACCGCACATGTATTAAGTTACCTCTTTTTGCGAAATAATATTTATTGTTTTAGGGGGATTCTTTTTTTAAGTTTTGCCTGTCTTTGTGGGCATTATTAGAATCAGTTATCGATACCTAACAATACCTTCACGGATCGGACAGGGTTTTCTTTACATATTGTATACAGTGTGTATCTGACATCGTAATGCAAACTTCGCGAAAAAGCTAGACCGCATGCCACTAATAAAATTATGATAGTCATTTATGTGATTAATGAGCGGTTACAGAAATCATAATGATTAAAAAAATGTCAGCTTGGCCTTTGAACGTTGCAAGCGTGCCGCCGTGCGTGTTTGTAGGTATGACGTTATAGTTTTTCGAGTTTTGTTCACATTGCGCTTTTTTGTGTAATTAGCGAATTAATTAATTTTTACTTTAAAACCTTATTGGGTTATACAAGTATAGCAATTATGAGCGCTCTAAAGTGAAAAATACTCAATTTTTATTTTTTTAAATCAGGAAAAAGACGACGAAATATTCCACCACTGGGGGGTTTAGAATCATCTACTGGGCCCATGGTACTCGTTTGTGCGTCGATGTTTGATACACCCTTTATGTTTGGTTCCAAAAGCAGACATCACAACAGAGTACCTGTTAGGATAGTATTATATTAATAATGATATTAGGTTGTTTGAAACTAATTAGTGACTATTTGTAATACTGCTTCTGTCTATTTTAAAACAATAGAAAGCAGATAATACAAAAGCAATACCCTGAAATTATTCTCTGGTCAAATAGCAATTAAATCCAAACGTTTAATTTTATTTAATGTACGTTAAAATTAATTTGTTCAAAACTTAATGTAAAAGTGAAACCACATGTTTACATTGTAAATGGTATGTGCGGGCCGAGGGAACATTGTTTTAAAGTCAACAGCGGGCTTCTGAAATATTCACACAACTGGAAATTCAATTTGAAGTTTCCACGTAAAAGTATTAAGGTAGTTTTGTGTTCTTTCATTATTGTGCCTAATACGGCCTTCAAGCCGAACATATTTTTAACCAACTTCTGTGATTAAGTTGACACTAACTGCGAACAAGTTGGCCGTTCGTCAACTTTCGTCTTGAAACTTTGCGACCCCGGAACAATTAATATAAGAAACTAACTGTTGCCCGCGACTCCGCCCGCGTGGACTGCACGCGGTGGTTCCCGTTCCGTGGGAATGTTCATTCCGAAAAAATATCTCAGTTGATATAAATTAAGCGCCTGTTAAAATAATGGGAGCAATATGTACGTCCGCGTTTGCTCCCGTTTTCGCAACATTTTTTGTTACTGCTCTGCTCCTATTGGTCATAGCGGGGTGTTATAAAGCCTATGTCCTTTCTCAGACTCTAGACTATCTGTGTACCAAATTTGATTACAATCGGTTCAGTAGTTTTGGCGGGAAAGTCGGACAGACAGACAGACGGACAGAAAGGGATACTTTCGCATTTATAATATTAGTATGGATGGTTGTAGAATCAAAACTTCAGGTAGGACACCAGCGAGCTTGTTTCATAAGGATAATAGCCTTCGCAGTCTAGCAAGCAGACTGTTGTGTTGTAACAATGGCAGCGGTAATTTGTAGCCACAGTCCACTGTGTCTGCAGTAGCACTCCGTCTCATACATCTTTAATTTCGATCTAAAATTGCTGTTCTAAAATCGAATGTCGGGAACCATCCGTAATTCAAGTACCTTGTATTCAGTTTGTGTGTTCCTGTGCTCATTTATTATTCTTGCATGTTGTTTGACCAACGGACTAAACGCAGTCTAGCCTTCATAAATAATATAGTCTACCATTTTCTCCAGTTTCCCATCAGGCAGGAGCGCCGAAGCGATTACTTCGCATAAATCAAAGAGATTTGAATGCGGACCGCCGCGTCGTGCGGCTGTTACCGATGTAGTACCCATTAAAGCTCATCCTTTTATTTTTGTATTCCATTCGCCTGCGCTGATTGTTTACTTTCGCCTCCTTACTGCAGTTTCCAATTGTGCTACAATCTTCGAAAAATAAGCGAGCATCACTCAAACATATTGTTTCGTTAATTTCGTACGCACGCCCATGTGGGCATTTGCATTTGCATTTGAGCATTTGAGAGCATTTGTGTAAATTGACGCAGCGGTCAACATGTCGTTCGACGTGAAAGCCCCGGGTTCGAGCCTCGGACAGGTCATGATGGAAAACGATCTTTTCCTGATTGGCCTAGGTCTTGGATGTTTATCTTTTTATGTATCTATTATAAATATAGTACCGTTGAGTTAGTATCCCATAACACAAGTCTCGAACTTACTTTGGAGCTAGCTCAATCTGTGTGATTTGTCCGTACCTATATATTTATTTATGAACTCAATTATCTTCGACATGGAAATAGAGGTCAACCAAATTTATGAAAAAGGAGGACTACTTATTCTATTTTTATTGTGAAAAAGAGACAATATCGATAATAAGACGTGAATGATCCCGTAGCATGTCAAAACTGTTACGCGTGCCGTTAGAAATTTTCCGGGTTCTTTAACGGGATTCATTCATAACTCACGGTCGAGTGGAGCCTTCGAATATTTCAAGCTGTAGAGGCCCCACCCCTATAAATTCCGCGCTTCGGGTTGCCAAATTAGGCGCGAGGAACGTAGACTTATTCCCCCCATTACCCCAGGCCAGCCGAGTGAGACTTTTAAGGAAACTTTCCACATCCTGTCGCAGGTGTTGTAGTCATAAATAATAATTCCCTTGTGCGTTGAGCGTCGCTAAGTTCCGATGTAAACTTATGAATCATAACAGGAACGAATACCATGTAGGCGTTTGAGCATTAAATTTTTGAAGGGTTAATTATTTACTTTGAAAACATTTCAAAGCAAATAATTAACCTTTCACAAACTGCTGTTATATCTGACAAATATATTGTTTATAATAAAGCATTTCTTCGTATTTTATTATAGGAGAGTATTTTCCAAACAGTTACTTGCATCTAAAGTCAAAGAGCCATCCATCACCAGTGCAATATAAAACTTCGACAATCTTGTGTGATCACCTCTAAAACAATTATGTGGGTCGCATACTGTTGCGATGTGGAACACATTTGTACTAACAATCGAATGAACTTCCACCCAATTTACTTTATGTGTAACCCATTATTATAATTGCTACACAGTTACAAAGTTGGGAGCCGCCGCCGACGCGATGTGAACTGAGGCGAACTGACTCAAATACAAATTATATTCAAGTTTGTTCTTTTAAGTTGAAATGACTTTAAATTCAGCCTTATGAAAGAGCTTTTACTTTTCTACCTAATATAATTTAGTGAATTTATAGATATTTTTGATTGACTTATTGCTTTATATTTTCGCAAAATGCGCACTGCTGTTTGATTTTAACGCATTTGCCGGCGAAATTATTATCTAGATCCAGTGTCAGTTTTAGAAAAGTTAGATTTGAATCGTGCGTAACATACCGCGGAGCCGGAGGACAAATTCAAATCTACATTTTCAAGTATGGTTACACAGAATAACATTTTGATAACAAAACCATATTTATATCTAGTCGGTGAAATGTCAGCATTCAAAATATTTGGATAATATTTAGCAGTGATGTAGAGTGAATAGATTTCATATTTCAATAGGCAGTTTGTTTTTCAGAATGTGATGAAACAAAAACAAACGAATTGGAGGTGAAATGAAGTGTAAATCTATATCAATATTTGGCATGGCAATCGTCATCGGGTATAATCGAGAGAACAACAACGGGTCGGTGCCACAATGACCGGTAATTTAGCGGGTGTAATTCCGACGGACGAGCGTTTGGCGAATTTAATTTTATCTCGGATAAACCCCTCTACTGTAATAATTTATGTAAACCACCGCGCAACCCCAACGCGTCCTGTATTGGCGAGATTTGCAAAAAATGGTAGCACGCTACATCACACACATGCTGCCAGTAAATATTTAATTATTATTTTATAGACCAACTATGAACTATTGAACTGTATATTTATTTGTAGTTTGTTTTGTTAAAGTATAAATCTAGAGAAGGCTTCATACAGTTTATGCTTTTCCGTCTTTGATCTTTAAGCAGAAATAAAGTTTGCTACCTATGTTGTATTTGAATTTGTAAGTAATGGTGAATTTATTGGTACTCTCCTATGTAAAGAGAAACCTATAACAGACTTGTTTGAAGGTATTGTTGATCAAGGTTGGCAGACTAGGAAGACCGAGACTCGTGTACAATGTTCAACTTAACATTTGTTTTGCAAGATGAAACAGAGCAATTGAATTAATTCAATCGGAGGAAGTTTGTATACAGCCTCAAAGACAATTGTTTCTGCTTACGTTACTGAAATAAAGGAAGCCTCAAAGGGCTTTAGGCAGTGATCCCCAAAATGATTAATATGGTTGATTGGAATTTACAAGCTAGCAACAAGTATTAGCTACTTATATAATTATTACAATGTTAGAATTTAATAAAGACTATAAGCCTCTTCGGACGAAAGTCTTTAAAATGTAAATCACTCAGTGCAACATTTATCATACTTTCATCTTCAAACTTTTGGAGAAAATTCTTAAGTTTGGCAAAAAGTTCGCATCTGATCATTACAGTAGGTACGAATGTATAAATATGAGGTTCCCCTCCTGATAATCCTAACATCATTCATGTGATCTCGATATAATTTATGTAAATGAGGGTTTCACGTGGCATACAAAGTTGTCAAGCGCGTGAAAACATCTTCTTTATACTCACACATTCAAAAAAATGTCACAAGGGACTCAGCTGCGGTACATTGAGTCATATCTGGTCCAATTAACGTCTGTTTGTTTTGCATTTCCCCTGCATCTCGGAAGCAGTGAGGGCGTAATAAAACGGTCACAACAATGCGGATCACGTCACAGCGGAATTATCTCGCAGCGCCAGAGACGATCAATTACACTGACAACGAGCACGTGGAAAAAGGGCGGACGGCTCTCCAGGAGGCTTTTATTTTAACACGCTTTTTTGCAATACAGACCTTAAGCTTGCGTATTTTAAACTGCTTTTTGTTTAAAATGCCTGGTGCGAGGGTAGGTAATCGTAAGACCAATTAGGCGTAGTGGAGGCTGTTCAACGACAGTCGTTTCGTACCCCGGTTAAAGACTCAACCTCTGCCTTTATTACTGGTACATTGTCATCGTTATCGTCCTTAGTTTTTATATATTTGATACCTAGACTCGTTACTTCTTTATGTAACTTTGAGGGATCAAATCTGAGCTAAAGTCTAGTCGTTGATCATCGTAGTCTAACTAACAGTGGCGGCTAAATACGCAGTCACGCGAAAATTCCATTTTGTGCGCTACTCACTGAATGTTATGTTTGAGTGTGTCTCTATAAATCTTCTCGTACAGAAGCAATATATTGTAGTAAGTACTCCCACTCGTCTTGTAATCTTCGCGCAGCTCCAAATGAAATACTAATTGTATTCTCAGAACATGTTAAATGGTACCCACATGTTGTTGTGTGCTGTGAAGGGAGTCAATAGTCACTACGGTTGAGGACTGTGTATTTAATGCTTACAATAATATGATGTTTATGTAGTCATTGCCGGAGACTAGAAATGTTTGTCAGCATAGTAAGTATATATACATACATTATACTGGCAGATTATATTTACTCTTGTTTGACAGCCTCCGTGGCGTAGCGGTAGCGAACGCGGCCGCTGCGCAAGGTGGCGCGGGTTCGATCCCCGCACAGTGCAAGTATTTGTATGCATGAATATGAATATTTGCACTGGTCTGGTCGTGCCTCGGAAAGCACGTTAAGCCGTTGGTCCCGGTTGCCATACGAACATCTAGTGGCAGTCGTTACGGGTTGTTGGAGCCCTCAAAAGTCCAACAATTGGTCTAACTGCAATGCTTCGATGTCGCCTTCGGGTTGTGGAGGTCAGACGGCAGTCGCTTCACGGAAAATGTCGAAGTTTAGCCATATCAGCAGTTGGACTGGTAAAGCGGACCCCAGACTCCAAAGCTGAAAAGGCTTCGGATTCGACTGGGATTAACGCTGGGATGATGATGATTATATTTACTCTTGTTATGAAAACTAGGAATGGTATGGTGAACTTTAATTTTCGCTGCTCTTGTTAGGCATGCATTAGGATGAATAAAAGGTGACTCAGATGCCATTAATACCGTACCATAATTTAGTCCAAGCTCAAATTGAATCACATCCAATGACCTTGGGAATCTTCTCCGTTTAAAATATAAACCGTAAACGATCTATTAGTAATTTAACATCCTCAACTAAGCGCAGGTATTCTATTCCAAAGCGTCTCTAAGTAGACTCAACAGATTGAAGTGTGTAGGGAATGCAATGACATTTCCGCGAGTTCCCGCAATCCGCGCTCAGAGGGTAGGTAATAAAACAGTGACAAGCGATAGGACGGGATCGAGTCGGAACGAAATTATCTTGTGGAGACGATGTAGATCAATTATACGGGGCGTCGGGAATTAGAACGGACGGTGAACCGACGAGTAGGTGGAGATTTATACGGGAGAATTTACAATTTCCTTAAGTACATACGGTTTTCTTTACTTGTACTGATTTCCAACGGGTCCAATGAGATTTGCATTTCATACGATAAAGACAATACAGAGCAGCAGGGTAATTGCGTAACACACTAATAGGTGCAATGGGTTACATTTTGAAAGTTTAAAAACATTCACTGGGTTATTTTCGTTGTTGAGAAGACACATTTTTCGAAGATATGGTGCAATGAATTAGCAATATCCTTCAGAATGATTCCGATTGATAGTGATAGTGTATTACGCATTTAGGGTGCTGACATCTGTAGTGTGATTCTGTAAACACCTCGCCGTGAAAACTCATGACAAATTGAGCGTGGAGTGAGTTGTTATTCTAATTAATGCAAAGAAAATGACAATATTGGCAGCTCATGCTAAGTTCCCTTCACGATAGCTTCCGTGGCGTAGGTAGCGGTAGTGAACGCGGCCGCTGCGCAAGGAGGCGTGGGTTCGATCCCCCCGCAGTGCAAATATTTTTATGCATGAATATGAATATTTGCACTGATCTGGTCGTGCTCCGGAAAGCACGTTAAGCCGTTGGTACCGGTTGCCATATGAACATCTAATGGTTACGGATTGCTGGAACCCTCAAAAGTTTAATAATTGGTCTAACTACAATGCTTAGATATCGCCTTCGGGTTGTGGAGGTCAGACGGCAGTCGCTTCACGGAAAATATGGAAGTTGAGCCAAAATCAGCAGTTGGACTGGTAAAGCGGACCCCAGACTCTAAAGCTGAAAAAGCTTCGGATGCGACTGGGATTAACGCTGAGATGATGATGATGATGACGTCTCAAAGTTGACTGCACATAAAATTTCACGGTGAGATATTTATAGTATCGACCAGTTGTGGATAAATAAATAAGCGTCGTTTGTGAAAGGTGTCCTCCAAAGATATGGAAACGCACTTAAACTGTCAAAAACATAAGTATTCGACAGTAACTTTTTCAGTGATATGGATAAGTAGGCAGACCTAAATACACACTAACCTATCGGTATCGATCCTTTAAGCTCAACATAATTTAAGATAGATATGAAGGTAAGGTAAGAAAACGTATGAACGTCTGGCCGATGACTTACTACGAAATACGGTATACCTACCCTACGAAAACGAAGTATGAACATTGTTATAACTTGAGATCGGAAATTACTACCCTTATATACCTAAACTTGAACAAAATGCCGACGAAAGAATAACATGGAGACGCCTTTTAACTAACAATTAAGGACACATAAGGATACATAACATACATTTTCCTTATTGTACGCCATCTAGTGGTATTTTTAAACAAAACCTGTAGTGGCAAACATATTAATTACGTGTACCGAAAAGCAAATCCATATATTTTTCTTTCGTTAAATCATATTTAGGTATTTAAACGCCGGAATATCAGACTTCTAGTTATAATAGTTAATACAGGCTCTATCATCATTATACATAAGCATTCGGTTTTTGTTAGAATAGCGTTTCTCAAAATATGATCTGTGTTATTTTCCTAAAACGTTATTCTTACAAAACCAAATAACTTTAAACAGCTATCGAAAACCACAATTAAGGATTCGGTTGTACTCATTTGAGCAGTATCGATGGCTTTTATTTTATTACAAGTAATTTTCATAAATATATAAGCCTCGTTATTTTAATATTTTCACAGAATCACGTTAAATTTGCTGATACTTTATGTATTCCGTGAGCAAATTATAATATGTTTATTGAGTGATATATATGTAATATCTTTGCCATGAATTACACACATTTCGATTAATATACAGTATGTTAACTAACAGAGGGCGTTCCCGTTAACCCGAAATAGTATAGCATACATATTACATACATGCTAAAAAAATATTTCCATTCGAAAACAAAATGTTTTAAAAATTTTTCCAATTAGAAAATATTCAATAAAAATTTTAAATTGACATGTAAAAGAAACACACTGTACACGCGAACATGAAAGACGGCAACGTCGCAATTTATTTATACATGACGACTACTATTTTGATTTAAAACAGGAGGTTTCAAATTTATTTCCAATTAGAATTTTTTTTTATTCGGATTTTTTTATGCTTATTTTTCTATGCTGATATTTTTATTTTAATCTATTAATGATATATATTAACGAGTTTAAGGGAACGCCCTCTGTTATTTAACATACTGTATGTAGATCATTATAATCTACTGAGCGGTGCGGTATTAAGTTTCCTGCTTCTAAGAATAGCCACCCCTCCAACAAAGTTACCGTAAGAAGTAATTAAAAGATTAGCAAACGTATAAGTTTCAAGGAAAACGTGGAAATAGCGTAAGTAGGTCGGCAACTTAGCCAATATATAAAAAAAAACTAAATTAATTTAAACAGAATTAATAAAACGTTTCTCAATTAAATTCAAATTATACGGGATGCACAGTGGGGCACGTGGCAAACGCGGATTAAATACTAAAGTGTCGCGCTTACCTACTGAAGCAGACCCCAAGGCGCTATTAAGAATTCAGCAAACGAATTGGGGACATCGAATCGACAAAATTGAGCTCGCCTCATCTTTTCTTACATCTTATGTTTTTTGTCCTCTAACTACAGATATTATAATACTAGCTGCCGCCGACGACTTCGTTTGCGTGGAGTTAATTATTTGAACATTTTATTTTAACCCCAAAATATGCAGCATACATTTTAAAATTCTGTTATGCTCCGCTCCTATTGGTCACAGCGTGATGTTACATATCCTAAAACCTTCCTGGATAAATGGGCTATCTAACGGAAAAGAATTTTCCAAATCGGACAAGTAGTTCCTGAGATTAGCGCGTTTAAAATTCAAACAAACAAACAAATTCTTCAGCTTTATATATTAAGTATAGATTTCTCTAACTCTTGGGAGGAGACCACTGTTTCGATCTACAACTCGCAAAATACCCATTTTTTACAGTACAAACAGAATATTCTTGTTCATTTCTTTGTGGGGTATAACTTTGTGAATACGTCGCTGAATAATAAGAAAATCTTTTATGAATGAGATTTTTGGGAGGGTGCTCCAGAAGGGCCAGCGGGGCAACGGAGCGTTGAGGTGAAATATGTAACTCACCCGTGCATTACGGACTTAAGATAAATAAACAGTACCTGAAACAGACAAAGGAGACTCATTAATATACAACGAACTTTGATATTAACAAAATCAAGATTTGTACCTAAATAAAATAGAATGTTGATAGACATCTCTTAAATTATAAACGTTCGCATGAAAGGAATTCAAAGTTAGAGGGAATCAAATTATGTTAGGTTAGGATGTGTTGGCTTTTGATTTATTAATTTTAGTATTTTTACGCGCCGCTGGCGATATCTTGTTGGAGCATTTATTTTTATAGGCAAAACCTTTTAACCTAAAACCTACTCATTTTATTCTAAACGTAGAATTAATTTCACGGAGTGTCGAAATAATAGAATTAAAACGTAATTCCGTAATGCCCTCAAGTAATGAGGTTGAAACATTTTGACCCGATCTTCATTGACCCGTCATACGGGCCACGCTCGTGGCCGGGTCAAGTGCTTCAATTGTACGGTCATGTGCTGTTAGTTATTACAACACATTAATTACACCAATCTGTTTTAAATTACCTGAGAATTATGGGTGACGAATGACGTGGGTCTAGCAGTGGGATACAACAAAAAGAGAATTTTATAAGGGGATTTTTATGTCACTCCAAAGAGACATAAATAACCCAATGGCCTAAATAACTAAAGTTAGGTATCCATAAAATAACGCGGAATTACCTTTTTCGGCTAACAGTAGGTATCTAGCTGTCCTTATGCGTATATGTCGATGATATCGTTCTGCATTCATGTTATAAAACGGACATTTGATTGAATGATAAACCCTGTACCTAAAGATGGGCGGGTGGGTAAAAAATGGGTGGGTAAAAATTGGTAAAAAAGGGTAGAATAGGTAAAAATTAAAAAATACCCATTTTTACCGGGTATTTATAATAAATACCGGGTATAAATTAAATTGTTATTTAATTGGCTTCGTCATCAATACTACGATCAGATACTGGAGTGCTTTGGGGTCCTACCACCATCTTTGGGACCCAAGTTAACCCCACCTGCCTGACGGTGCACCCGCTGACTTACGGATGGGATGCTGACGCCAGTTTTCCCTTTGGAGCTGAGTGGTCTGACAACAGTCGCACTCGTAAAAGCAAAACAAGCCAAACTATTGTGAATAGGAAAGGAAGAAATGCACGTGAAACAGTTAGGGCGCCGCCGCAAACGGCGCGCAGGAGCTACGCCCGACTCCTGTGACCTGTGGGCTAGGTCTAACGTGTCAGAGGCGGATACGGCTGAAGAAGCGAGCCAAAACCAGGAAAATCCGTTGTGCTTTTCCTGGTGTGGTGACGCCGAAAGTATGTTGGTCTGGATCCAGCTCGAAGGACAGTTTCACGGGATACCGTTATCCCAGCGAGCGGTTCTGGGTGGTGATTTGAACAGTCATGTGGGTGAGAAGAGTGTCGGGCTTAAGCGTGTTCACGGCGGCTTTAGGTACGGCGGCCGCACCGCAGAAGGAAACAACATTCTCCAAACGTGTGCAGCCGCTAACCTTGCAATCGTGAACACCTACTTCAAAAAGAAGCAGGGGCACATTGCCACCTTTCGCAGCGGGCGAAGCGCTACCAGAATAGACTTTCTACCGACTAGGAGACACCACATCGGCAAAGCAGCCAACTGCAAAGTCATAGCCGGTGAGAGTCTCACTGGACAATACCGCCTCCTTGTACTAGATCTCTGCGTAACGGCCCATCGTAGACGTGTAGAGCACTGCCGGCACCAGATTTGGTGGCGGCTGCTTGATGAAATAAGTCCTAGGAGTTCGCATCGGTTGTTAGAGACAAGTGCGCTGGACCGATGAAGAATATGTCCAAGACCATTGGGGCAGGATCCAGGCAGCTATTATTGGGGCGGCGCGGGTGGTGCTCGGAGTCTCTAAGGGCGGCCGCAAACGTGAAAAGGAGACCTGGTGGTGGGACGACACAGTCCAGAGGAAGACTAGGGTGAAGAAAGCCCTCTTTAAAACGTGGCATCCAGATCGCGACGCATATAAGGTTGTCAAACGTGCCACTAAAAGAGTTGTAGTCAGAGCCAGAGCCAGACCACTTTCAAGCGTTTTACGAGAAGTAGGAATCATTTGAGGGGCAAAACATCTTTTCCAAATTGGCATGTTCCAGGGTCAAAGCGGCATAGGATATATCCAAGTGCCGTTGTGTAAAAGACCCTACTGGCAACCTGCTATGCAAAGACCTCACGGTGAAGGAGAGATGGCGCTTGTACTTCCACGAGCTGCTGAATAAGCAGCACCAAGAGGTGCAGACACCGAAATTCATTCCAAATCTTGAATTAGTGCCCCCGATAACGCCCGAGGAAGTCCAAACGACTTTTCGGCAAATCGGAAAGCTGTCGGAACTAACGGAGTCCCCATTGAGGCCTGGAAGGCGATGGGTCCTCGCGATGCGGGCATGCTAACTAACCTTCTGAACCGCGTGTTCCTGATCGGCAAAATTTCAAGCCAATGGGGACTAAGTATTATTACTCCAGTCTTCAAAGGCGACAGCCTCCGTGGCGTAGCGGTAGCGGACGCGGCCGCTGCGCAAGGTGGCGCGGGTTCGATCCCCGCACAGTGCAAGTATTTGTATGCATGAATATGAATATTTGCACTGGTCTGGTCGTGCCTCGGAAAGCACGTTAAGTCGTTGGTCCCGGTTGCCATACGAACATCTAGTGGCAGTCGTTACGGGTTGTTGGAGCCCTCAAAAGTCCAACAATTGGTCTAACTGCAATGCTTCGATGTCGCCTTCGGGTTGTGGAGGTCAGACGGCAGTCGCTTCACGGAAAATGTCGAAGTTTAGCCATATCAGCAGTTTGACTGGTAAAGCGGACCCCAGACTCCAAAGCTGAAAAGGCTTCGGATGCGACTGGGATTAACGCTGGGATGATGATGACTCCAGTCTTCAAAGGCAAGGGCTCGGTACACACCCTGAAGAATTTTGAGAGGATAATAGACTCTCAGATTCGGCAGGAGTATGCTGTCTTGGGAGTGTCAATATGGGTTTCGTCCAGGGTACGGAACCATGGATTCTATATTAACACTAAGGTTCACCATGGAGAGATACCGATTGAAGAACACGCCTCTATATAATGCTCTTTCTATGTAGAAAGAGCATATGCAGTCCTCATACAGGCCTCAGCATCCATGATCCACCTCCCTGGTTGCTCATGTATGCTGAGGCGATATCCTCACTGTGACTGTCCCCTGTCCGCATCGCGCTGGCTGACCCGGACAGTTGGAGCGGCGTGTGAATTAGGCGGCTGACCTGTCCCACCGGACCGGACCCACAGTGGCGGGCCAGCATCAATGGAGGATTGCGGAAGCAGTTTTCGTTCTCGCAACCCCCGGTGTAGGTGTGAGATGAAACACTTTTCAATCATTAAGAGTCCGACAGACCCGTCGCCCGCCCCAGGGCGGCGGACATCGCATGAGGATGTTCCACCCCGGAAACAAAAAAAAAAAGGATTTCGGGGCGGCGCCGGCAGCGGCGCGGGAGCCGGGCCGGCATCGAAGACCCGTTCTCGAAACTAGCGGGCAGATCGCGCGTCACTATAGCCGCGTAGTATTGTATTCACGATTGTGTCGACGAGATATTTGTTTTTATTCGCGAAAGAAATGTTTGAACAACGGCGGCAACAACTTTTTGATTCAAATTTATTCCTAACGCTCGATCACCGCTTGACTTTAAGTACACCGCTCGCTGCCCGCAAGATTCGAGCGCGAGAAGTACACCGCTCGCTGCCCGCCACCGCCCCGTTGTGCCGCGCCGCTGTTTTCGAGAACCGGTCCGTTTGATTTAACGCATAAGATCTTGCCGCTCACTCGCCGCCGCCGCCGCCGCAACGCTGCCCGCAAGATTCGAGGCAGAGGCCTAAAAAGAAACCGTGGCCCTGGCGCACAGGCACACACAGGCACAGGCCTAGACGGGAGAGGTCATTTGACGATTTCTCATCCAGAACAAAAAAATGGTAGTAGGCTATTTGACAGTATTCATTTTTTTGGGATTTTTTGCTTTAATTGCATAAAATGAGGGTTCTTTACGTCATTTACACGAGTTTTAATAAAAAATGCAATAAATGAGTTTGAGTTTGAAAATAATAACAATTAATACATACAAAACACAAAAATATGTTTAGCTTTTTGTTTCTCGCGCCACACATTGTGAAACGATCCGGATTGGCTAATGTCGCGATGACGTCATACGCGCATCAACGCTTGTTTTCGGACTTTTTCAAACTTATATACTGTTTTTTGGGGGTTTTTATCGATTTATTTGTACAACCCGGTACAGCACACCACTTGTAAACCATTTTATTAGATAACAACAACAAATAATAAATAAAAACAAACACCACTGAGAACCGAAAACCGCTTGCGTCAATTACAAAGCTCGACGCCATATTGCTGAATAAATCGTTTTCGCGGCTTATTTGAATTTTGAATTTTTATTTGCATATTTCTTACGAAATACGTATTTAAAATAAAAAAAAATACTTTCGGAGAACTTCTTAACCGCAACCAAGTAATTCGAGATAAAAATTATAAATCTGTCAAATAGCCTGTTCCGTAGTGGCAGCCCGTGTAAGTCAGATTTTGTCGACGTTTTTGCAATTTACTGATCAGTGTCAGGTTGTAACTTGATCAAAATATGATCTGCGATAATAATAAAGATGTAACTGCGGATCTACCCTAAATTAAACTTATTATAATTTTTACCCGGTAAAAATTAAAATTGGGTGGGTAAAAATAGGTATAAATGGGTATTTACCCATAGTTCGGGTTTTTACCGGGTAAATGCCCATCTCTGTACCCTATTGTGAAAGGGACCAAAAATGGTTGCGTGTATTATCACCTCGGCTTCGCACACAAAGGATGTTTGCAAATCTCTCACAGTATAAACACTTGATCGGATCGATGTAACCTTGTTCTTACAGCTGCCAGCACTAACGTATGTAGGCATAAGAAACTATAACTCACTGCCATATATTAAAAATATGTAATAATTACTTAAATAGGGTATTTGACTAAAAAAAAAACTAATTAGTCCGTCAGTCAGATTTCCAAAAAAATACTAGACACGTATTTTTTCATATAAACAAAAAATGAAGACGACACAGCGCGTTGAAAACTCGTGTGACGTCACCGCACGCTACACCTTTTAGCGGCTAGTGACGTCACCAGCCACCACTCCTGATCTTTGATGCCTTTTATATTTGTCAATTTTTATTGATTTGATAAAATAAAATATACGTATCCAATATTTTTCTATAATCTGAATGAAGGACTAATTAGTTTTTTTTAGTCAAATACCCTATATTGCCATAAGCAAAGGTTAAAGAGCCAAAAAATTGATAGAATCTCCGCTTTTTAGGGGCAAACGTTATGACAACGATTACGGAACAACGTAACGTTTTTAACCGTACCTAAATCCTTTTACTTTACAAAAAGAAACACGATTTCGCGGGACTAAAGTTATTTTACAACAACAATGAGAAAATTGGCGACAAAAAACGACCTACATGATGCGGTGTCAACAAAGATAATATATATCGTGGTATCAGGGCGCCTCCATCGCCATTGTTGTCCCTAAACGCGGCCATGATCCCGGGATCGCCAGCCCCGGACTCGTTTGTCCCGGGATATCCTTCGGCAAACATCGACGAAACCCGAGATTCACTAGACCTTTACACAAGTGCTTTGTTGAGTCGCTGGAGGATATAAAAATATAAATATAAACGTCTTTTTTTCTCACTCCATATTCGAGCCGGTGTTATATTGGACGCGAAGATTATTTATTGTTCTATCGTATAGTGGGATAATCCTATATTGCCGCCTCGTTTTATTTTGTCTTACAAGAAACTTACTCTTGTTTCCTGTTATTGATTTAACGAGTGAACAATTATGTCTCAGTCTTCCTGGATATTAAAGTTAATTGAATCTGTTTCGGTCACTGAAAATAATGTCAGTACCTATGTAGGAAAAGTTATAAAATATTAAGGTAGGATTATACTTCAGTCGTGGTGGCCTAGTGGTTAAAACACCAGCCTTTCAAGTATGAGGGCGCGGGTTCGATTCCAGGTCAGGTAAGTACCAATGTAACTTTTCTAAAGTTATATGTACTTTCTAAGTATATCTTGGACACCAATGACTGAAGGTGAAGGAAAACATCTTGAGGAAACCTGGAGTATAAGTCTGAAATCGCCAATCCGCATTGAGCAAGCGTGGTCATTACGCTCAATCCTTATCTGTATGAGAGGAGACCTGTGCCCAGCAGTGGGACGATAAAAAGGTTGAGGATGGTGATGAGTCATATTTTACGTAGGTACTTCATCATCTTCCCAGCCTGTTCGCAACATTTTGGGGTCGGTTTCCAGTCCAACCAAATGCAGCTGAATACCAGTACTTAACATAAAGCGACTACCTATTCGAACTCCATAACTCAGGTACCGGGCAATACGTACTTAAGTGTAATGTCAGATCATTGTAAGCCAATCACATATTATTGCTAACTCATAGTATAGTTCAGATACACACACATGACGGTCTATTAATTCGTTATTACGCGTCGTTTAAGGTTATTTGCCTAATACATTGTAGGTATTAATTAGCTAAGTGACAGTTACAGTCAGTGATAACGGTACAATAGTTTACTATACAAACAAGTGACAAATATAGCCGTTCATAAGACTGTAGTTTCAGAAATACTGTTCCAAGATCACGTCGATTCCTCAAGGATTGTAAAAAGACGACAGAGCCAACTTTGCACGGAAACATCCAATAAAACGAAGTGTGCCATAGTACCGGGTGCACGTAAAAAGTTTGCCCGTATACGACCAGTCGAGCCTCCGGTCTCCCAAATCGCACGACTTGTCGGCACAACTTCGATATTAGTTCGCGCGTGATCGATTTAGCAGGCCAGTTTGACAGTTGCGATAGTGACAGATGACGCAGACGCCATATCGCACGGGTGATTTGTCTTGAACTTTACCTAAAGACAGTTGTTTTCACTGCTCTCCCTGCAGATCATTCCCAGCGGCTAACTTTTATCTAGAAAGAGCGATGGTTCCCGTCAATGTCTACTTTACCTAGGTTATTGACACTCCGAGGTACATCAATTTTGATTTATATAATAAGCGAATAATCTGTCCAAAATTATTGCCGAAAGAAAGTTCTAAAAATACAAAATGTCAAGGAAACCCTACGGAATTATATACAAATATAGAAATATAGGGAGGGAGAATCAATATCGGGTTGTTTATTTTCGGAGCCACTACGGCCCACGGAGAAAAACATTAGCCATGTTATTAGCACCTTATTTCACCGTAATAGGCATTACATCGTGTCGCTTTTCTGGGCTGTTTGCCTCAAGAAAGTGTTGAACGCCTTCACTGTCATTTCCGTGATTAATTTGTGTCGGCTCTGTCGTGCTAATGGGCTAAAATAATTTAGTGGGCGACGCTGATTATTTATTGTCAAGCGTCCTGGTTAACGTTTGCTAAGCGATTTATCGTTAATGCCACGACAATTATAATATTATCAGACCATCTATATTCAGCAGGCTATTCATTTTCTATTGGAGTTGAATAGCTGTCTAGTTTACATACTACATAATTTGCATGTTTACAGGGAAACAGAAAACGTATTGAGTAAAACGATCATTTTGTTATTACGAAATTTTCAGTTGACACAGGCAAATAATTAAGGTTCCTACATTTTGGAATAGTTTACAAACAAATACATAGTAACCTCAAAATTAATTTCCCAATCAATTACAATATGATATGTATTAGTGTGTTATGATTCGTTACACATTCAATGTTGTGTGTTTATGCAAATGAAGCTGATTACACTTTGTTTACTTAGTCAGCTATTACTGAACACGGCCGGACAATGGCAGCGGAGATCGTAAGCTAACAATCGACTGACAATATACATTTTGAATTGAGCTTCGTTTACTCACAGATTGTTGTGATGAATTGGTGGGCAGTATCTACCTACTTATTATTTAAAGATGATTTGTTAAACAATAGGAGAATTCACAAACAACGGGCAAGGAAAAAAAGCCTTTATTGTTCTTTGACAGGCTTTAAACATTTCATATGTGTAATTGATGATAGTCCACAATAGAACCGAGGAAACTAAAGTTAATTTTCAACTGACTTCATAAAAAGAGGACCCGTAGCAAAGGTCTGTCTGTTTTAGGCATTTATGAAAAGAAAATACATGGCATAGACTTTACGAAGCGAGGATGTCAGACTCCGTTTCATTCATAAAATTACTAAATTAAAAGTTGTTTTTGTTTTGTTTTCAGCAGAAAAAGATATGCCATAAATAAAAAAGGCATTTTAGGCTTGAATTTCATGTTGTTTTCAGGTGAGACACAAACACCTAATGTATGTACGTGTAGGTAAATAAACCCCGGAAGAAGGCTTTTTGCCATCACATAATGTATGGGTGTAGCTAAGGTGGGGCAAATGGCAAGCAGCACTCTTCCTGATTGGCCGCGAAAACACGACCAGAATATTACGATATTTTCTTAAATTTTTATTACTGGAAATGTAGAATATATATAATATTTATAGAATTAGAATTTCAACTTTAATTTTACTTCAAACAGGTAGCTGTTTTAAGTAAAATTAAAACTTTAATTTTTAAGTTCCAGATCAGATCAAAGTTCCAGATGCCTATAGCTGAAAATATTTTTTTGATTAATTTTCTTGCATTATTTACTATTTGTGCGTGACAGACATGCAGGACCATTAAGTGGACGTATGCGTTTGCACTCTGCACGTTCTGATGCACACTCTGTTGCTGGGTTGGTGGTAATAAGTGAGACTTCGGTGTGTTGACTTACTTCGTATATTCTTCCACAATATTAGCGGGGTCACTAGTTAACTTACACTACTATTGATTCTTGACTGTTGATCTTGTAGAGATCTTGCTGTTGATCTTGACTGTAGCTGTTGATTCCTCACGTCGAAGATAAATGTGATGTAGGTGTCACTGTTACTGTAGCTTATCAACGTCGAAGATTAATGTCTCTTCTTACTGTGTTGTTGACTCCTCAATGGTGAAGACGAATGTGTCTTGCTGTAGCTGTTACTGTTGACTCCTCAAGGGCGAAGACGAATGTGTCTTCTTACTGTGTTGTTGACTCCTCAATGGTGAAGACGAATGTGTCTTGTAACTGTTACTGTTGAGACTCCTCCACGGCGAAGATGAATGTGTTCTGCTGCTCAGGCGTGGGGCCTATTTATACTACGACAAGGGCTCAAACCGTGGGAAGCGACGAGAGCGTCGGGTTTCACCAGCCATTGTCTTATGCACGTTCCTGGGCTGCATCCTAAACCTGAGGGTCTCCAGTTTATAATGCTTATTACAAGGGTTCGTTTTATTGCGACTGTCCCAAGGGATTGTTTTATTGTGACTGTCCCAAGGGATGGTTTTATGGAACCTTTTTGGCGTTGTTACAATCAGCCAGATGCCGGACAACCGTTTCTATTACAATTTCATTGATGTCTGTTGCAGTTTATAACAGGGGGGCACTTTATAACGTTTGTCTTTGTCATTGATACTTTGTTAAATGTTCATAGTCGTTCCTTTCATAATTTTTGCCTTGCCAGATGTGTATAACTATTGAATGACGATCCTTCATCACAATAAACGATCGTCCATCTCACGCTTTCTAAATTCTTACGCACAAACGTTCTATTCTAAGTAATATTATAACAATACACTATTCGGAATTAGTTTCTATACACTATTTAAAACTATTCGTCCCGCACATCACTCCCGCCGTGCGATCGCGTCGCAGCTATCTCCGGTGCGGGTTCGTCTTCTGTTTGCAGAGGCAGGACTACTAGCTTCCTCACCGGCCGTCGTAGCACACCTCCCTTGGTTCGCACGTCCACTGTTCGCACGATGTCGTCGGGACCCGGATACGTCGCTATGACTCTGCCACGCGGCCATATATTGCGCGGCAGGTTGGGGTCGACGACCTGTACAAGGTCGTCGACTTGTATCTTCGGTCCTCTTCCATGCGGCTCCCGCCGGTGTTGCAACTCCGGGAGGTACTCCTGGACCCAGCGTTTCCAGAAAAGGTCGGCGAGCCTCTGTGCTGCTCGCCAACTGGATCTCGATGCGGCGTCTTTTTCGTCGAATGTGCCCGGTTGAGGCACTCGTCCCGAGCTTCCCAATAAGAAGTGGTTCGGGGTCAGGGCTTCTGGGTCTCCAGCACTGACTGACACGTGTGTCAGAGGGCGGCTGTTGATGGTGTATTCCACCTCTGCGAGTAAGGTGGTGAGTACTTCTTCTGTAGGGTGACGCTCGTGTAGCGTCGTCTTCACTTAGCGGATCATACGTTCCCAGGCTCCTCCCATGAACGGGGCGCCTGGTGGAATGTAGCGAATTGGAGAATCTTATAGGATCGGGTAAAGCTTCTGCTAAACTGAGTCCCTTCTTATTGGACTCGTGGCATATCTTATCTTTCCAGGATGGTTCTGTCACCGGTGTAGAGATGTCGGGTGGTCTCGTAGGGTTGATGCAAGGGGCGTCCATCTCAACGTATTGCTTCGTTAGTACTTCCTGACTGTCTTCTGTTTTCTCAGCGACATGAGACACAAAGTCGATATTGTGCCTGGAGGTCCGTATCTGTCTGCCGTGGAATACCCAACCCAGTGGTGTGAGAGATGCCACTGGTTGGTACTTATTACCTCTTCTGACCTCCGATGTCAACAGGAGATGCCAGTTGTCTTGCCCAATTAGTACTTTAGGCTTGGCATTGGAGTACATGAGGTAGTCGCGGATGTCTGCTAGGTGCTTGCATCCCGTTACTGTTTCTGACGATACTCGCTGAGACGAAACATGCAAGTTCTTCACCGTGCGTGCTTGTACTTGCTCTTCATGCCCGTTGAGCCCTTTCATCTTGATACTTATTCGACGCGAATTTGATTCAGACGCTTTCAAATTATTGATGGTTTCTATTTTCAGTGGGTCGACGGGGCCTGTTGCTCCGATGGTGTTTGCCAAGCTGTCGTCAACTAGCGTGACTGTTGACCCGTCGTCCATCAATGCGAATGTGTCGACTGTACCCGTTGGACCCTTGATCTGGATCGGTAGGATTTTTAGGAGCGACTGTTTCTTACTGTCGGCCCAGGCTGAGTTGATGACTTCTGTAGGTTGCTTCGATGCCTCTTCTTTAGCCTCCTTCTTCTTAGTGTGATGTAACAGCTTATGATGTGAGTATCTGCAGCTGTTTACACCACAGTCACGACGACGGCAACTGTGAGTCTTATTTCTGTATCGAAGACATCTGAAGCACAGGCGTTTGGACTTAGCTGCGTCCCACCTGCCGTTTTCATCTAACTTCCTGAATTGTTCGCAGTCGACCGCTGTATGACCGGTTTCTTCACAGACCGGACACTTCGACGTATTCGTCTTTTCTGTTACGTTGTGGACCTTCTGTGTTCTATTCTGTTGAGTGGCCGCTGTACTTGTATTTAGTTGTTCAGGTACAGCGTACGGTGCGCATAAGTCCGCTTCTTTTTTGAGGAACTTTTCTAGCTTCACTAAGTCTGGATCTTCCGTTGGTTGTACAGACGAGAAATCGTAGTATCTGTAGCGAAGCGTAGGCGTGAGCTTGTCGACGACGGTCTTTGACACTTCTGGGTTGTACAGGTAGTGTATGCAGCTCAGTGTTTTCAATGTCGCTACGATGTTGGACACTTTTGTTACGAAGATGCAGATGTCGCGCGGTGATTCGGTGAGGCGAGGCAGGGCACGGAGCGCGTCCATTTCCATCATGGCGATGGACTCTGGTCTTCCGAATCTTGACTCTAAAGCCTTCATGATGTCTGCTGGATCCGTGTTGGTAATCAGCAAAGAGTCAACTGCTTCTTTCGCTTTGCCTTTTAGCGTTCTTCTTAGTCTGTTCGTGTTTTCAGTCGGCGTGTATATATTTTCTGTTTCGTAGTAAGCGGCGCGGAACGGTAACCACTCCTGATGTGATCCACTAAACAACGGTAGCTCTATGGATCTCGGTCGTTGAGCTGCGTTGACGGCGATTGTGATTGCGTCGACGAGCGCGGCGAGGTCGGATTGACCTCCCGCCGGTAACTGAAGTACGTTATGTACTTGACGCTTCTGTTCTGTACTGGCTGGGACGCTATTCTCTATGCACGTGATCACCGGCTCTGCTGTAGGTTGATTCTGTTGTACGGTGACCACGGGCGTTCTGTTCTGTTGGTCTTCCAGCCAGTTGTCTACTCTTCGGTCTGTTTCTTCCTTAGAGTAGACGGAGACATCATCTTCTTCATTGTCGGAGTCTTCGTATTCCAAAGTGGCTAAGCGTGCGGCGGCTAGCTCCACTTGCAGTCGCAGTAAGTCTTCCTTGGCCTTCGCTAACTTGTATGCCTTTGATTTACTGTGGGTCGATCCCCCCGCGCCCCTCCTAGCGGAGGTGCGGGTGTCTTGTAGTCCGCTCGGCAGTGGCAGACCATCTGTATTCTTGACCCGCTTCACTGTTAATGTTTCTGTCGCGGGTCGTGTTCTGTTGCTGTGGCACACAATTGCAGGCGGGTTCATCGTTGTAGCTGTAAATTGTGTCACGGAGAGAGTCGTAGCAGCGGCGGCGACAACAGCGGGGGGCGACACAGCGGGCGAGGCGGCGGCGGCGGCGGGCATTGATACGGCGGAGATCCCTGTTGCTGTCGAGGTACCAGTATATTCCGTGGTACCCGTTTCTGTTGTCTCCCTCGTGGTCGCTGTCCCTCTGGTAGCTGTCCCGGTAGTAACTGTCCCGGTTTCTGTGCACGTTCCCGATGTTGATTTGCTAGCGGCTTTTCCCTCTGATCGTGTGACCGGCATATTGTTTGTCGATAGGCGTCAGTCTACAACGCGAACTTATCTTGTGGCGAGAACTTGAGAGTCTTCACGTTTCTTCTAGCTGGATGCGCTTCACTTTTTTCCACAAATCCGGATTAAAAGGACCATTAAATATGCTTCACTTATTTTCCACTGATCCGGCTCCGAAGGACCATTAAATGTGCGTGACAGACATGCAGGACCATTAAGTGGACGTATGCGTTTGCACTCTGCACGTTCTGATGCACACTCTGTTGCTGGGTTGGTGGTAATAAGTGAGACTTCGGTGTGTTGACTTACTTCGTATATTCTTCCACAATATTAGCGGGGTCACTAGTTAACTTACACTACTATTGATTGACTATTTCTTCTTGACTGTTGATCCTGTAGAGATCTTGCTGTTGATCTTGACTGTAGCTGTTGATTCCTCACGTCGAAGATAAATGTGATGTAGGTGTCACTGTTACTGTAGCTTATCAACGTCGAAGATTAATGTCTCTTCTTACTGTGTTGTTGACTCCTCAATGGTGAAGACGAATGTGATGTAGGTGTCACTGTTACTGTAGCTTATCAACGTCGAAGATTAATGTCTCTTCTTACTGTGTTGTTGACTCCTCAATGGTGAAGACGAATGTGTCTTGTAACTGTTACTGTTGAGACTCCTCCACGGCGAAGATGAATGTGTTCTGCTGCTCAGGCGTGGGGCCTATTTATACTACGACAAGGGCTCAAACCGTGGGAAGCGACGAGAGCGTCGGGTTTCACCAGCCATTGTCTTACGCACGTTCCTGGGCTGCATCCTAAACCTGAGGGTCTCCAGTTTATAATGCTTATTACAAGGGTTCGTTTTATTGCGACTGTCCCAAGGGATTGTTTTATTGTGACTGTCCCAAGGGATGGTTTTATGGAACCTTTTTGGCGTTGTTACAATCAGCCAGATGCCGGACAACCGTTTCTATTACAATTTCATTGATGTCTGTTGCAGTTTATAACAGGGGAGCACTTTATAACGTTTGTCTTTGTCATTGATACTTTGTTAAATGTTCATAGTCGTTCCTTTCATAATTTTTGCCTTGCCAGATGTGTATAACTATTGAATGACGATCCTTCATCACAATAAACGATCGTCCATCTCACGCTTTCTAAATTCTTACGCACAAACGTTCTATTCTAAGTAATATTATAACAATACACTATTCGGAATTAGTTTCTATACACTATTTAAAACTATTCGTCCCGCACACTATTATTAGCTTTTTTATAAGCTGAAATAAATTTCGGAAATGTTTTGTTAGTCGACTTTTCAGTGAATATTTGTAACAAAAAGGTAAGTACCTATACCATCCTATGGATGGATGGATATGGATGTTTGTAAGTTTTCCCATGCAAAAACTACTGAACGGAATTGGAAGAAATTTGACACACAGATGGCTTATTTATTTATTTATATATAGGTAATTTATGCCATACCGAAAATATACATGGTGGCCTTATCGCTAATGCAACCATGGACTACTTATCTCATAGGATATTTTTTATGCCGATATTTCTACAGGATAGAAACTTAAGCGGGCGAAACCGCAGGGCGCAGCTAATAACCTAATTAATTTTTGTTACAATAGAATTTGAACTTATGTGGTATTTATACATAATATTCGGTTCCTTGTTCCTTAACTTGACAATACATAGTTATTCGACACAGTCTTGTTAAGCTAATTGCAAAACGAGCCATTCATAAACTTCCTAACAAAATTAAATTTCACACAACCTCTAACAAAACTCAATATTTCTACAGAATAACCACCGAACATCCATTAGGGGGAAGGATTCTGATTTCCTGCGACTATAATTAAAGTCTCAATGTGTAAGGAACAAACTTGGGTCGCATCAACGTCACGGAACAGCCAACTTGGAAGTGAAAAGCCGCCAGGAATACGATGTAACTTGTCTGATTTCTGTGAAACTTGCCTCAATCGGCCGACTTGGCTCCAACTTTTCACACAACAGATCGGCAGCCGAGCAACAATACTTCGGGAAACAAAAGAGCTCTTCAAAATACTTATATACAGTGCCATTCAGATTAAAGGGTACTCCGTATATATTTCCTCGAGGCTTTGCTGCGGTAGTTCGCAGTGAGCATTGTAGTTTAATCTAATTTCATTTACCGGTCTCGTTTTAATTAGCTATGTAGTAAGTAACTATTTATGTTTATTTAGCTGCAGAGCATAACTATTCAGAGCTGTGTTTTGTATTTTGCCGAACCGTTTGTTTAATTTTAATTTGTTTACTGTAGGTATGCACATAAAACCCATTTCAGAATGTAATAAATGAATTGTTTTCATTTTAAACACAATTTTCATGAACGAATTGTTAAATTAGTTTTCTATTGAAATAAATTAATAGAACAATACGATAAAGCCTGGTGATATTCAAAGTATTGATATTTAATAACGATAATGTAAGTAGTATTGACGCGAGTCTATTTAATTGGTTACCTACAATAGTACACCGAAAATAAATTATGATTAGTACACTGTATAAAGCAGTTGCTATTAAAAGAGCATCAAGTAATACAAGTAACAGCGTAATGTATTTTATTTGGCGGCTACATATCTGACTTCCGTGGTACACCGACACACTTTACCGAGCCTGTTAAGAACATTTGAGAATACCCGCGACCTACGTATAATTGGCTCTCCGTAATATGCAGTTAAATGGCAGTACCTATACATACATAAATTGTTATAAGTGTGGCAAGTTTAATTCGAGTTTGTGGCCACAGGTGCTTTCATGTGTACGTTTCTGTCAGAGTCAGGCACTTCATTCCGGCCTCATTTGATCTCCTTGGAGGTAATTTCTTACTGAAGTACCTCAAGAGTGTCGTTAAATTCCTTTTGCGTGTGTGATTAACTGTTTATATTGTTGGAATTCTTCTTCCCTTTGTTTAAAGAGTAGAATGGTCTTGTAAGTCTTGTTATTCTCACCCCTCGTTGGTACCTTCGTCCCCTCACAGTCACAAGAGCGGCTTACGTCGGATTTAGGCGTTCGATGATTGTGGAATTCTGGGTGTTGCAGTGGATTTCGAAACATGCTTCAACCTGTCCAGAATTAATGTATAAAAGTGACTTTGAAAGCTACCAATGTGCTCTATTATATTTATTGTAATAATAAAGTTGAAAAATCTGATTGTTTGTATGGACGCGCTCATCTTTAAAAGTACCAGTATTTAACAATCATTTGTATTTTTTTAAAAAAAAAGGCTATATGCTGATTAAGATCAGGCTGAAATTGTTAGGAACCGAAAAGACGAAAAGATAAGTAAAAAAACACACTAAGCCAAGATAAATATATAGCACGGGCAGGCGATGCGATGCGGCGTGATTAAAGATGGGCGGGTGGGTAAAAAATGGGTAGGTAAAAATTGGTAGAAAAGGGTAGAATAGGTAAAAATTAAAAAATACCCATTTTTACCGGGTATTTTTAATAAATACCGGGTATAAAATGAGTTGTTATTTAATTGGCTTTGTCATCAATACTACGATCAGGTACTGGAGTGCTTTGGGGTCCTAACACCATCTTTGGGACCCAAGTCAACCCCACCTGCCTGACGGTGCACCCGCTGACTTGCGGATGGGGTGCTGACGCCAGTTTTCCCTTCGGAGCTGAGTGGTCTGACAACAGGCGCACTCGTAAAAGCAAAACAGGCCAAACTATTATGAATAAGAAAGGAAGAAATGCACGTGACACAGTTAGGGCGCCGCCGCAACCGGCGCGCAGGAGCTACGCCCGACTCCTGTGACCTGTGGGCTAGGTCTAACGTGTCAGAGGCGGATACGGCTGAAGAAGCGAGCCAAAACCAGGAAAATCCGTAGTGCTTTTCCTGGTGTGGTGACGCCGAAAGTATGTTGTTCTGGATCCAGTTCGAAGGACAGTTTCACGGGATACCGTTATCCCAGCGAATGGTTCTGGGTGGTGATTTGAACAGTCATGTGGGTGAGAAGAGTGTCGGGCTTGAGCGTGTACACGGCGGTTTTGGGTACGGCGGCCGCACCGCAGAAGGAAACAACATTCTCCAAACGTGTGCAGCCGCTAACCTTGCAATCGTGAACACCTACTTCAAAAAGAAGCAGGAGTACATTGTCACCTTTCGCAGCGGGCGAAGCGCTACCCGAATAGACTTTCTACCGACTAGGAGAACACCACATCGGCAAAGCAGCAAACTGCAAAGTTCACTGGACAATACCGCCTCCTTGTCATAGATCTCTGCGTAACGGCCCATCGTAGACGTGTAGAGCACTGCCGGCACCAGATTTGGTGGCGGCTGCTTGATGAAATAAGTCCTAGGAGTTCGCATCGGTTATTAGAGACAAGTGCGCTGGACCGATGAAGAATATGTCCAAGACCGTTGGGGCAGGATCCAGGCAGCTATTATTGGGGCGGCGCGGGTGGTGCTCGGAGTCTCTAAGGGCGGCCGCAAACGTGAAAAGGAGACCTGGTGGTGGGACGACACAGTCCAGAGGAAGACTAGGGTGAAGAAAGCCCTCTTTAAAACGTGGCATCCAGATCGCGACGCATATAAACTTGTCAAACGTGTCACTAAAAGAGTTGTAGCCAGAGCCAGAGCCAGACCACTTGCAAGCGCTTTACGAGAAGTAGGAATCATCTGAGGGGCAAAAGATCTTTTCCAAATTGGCATGTTCCAGGGTCAAAGCGGCATAGGATATATCCAAGTGCCGTTGTGTAAAAGACCCTACTCATCATCATCATCATCATCTCAGCGTTTATCCCAGTCGCATCCATAGCTTTTCAGCTTTGGAGTCTGGGGTCCGCTTTACCAGTCTAACTGCTGATTTTTTGACTAAACTTCGATATTTTCCGTGAAGCGACTGCCGTCTGACCTCCACAACCCGAAGGAGATATCTAAGCATTGCAGTTAGACCAATTGTTAGACTTTTGAGGGCTCCAACAACCCGTAACGACTGCCATTAGATGTTCGCATGGCAACCGGGACCAACGGCTTAACGTGCTTTCCGAGGCACGACCAGACCAGTGCAAATATTCATATTCATGCATACAAATATTTGCACTGTGCGGGGATCGAACCCGCACCTCCTTGCGCAACGGCCGCGTTCGCTACCGCTACGCCACGGAGGCTGTCGTGTAAAAGACCCTACTGGCAACCTGCTATGCAAAGACCTCACGGTGAAGGAGAGATGGCGCTTGTACTTCCACGAGCTGCTGAATACGCAGCACCAAGAGGTGCAGACACCGAAATTCATTCCAAATCTTGAATTAGTGCCCCCGATAACGCCCGAGGAAGTCCAAACGACTCTTCGTCGCATGGCAAATCGGAAAGCTGTCGGAACTGACGGAGTCCCCATTGAGGCCTGGAAGGCGATGGGTCCTCGCGGTGCGGGCATGTTAACTAACCTTCTGAACCGCGTGTTCCTGATCGGCAAAATTTCAAGCCAATGGGGACTGAGTATTATTACTCCAGTCTTCAAAGGCAAGGGCCCGGTACACACCCTGCAGAATTTTGAGAGGATTCTAGACTCTCAGATTCGGCAGGAGTATGCTGTCTCGGGAGTGTCAATATGGGTTTCGTCCAGGGTACGGAACCATGGATTCTATATTAACACTAAGTTTCACCATGGAGAGATACAGATTGAAGAACACGCCTCTACATAATGCTCTTTCTATGTAGAAAGAGCATATGCAGTCCCCATACAGGCCTCAGCATCCATGATCCACCTCCCTGGTTGCTCATATATGCTGAGGCGATATCCTCACTGTGACTGTCTCCTGTCCGCATCGCGCTGGCTGACACGGACAGTTGGAGCGGCGTGTGAATTAGGCGGCTGACCTGTCCCACCGGACCGGACCCACAGTAGCGGACCCGCATCAATGGAGGATTGTGGAAGCAGTTTTCGTTCTCGCAACCCCCCGGTGTAGGTGTGAGATGAAACACTGGGGTGGTTTTCAATCATTAAGAGTCCGACAGACCCGTCGCCCGCCCCAGGGCGGCGGACATCGCATGAGGATGTTCCACCCCGGAAACAAAAAAAAAAGGATTTCGGGTTCTTTAAGGCCGCTGACTCGAATCTTGCGGGCAGCGGGACGGCGCCGGCAGCGGTGCGGGAGCCGGGCGGGCATCGAAGACCCGTTCTCGAAACTAGCGGGCAGATCGCGCGTCACTATAGCCGCGTAGTATTGTGTTCACGATTGTGTCGACGAGATATTTGTTTTTATTCGCGAAAGAAATGTTTGAACAATGGCGGCAACAACTTTTTGATTCAAATTTATTCCTAACACTCGATCACCGCTTGACTTAAAGTACACCGCTCGCTGCCCGCCCCCTGCCCGCAAGATTCGAGCGCGAGAAGTACACCGCTCGCTGCCCGCCACCGCCCCGTTGTGTCGCGCCGCTGTTTTCGAGAACCGGTCCGTTTGATTTAACGCATAAGATCCTGCCGCTCACTCGCTGCCGCCGCCGCCGCTCAGCTGCCCGCAAGATTTGAGGCAGAGGCCTAAAAAGAAACCGTGGCCCTGGCGCACAGGCACACACAGGGATAGGCCTAGAGCGGGAGAGGTCACATGACGATTTCTCATCCAGAACAAAAAAAATGGCAGAAGGCTATTTGACAGTATTCATTTTTTTTTGGGATTTTTTGCTTTAATTGCATAAAATGAGGGTTCTTTATGTCATTTACACGAGTTTTAATAAAAAATGCAATAAATGAGTTTGAGTTTGAAAATAATAACAATTAATACATACAAAACACAAAAATATGTTTAGCTTTTTGTTTCTCGCGCCACAGATTGTGAAACGATCCGGATTGGCTAATGTCGCGATGACGTCATACGCGCATCAACGCTTGTTTTCGGCAAACTTATAAACTGTTTTTTGGGGGTTTTTATCGATTTATTTGTACAACCAGCACACCACTTGTAAACCAGTTTATTAGATAACAACAACAAATAATAAATAAAAACAAACACCACTGAGAACCGAAAACCGCTTGTGACGTCAATTACAAAGCTCGACGCCATATTGCTGAATAAATCGTTTTCGCGGCTTATTTGAATTTTTATTTGCATATTTCTTACGAAATACGCATTTAAAATTAAAAAAAAATACTTTCGGTGAACTTCTTAACCGCAACCAAGTAATTCGAGATAAAAATTATAAATCAGTCAAATAGCCTGTTCCGTAGTGGCAGCCCGTGTAATTCAGATTTTGTCGAATTTTTTGCAATTTACTGGTCAGTGTCAGGTTGTAACTTGATCAAAATATGATCTGCGATAATAATAACGATGTAACTACGGATCTACCCTAAATTCAACTGATTATAATTTTTACCCGGTAAAAATTAAAATTGGGTGGGTAAAAATAGGTATAAATGGGTATTTACCCATAGTTCGGGTTTTTACCGGGTAAATGCCCATCTCTAGGCGTGATTGATCGGAAACAAGAAATTAGCGCCGGCAGAAGCAGAAGTACATAAATCAGGATTGTAGTAGTAGTAGAGTAGAAGTAGTTTTTAACTTTATAAAACATATAACTTATTCGGAAGCACTTACCTGTCCAGGAATTTTGTTATTTCAAACTTTTGTTTATATAAAAAAAAAAACTTTTAACTATACAAATAGATGAAATATCTTGTAGACATAATAAGAGGGATATTTCTCATCAAAACATATTTGCATGCCTCTGTTTGCATTTCATTAAAGCGAAAAGCGCCCGGAAAACAGAAATAATATTGGCTAAAAATAATCGTACATCTCTCTATTATTTCGATCCAATACGAGCATCAAAATGGGCACAGCGTATTTGTAACGCTCGTTACAAAATATTCGAAGGTTATTTCTCTCGACCCTTGTAAGGCTGGCTTAGAGGGACTTTCCGAGATCGATGCGAGCTTCAAACCTCGACTCATATCGCTTTGCACAACAATACGAAACAAAAAAGTAGACACGTACGACGCAAGTTTTGAATCAAAAAGGTCTCTAAAACTCGGACACACATTTCAATACACATCTAGTTCGACTAATAAATTATATTCTTGTTAAAAGCTTTGTTCAATTTATGTTATAACTGATGCATGTGTATTTAATACAAAATAAATATACATAATGAGTATTAAAGTTAGGTGCACTATAGATATAACTGAACAAAAAAAAACACCCTTACGTTGTTAACACCACTACGATCCGGACGAAGCGTTTCGCCTCCTCCTTTATACCGCGTACATCGAGGGACTGGAACAATTTGCCAGTGGCGGTGTTTCCGTCGGACTACAATTTGAGTGTCTTCAAGGCTAGAGTGAATAGGCTCTTAATAAACTAGTGCGCTTTACCATCAACGATTGCGTCACTGCTTACCATCAGGCAGGATTGCAGTCAAGCGCTAGTTTATAATATAGTTTAAAAAAAAAGAATATCGCGCGCTATACCGTAAACGTGAAAGAAGTAAACTTTCATAAGAGGGGTACCTATAGTGTGAAAGACGGAGAGAGTTATATCTTTCTTCTCTCTCGTGTAACGATATGGGCCTAAATGTGACGTTTCCTATAAATTTTGCTCTCAATTCTTGTTCAATAAAGATAATATCACCGCCTAAGAAGAAAATGAAAATTTTCAGTATTTATGCTCTGCGCATAATAAGAATCTTCGTTCTTCCATTAATTGTCTTCTACGATGTCCTTCTCACCGCACTGGTTTTTTTAAGTGTTCATTTCTTTTCCAGGCGGTTTTCCTTTGGAATGATCTTCCTTAGAAAATCAGGACGTTGACCAGTCGGTACACATTTAAAGTTAAAGCTCGGAAATACTCTCGCAAGAAATTGGCAGATTCATCCCACGTGTAATTTATTCTTTTTCTCTCTTTATAATTTTTTATCTCTCCTTTACTCTACTGTTTATATTTTGTATGTATGTATTTATATAATATATATTTTTTTCTCTTTTTAGTTTAATTTATTTGCACCTACCATGATTTGTCTCTGCATCACCTTAAGGTAGACTGGTAGAAAATGCCTAAGGCATTAAGTCCGCCATTGTGCAATGTTTGTGCATAAAATTTTAATAAATAAAATGAAATAGTAACGTTTAACTGAATTGCTAATTCAAAAATATCGTACCTCTAAAAAGAAATAGTGAATGTTTGTGTCCGCAAGTGTAGAGCGTGGAAGTAATGCCCTTGTCGTGCCGAATGAACTGTAACTATTGTTTCTATCCGTGAAGCTAACAGTTCGAGGATAACAGATGGGGAGCCCTGTTCATTTTACAACTTTATATATATGTTACATATTATGTTTTATGTGGGTACCTTTCTTCCTTTTCAAGATTAAAGAGGCTTTGTATGAAAGGGAATGCTTTGTTTGTTCCAGAACACTAGTTTACTGAAAAGGAGATCGATCACCCATTCAAATGAAACTGAAATATATTGATGTTTTTAGAAAGTACTAAGTACCTAACGAAAACTACCTACCGTCCCGGCAAAGGTAGCGTAGGTCGCCCTTGGGCGAGATAAAGCGATGACATCAAAAAGGTGGCTGGTAGTGGCTGGCGAAGAACTGCTCAGGATAGAGCTTGTTAGCGTGCCAAGGAGGAGGCCTATGTCCAGCAGTGGGCGAGTAGAGGCTGATGATGATTATGAAGTACTTAACGATTAGCACACAAGCCGCGGAGCGCGTCATATGCTCTGGCGATAAATATAACAAGTAGTCAAAAGCAATAACGGAATGACAAATTAGAGATGTGCTTAGAATATGCAGAAGAAAAGAACGTAATTTCTGGGACGACGAAATAATTTAGGCAGCGGGTGCCCTGTGGGTAAGAGACGCGCTGATGGACAAAGACTCCGATTTGAAATAGTTGTTTTACTTAAATTATATATTTATCGGTCGTGCCTCGGAAAGCACGTTAAGCCGTTGGTCCCGGTTGCCATACGAACATCTAGTGGCAGTCGTTACGGGTTGTTGGAGCCCTCAAAAGTCTAACAAATGGTGTAACTGCAATGCTTCGATGTCGCCTTCGGATTGTGGAGGTCAGACGGCAGTCGCTTCACGGAAAATGTCGAAGTTTAGCCATTTCAGCAGTTGGACTGGTAAAGCGGACCCCAGACTCCAAAGCTGAAAAGGCTTCGGATGCGACTGGGATTAACGCTGAGATGATGATGATGATGACTTAAATTATATATTTATATTATCATTCGTTTTAGTTAGTCAGTAAATAAAGGCTTAAGCTATAAGTAAGTTAAGTTTAGGCTATAATTACCTATTAAATATGAACAAAACAGAAATATAACCAAATATTCAAATACACTTACCAAACAAACAAACACCATTCCTATTTCAAATAGGTACAAAAAAAAAAACCAATTTGAATTCTAAGCCACTTCGAAAACCGACATCAGAACATGACAAAGCTGCAAATGGAGCTTATGAAATAATAAAACATAAAGTACTGTAGAAATAGCTACGCCGTAGGTAAAATCGATATAGCACGGGACATAATCCACCTGTCGTTCAGTCACCTAGCAACAAGGCACAAACAAGGTGACTACTCAAATTATACGTCTTTTATACAATCTATATACCTCTTTCTATAGAACCTATAAATTAGCCACGTAATGTCTCAAACACAGTACGTATAATCATTTCTGTTATAGGTATAAATTCCGTGCCTTGGTGAATTAGCATGTGTTATAAGGGTGCTTATTATCTTGTAGTATAAATGGGTGTATCTGACATCGACGCACAAATGAGTACCATGGATCCAGTACATGATTCTGAACTCTGAAATTTTTCGTCGGCTTTTCCCTGGTTAAAATGCAGTTTTTTTCACTTTAGACCGTTCATTGCTATACCTTTATAACCCAATAGGAGTTTAAAGTAAAAATTAATTAATTCTTTTTTTTTTAATAATTATAAACTAGCGCTTGACTGCAACCCCGCCTGATGGTAAGCAGTGATGCAATCTTTGATGGTAAAGCGCGCTAGTTTATTAAGCCCAATCACTTAAAAAAACTTAGTGAATAGGAAGGAAGACGGCTGTTGAGCGAGGTGGTGCAACGTTAAACCCAACAACACGACCAACGAAAGCTGCGCCAGAGGGAGATAGATGTGGATACCCTCCACGACCAAACTCCAGACACAACAACATTTGACGCATCGTACCCGGCACACATCGCAACACAACTGCTCAGACCCGTCCTCCGTACGGCTTCACCAGACATCATGCCGAAACACGACGAATCGCTTGGCGGCAAGGCTTTGTCTGGTGGGTGGTAACTTCTGCCGGCGGCCGATGTTATGGCCTATCACCGCTAATTCCACAAAAAAACGCAATGTGGACAAAACTCGAAAAACTATGCTATCGGCTGATTTTACAGAGTTCACTTCAGGGGTCAACATCATACCAAACATGCGCGGCGGCACGCTTGCAACGTTCAAAGGCCGAGCCTATACTTTTTTAAATACTGTGATTTCTGTAACCACTCATTAACGACATCATATTTTTTTTTTGACTATCATAATTTTATTAGTGCCATGCGGTCTAGCCTTTCCGCGAAGTTTGCGTTACGATGTCCGATACACCCTGTATTGTTTTCATAACAGGTAAGTATATCAATGAATTTATCGGTTCATATTTTGTTACATAAAAACAGGTAAGTAAAACAGCTAACCAAAAGGTTTATAATATTTCGTAGTCCCTTAACTAAGCTGTAGGCTTTCCTCTTGTTTATATTGTTATTTTTTTATTTGTTTTGTAAATTTGATTACACACTAGCTAATAAAAACATCTTCTAAGTACATTTCCAGGAAAAAAAGACGAGGAAAATATTGTGCAAAATATAGGTACCTACTTGCTATTGTAATATACAGATTTTGTACGCGCTGACTCTGATATTTTAGTATAATAAATCTAAACACTTTTATACTTAACATCAGAAAGATCTACAACATTATCCACCCCTACATTCAAGTTCGTGTTGTAATATATGACTGGGAGATTATGTGAGGATAGGCAGCATTCATCTATGTGCTAATAACGTTGCCTGGCCACCAATCTGCCTGCCAAGCATAGTGATTACAACATTATCGATCCCCCAAGGATAGCTGATACAGCGGCAATAGTCGCCAGACGACATTTGGGCTAAATTGGAAAATAACTATAAATTGCAGTCGGTGAGCCAAAAATTTTGGTGACTTTGAATCTACACAGAAACGGGGAAACATTTCGGGCTTATGGATCTCGATAATACGCCTAGTAAGCCTAAGCTACTCTCTGAAATTAATAGAACGACAACACCACAATTTAGATGTGTTTGTGTTCAGTGAAATTGGGTAGTTAGGCTTAGGCAAAAGTAGAGTAGGCATAACCAATATACTAGCGTAAAATGTGTTTCATCAAATTGACACGCCATGAATGAAAATAAATTTCCTCGTCATCCCATTAAAAACAACTTATTCCATCCTAACTCTCTTGGATTAATTTCACAATTTGGTCAAAATTCCAACACAGTCGCTTGTGCATTCCGCGCGAGCACTTACTCAATTATTAGTATACTGCGTCAAAATATCATGTTACTTACGAACAGCATAAAAGCCATCAGCGTTTTACAGCGTAAAGAGGCATTAGCGGCATTAGCGCAAACTTGCGCGTTTCCACGAGAACGCGGAGTAATGGGTTACAGTTATTGCTCCCTGTTGTTTGGTTGATGTAACGTAATTACGGCGAGGCGCGCGCATCACGCGATATGTCGTGCCGTGTCGACTGAAAGGACCATACCTATTTTTCACGTTCTAATGGAAAAATAGACATTGAAATGTAAATGCCAATAAAACAAATTACATTGAATTTCGTGGCCTTTAAACAAAAGAAAATCCGGGAAATCTGTTACAAACCTCCGAAGAAGCAATTAGTATAAGCATCGGTTTCAAGAACTGTCTAATATTAGAACAAAAGCTGTCAAATAATTTAGACAGAATGTTAAACGTAGAATAATACATCAATGTTTAGGAAATGCGTAAACCATTTATCATAACAAGAGAGAATTAGATAGCAGCCCTCCGGCAGCGGAAAGCCAGTACGCTCTTATCTACACGGAGGCTACTGTAACAAGGCCGCGGCAGAAGGGAGGGAAACGAAAATGTTTATGATATTTAATGAACTTTCCTCTACTTGCTTTTTATTATGTAATTTAGATGTTAATGTTATTGTCACCGAAGTGAGGTCATTAGTGTCCAGGAAAATGATTGACGGTATACGAACATGCTGGTATCAAAAGTTATCGCTACCGTGAAATTTCAAAGCGTGAGGTACCCACTCCCTAACTTTCAAGGTAAAAGAACTGTTCATATCTACTTCAGAAGACAATTTCTAGTTCTTTTTCAAAGATTAAAATAACTGTCAGAACCTTTAATACAAATTTAACTTAAGTGAAACACTTAGCTGGAAGCTAGTTTATATCCACAATTGTCCCCGTAATATGAATGTTAATATTTTTAGGTAAGTAAAGTTAAATACAAAAAGTTTCGTTTGTCAACCTGCAAAGGCCGTCCGCACGTTAGCAAATATTTTCCGGAAAGTAAAGGAGCCAATGTTGGATGTAAAGAGCCCAATAGACAGTGGAGCGGCTCAAAGGCACAAAAAGCCAAGCCCATTACGGGACACACGTGGCCGGAAACCACAAAAGACCCAATTATTCTGCTGTGTGAAGCCAAAAAAGGGTTGGACCAAAACCAACTTGTCGAGTGTTCTGTTTCACTTTTCGAATGCACGCTTGCTACGGATAATCTCTCATGGGCTGAGCATTAGGTGTGTTGTTACATCTTTTAATGAATTAGTAGATCTGAATAGAACCATAAAAGGTAGTTCTCTCGTCTATTTTTTAAACTAGTATATTCTTAGATATTTTGAGCTTTAGAATGTCACAGATAGAACATAAAAATACATTTTCAATTTACAAACATAACTTGTTTCTATTACATAATCAGCCGAGGTTATCCCACTGCTGGGATTCAGGTCTCTTCTTTGTGAAAGCCTAACTCACCACGCGGGCGCGTTGGTAGGTATCACATATCTTCGAATTATTGGTTCTTGCATATGCCTGTTTTCTCACGGCGTTTTCCTTCACCACTCTAAGGGTAGTGGTGATTCAATTTACATAAAGCACCCGTCTCTTTGAGAGACCTTTGAACTGCAGTGGGACAACACAGGTTTATAATAATTCGTCTGTTTAACCCTGCGACCTATATAACTCGTAAATCACGACCACCGCTGCTCTAGTTTTACGGGGCGTCATATTATTGTCCCACAGAACATTTATTATGAGTCTTGTGACAGCATTATTCAGCTGAAATTACCTGAAAAGACGTCGATTGACGGGCACGTGTCAAATTTATTACCTTTGAACAGGGAGAAGACGTGGTATGACTCTTCTAAGAAAATCAAATGGAAGATAAATTGTTTCCAGGAACATCATGTAAATCGTGGTAATTCTGGAAAATGTAATGAATGAAGGTTTAACATAAATACACCAGAGGGTCAATTTTCCCAATGTTAAGTATGTACACATTCTGAGAGGCAATTGTCGTATTATTAAGAACATTAATAGATCTCAGTTCTCAGTGTCAATCTGCCAAAAATGACTAAATTACGCCATATTTTGATAAGATTTTGACTTTTCTTTTGTCTCCGAGTTAACATTATTAATACCGATATTGGCCTTCTGATAAAAAATATTTCAAAATTAAACGGTAACGGTGTAGTTTTAAATTACAAGAATTGTCCGTGTATCTCTTGTATTTTGACAATGTTTTAAGAGTGGTTTAAAATAAATTATATGAAATGCCCGAAACGATTGACTGATTCGAAGGTATAGTGCCTCTTATTAACAAAATAAAGTTACTACATGTCAGCTTCAAATATTACTGACATTTTTTGAGGTATAATTTTACCGCAAGACAATTAATATAGGCAATAAGAAGGTGTTTACTTCAAAGGTTAGTCTCAAAATTGACTAAAGAATTACATATGCTAAAATGTTTCGTGACATCTGTCAATTTAATGCACATAAATATGTGTTTTGCGAATTCGATTTTTTAAGCGATTTTTTATATTTTAAATTGAAAAAATATTGACTGAATTGTTACGCTGACAGGAGTTAGGAACGCATTCTCTCGACGATCGGAATCGTCTGGCGTGGCCCCTGTTCGCATTATAAAAATACCCAATAATAGGTAAGGTCAACCGGGGCAATTGCGTCTTTGGGAGCAATTGCGTCTAATCAAAATAATTTTAAATCTGTTTGAAAACCTACTCTCCTGCCATCGTTACATACGCCACCGCCACGTGCCATACGTTATAGTTTTTTATTCAAAGTAAACAAAATAATATGGCAGGAGAGGTAGGTTTTCAAATAGATTTAAAATTATTTGGGATTAGACGCAATTGCCCCAAAGACGCAATTGCCCCGGTTGACTATAATAAAGAAACTCTTCCTCCTTTAAACGTTTTAAATGACTTTGTATGTATCTCTGTACTATAAAAGTCATATTATAGTACGCTATATTTTTTGCGGCTATAAAATATTTTATAGGCGACAAAACTTCAACGAAATGTTCGCAATATGGTGCGTGATTTAATAACGGCCACATGTTGTTTTAAAGTATTGAAGTTGCTTATAATAGTTTCAGTTGTAACTAAACTTGCAGGTATACAAAAAGGTCTAAAATGAGATGAACTTAGGAATAATTGACAATATTAATTGTGGAGTAAGTTCGTAACATACCTATTAGTAGAAATGGGTTTTATTTTGATAGGTCAACAACAATCATTGTGTTATTTACATTGGTGAGCAGACCCATTTTTAAAACATGTAAATCAATGGATAACGCAATATACTTTAAAGTTATTCAGATTCAAATTAAATAAATATAATTATATACGGACAAATCACACAGATTGAGCTAGCCCCAAAGTAAGTTTGAGACTTGTGTTATGGGATACTAACTCAACGATACCCTATTTTATAATAGATACATATATAGATAAACACCCAAGACCCAGGCCAATCAGGAAAAGATCGTTTTCCATTATGACCTGGCCGGGGATCGAACACGGGGCCTCCACGTCGCAGGCAGGCGTGTTGGCCGCTGCGCCATGGAGGACGACAAAATTGAGATTAAAGTGTTTGTTACGTGCTGGTCAAAGAATAAGATCATTATTATAGTATGATTACCTTGCAATCTCAAAAATACGTTATTTTTGTTCTGAAAAGTATCATAACCTTATTTAAGTTCTAAATTCTAATCATCCACTTGTCCATTTGCTTAAATTACCTTTTGGAAATATTATCAAAGTCAAAACTCAAAAATACAATATTTCGGCTTTTCGCTACATAAAGTTTAATGGTGAATAAATCACGAAGAAACTTTGCTCGGCAGTGGACCGCGGGTGGGAAAAATACGCCATTTTCATAAGGGGAAAAACAATAACTCGAGGCACGGAGCAAGGGCCGCTTTTAAGGCACATAAATCAAAACAGACGATATTTTCGGAGTAACGCCGGGTGAGCACTTTCGGTACGGGATTTTTTGGGGACATCCGTAATATTCCGGATTAGTGTTGTTTTTACGATTCACTGCTAATTTCTGTTGTTTCTTTATTGACATGGTATAAATGCGTTTTTAGTTGTCTTGAGTTGGAACGCACACAAATAGCGATATTTAAGGTGATGTAAAAAAAAGAATATTCTCTATTGAAAAGCTTTACGAATTATGTAATCTATTGACATTGAAAAAATTGTACATTCTACTTATAGAATAGAATACTCTTTAGGTACACCATATAAATAACAAAACATAAATACGAAGTTTTTAGGGTAAAACCAGGAGAGATGGACCTGCGGGTGAGACGGACTATCGTAATTTCTACCAAACTATTAAATTTATTTAGGCTGACAACACTTACAATCGATTGTCAACCTGGTTGCTCCGTGTAGAAAGCGAGATTGTTTGTTTTTCGTTTGTAAAATTAATAAAAAACGTATTAAAAGGTTTCGGAAGCGTGTTTTTTTTTTGTGTGGGTGTTTAAAAAACGAAGGTATCTATAAGATATTGTATTTTTAAAATAAGAATTGACGTTTCTGTGTAAGTATGTTCATAAAATGATAAAATAACTTCAAATTTTTCGTTTGCTTAAATTGTTTTTAATATAAGAAAGTGGTCAGTCTTTCATACCAATTTAAGAGAGATGAACCATGTTATGTGTGGGTGAGATGGACCTATTGGTCGACGGTATTGGTTGGTTGGACGTACTTTTTTTTAAATTTCAAGTGGTTTTTTAATTAAAATTGCTACTTATTAACCGACTTCAAAAAGGAGGAGGTTACTCAATTCGACCGTATATATGCTTTTTTTTTTTTTTTTTTTGTTTGTTTGCGCATAACTTCGTCGTTTATGAACCGATTTTGATAATTCTTTATTTGTTGGAAAGAAGACATTCCCAAAGTGGTCCCATGATAAGGACATCAGGATCTGATGATGGAAGACCAGAGAAATCAAGGGCAACTTTCAAAAATCGTAGGAGCGATTAGTGCATTTCTTAGTATTTTCATTAAGTATTTAAAGCACTACAATTTGATAAAGGTCTGGAGTAGATCTGATGATGGACCCGGAAGACAGTCGAAGGAACTCCTCAACAATTCACAGCAGCTACCTTGTGTTTGGGCTTGATTAATTTGTATTGATAAGAACTTTACACCTAGATGGGTTGTGACTGTCATAAGAACTCTGATGATGAAGACAAAGGCCAGTTTCGGGAACTCCTCAACGGTTTGCAGTACCTACTTTGTGTTTGGTTTTAATATGTTTATATTGATCAGAACTTTGCACCCATTGGGTTAAAATAATGTTCTGCAGTACCTAAATCTGATGATTAAGACCTTAGGCAGTCGAGAGAATTCTTCAAAATTACTGGTAAAAATTAAAGTAAACAAAATTACGTCATTTCCCAACTATATTTGCGTCAGCTTCCTGTCTGACCGGATGTAACTGAATACATAGTACTTACTTTTCACAACTAAAAAGTGTAAAATAAAAACTTTTTTACAAAAAAACAACCGACTTCTAAAAACCACTACAAAGTGAAAAATAACTAATTTCTAGAGATGTACCGACTACCACTCTGGCCGACTAGCCGACTAGCCGACTAGTCGGCCGTAAAGAGGCCGAATAGTCGGCCGACTAGTCGGCTAGTCGGCCTCTTTACAGTCTTAGTAAAGAGATTTTGCTATGTTTTATTATAAAAATATGAATGACATTTTGTTTTGGGTTGTGTCCGGTTAATCATATAAGTTCCTATGTTTCTTTTTTATTTTTCTTGAAACAGTTCGTATTTAAAATATTGAATGTTTATTTTTTAATCTGTTGGTAATTATAAAATACCTACTTTTTTATTTGATTAACAATTAATAAATGTTTATTTACTTTAAGAAGATATTCTTTTGTTTGTTAATTAAAACCAATTTTAAGATAATAATTTTGTTTTGTTGGTGTTATAGATATTAGGTCCTTACATATCAAATTGGCATTTTGTATTATAACTCACTGTGCTTTCTCTAGCGACACCACTGCCATACACATCATTAATTCTTCGACCCGTTTCGCAGACGCAGACAAAAAAACCAAAAGAAAAAGAAACCAAAAGAAATACGGTTTTTGAGACACAAATTGATGAGTAAATAGCTGTATAAATTTGATTTTGTAATTCTAAACCAATTACCAAAGAAGAGATATTTGAGAGCAAAGTGGCCAGTGCCTACGACAAAACGCCAATTTCATATGTAAGGACCTAAGTTAGTAAGTTAGAAGTCCGGATTAAACAATGGGATACTTTTCATCCCGGAATAATTTGATATTCCCGAGATTTCCAAAAAGCGCGATATAACCGAAGTCCACGCGGGTGAAGCTGCGTGCGGAAAGCTAGTAATGATTAGTTAAGGTTTTATTTCATTTCAGTTCCCCTGATACAGTACATATTAATGAGAAATACATACAAATTAAAAAGCCGACTAGTCGGCGTTTTTTGCCGACTAGTCGCCGACTACTCGCCGACTACAAAAGCGGCCGAATAGTCGGCTTAACCGACTAGTCGGCGACTAGTCGGTACATCTCTACTAATTTCGGAAGTCGGTGTCTTTGGTTTTTGTATAGGTATTAGTTTTTGACACCGACTTCCGAAATTAGTTATTTTTCACTTTGTAGTGGTTTTTAGAAGTCGGTTGTTTTTTTGTAAAAAAGTTTTTTTTTAAATCCATACATTTTTAATGTCTTAAATTTTTTTTTTGTAGACAATATGCCATTAACATATAAGAGGAAAAGTGAAGTATGTAGAGGAGAATGGACGGCAAGTGCATTAATTGATGCTTTTAAGGCGGTTTCTAATGGAATGGGTATCAATGAAGCTGCAAAAACATTTGGGATACCAAAAACTACATTTAAACGAAGACTTGCAAAAATAACTTGACTAAGAGTGATGTTCTCGGTCCGAGTGGTATACTGCTGCCTGAAAATGAGAAGAAAATCGTCATACACATTAAAAAATTACAGAAAAGTGGGCTTGTTGTTGTTTTGAGTGTTTTTTATTTTTATTTTGAAGGTGTTAATGGTTAGTTTTGTTAAGACCATCTCTCCTTACTGGGTGGTCCGACTCACCCGTATAGTATGGGAGAGATGGACCGAGGGTACTTTTTTTAATATTTCAATTATTTCCATAAAGATGCTATTATCGTGCAATATTAAAATAAAAAAATGTTGACTATTAATAGTTAGTTCATTTTTCACTAAATTGTGTAAAAGTTATTAAGCATTATAAATGATATTAAAGTTGAACAAAATGTGGTCCATCTCTCCTGGTTTTACCCTACAAAGAATTTTACAATAGGCGGTCATATAGTCAAGAGCGATCTTACAGACAACCTTTGGATGCATTACCAAGGAGAAAGAGAGACAAATAGTGAATATTTAGAATATAAAATAAATATATACATAATGTTTATCTTAAACAACAACAACATAAAAACATGAGAAACCATGTGATCTCAATATACTAGAACAAAGAAAGAAACACTCAATAGTAAATGTTTCCTTAATTAAAACGGAATTTTCCAACAGACAATATATATCTTTTAATACATCAAAATTAATTAAATTATTTATGACACAAATATGTCAAAACATGCAAAAAAAATGGCACAGACAGATATGATACAGACTTATTTTTCTAACGAGTGACTTAATAGAGTGATGTTATTTATTTTTTTAAGGGAAGAGCGGAGCCTTTAACTTTAGGCATTTCTATATTTAAAATATACTCCATAATGGTAATTGAAATAATGGTTGTAAAAGCTGCGGATTTAAAAGTCTTGCCTTGATTTCAATTAAAAAATCTCTTACGAATCGATTTTAAATCAAATAAGAAGTTCTCTAAACACCTGTTTCTAAATTAAGCTCTAAGCGTTTCTCAATTTCTACAACGGTAAAAAAGTTAGCTACAAATAAATAAGCTACGCATTAGCCTCAATGCTCAGTGCCCTGGTATCCTAACTATACACTTCATTTGCTTTGTACAATTTCATTCATTCATACATTCAATATCTAACATCATTCCCGCTCCTAGAGTAACGCTTCAGGCACGAACGGAATGAGATTCTTCCTTTGAGCCTTCATATTTCATCCACCTACTAGGGTATCCGAACGCACCTAGCTCTTGAACTAGCATTCGGTACATCACTAAAATCGTCCTTCACTTAGTTGGATAGAGTCCAATTTCAGTTACTCAGTATGTCAGACTAACTAATACAATGTTCTGTCACTGCACATAGCAAAATTTGCTTTTAGGAAATTCGGTCCAGAGTGCAGCGATAGCACTGCTGATAATTCAGTATAAACGAATCCGCTGAACACAGAGTTGAATATTGTTTAATACAACCGGTGGGCCAAACATGGATTTAAAAGCTTACATTATAGTAAGTATAGTATATAGTTTACGATTCACGTTACAATGTTAAAGTTTTACATTCAAAAACAATATGTTTCATATGCTTTAACTGGAAGGTATTATGCGTTCAAAATATGTTTAGATTTTGTCACCAAATGTTTTTTTTTTTATCATTATAAGTTAGTGCTTGACTGCAATCCCGCCTGATGGTAAGCAGTAATGCAATCGTTGATGGTAAAGCGCGCTAGTTAATTAAGCCCATTCACTTAGTGAATAGGAAGGAAGACGGAAGTTGAGCGAGGTGATGCAATGTTAAACCCAACAGCACGACCAACGATGCTGCGCCAGAGGGAGACTGATCTGGACCCTGTCTGACCTCTGACTGGTCCCTCTACGACCAAACAGCCGACACAATAACATTTGGTGCATCGTACCCGGCACACATCGCAACACATTTGCTCAGAACCGTCCTCGAAATGTTAGCTGAAGTAATTTACATTCAAGTATATAAGTATATAAGGACCTCGGGCCATATAATTTAATATAGCTCACCATTATGTAGTACGCATACTGTAATAAAGAAAAATCGCCGTCTTCACTTCAAAGAAAACATTACCTAAGAATCCACTGCTCGTTATATCGTGACAAATTGTCGACATTTTTTTCCGCAAAGCTTCGAGAATTAGCGTGATCAATTGCGTTCTTCGGCACTTCTTAACTCACGTCTCTTTCACTCCTTAGGGTGGCAAACGAGACGGAGTATTTTATCTTCTTTATCTTTTATGTTGGAATTAAGCAGACGGTCCAATAGCTGTAAGATCACTGGATATTCACACTTCGGGCAACCTCACTTTATTCAATAGAGTTTGGAACTAGCTCTGGTTTTGTGAACTTTGTTTCACTAATTTTATGAATGCGCAGGGTTCGCCATTGATAAATAAATCTTAATTGATAAAATTAATTTACGTTTTAACATTTTGTTGCACAATATTTTTTTTTTAATAAAAGTGGTGTAAGAGAACCTTATAACATCAACTTCCTGTCACTTTTGTCAAAATGACCCATATGTTTCGGTGATTTGCCGGAACAAACAGATAGACAGACAAAAATAGGTTTTCCTTCTATGTACTTTATTTACAGGCACATTATATAATGTCGAGTTTCTGTACATACTATTTATAAACTAATTGTAATATGAGTGTCGTATATTAAGTGCAATACGTACACAGTAATGGCCCTCAGACTAGAAGGAATCGTTTGATGCCTTAAGCGGCGGAGCCGTACTAAACTCCGCCAAACAAGCAGGTGTGTTTCCGAGATCTTTAATAATATACTTAAAGGAAACTGTAACTGTTACTTATGTCTCGCTTACAGTAATGCCTGAAGACAACATTAATTATACAGTATCCATCGAGGAGGTGGAAATAGAAAGTAATCATGTCCTTTAATGAAAATATGGTTCTTCAAAAATTTCACAGCACCTGACTCGGTTTACTTACTCCGATACCAAAAATCTCCCTACTTCTTTTCCCTCTTCCACACGCATTATGTTCTATCATCTAAAACTTTAGAAGTACATTTAAAAGCAACATCCTGATAAACCCTTCAAGACGATTAATATCAAGCACCTAATTACAATAAGACATATCGGCATGTCGACCATAACTACGGACAGGGCACTCGTCCATCTGCCGGTGACAATTATGAGTTCTCAGTTATGGATAGCAGAGCTTCCCCCGCCCCCTGGCGCCTAGATAACGCAATTACGCCGCCGTTATTAAGCGACGCCCATTATTCATTGCTGAGACCCTACATTCATCAACCAGAGGACTTTAGGTGAATATTTTTATTTGAGAAACCATGAAAACAGCATCTGTTACTGTGACAGCGATACGGTACTGGGAATGTTGCTGATTAGCGTCGAAGCTTTTGAATATATATTATTTGGCTGCTTTAGTGTCACAGAATATCAATAATTTATTTCATATAAGCCAACATGGTCACTTGTGAAATATCAGAAGCTAGCTGCACGGTTCCAATAGGTAGTTTTCTATGTAGAAGAGCTGGCATGAAACTGCATTGTTACTTTTTTTACTAATACAGTGAAACCTAGTTAAGTGGGACCTGGCTATGTGAGAAACCTCTATTATTGAGGGTTGCAATGAGGTCCCGGTTCTTTTTCATCAAATTACCTCTGTTAATGGGACTTTTTGAACCTGGTTAAATGAAATTTGAATTCTAAGACTTTTTCGATGTTTACCTCTATAATTGAGACTCTGTAGCTAAATCACTTGTATAAGTGAGACAAATTAATCAGGTTTTAGGACGTTTTGACATGTTTGTTGACATCAAAGACATTTAAATTATATTTAATCTCTTTGTTTTACATACATTTCACGTTTTCTTTCGTGCATGCTTTGTTTGTCAGTACTATCTCAGGTTTTAAACTAAAAACAAGGGAATAAACGCGTACAAAATGTCCAAACGTAATTATAAAACGTTATGAGTATCTGGAAGAATAAAACTTCCAACAGATTATGATTGCGGAAAGTCGCGAGGTAAACTGTAGGGAGAACTGTAGTCAACCCTGTAAATTTTTTTTGTACATTTATACCTATATTCAATTAATAACACCAAAAATAAGCACTTTTGGTAACATTTCCACTTCTAAAAATGGAATACATTTCGACCTCTGTAAGCGGGGTCTCTGTAAATGAGACAACTACAATTTTAAACCTGCTTAAATGGAAAACTGGATTACTGAAAACCCTCAATAATTGGTATATATATCTTGATCCCTTGAGATCCCAGTTAACCAGGTTTCACTGTAATTAATTGATTTTGACAATGTTTTCAAATTACAGTATTAATATAGGTGTGAGAGAGAGGACAATGTCCGCCATTCAACAAAATATAGTGATGTGAATGTAGAGTACCTAATAAATATTTGAAATAAAACCGCCACTGACTTTCGAATAATAGCTGTAAATTCCATCCATAGCTCTCGACGAGTAAAACCGTCAGATTTCCACCTTTTAAAAGCTTTTAGTTAATGCCTACATACCAATTACCAGGAATGAGCTAAAATCTGATATCCAAATTTCACATGTTCCACTAATGTATATACCAAACTAAATTACATTACGGTTAATCAAATAGATATCGGAATTTTCGCGTCAGCCTAAATTTTGAGTGACGGGCGCAGCGTCAGCCTAAACTCAAATTAATCAACCACAGATTGACAGGGCATTCCAATCAATAATTAACGCTCAATTACCTAAATATTATTGGAGAACGGTAGCTGTACACAGAGCAGGGCTAAAGTGGGCCACTCAACAAGTCATTATATATACCTAGCTGTCAAATCAGCGCACAATACATATAAAGGAAGGTAGGTATATGTAGAATTATACTATAAAATTGATTTAGGAGGATACCGGGGCAACTATTCTACCTGTGCTGTTATTTTTTTTAAGCTGTACATCTTTGAAGCAGTTTTCAGATATCTAAAAAGAAGTCACATGAAAGTGGAACACTTTGATCAAAATAGTGAAACTAATTTGGGTTTTGAGTTTATAGAATAGAATAGAATACTCTTTATTATATAGACCATATAGATTACAGAACATAAATATAAAGATTTTACAAAGGGTGACACAATGGGCGGTCTTATCGCTAAGAGCGATCTTTTACAGACAACCTACCACCAAGCAGTAACCAGTTTTTTATTTTATCTATTGATAAATTTCATGTGGTTTCATGGGATTTACTCGATTAAAAGACGAAAATCATGTCCGTAAACTGACCAGCGCATAGCAAGTACTTAAAATCTATACTATTTTTTTCTAAATCATGTTTCTTGACCGTGTCTGTTCCCACCTATATTGAGGTCGACTTGCAGTCTAACAGAAAGCATCTGAGTACCTACCAGTATTTTACATGTTATGCACGTAAACTTAAATAAATAATTTTTTAATAAGAAATTATCTATAACCTTTAAAAAAACGATGATAGGTTATAAATTCTAAGATAATAATGTAAAAAAAGTACCTGAGATAGGGCTGCGATTTATTACTTTCAAACAAAGAGAGCGATATTTTTGACCGATACTGAAGATAAACATGAACGGTAAGTCGTGATATTAATCAGTCGACTTGGAAGGGTAAAGAGGGGAGCCACCAAACACTTTAGAGTTATCGACATTCATTATGAGAACCGAAAGGTTAAGGCTTCTACAAGCAACAAATTTATATTAAATACATACAATAAGGGTATGAAAGAACGGCAGAAAACTTCGATTCTCGCGACTCCTTTTGTTTCGTTCATGTTCGTACGGACGACAGTAGGTCAAGCTACCCGAAACTGTCAGATATTTGCAATCAACCTTGAGCCTGAATGCTTTGGTGATAAAGTTGAAAATATAATAAAGAAATCTGCCAGATTGTAGTAGCTTCATGTGCTGTCGTCTGTAGATTTAGTCATACACGCACGATGCGAGTACTATACACCTGCCATTTCAGTAAGTGTACGGTAGCCGCATAGTAATATTTTGTTATATATCATTATTTTAAATAGTTTAACTTTTTAAATTAAGAAAATATTTTGCTCGTAAATAGATTTTTTTTTTACACTTTTAAAACATAAAATTCTATCGAAGAGTTTATACATAAACAGCAGTGTAAAAGAATATTTTAGATCTATTAGCAACAGTTTAGTTAGTCTAGAGGTCGTGGTCGTGACATGCAAGACTGCTAAATCAGGTTCAATACTTTCAGTGTGACATTTTTGTTCTCATAAAAATTTATTTTGCTCTACAACATTTACGAAACATTTTCTTTTTATAATTTGTTACTACTTTTATATATAGTAATTGATACGCTTATATTAAAATGAAAGAAATATAATTTATTTTAGTACAATGAAAAATGAATTAAAAAAGTTTTCTTCTGTACATACAACATTATCTACTATAACATATAAAAGGTCGTTCTCGTTTCACCCCAAAATTCTTAACTTACAATAACTATAGAGAGTGGCGCTGACAATACGACAATAAATGAAAACACGAACAATGCTGGTTCATAGGAAAAACCCCAAACCATAGACAAAACCTAGGATCAAAAATAAAAATATCAAACAAACTAAATCGCATAAAATTGCAAACGGAATAGAACATCCTTTAAAAATATTGGTTCACTGATCTCTGATCGGCGACAGCGTGATCCTCTATCGACTTGCTTTTTTCGTGCCATTATTATTAAAGTTTGGTACAACCTGTTAGCGCTTCCTTATCAACATGTACATCATGTAGAAAACGTGAAAAATTAAAAATTTCCTGTGACTAAACTAATGGACATATTTATATGATTTTTATGGGTAGACTGAGAATGTGTTGAGGTACACGATGTTTAATTTATTGTCGTATTGTCAGTACCACTCTGTATATATAATATAATGGTTGACAAATTTCTTTTCAAACTAGTAGACTATCATAATTTACGAGTGAAAAATTATGTTACCATCAGTTAACATTATAATTAGTAAAGAATTTACATCAACTCGTAAATCATAAATAATTGGAGGTATATAACGTCCAATTACTAAGTATTAGCTATTAATCACAATAGTGAAATTTTGAAGTTAAATTATTTATTTTTTGAGTTATTTTAATGTGTCAATGTCGACACTTTATTTTATTATGACAATTAACAACCTATGCGCTCTCTGTGAGTTCATATAAATCGATCAGACCGAGACGGTATTATAATGCCAAATACACTTATATAATTTCATCAAATTATTAACTAAATGACTTAGTTTCTAAGAGTGTGCGGTAGTCAAAGGGTAACCAATGATTCGATGGTTCAAATTCCATTCAGGCATATGAATACTTTTTTTGCTGTTCCGAACGATGATATCTCTATTTGTGGTAAATGTTCAAACAAGTTAATTTTAATACATTTGGAGTCATCAATAAGGTATCTAATGATAGGTAAAGAGTCACTATAATCTTTCACCACTGTAGAAAAAAAACCCTAGTTTAACTTACCTACAAGCAAAACCACAAACAAATCCCATTCTATTAAAGAAAATACCACCAACACAGCAAAAACGATGGCTATCGAGCCAATCGCTCGTTGATATCAATGCCGGCCCTATTATCTACAGGAAAAGTATAATCGAGTTGAATGTGTGTACAGGATCATGGATTATAACATCGAGTAAACTGTTCGAGCATAAATCGATGGCGTATTTGATCCCAAAGTGGTATTACGGGCATACAAAAGAGTATTAACCCAGTCGGCCTCTCCGGTGAAAAGGTGAAGAAATATTTTATGTCGTCCTCGTATATGCATAAATGTATGAATGGCACGTGGATGACTATTCTGTCGAACATTCGGAATTATTCGCGTAAACCTTCCCAGCTATTTCTTTATTACATCCATTCCGCCCCGGCGTCTTATTTCACATGTTTTTATTGTTCCCTATAGGTTTGCGAACGTATAGTGAAACATTAACGGCAACTCGTTACTCCGAAGTATCTATTTTACGGAGTAGTTACCCTTTAGACTAGTCATTATTTGAGAGAATATTAAAAGCAAATTCTGCTTGTGGTTGCGGTACTGTGTTATTATTAAAATTTTGAGATTAAGAATTTTTGAGCCTTAAATAATTCGCATAGAATACATATTTCCTCACATTTCAAAGATTAAAAATAACATTTGACATGGTCAGTTAAGTAAACAAACGCAATTGTCATTAGCAATTGCGTTTTGTTACCTTTAACGTTATGAATAATGTTTATAAATAAGGGCTTTATTGTTAACAAAGTAAAAATATACCTTGTATCAAAATATAACGAAATATTCAGTTTTACAGTAGATTAATTGAAAATCGCTGAAACTCTAGCACAATTCTAACTCTGTTAACTAACCCTGTTATTTTTCTTATCTGTAGCGAGGCGTTAGTGTAGAACCAGCTGAATTTATTGCTATCGCCTTGTTAACTGATAAATGTATTGCACCTTGTTAGTCCAGGCTATATCGAGTCACCCTATAAAATAATAATGAACAGAATGGGATCGTAATGAAATAGGTAAAAACATGTATGTTTTCATTACAGACAATCTTATTCATCATTATCTCAGCGTTAATCCCAGTCGCATCCGAAGCTTTTTTCAGCTTTGGAGTCTGGGGTCCGCTTTACCAGTCTAACTGCTGATTTTGGCTAAACTTCGATATTTTCCGTGAAGCGACTGCCGACTTACCTCCACAACCCAAAACCGATATCGAAGCATTGCAGTGAGACCAATTGTTGGACTTTTGAGGGTTCCAACAACCCGTTACGACTGCCATTAGATGTTCGTATGGCAACCAGCCAACGACGACGTAAGCGTTGATTGCAAAAACGAAATTAATCCTACTAATATAATAAACGCGAAAGTTTGTCATCATCATCATCATATCAGCGTTAATCCCAGTCACATCCGTAGCATATCAGCTTTTGGAGTCTGGGGTCCGCAAATATTCATATTCATGCATACAAATATTTGCACTGCGTGGGGATCGAACCCGCGTCTCCTTGCGCAGCGGCCGCGTTCGCGACCGCTACGCCACAGAGGCTGTCAGACAATCATTACAGCCTACAGGCAATCTCATTGATTGTTCTTATGCAAACGAATTTTCTATTTCTACAGAACATTTTTGGAAACAACAAGATATTTCTAGAGCCTTGTTGTTTATTGCTTACTAAATTTGATCGTTTTCGGAGAAACTTTCTTGACATAGACATTTAGTGAATCTCGATTTAGATTTGTAACAAAAAACCAATCGGTATATTCTGTAAAAAACCTTAATACATAGTTGAACACTTAAATAGGTAAATTGAGCTGTCGGTATCAAGCAATTATTCAAGGTGATTTTTTTACAGAATAGATTGACAGCCTTGATAGGACTATGATTCATCATAAACTTTCTGATTTTCTTTATATATCACTGCCTTTCGTCACTAAATAGTTTATGAATCTTTTAGTTCATGACTACCATTTTCATCTGTTGAAAATAGACAAGACAAAATCTTATTATATCCTTGCTATATTGTATATCCTTGTTATCCGGAAAGTGAGTTTGTTTGTTTGTTCCGCTTTCACGCCGTAACTTCTGAACCGATTGCTTTGACATTTTGCAGACGTAAAGTTAGAAATCCGCATTAAATAACAGGGTACTTTTTATCCCGGAAAAATTGATTCCTATTCCCGAGGAAAAACAAAAATATTGTTAGCTTTATACCAGTTCGGTCATAGATAGTGCTGTGTGTCGTTTAAAACAAATTAAGATATTGTAAACGAATATACACATGAAAGCTTAGAAGCTAAATGATAGGATAATTAATCCCCGAAAATGAGGAATCTAAAAAAGCGCGATATAACCGAATTTCACGCGGGCGAAGCAGCGAGCGGAAAGCTAGTTAATATATTATGGCGAAAAAAGATTTATTAGTAGTCTATAGAATAGACGTCACTTAACGCGTAGCGCGACCACCTCAATCTGTCGGACACAGTGTAATAGAATCGACAGCGGCGGCGGTTGACCGCCCGGCCCCGGATATGACCTGTCATCCGGCCAACTGACAGAATTGTGTAAAGGGTGACATGGCCTGTTTACCCTCCTTATTGTGTATAAACAGCACTTGAATTTATTTTCGTGTCGCGATCGGGTATCGATGTAAAATATTGGTTTTTGGGGTCGAGATGAAATTTTCGTGTACTTTAATGTTTTAAATGGAAAAGTTTGCTTGTTCTTGTTTAGGTATTCAGTAGGTATTTTAGTTGCTCCTTTTTAGGGTTCCGTACCTAAAAGGTAGCACGAAACCTAATCCATGAGACTTCGCTGTCCGTCTGGCCGTCCGTCTGTCACCAGACTGTATCTCATAAATCGTAATAGCTAGACGGTTGACATTTTCGGAGATTATGTATTTCTGCTGTACAACAAATTCTAAAAATAAAAAAAAAATAAGGGTGCACCTCTACAACAAACGTGATTTTTTTGCCGTTTTTAAAGATTCGCGTACGGAACCGTTCGTGCTCGAGTCCGACTCGCACTTGGCCGGTTTTTGAACTTGAAACTGGTTCAGAATTTTACTACCACAAACACTTGACAACTCCACTATGTACACACCAATTTATAAACATAGATCTATTCAGAAACTTCAATTATAAAACTAGAGCAACTTTCTTTGTATTTATAACCTTTTACTTCCGTATTTAGTTCTTCAAAATCTCTATTAGTGGGTAGCCTGTGTAGTTGGGGGCCAGTTAATTGTTTGCGGGGACCGCTGGGTCGCATCGGGGGACAGCTACACTCAGTCGCTGTCACAACGATGGCGCCCGCTCCTGTCCCGTTATATGAGGACACTGCAGAGCTACTTAAGCTTTGTTGAACCATATACCTTATTATTATTTTATATACATTTTTTACTGACCCACAGATCTATTTATTATTTTAAATCTCTCATATTCGGTGAGTAGGTCCGTATTACCACCAAATGGGGCTTGTAAGTGATCAATTAGCGCTCTAGGATAATAATGTAGCTAGAAAAGCCCTAGAGCGGTAAGTAATTAAAAAATAACTTCACTCTTTCAAAAAGTTTGCGTACATCTAATTTAATCATCATACGACCAGTATGATGCACTAAAAAATGATCATCATGCATTAAAAAAGAGGTCGCTTCGCAGTTCAGCCTTTTCTTCGTATGAGTACAATACTCATCAATTTTAAATATCGAACGGCATAGCTCAATATAGTTCTTAAAAAAATAGTTTAAAAAAAGATGAAAAAGGCGGGAATAGAAAACTTTTACTTTAAATATTGTTTGTTTTGGGATTTTTTTATACTAGTGCTATTTAGGAAAAAAACTTGAGTTCTGCAAGTGATGTAGATATAAGCTGCACTCCCGATTCAATGAAAATCGAAGCTGAAGCAGCAATTAACAATATTTTATTCTTGTAATGCTGGTTTTTTTCTACTTACCTCGCAATCGAGATGTAAAACAGAGTAGTTAGCTCGGGTGTAAGCATCAATTGTACCCTCGAACTATAGGCTAAATATCTCGAGTTGCAATTGATGCCTTACAGTCCTTGGCTACTAATATATTATTTATCTGCTTATAATTTTTGAAATAGACACAGTCAATTTAATTGTGATTTAACCTTAATGTTATTGCTTACCAATAGCTCAAACCCACAGCGTGACCAGGTAATGATATTGTAGAAGTGTCGTCATGAATCTTACCTGAAATTAAAGAAAAAAAATATTCGTAAGTCTTAATATTTATTAAAAATAAAGGTAGCTGTAAAACAGATTACAACTAACATTATCTCTTTACAAACAAACAAAACCAAAAAATCTACAACCAAACCCAGTTGCATTTTTCGAGACAAAGCTCAATTCTAGTACCAACAGGCCTACGACTGAAATAATTTAGATAAGACGTCAACACGTAATTAAGCGTCGACATTTATCAACGTCTCATCGCGGCCGACACGTGAAAAATAAAACCTTTATCTTCGTCCATGGCGGGCACTCGCGTCCGTCGCCCGCTGATCCCTAGTGAACAGTGTGTGTCAGTTGATTGGACAACGGACTTGACGTGAGTGGATTGATTCCGGCTACAATACCCCCCAACCCCCACAAGCACCGACCCCCGAGCCCACCACAAGTTCCGCGACAAATGTTATTACAGAAACTATCTACCACGTACATTGACCCACTTCGATATTTCCCAGAAATCCGACGGCATAACTTTGCGGTTGTAATGATAGCTTGTTATTAGATCCGCATCAGGGCATGATTTCAAACGCAAACTGTTTAGGCAAATGAATGCCAACGTGAGTTTGTTTTGATTAAATATCTTGTCATTACTTCGAGTCAGTTAATTCGTCAATGTTTGTTCAATCTGAATTGATTACAATTGAATAATATGGAGTATTTTGGGAATAGTCCATCTCAATTTCAAAGTCAGCACAAGTTGCCAAGTTGATCAATTTCATTAAAAGTTCACGTTTTCGTTCCCACATTGTATCAAAGTCATTGGGGAATACGCTTTTCTCATTTCATGTGATTGTCGAAAACTGGAGCAAATTGTAAAGAAACTTCGCACAAACCAGTGGTGGAGTTTTTAATATATACTAAAACATTAAAATGCCAGACATAACAAATGAGTATAACGGAATACAAACGGGCGAAATCAGAACTCTGTTATTGATTCAAACTTATATATTCACAACTCGGTGGTATAGAAATCAAAAGGGAGTTTCGGGTTAATATGGATATTATGGGCGATAGTGTGTTGGGTTATTTGGGGGCAATCCTCCTTTATTGATACTGTCTGAAGATTTATTCACCCTTTTTAAAGAACTAATAGGTACAAGTTGATATTAGTAGTAGTAAATCGAGCATAAGTTCTTCGTAGTCCCCTTCCGATGTTATTGTATAGTGTGTGGAACAGTGAAGTCGGGGTAGGGCCGGTGGCTGCAGTCTCGCGTACATTAGCTACACCGCCGTGTCTGTCGTCCTTAGGGGCGGCTAACAGTGGGGCACTAGTGGAAAACCGAGGAAATTACAATATACACTGATATGAGTTTACGGGTATGGTTTTCAGCAAGAGTTGTAGGAAAACACTACTAGATTCTGTTAGAGATGTTATCAAAGTTAACTCCATATTGACTGTATCAATCCGAATTGGCTTAAGTTATCAGAACAGTGGAGAATTTTCTCGTATATCGAAAAGAAAAAAGTACAGTTTCAATTTGTACAAAAATTTTCAATGGCATATATGTTTTGATATGTTTAATATACCCGCACCACATGTGTATCTACAAACCCTTGCCACATCTATCCCTTGATGTCCACTTCAACTGAAAAGACGTGAGAAATAGTTCAATATTTATATATATATAGACGCACATTCAGATATGAGAACAACAATTCAATTTGAGATGAGAGTGCGGGGTGTTCGGCCGCCCGCCGTCACCTGCGACGCAAATCTCGCTCATGTATCAAAAGCACGGCGCGTAAATCACGAATCATTTTACGGAATGGCAATACTAGGACGTCCATATTTCACTCGGGCCACGTTTCCCGGGTTCCGTCGGCGGCTTTATGGGAAATATTTGCGGAGTCAACGCTAAAGCGAACGTTTTGTGTGGCGCTGTCAGACAAACTTGCGTGGAAGGTAACCAGATACAATATTATGTTTATTTTTACGCAGTTCATCGTATTTTAAGTCAGTTTTATTCCTTTTGATGGTGGAATTAAGAATCCATGATACGAACCAGCAAAACAAATAAGATACAATGTACAGACAGCAATTTTTGATGTCACTTCTTTGAAAATAAACAAGATGATTTCATACCCATTAAACTAAAATAGTACTAACAAATTACGTTAGCGCAGCGGCGTTAATTAAATAATGTTGACAGCGCATGTGCCCTAGTTCTTGTTAAATTGTGAGTAACATTAGTGACTTATATATATATATTACAACGGTCGTAATAAAAATCAATAAAGCGCCACCAAGTCCCATAGAGTGACGTAATTATTGGTCACCGCCGTAGACGGGAGCGGCGCCTTTGAACTCTTATGAAAGGCCCAGACTGCACCAGCGCAGCGCCGTGGAGGCACGTTCCACATAACAATTTTCTTAAAGAATATTCACAAAAATAGATGCCTCTCACGGAAGTAATGAAGCTTACTGTATAAACGCTTTCAGTGAATTTCATACATGGCGGAAAATTTTATTGGAAATGTGGAGGTCATACCCCTCCCCCATCTTGCTCCTTGGTACTGAAATATGACGGTCTTTAAGTCTTTATTTTATTGTTACCGTTTCTTGTGCTATTTGACGTCATTTCTTTCCTGTCGTTTGTAACGTTACTCTCATGAAGACATGTATTGACTGCCGCTCGTTTAACAGGTGAAATGGATGTAATTTGTTTAAATTCCATTACATAAAGTGGTTACTGTTAACGTTTTTACGGCATTCCGGCTGCTACAGTATGCTGGAATTACTGCTAAACATAGTGGAATAATAAGCAACATTCTTAATTTTCAAATAGACGATGTGAACAATCAGGTCTAAGCATGCATAGTATTTGCAAAAGTCAATGTGAAAATGGGTTCGTCTAAAAAACTGGAATGAACTGTACTGTTTCATTAAAAGTTGGGTCGAATGTTTTAATCGAACAGGACTCCGTGTAAATTAAATTAGGGCTGCTCTGGATCGTAGCAGATTATTTTGTGTTCAATTTAAGGAGGTTTTGTGCCTATAATCTAGCTCCACATTTACATATGATGTGAAATTTATTTTAAAAAGTAAACTAGTACAACGAATACCAGTATTTATATCTGTAAAGAGGTTGCTGTGTTAAATTAGCTGAATTTTAATGTGATTTGTTTTGTTATCTATCTACACCTTCTAATAATAAAGCTGTACAGTTTGCTTGTTTGAGTAACTGGAACTACCGGAAAAATATTTTTGCAGATTGTCCAGTTCTTGTTGACGGCTATTTGACACCACGTTAGGATCCTTAAGAGACGAATAAAATAAAAAAAAGAAAGTTAGGAAGAACACTAAGTTAACTAAGTACCTAGATAATAGGTGATACGACGGGGATCGGATAACAAAGAAAATTTCGCTTACGAAATTGAAGTTAAAAACCAGTAGCACCATATATTTCTAAATATATATAATATAATGATGAGTACTTAAGCTCGGTCATTTTTCTAGTACTAAAGCACTAACCATGGGATGTCCTCAGGGTTCAGTTGTCGGTCCTTATTTATGGAATTTGGGTTTTGATGATTTTCTCGCGATCCCGCTTCCTTGCGGCTGTTCACTTACTGGTTACGCGGACGATGGCCTACTGCTCATTCAATCAAGTACCCGAGCCGGACTTGAGAACTTGGCCCATACTTGCCTAAATCTAATATCTCAGTGGGGTGATCGTAACCGCCTAGCGTTTGCGCCGCATAAAACCTATCAACTTCTACTAAAAGGTAATCTTAAATCATTGCCTACTATTAAATTTAATAACGTTCCCGTTAAAAAACAGCAATCCGTATGCTACCTTGGTATGGTCTTAGAAAGGAATTTTTCATTTATCGAACATATAAAAATAGTTGGCGAAAAAGCTAAAAGGAACTTTTATGCCCTAACTAGAATATCCAAAGCAACTTGGGGTCTATCATTCCTAACTTTAAAAACTATATATGGAGCTACCTACTTAGGATGTATGTGCTACGGTGCACCTGTTTGGGCCGATAGGGCCAGCATAGGGGCGGCGCGACGTAAACTGCTTCAAAGCCAACGTTTGGCACTGATATTTTTATGCAAGGCGTATAGAACAGTCAGTACTGAAGCCTTACCCGTTCTGGCAGGTGTACTTCCAGTCGATCTTGAAGTACAGCGACGTGCTTCAATGTACTACTCCGCGAGGGGGGAGGCCATGGACACTAACTTTGTTACACAACGCGACCTCAATAGAATTTCTAGATTATTTAAACCTCAGACTGACGTCTGGGAGGACCTCTTATCCGAATGGCAAAGTAGGTGGGATAATTCCATCAAGGGCCGGCACCTCCATCTGTTCTTTCCATCCGTTGGCGATCGGCTGGCTAAGACATGGCTGGAGGTTGACCACTGCGTTGCCCAATTTCTCACAGGTCATGGCAACTTTAAAAGTAAACTGTATTCTTTTAAACTTGTTCCTTCGCCTTTGTGTCAGTGTTCTACATCGAACTGTGAATTTGAACAGTCCGCACATCACATCTTGTGGGAGTGTATTCTTTGGCAGAATGCCAAAACAAAAAAACACAATATTATGTTGGATAGTGTACAAGTTACATCCGGAGTTGTTTATTATACGGACCTTGTTGAAACTAGAACTAATTTCCGTGCGTTCAGGCGCTTTTGCCATACCTATTATTGGAATCAATTGTAACAGCAAATACCTACTTAGGACCCATTAACTTGATCAAATGTTATTCCGTGGTGCTTGGCAATCTGGGCTTCTCCCAGTTGCAATAATGTCCCTTTGTGCCGATTGGCCTAGTTCTATTCTGTCTCCTGCTTATTATGGAGGGAAGTGGAAAAAATATCTTTTTTCTTACTCCTCCGCTATTCTTTTCTGATTAATTTCGTTGCGGGACCCAAGACAGTTGAAACATTTCTCCGGGACTCGTCGAGCTTCATTGCTCGGCGTTTTTCTGGCGGTCTCCACTGTTGATTCTGGCTTTCAGGAGTTGCAGTGGGTTGGGAACAGTGTGGCGGGTTTTGTCCCAATAAAAAAAATATAATGATGAGCATGAGAATCCGCAATACTTTTACCTCGAATTTATATGGGTAGCCGAGCATATAGTATGTATGAAGTAGCTCTTTCTAAGAGGCCTAGCTCTGTGGAATTTGTTCTTTATCATTAACAATATTAAACATAACTATTTTACCAACGTCTATATCACATATCTTCAACAACACAGAGTATGACCAGCCTTAACAAATTCACTCACACATACAATTTTCTAATTACGAAACATAGATGGCATGGCAACACTTATCTGGGTGGCCACACACGACCGATGTTTGCTTAGGACTGTTGTTCTAATGGCCATGGATAACGTCCGACGGAGTTTTCCAACCCTAATTTTCAAATCTGAGCCAATGAGCGTCGTCAATTTTACGAACTATTCGACCGTCCGTGTTTTATTATGGTTGTATGACCTTACCGTAAAATGTCTAGGGCTCAGTTAATGGTGTGATTTAATGACCTAACCTGACCTAACCCCTGTATTCACTGATTTTGAAATTCATTATAGCTATATTTGTAGAACAAATTTATTTGCCACAACTTGGCAATCATTACGGTGCTACCTACATTCGGCACGTCTGATATTGTTGGTGAGGACGACAACAGGTCAAGCTACCCCGAACTATCATATATTACCAATCAACCTTGAACCCTACCGCTTCAGAGATAAAGTTGAAAATAAAGAAATCTGAGAGATTTTAATAGCTAGATGTTCTGTCGTCTGTACCTACAGAGAGGTTTTCTCTTCAAACTACATATATTCATTGATTTTGAAAGTCTTATACTTACTGTAAAGACGGGCTAAGTATAGAACCTTGCGGAACTGTAACCAGACATTAAGTAATTACATACAGTGCTATGCGAATAGGTACCTACCGATGTATAACTTTAAAGATTAATATGTAAATAAGCGAACGGTACAGGTAACTGGCGTAAAAATATATAAAAGAAACACTTTAAGTACATAACATCTTTCGAAAGCAGCCGAGTAAAACATTCAAATTGTATTTAAGAACTAGCCTTTGCCCGCTACTTCGTCAACGTGATTGTTCCCCCTCCCCTCTCCACCGCATCGCATTTAACGCCGACTTTAAATAAAAATGAAGTAATAGCTTTATTTTTATTTAAAGTTTTTTTCAACATTACTTTGCTCATCTTCTAAGGGTCGATCTTCCTCAAGAATTAGGATAACAAATAGAAATGTTTAATTCCGACTACTACTATACTAGAGATAAGCAAACAAATACTCCAGCCCAGCAACTGAAAAATTTGTTTATTTTTTAAAATCATTAAAGCTGAAATCATTAAATCATTAATGAGTGCAATTGGGACTCTCATCAAGTTGAAAACTTTCTGATCTATGCAGTCAAATAAATCTTACCCACACTAAGCTAAAAATCTAAGAGAACAGTAAATAGGCAAGTACTTATAAATGATTCCGAAAGCGACAAAAAATAAAAACAAGAATATATAGCAAGCTCTAAAGAAGACACAAACCTTTGTCAACAGAATTAAGCTCTACAAGCGAATCTTTATTTGTATTCGTTAAAGAAAACGGTGGAAAAATTCTGGTTAGAGAGGCCCAAACGTCAGCAACACATATTATCCGACAACACGGCCAGGACACAAAACTGTTCGTATCAACACTTACGATACACCCCAATCCCGGGGGACCGCCCTATTGCGTTATATTGCCTACTTCGTGTCAAACTTGAATCGTCTTGATCCCATCACTGAATGCCTAAGCTTCGGGTTTTTAGATACACGGGCTTTACGTAAGCGATGTGGAATTTCGGAGTGTTTTAGGATCAGGATTGCTAATAGTGTTAATGGGAATTTGATCATCTTATTATTGCCGTAAGATTTTTGATAAACTCCAACGGTCCAGAGATCACTGCAGTGATATGAAGCAAGGATAAGAACCATTTCTAGCAGCAGACATTAATTATTATATAATGATATTGATAATAATGAGAAGTAAAACGATAGCACAACAGATATTCAAAATCCTAGATTTAATAATATTTATGGTAATGCTCGATGAAATAAAATACTTCAGCCACCGATATCACCGATCTCGACTCTCACCTAGTTTCGGCAGCTCAGTTAATCTCTGGCTTCACTATCAAACTACATTGAGCGCCGTATACGAAAAACCGATAGATAAGAATCCACAAGTTCTAGAACCGCAGACTACAACTTTCACACCCACACAACCAGAAAACAACGTGTTAACGCACACAAGTACCAGTTGCCATGGCAACTAGGCTGTGATCCCTCGGGAGTGAGCAATAATTTGCGCCTGGTTAATAGGGTGTCGCGAAAATTAGGGAAAGCACCCGGCCTCGAAGCACTAGCTGATTAGAACCGGGGGTGAGCCGGAAAATTACTTAAATACTTGATGACAGATGAGGCCATAAATATTTATTTTCCTCTCATAAACTGACGTTCCTGTACAAAGTTTGGATTAACGACGTAAGAGTAAACACATGTTGCACTAAAAGCATTTTATAGACGTTCATAAAACATTTTATTTAAAACTGTCCTTTCTCTATATAAATTACTGGAACACAAGACGCGGTGTCGTCTAAACGCCTGCTCGACTTTATTGAGCAACTTGTTTGCATTTGTATGCATCCAACTTGCCGCCGCAGGGGCTTTCGTATGAATGACTGTTTGATAAATATGTTTTCTAAGTACCTATCTACTTTTAAGACTTAGTCTAATATATATACATATATAAATTTTGTGAGATACATAGTTTTAACTTCTACATTACGGATTTAAAGGCAGAACATCATCTAGTATTAGATCGGTAAAGTGACTTTACTGATCTAATACAAGATAAAGTTTGGTGGTTGGTTACTACCACCGTACTTGGTATATCCTGAGGAATGCTACTTCAATAAATTTGAAAGGATTTCGAGACGACATCAGCAGTCAAATAAGTTTCTAAATTGAAATTGAAATTTCCTGCAATCCTCTTGAAGGGGAGTTTTCTTTGAAATGCATTAAATAAATTATTATAAAATATTTTTGTGAGAAGGTTAATAAAATTTTATTGGTAGCGCTAGCTTCAATGTAACGTGGCTGAGGCATAATAAGTAGTTATGTACAAGAATTTAATAGGTGGATATTATAGGATAACCAGTTAATCAAATAGCGTACTTTTTCCACAATATAATATTGGTAAACCGGATGTAGTCGTGGTGGCCTAATGGTTAAAACACCAGCCTCTCAAGTATGAGTGTGCGGGTTCGATTCCATGTCAGGCAAGTACCAATGTAACTTTTCTAAGTTTTATGTACGTTGTAAGTTGTATGTGTGGGTTTTGGACATTCAATCCTTCTCTGTATGAGAGGAGACCTGTACCCAGCAGTGGGACGATAAAAAGATATAAAGGTTGTTGATGATGATGATGATTAAACTGAATACTATTTAGCTTAACTCTCGGATGTTTCTTTCTATAGAAGTCCAGCATGTGTTTCTCATCTCAGCCTTTCAACACACGAATCAAAGAAGATTCTTCCAACTTTTAAAAGTTTTGCACAATCTCGGGTAAGTACGGAAGTAGCCCATCGTGTTCTTAGTGCCGACATAAATACATTCCTGCAGCTATTGGGAGCGAGGATGGATTAATTTCAGCGAGTCAAGATCCATCTGTCGCGCCCGCTTTCAGGATCTTGCCTTCACAAGAATACTACTTTAGTTCAGTCTGAGAGTAAGTTCGAATTGAAACTAGTACTGAGATGGGATATAGTTTGACGACAGATTCGCGGTTGGATTCCATTCGAGTGTTAAAACTGCGTTCAAATTATACAGCGCCTGTGAAAATAGACGCAGCAATGGATATTGTTGATAAGTTGAATATCAAGGGGTGCTTAAGAAGATATAAAAACGTTTTTATTCTACAATAACCTGAATCCTAAAGGGTATATAGCCCCGAAGATTGCATAGAATTAGCACAAAGCAGCAATGATGCTACTCGTAAATTTTTTATAGGACTTCCAGTAACATTCACTTTGGAATCTAAATAGGTAAATATGTTGTTAGACGAGAAACATGCTCAGAATTAAAAAAAAAACAACGTGGTGAAATACCAGAATAACTTCACCTTTGCAAAATAGTTTCAAAGATATTTATCGCAAATATTTCGCTATATTTATCCACAGTAACAACATTACAGTTTGTGAATAATTCCACTATTTTTCATCAACTCATCGATTCAGTTAGCCTTCAAGAAAAAAGTGTTTTATGGCATGTTCCCTTTTCGACCTTTTCATTGGGGACAGGAAGGAAGGGCGTCTTCCTTTGATAAAGTGAAAAATAGCACCTTTAGAATGTAACCTGGTTTCACCCTTTAGAGGGTGTGCGTAGCTGAGGGCACATAGGGCTTTTGTGCAAGAAGGGTTTCGGAGATCTTCAGTTTTGGGTCATTTTTTTGGTAAAGGAAATAGCTGCGTACTAAACATAAATCTTCGTGCCTTAAATATATTTATACTTACTATATTTTGAAGTAAATTTTTGTGTAATTATCCCGAAAAATATTCCAAATTAAACAACAATCACGTTGTTTCCAATTTAGGTCCACACCACACTCCACAGTCCAAACTAGATAAAAAGTAGTTATGAACTCGTCAACGTATGTCCTGATAAAATGGACAACCAAAATTTTTGTGTAAATAACACCGGTCCCAATGAAAGAGAAACAAAAATATTTCGTTGTCATTTTTCTCAATTTTCGTCGGGATTTTCACTATTATACCTCCTAAAAAACCTGTTGAAATATTTTTTTTAAAGTTGAGCTTATGACGTGTACGAAGCAAGTGTCGTCATCAAAAGCCCTTCAGCGTGACTCGCAAGTTAACAATGCGGCCGCCCCCACCCTTTGACCTGCCTGATGCTTTGTCGCCGCGGGCACAGATGAGATGACATCTCGTATACATGCCACCTCTACCTACAGCTACAGCCCTAGTACACTGCATTGAGCTCACCTGTATCTATTAATAGCTTTGGGGTTACAAGTTCAAGTGCGCTGCCATGTACTTAGAATGCAGGAGTATGTTAGTACATCATTAGCATGGTGGTTAAAGCAACGAATATGATCCTTAAAGCCGTGAATAACTTTGAATTGATTTATAGCTTTGAGTGAGGTGGAGAGACTTACCTGATCGAAGGATACTGTGATGACTTGATAAGACTGAATAATTTTATCTTTCCGAAGGTCATAAATAAAGTATTACAGCTGGAGATCGAATGTAGCCTGTAGTGATTAGCAATATACGAAATGCATATAAATTTCAAGAGAAAAATCAAGACCACGAATAATTTAAGTACAAAGTCCCAATCTTTTTAGTTTAAAAGCTTACTGAATACAAATTCCAAAAAGGAAATGACAGAAGTTTCACGTTTTCCTTGTTGATTTGAGATATTTTGCAAAGAAATAATTTTGCCGTGGGCAATGTTTATTTTTAAAACATTGTACGTTATTGTAAAGCAAGAAAGGCCAAAGTAACATAACATTCTGTTCTGCGTGACGTCAATCTTTACCTCTCTTTGCAGTCCTCCTGAATGCGTTCAAGCGAAAATATCCAGCTACCTACTTCAAAAATTCTTATCTGATGTTTTCGCGTGGATGTAAAGTTGAAATCTTGCGAGATTACATTCGTCTCAGTTCACAGACTTTGACATGAAAGACTTTTGATATAAAAACATAGATTTATGGTAACGAAGGAAAATTCGACGAGCAATGTTATACAAAGTAGCGTTGACCTAGATATTGAAATCGGTCTATAATAATTTCATGACTGGAAAGCGCTCAACAACTTTATGCAAAACTCTGCGCAGAGGGAGCCACAAGCACAAACAGTAAACAAACCGCCATATTGCACAATTTCGTATCCTTGTCTTAGTTTGCGAACATGGTGGGAATTGACAGGAAAAAAGAAGGATTTGGTGGAAAGGTACGACTCAATATTAATGAATATAATTTTACTATTTTATTCATTTCAGGCTTAGATTCTACGACTATAATAATAACCATTGCAGTGTAAAAAACTGAAATATGAAAGTCTATTTACTCTATGGAGTAGTATAGACCGCCATCAAGTGAAAAATGTCTGCAAATTTAATTCAATTATTTATTTTTCATTTTTATTTAATGACAGTCTTTACTACTCTATACGGCCATTAAAATTCTTTACTGTATTTTCTAGTGCTGTAATCTGGTGGCAAAATTGCAGTATTATCCCCTATTCGGCCCAATATCGCGAGACTAGGGGAAACAAAATTCAGTGAAATGGAAATTGATGCAATGAATTGTTATACTTGCCTGTTATAATGTTTCAAACCTGTGCTGAAAATGTGAAATATGAAAATTGCGATGGTTCAAAAAACTTATTGGATTACACAGATCAATGTTATAAATGTTGAAATATGCGAGGGTTGTTGTGCACGATATGACCTTTGAGAATAGGGGTACAGGTCTAACAGGCGTATTCAGTTCAGTCACGAAGTAAACGCAGATTTTGTCGCGTACGACAGTCGCGCTTAGCAGTCTCCTCACGTAGCAAGACTTGATATCTAATATTTGGTGGCGAAAAAAAAAAGCATTTTACAAGACTGAAAATACGCGCCGCGAATACTACTGTTAGAAGACATGTGTTCTGGTTTTTCCAAGAGTACTGATGATTAGTTATAGCAGGTAGTATATTTTTGCGAGGTGCCTGAATAAAACCTACCTTTAATTTACTAAGGTAGAGATGTATGTTTTAAAATTAAGTTATCATTTGGCACCGTAGCAGATACTCATTCTGATAATAATTCAGATAAATAATTCAGATAATTATTCTCAAAAAACCACTAAATAGGTTTACACAAACTTTTTTAAATGAATAACATAAATGAAAAAGCAAACACATTCTGTATGAACGTGTCTAATATCATTTTATTAGCAACCATTCACCCACAGTCACCTGTTACGAACTGGTTACGTTCTTTCAGCCGCTTTAATAGCTTTTAATTTTATAGCGGTTTATGATTTACGTTTCATTTTATGTCCCGTTTATCACCTGAACAACTGCACGGTTTTCAGCAAAAAGCGCTGCATGCGCCATAAATAATAAACCTTATAATTTTCGTGGGAGTGATAATGTGGATATAAGCTGTTGGAGTCGAGTTTTAACGTGGTTACAATTTTGGTAAATCTTTTTCAGAACGTTTCTATTCATGTGACATGCGACTTTCATGTGATACCAGTATGAAAGGTGATAGAATATTGCATTATTATATGCTGTTCATGATTTCGTCTGCATATTTTAATACGTAACTTACCCTGGTATTCGGCAATAGCATAAATTCCAGTATCAATGAATGCATTTTTGAAATTGGTTGAGTTATTTCGGAGATTGTCTCCTACTTACAGGCGCACTTGCAAACTTTACCTGTAGTATCTCTAGTCTGTAGTAATAGGTGTTAATGTAGGTAGTCTTTGTGTTCCTAAAAGGGTACCTACATCATTATCTATAACCTCAAAAACGCACTGTACTGTGCTTATCCTGCAAAGAAAAGCAACCCAACCGACCACATACGACGAGCATCATTTGAATATCTTATTCACAAGGTTTCTCTTTAAATTGTATTCACTAATTACGCGTCTACTAATGATGTACCGGTGTGAAAGTAAGATATGGGTACCGTATAACTTGATGCCACATTTTTATTTCGACATTTCCGTAAAAAATAAACGTAAAATAAAATTTGCAGCCGCTTCTGTGCTACATAAAGCTGTAAATGATTTTATTTCCCGTCGTAAATATTCGATACATGTACATTAACTTAGCATATTATATACGTTTTGGATAATATTTTCTATACAAAAATTCTGTACATAGAGCAGATAAAATCCAATTTGTTAAAAAGGAAAATTCTAATCGGCTAATGCGGTACATCAGAGTTCATTGCGATATTCCTTACTATTTTTACAAGCTTTTATAAATGTCAAATCGTATTAGAAGTTCGTATTTGATTAATTAAGAAGTTTTCTGTACAGATTTCAGAACAGCTATTTCTAGGTATAACATAAGCGTTGATTGCAAAAACGAAATTAATCCTACTAATATAATAAACGCGAAAGTTTGTCATCATCATCATCATATCAGTGTTAATCCCAGTCACATCCGTAGCATTTCAGTTTTGGAGTCTGGGGTCCGCTTTACCAGACTAACTGCTGATTTTGGCTAAACTTCGATATTTTCCGTGAAGCGACTGCCGTCTGACCTCCACAACCCGAAGGTGATATCTAAGCAGTGCAGTTAAATCAATTGTTGAACTTTTGAGGGCTCCAACAACCCGTAATGACTGCCACTAGATGTTCGTATGGCAACTGGGACCAACGGCTTAACGTGCGAAGAGCACGTTAAGCAGGCACGAGGCACGAGGCACGACCAGACCAGTGCAATCATTCATATTCATGCATACAAATATTTGCACAGTGTGGGGATGGAACCCGCGCCCATTGCGCATATGCTTGTATGTGATGGATGCTTATTACTCTTTCAAGCGAAAAATACTGAACTAATTTGAATGAAATTTGGCACATAGGTGGTTTATAACCACGGTCCACGATGAACTTATAAGATAGGTACAGATATTCCCAGAAACTATGATTAAAAAAAAGAATCGTTGCCCCACACTTACACAATTTCTCCTGTATCGTGGGTGCGTTTACAAACATTTAAACTCACATACATAAAGAGCCAGACCCGGAAAAACTATCTGTAGGCAATATCTATACAAATATTTGCTACTTGCGGGGATCGAAGTCGCGACACGCAGCGTAGTCGCAGTCGCAGTTGAGCGCTCAGCCACTGCACTAACCGTGTCGCCACTCGTCAATTATTTTGAAGAATATTGTTTATCCATTGCTTCATAATTATCTTCACTCTAAAAATTTGTCAGCTCAGCAGGGTATAACGTATATATGTAAGTTAGTTGCACTGCCAAAACGAAAGCCATTCCTATCGCCCTGCAGTTTAAGGCTTAGAGTTTTTAGTTCGTTCTGTATTTTAAACATTTTTCAAGGCAGTATTGCCATCTTTATGCACCATTTTTCCTATAGTATCTATAAATATTGTATCTGTGTCCCAACAGTTTATATAACTACATCAGGAACTTTGAGGTCTATGAGTCAAATTTTGTTTTGTACTCTATTTAAAGTTCTAGTAGGTACAAAACATTCAAGAATTCACTTGTCTAGAATTCCTTTAGTACTTTTTGAATTGAGTGATTCATTTCACAAATCTGAATAACACTTTAATATATATTGAAGAGAATATACCTTGAGGTATTCAATCCAGAATGCTAAGATTTTTTTTTTTTACCAGAATTTGTACCAATTGCCTTTCGTGTCTTAGCTGGATTTCAATGATAAATGGACTGGACAAACTCTAACTAAAACCAGAGGATTATTTGAAACTGAATACAGTTCTAGATTAAATGTGTTTTCGTACAGGCGCATAGCATAACACGCCACTGTCAAATGCCTCATCAACTATATATATCCCTAAATCATTAAGGTTCTGTTTTATTCTATTTATTACGGGACAACAAACAGCTACAATATAAACTATTTACACATAATATTAACTTTAGGAATTAAATTGTTCGCATGTTAATAATATTGAAATAAGGTAAAAAAAAGTGCTACTAAATTACCTTTTCCCAAATAAAAAAAAAAAACAAGTTACTACAATATAAATACAATTCATTAAAAAAATTTCAAGGTGATTGGGAATAAGGAAAAAAATTGATGTCTGTACCTAACGTCTAGGTTTAGCAAAGTTTTATGACGGTAACAAATGTTATGAAGGAGATTTCAAAGTTCAAATTGAAGCATGGCAGATGAGAAACGAAATCGCAACCTTGCGCAAAAACTGAAACTTCGTGAAAGTTATGAATATAATTCTGCAGACAAATAAAAAAAAAATTACATATTTTATTATGATTTAATATTTATTTTTGGAGTCTAGAACTGCTAGTAGTTTGAGTAAATAAATCTGTTTTCTTTTGTTTGATAGTAGTGTTGAGATATCAAAATCCATCATGTCGGCAAAGTAAAGACTTTTAATACGAATGTGCAATACTCGAAATTGTAATGGCATTCACAGTCTAAATTTAATCTCAAGCTGTGAAAAACACTTCTTCACTCTAATTTTTCTACATTTTGAAGATAAGTTGACTTAGATATTTTGCTATAATTTTAACTCGCGTTAGGGTTATTCAGGAATTTTGCATATTTCAAACTGTACACTTACTTAGGGATATTTTAACATAGCCTGCTTATGTAGTAACTTTTTTCTTTTTGCTCAGCACCTTATGGTGTCTGCATGATGTTATATTGCCTATAACCTGCGTCACGATTGGCAAGTAAAGAATATTCCAAATCGGACTGACAGTTTCGAAGATTACCCCTTACATACAGACAAACCTTAGAATAATAGGTATTAGATACCATAACAAATTGAGTTTCAAATCATGAACAATAGAGATTCAGCAATAGAGAAGTTATCCTACTTAGAAACACTGCTTTCTCAAAAAGGCTTATTGGAAATTCCCGATAATTCATTATAGCCATGATAAATGCTCCGTTCGACGTTACTATTGAATCTGGGCCCTTTTTACTTTACGGTGATACGCAAAAAGGGGCGAAAGGGGTGAAGAGGGAAAAGGGGATGATATAATCAATCTAGGGTTGTCCCTCCGCCATTCGGATGTGCTTATTGAAGTGAGGCTGACGCGTGCAGTGATTACACACCCCTGCCTATTATGTTTTACGAAGCCAGGAAGACTTATTGTTCTTCGTTAAATTTTTCAGAGTTGCTAATTAGCAGTATTCATGCGGGTTATTGGATATTTATTTTTAAACACAAAATAGTTTGATGGAGGAATAATTAACTTTAGTCTTTTGTTTTCTAACCTGAAAACAGCACATGGCTCTCGAAATTCTAGCGTAAATGTTTTCAGTCTGATATAAAAAACTTTTTGAATAGAAAAGTGAGAAAAATCCAATTTAACTGTAAAACTGATTATCATCGTTATTCTGGTCTGATTTCTTCAATGCCTCTTTGCATATGTAAGAGTTTATTTGTGTTTTTAACACAAGCTTCTTAGTATAATGCATTCAGACTATAAGGCGAGTATACCTTCATAATCTTTCAATAAAGAGTACATACAAATTAGAAACGAATGTCACAGGTAAATGTTTAATCGCCGTGAGCATTACTGCGAAAAACGTGTCGAATATTCGCAGAAATGTTGAATTATAAGGAAATGCTTTTTTAAATTGTGTTTCAATCGTAGCAACGTTACTTTACCTGACTGATTCTCGAGAAAATGCTCTAATTGCATACTAAAAAGCTATAGATGAACGTCGAGTAGTGCATGTATAAGTAAATTCTGATTGAAAACAAAAGATGTGCATTGATCATAAGAGCGAACACTAGACCGCAATGAAAAAGACAATCGAAAAGTAAATCTAGCCAAACGACCCAGCTAACGATCGCTAAAAGTATAATATTGTCATGATTTAAGAATAAGTATCGGCAAACCACCTGTCTTATTGAACATCCGGTATGAGCTAATAACAGTGTTGAAAAACCTTGTTTTCGATAGTAAAAGTGCTGGGATTTTTCGCTCAATTGTATTTTTCTTGTTCCACTGAGCAAAACTGGGCGAAAAATAAAATATCCACTTTCAGAACAAATTGACATCTGTCGGCAATGACAGATGTCTACACCAATGCTCGTTATGATATTTAGGTACCGTATTTTACAATTGTATTTTTATTCATAAAAATACGGAAACAATTCTACAAAAAGATATCACATTGTAATATTTTATTACGAATATTGCTTGACCGGCGTAAATCGAGGAAGCTGTGGCTTTGCAATAAAATATTTAAATTGAGACTATTCTATGTAGAGGTGACGATCGGTATGCGGGCACAAATAAATCAGTGCGCAATGCACAAAACTGCAGGACCGTGTCGCCGTGTCGTGTGTCACCGCATCACCGCGTCGCCGTGTCCCATCGAATATGTGTCACCGATGCGTCGACACTTGTGCGTTTATACACTATGTGCGCTATGCCTACCAGCAAATGTGCTAGCTACACTTTAAACGCCGGAATTTTTGCTTTATCGCGTGCATTTTGCCGACTAAAGAAAGCAATTTAGCAAACAAAAATGCACATGTTTGTGTTCCCAAAAGTCGCTCAGAAATATGATTCCTTGTCTGTTCGTAAATATTATTACATAAATTAAAAAGAGTATTAGAGAAAAACTGATACAAAAGTGCTATTTACTCACAAGATAACACACATGTATAATTAATTATATATAATTACTTCATTACTTCATCAAAGGAAAACAAAATGTGTGCGCTCCGGTTTTATTCTCGGAGCAACCCAGGAGAGAGGAAATTAACCTGTTTCTACCTTCTATTTTTTGCTGTTCGCATCAAACAAGAATCTCCGAATGAAGCTAAATAGGGCTTTCATTATTGTATTGCCAAGCCGTTGACAAAGGGAGATATATTTCATCTTGACAAAACATCATGGTCTTGAGTAGGTAACGGGGAATGAATGTCGCCCTGTAACATCGGCGGGCCGAGAGCGTAGTCAAGCCAGGTAGTATACGAACGTTCTAAATTATAGTACGTATCTATTAAGAAACTTGAAAGTGTGTCACATACGCGTTTTGCTCGTAATAAAATCCGTTTCAATTACACACAGCAGGCGTGTGTTTGCAAATCGCTCTACACATTGTTGAGTTGTGTTCGGCCAGCGCGACTAACCCCACATTGTGCCAGTTACTTGAATTTCGAATACCTTTTTTACCTCTAGTGTTCCTGCACACTGAGTCCGTAGCATCGGTCGAGGACAGATGAACAATGCACGGTTTACTCTAACTGTATGCAGTTTGTGATCCGTCGCGGGACTGATAATGTCATAACAACCCGTCCGGTTGAAATCATTGCAGTTATCCGGGTTTTAACTCGCTGTCGAGATGTCAGCGTAACTGAAGGGTTTATTAAAAACCTGCAGTAAAATTGATTTATCATTCAAAGCCCTTTTTCTTTTATTTTTACATGAAACGACAATGGAAGTTAGAAGAGTGAAAACGATATAGCTATAAACTGGTGGTGAATATTCTATGTTGCATTCTCCATTATAAACCAGTAAATTTCTCGCTTGATTGGTGGGTAATTTTAAAATATCGGTACATCGTTATACAAAGCATTCTGTTTTACTTCTCCTTTCGCAGGTCTGCTGAAAGAAATTTCTTAAGAAATAAGTAGCACCTTTGTACTCAGATCTTAATTTTGTCTTATCCTTATGTATTTTATTGTGTTTACATAAATAATAAAATAAATATTTTTACTTGAAACGACAATGGAAGCTAGAAGAGTGAAAACTATATACCTATTAACTGGTGGTCAATATTCTATGTTGCATCCTCCATTATAAACCAGTCAATTTCTCGCTTGATTGGTGGGTAATTTTAAAATATCGGTACATCGTTAAATCCAGACCGTAAAATCCCTGACACCATTGCCCACTGAGACGCTTGTGAATTTTGCCAACTCCGAGGAAACCCGAACCAAGTTTTGACTTACATCTGTCATAACTTTTCATCATAAATGTGTCACAGTCTAGTCGATCTTTCGTCACTTTGTCAAAGTAAATAACTCTAATTAGTTTAAATTCAAACTGATTATTATAAAACAAGCTAGAGGTTATTAAACACAAAGGAATAAAAAAAAGGAAGCTAAGAAAATTCCTTGTAGTAAAAAAATATGGCAGGAAAACAGTTAAGATGCCGGAAATATTAATAATTGATTGGTGAAATTACAGGAAAAAGTCAAAGTTTTCGTTATTATGTTGCTCATAATATTTTGGAAGCTACATCAAACGCCACATAAATCAGAAGAAACAGTTCCCAGACATTATTTGCACTGAGTAAGTAGGTGTATAGTGCCCGATAAATGCCTTGTTGATAATATATCTGTCAGGACACACGTTAATGAGGATTCGACGCCAGATTAATTACAAGCCTACGAGTTTCCTGGAAAGTAGGCCGTCTAGCCGTTATAACTGAGTTCGTACTAAACAATCTATAGAAGTCTGTAAACGTAACAATAATACAAATTAAGTAAGAAAATTCAGTCGCAAATTAACACTGACAAAATATATACGGAATATTCTAGCACAAATGGGAACATCGTAACGTTTTTATTTTGTCTTTGAATTCATTTCGTAAATCATTATAAACAGAAAAATGCAAAAAGTCTCTTTACCGAAAGCTTGAAACTTTTTGTTATTCCGCGCCAAAGACGATCGCTGTGGTCGACTGAGCGGAGAATTTTACATAGCATTATGGTCCATTTTAGCATAAAATATTAATTAAGGCCATACTTACTGAAATTGATTCATATCGTGTTATTATTTTTATATGATTTATCTTTTCGTCTGATCGTTACTAGGACGCGAACCAAATAAAATGTGATTAATTTTATAATATGTAATGTGAATCATTATACTTTTGATTACTAAAACTCTCAGGGAATTTAGTGATAAACCTGAAAAAAACACGATCACGCAAAACCCTAAAAATATCTAAACAAATATCACGTAAGATCTATATTATTCTCATCGACGTAATTCTGTCATCGAGAACACGATTAGACCAGATAAGAGCCCTCTCACTCTACATACCGAACAAAACGGGTCCACTCATATTAATAACAAAATGTTCTGAAATAAATGGCTGAAACAAAAGTTAAAATCACTATAACACGTAGAGGAAAAGGCAGGGTTAATTAAACAGTTTAGGTACGAATAAAGCTTATCTGTTGGCTGACAAACTACAGGTATCCAACTAATTCTAGTTTTAAAACATGTCAAGGAAACTTTCATAATATTTGTAGACACAAATAATCTAAAATACAGAGCAAAACAAGCATTTTAACAATCAAGACGTTCTGTTTGACAGTTATGATGCGGAAAATTTTACGAATCACTTGAATCGGAACTTTGGCACCACTCAAGAATTTAACAAGACGGTATGTTAGCAGCAGTGAGATGAGACCGTACACATTTAACTCGTAAATCCATATTCCTTATAAATTAAGGCAACTTACAGCGGTTGTAAATAATATCAATGAAAGTCAAGAGAAGAATTTGAACAGTGATCTCACGATTCCATAGCCAAATAACCTAAAGCACAGGGCAAAACAAACACTTTACCAAACAAGACATTCTGTTTGACAGTTATGAAGCGGAAACATTTCACGGATCTGACGAATTAATTGAATCGAAACTTCTGACAACACTTAGGGATTTAACAAGATGGAATATTCGCTTCAGTGAGACCGTAAGTATTGAAACGGTCGCGACTCCCGCGACACGGGCAGTCCCGCATTTTATGACTTCCCGTGTCGTCGCGCTGCGATCAAATTTGCGTCGAAAACATATCAAAATACTGTCCGAGATAAATTTAAAAGAAAAATCTGGTACGATCAACAAATTTCGTTGATGGGTGGTTCAATACACAAGAATTAAAATAATATATTCCGTCTTCTGTCGGGCCTTTTAACTGCCACAGTTGTTTACAATTCCTTCTGTCTTCAAGAGCTGTTCTTTATAAGGTTGGCATTTCATTAGAAAATGGTTTTCTAAATTACTAAGTCTGTCCTTATCTGACCGGTCATTATTGATACTCTGGCCAGGAACCATTCTTACTTGCAAACATATGCAAAGTTTATTTTGTTTGAAAGAGGACTGTGTGTAGGTAAGTAACTAAGTCCGTGTATACAGGATGAGTTGTAATGTGACGTAACGTAATAGTGTGACCCTTTTACTTTCTAAAAAGAATATGTCACGTAACAATAAAGGCAATAAAAAAAAAGATAAAGGATAGGAGAAATTTGTGACAATAGGGTATTTGACTAAAAAAAACTAAGTAATTAGTCCATCATTCAGATTTCCAAAAAATACTAGACACGTATTTTTTCTTTTATCATATGAACAAAAAATTAAGACGGCACAGCGCGTTGATAACCCGTGTGACGTCACTGCACGCTACACTTTTTAGCAAGCAGTGACGTCACCAGCCACCATTGCTGACCTTTTATGCCTTTTATATTTGTCAATTTTTATTGATTTGATAAAACAAAATTTACGTATCCAATATTTTTCTATAATCTGAATGACGGATTAAATAGAATATTTTTTTTTACCTAGGAAACATCTCTATTGATAAAACCAACACTTTTTCACTAATTTTTATGTATGTGTACATAATTTACAAATTCTCTCTTTCATCAGTAACAAAATTTTGTGAACTGATAATTATAATACTTATGCTTTAAAACTATTATGTGTTTAAGAAAAGAGAAATCATTGTATTCATTGTAATCTAAATATTGACATTTTGGTTTATGCATGCTATATCAATTAAAAAAAAAAATCTATATTGTTACATGGTGTATGTCAAATTGGCAGCTTTTTGAGTTACCATTACTAATTTTAAGACCTATTGTATCACCAAAAAGCACACTAATAAATACTTTGACTTTGACTTTAAATATGCCTTTTCTTTAAACACTCTTGAATGGCCTTTATTTTTATTTCACCTGTACTAATACTTTAACGAACCTTTCGATGTAACCAAGTTCACCAAAAGATCAAACCTATAAGTTAAAGTATAAAGAAGCAAATTAAATATTTTCAAAATTATTCGTAACACTAGTTATCTCTCAAAATAGTACTATAGCATCAAAAATTCTAATTAATATAAGAGTATGCGCTGTTAATTGGGTTTTCTCAAAACTCATGACATTTCAATAAGCGCTTTTAATTGTTGCAAATAGGTTCACTATCAAGACCTCAAACGATAACGTTTAATGTTTACCACCTAAGAATAGTGGAATATAATAAAAGTATTGAGTAAATTACAAGGCAACCTGTATAACACTCAAAGTTTTTTTCCATACAAGGTAGGAACGGAGGATATCCGTCAAGTATGTGACGACAATGAGAATGTGGCGTGACGCTCAAATGCGCGGAACAGTCGTAACAATGGTCAATTTAAAAAGTATAATAACTATGGCAGAGAACCTGTCACCACTTCTATTTCCGCGAAAACATTATTTATTGCAGCTACATCAATTCAAAAATATTCTACATATACAAAACTTTATGAAGTGGATAGAAGCATAAAATATTTAGTTTTAGGACAGTCTGAACCAGAATAAGCTGAGAAAGTAATCATTACATTTTCTCAACAAAAGTACCAAGAAAAATGCTAGATTGTTATGCATACCAATCCGTCATCGGTTACTAGATCCTATACTAGAAACATGATCGCGTACACTGAACCACATTTACATCGCAGTAGTTAGACGAGCACGCGCGGACGCTACGTGCGCCGGTGAATCATGCGCACTCCGTCATGTCACATCATTACGACCTCGAATCTAACACTAGTGACACACTCCACCCAGTTTGGATGTCGATAAACGCTTTTTATTGCCAATAAAGTTTATTTTTTATTCTCCGGTTTATAATTGACGACTTAAATATTTATACGCGAAAAGATAATTCCTTTAGTTTTATTACTGAAATTGACACTTAAATAATTTTGTTTTGAAACTTTTGCTCCTAAATTTTGTTACTGTTTTAATCAATATTTCATTGCAAAAATATTCGTCTTTTACTATTATAAAAGTATCAAATGCTAAATGACACAGTACGAAAGAAAAGCGTATTAAAATATATATACATTTAAAAAAATTACATTTTTCGACGCAATGTAATACTTGCACAGGTAATTTGAAGGAGAACATTCATCAACAACAAAGTGTGTTTAGGAAATACAGCAAGAGTCAATAAATTGCGTTCCCGGTACTTAGTTGAAACGTTTGCATTGTGCTTTGCTATTAAATACATTGCTGCAATTGCAGTGCATTACTTCCTTTAGACAATTTATTTGTGAAGTTCAACGTTGTAGGGAAATTTTGCTAATGTTTAGAGCGAGATGTACTTGTTCGGCGTAATTAAATGTAAGTTTCAATTACAATGGACCTCTGTGAATACATTTACGGACATTAGCTGACTTTCTTGTTATTGAAGAGTACAAACAGAGTTCATTTTCAAAGAATAGGCAAAACCGGGCCAGGTAAACCTTTTTTTTTTTGTTGGGATGGGAAATCATCAAATGACTTCTCCCGCTCTGGACGGAGCGGAAGGGCGTCTCAGACTAAAATCCTCCAGTGCTTCTTCACTTGCCTGTGCGACGGCCAGGGCCACGGTGTCTTTTTTAACCAACCTGCAACCCTGTCCCAGGACGCATCGGTCTTCCTGGACCCCGTCACGATGTGCTGACATCTCTTTGAGGCGCGCGTGAAACACAACGCGCCGCGCGTCGACACGTGCCTGGTGTTTACCGGGCGGCGAGCTGCCCACTGCTCACCACCCGCAGGCCCGCGCGTACGGTGGCTGGGAGTTCGATGTCGTCTCCCGACCAGGGCGTCTCCTGCGGCGGCTAGTGGCGTGAGGGCTCTGGGATTCCCGCTGCCTCACGCGGTCCGCCTCCTGGCCGGGTAGACCTTGGCTAGGTCTGGTAGGTCATATTTATGTTCTTTATTCCTAAGTATACATATATGCAAATATTTCAAAAATAAATAACAGAATTGAGTAAACTATCGATAAAGGTGTCACATCACATCACTATCGTTATGCTAATCTGTGGCTCGGATGTCATCTTGCGCAACAGGCGCGCCGAGCGCCGCGAGTATGTGCGCGGCTTAACTTCAGCTAATGCCCCACTTCGAGACTCAGCCTTAACCACCGTCATCAGCTTAAGTACACTGTGGGATCATTTTTCGAAGCAAATTACACAGCTGGCAAATTACAGTCATTATGTGAATATATAGTCTCGACGAAACCACGATACTGTGACAAAAATCATGTTGAAATTGTAGGTTTGTAAAAGTGAGATGTGAGGAGGCGTCGAATAATACGACATATACTAAAACTAGCCAGAAGCCTGCCATATCCACAGGAAACTTTGAAACTTGCTCCGCCGACTGGCCCCGTCGTATCACATTGCCTATCAGCGCTATTACTTTATTTATTTTTAGGTCCGTATTACAGAACGTCACTCAAAACTCAAGCTCTACTTAAGTCTCGTTTGAAGTCATTTGATTGGTTGAAACTAGTTTTAAGTAATGTTTAAACAGAGATCAATGCTTAAATTTCCTTCTGGAATACTCACCTTAGTATTCTCTTTGATTTTTATTCGTTTTCTAAGATTCATAGCGTGATCTTAAATGGCCTAAAGCCTTTTATTTTAATTAAATTCGTCTCATAGATCTAGACATTATAGCGCGTTGAGAGACTAGCGGTATTAATAATTTATTAGTATTCAATTGGAAATAGAAATCGAGGGAAGACATTTCTGTGGTTTGTACAAAAATGTATTTATTTATTAAAAAAATATATTTACATAACAAAAAGACACGACATATAAAAAAATCTGCATCTTAATATTGAAATAACACCAATTAATTAGCAAAACATGAATTTAATTACAGTATAACACATGAAATACAATTAACTGACGACATATGTACCTATTATTAAGGGTAAGTATGATAGATCTATACATTATAGCGCGTTGAGAGACTAGCGTTATTAATAATGTATTAATATTCAATTGGAAATAGAAATCGAGGGAAGACATTTCTGTGGTTTGTACAAAAATGTATTTATTTATTAAAAAAATATATTTAAATAACAAAAGGACACGACATATAAAAAAATCTGCATCTTAATATTGAAATAACACCAATTAATTAGCAAAACATGAATTTAATTACAGTATAACACATGAAATACAATTAACTGACGACATATGTACCTATTATTAAGGGTAAGTATGATAGATCTATACATTATAGCGCGTTGAGAGACTAGCGTTATTAATAATGTATTAATATTCAATTGGAAATAGAAATCGAGGGAAGACATTTCTGTGGTTTGTACAAAAATGTATTTATTTATTAAAAAAATATATTTAAATAACAAAAAGACACGACATATAAAAAAATCTGCATCTTAATATTGAAATAACACCAATTAATTAGCAAAACATGAATTTAATTACAGTATAACACATGAAATACAATTAACTGACGATATATGTACCTATTATTAAGGGTAAGTATAGGTACCTAGTCTGTCTCGTCGAAGATGGTCTCATTGGTTTCAAACTAATGAGAGATTTAATGGAATAATCTCGATGTTATTACAGTATGATTATATTAATGAAGTTGTTGTGTGTACCTTGACTGCCTTGGTTATAATAGCTGAATCAACAACTTATACACCGTTAAATTTTAGAAAAACTTCATCCAATGAATACAAATAATAAGTAAGTACCTACTCAAAAAAAAAAAAAAAAAGAAATATCGACTTCTGAATATTGAAAAAAAGAACATGCATTTTTATTGCCAATGGCGTAGTTTGAAGCATCCTGTATGACCCATGGCGTAGTTTGAAACATCTATACGCGAACGCTGTCCGACTCTTGCGTTACAATGACACGCAGAATAGAGCGGCAACTATTTTACGAGTTCATTCACCTAGCTCAAAAATTAATAATATTTAATATTTAGTTCATTTTTAAAAACTATGTTTTTTTACTAATGTTTATTATTCATTGTATAAATGCAGTGGGCTGGCTTTTTAAGATGACTAAAACTACACGGTGTATACAAGAAGTACAGAGAAAATTCAGTAAAAGAAATCAGTGTCGCACTGTCGCCCAAAACAAAGTTTATCTTGATATGAGGCCCAGGTTAAAACCATTAAGCCATTTTAAATTTTAAAAGTATAAACTGGCAAAGTTAAAGATTTTATTTTAAAAATTTCTATTAAATCCGAGAAACATTTTCTAGTTCAAAAAATAAAATAAAATACAGTAATTGACCCTTGACTAAAGTGTTGGTGGCACGGTTGGCGTGGTGGCATCCACGATACAGGAAAAATTGGGGCAACATTATTTTTTTAATAAATAAATAAAGTAAGCACTCATAATGGTTTGAGATTTGAATTTTTGGTATTTGAGAGGTTTTGGTTGGAAATTTAAAAAAAAAATCTCACGAATTCGATAAATATTTATGAAAAGCTACAAGGTTTCACGTGACTATGAAGACCTTTTTCCTTCAAATGAAAGTATTCAAAGTGCATATATATACACAACTTCCTAACATCAACTGTTGGGCAAGTGCCCGCCAGACACAACACCCGTCTGGTCGGAGGATCCTCCATTTTCTATGGAGGATTTTATGAACTTTACACACTCTACTACTCATACTTCTAAAAATGTAAAAGAGGTTATTATAACCTTTAGGTACGGTATAGCACCTGACGACAGTCAATCGGTGGTCGTGTAGCGCCGGAAGCGAGTAGTTTGGGAGCACGGCCCCTTCCGGTGGTCGCGCGTCGTTGCATGCAAATAGTTGCCCCGTTCATCCGGTCGATCGGCCGCCCGACCGGCAAGCAGGTGACGAAAGTACGCAAAGAATACCTTCGCAGTACAATATTTTAAAACATTTAGGTGTGGGCTAAATACATTCATGTCATGTCGCGAACGCATTCATATTTGGAGTTGTGTTACGCCTGGCTTTGGTGTAAGTGTATAGTTTGGCTAGCGTTGTAACTTTTACCGGACATGTTTTAGTTTGATTTGAAATATTGTAGGATTGATAGTTTGACAACGAACAGCACAACCTTTTGAGGGTACTGTATTTCAGTACCCTGCAAAAGTTAATTGACAGTTTCATCTTCAGCTACAATGGTAAACTACCATAACAAAACAAAAATAAAAAGCTGTCCAATTGCGAGTCGTACTCTCGCACGATGGCTTCCGTACCGTTCCTTATCTACAAAAACCACGTCTGTTAATATGGAAGCCCTATTTAAAATATTTATGTTTCTTAGTTTTAAAGTAATATTAGGTACAACTAAATAATCTGTAATTATTCTAGGCGTTACTCCTGTTGTCGTTATTAATATAAGTAGGGGAGGGCGGGGTTCGAAGTTCCGATTTTGGAGTAGGAAGCAATATTAACGTAATAAATAGATCTAAAATCTATGAATCCTGCATAAATAGATGCAGAATGTATCCTAGTTTCAAATTATATAGTCCAATTCATTGAAATAATAATATATTTTAGCGCAGTATCATTTTTCTGTAGCAAGTCGACAAGGAACAACTAGCCCCACGAAGGGGCTGGTTGTTCCTCAGCTGAGGTAAGTTGTTCCGCTTGTCTAATCCAATCAATAATAATATAAGATTAGTTGAAAAGGTATGTATAAAAAAATTAGGCAAATCTAACTGAATATTTATGAAAGTTTTATTTATAAAAGTACAAATTTTTAATGTTTCTTACTTATAATAGCACAAAATTTTAAAGTTTTTGACTAATCAACATCACGGCATACAATTTAAAGTATTTATTGAAAAAGAAACTATAAAAAATAATAACAAATATTAAAAAAACAGCTTAAGATTAGTAACCATCTCTAACATTTATCAACTTTAACAAAACGTTTAATTAACAAAAATAGAAAATTCTTTAATAAAATACAAAGAATACCTAATCAACTAATTTTAACATCTCGAGCTATAGCTTATTTATTCAGTCTTTATAGCTTTGACTTTACTGAGATCAATAACTAATGGCTTACTGTGATAACAGTTTTAATTCAGACTTAATTAAATGTAATAAAAATTATTCAGAAAATTCGTCGTCAGAATTACAATTCGGACAAACATAGGAATGAACATCTTTAGACTTCAGGCATTTTGAATGAGCCCAATTCTTACACATGACGCATTCAATCCATTGTTCACCTGGTTGTGAATTAGAATATGAGTCGCAACATATTAAACAATACCATTCCATGCTGTCTACTTCACTATCACTTCCATCAGCATCTTCTTGAAGGACTTTACGTTTTACATTTTCTTTAACATATGCGGATTCACTTGCCTCTTTTTTATTTCGCTTGATTGTAACAGCTGTCTTTTTCTTTCCGACTCTTTTTTCAACTTTTTGCTTCTTTATTTTACTATTACTCTTTCCTCTTCTTTCTTTTTCTTCAGCCAAAGCGTTCTTTTCAGGCGTATCTGTCAGTATTGCTTATTTTCTTATTCGTCGCTTAGTTGTTTTAGACAACCTTGGTGGTGCTTTTGGTAAAGGTTTGATGGCTTCAGGAGAAAATGTGCTAGATGTGGCTTGAATGACATTTACATTTGACATATTATCAATATTTGAGGGCCCTGGTTGAGGTTCGTAGATCGTTCCTGTTGTTGCTGGACGTGGCTCACTATCTGGGATTGCTTCCATGTTATGATCTACCTGATCTTTAAGGTCTGATAATTCTTGACGTTCTGACTCCATATTTTGACCCAATTCCAATGAAATATTAGCGTCGGGCATAGGTCGGTCAGTTACGAAAGACGGAGCAAAATTTTCATCCGTAAATATGTCAGGGTTATATGGACTTACATCTGCCTTTTTAAATGCATTCATAATGTTATTCGGAGTCGCAGCTAGAGGCCATGCATGTTTTACAATTCCAGGTATCTCATAAATGGACATTGTCTTGCCTGGGTTATTACGAAGCCAGTTTTCTTGAGCTTTGGCACAATACGTTTTAAATGGTCCATTAACGCCAACATCTAATGGTTGCAAGTTATGGGTACAATGTGGCGGGAAAGACAACATTATCACCGAATTGGCTTTTGCCTTTTCGACCACATCAATGTCAACATGTGATTGATGGTTATCCAGCAACAACAATATTGGATCCTCGGGAGTTGGCTTTGTATGTTTTATAAAATGGCCCATAAAGATAAGGAATTCTTTGGCTGTCATCCATCCAGAGCTATTTCCAGCTCCAATACTTTCTGGGGGACCATCACGGATGAATAGGTCTTTATACTTAAGGCGAGGAAAAACAAACATAGGCGGTACAGTATTTCCAACTGCATTTGCTGCTAATTCAACGGTAACTAAAGTACCTCGCTCCGCAGACACTATAGCACCGACTTGCTTAATGCCCTTTGCAGCTACTATTTTTTTTGGCTTTAATACAGTGGTGACTCCTGTTTCGTCTAAGTTCCATATTCTAGATGGTTGCAAGTTATGTTTCAATATAACGTCTCCTAGCTTGTTAAAGAAATCAGTAACATTGTGCCGGTTAAAAGAGGATGCCCGTCCTGCACTTGTGGCTTCCGGAGATCTTATGGACAAAGACGGATTTCTTTTCATAAAACCCGTGAACCAATCAGCTCCAGCTTCTTTATTCCTATGCCAAGAGACTGGAATGTTAGGCATTTCAAATTTAACAGCACAAGTATATGCTAATTTTCTCACTTCTTCTGGCAATAGACCAAAGTAAATTGACGCACATTTTAACAAATAATCCGCCAATGTCTTCTCCTGGTCTTGGTTGAACACCTGTCTAGAATAGTAACCCACAGTTGGTGTTATACCGGCTTTCAACTTTTTGACAAAGCGAAACAATGTCATATGACATATTTCTAATTCCCGCGCTACCGTCTTAAGTTTACGACCGTCTTTAATAACAGCATCAGCTGCCCGCTGCAAAAGCTCAATTGAAACCTTGCCCCGTTCGGTTTTTCGTTTATAGTTTCTCATCCTAAAACAAAGATTTAATTTTATTATTTACGTATTTCATTACGGGGCACGTTGTTCCGCGGAACAACTAGCCCCTCGACAGAGGAACTTTGAACCCCAAATCCCGTTTTCAATCTAACCTAGAATTATAATGAAATAGGTTATAAAAAGCTAACAATTATATTAAAAAGATAATCACCATAGTTTGTCCAACTGATACTAGCAAGTAACAAACAATTAGCTTGAAAATTTATTGAAATAGACCAAAAGGTTTAAAGACGAAAAAATTTACTTACGTGATGTTTTTGGTCACTAATCCATTACCACTCTCACACGCCGACACAGCGTCACTAAAATGGCTGACGCAATAGCGGGATGATTTGACGTTTCGCGACGCACTTCACACTTATTGCTATCTCTTTTCGTCATGGAGTTATTTGGATCGGAACAACCTACCCCCGGCACTTTGAACCCCGGCTTCCCCTAGACCAAAAAACGGCAAAAAAAAAGATCACGTTTGATCTATGGGGGCCCCATCTTATTTTTTATTTTATTCTGTTTTGTATTTGTTGTTATAGCGAAAACAGAAACACATCATTAGTGAATATTTCAATTGTGTAGCTGTCACGGTTGATGAGATACAGCTTGGTGACGAAAAGACAGACAGGAGTCTTTATCTATGTCTATAGGGTCCCGTTTTATGCCCATCGGGAATCCCATAAAAGGTTATAAAAACAGATAATCCTTTATCATACGTAGGTTAGGTAATGGATCAGTTAATAAATATGAGAGGTATGCCTATGGTACAGTTCAAACATTTCTAACTTGTTTTAAATCATAGTGAGGAACGGACGACAGCAGGCCAAGCTACCCGTTTCTGTCAAATATTCCCAATCAACCTTAAGCCTTCATATTTTAGCAATTAAGTTGAAAATCTAATAGTGAAAACTGACAGATTGCAGTAGCTTGATGTGCTGTTGTCTGTACAACTAAATTGGAACAATGGTGCCAATTGTCTTATTCACAAACTAAACTAATTTTAAGGTCAGTGCATTTTTTTCTTTCTATTTCAAAAAGAAAAAAGATAGAAGATAACATATTAGTGTATTTTCCTGAATATCTCAACCACCACTAAGTAAAACAGATACATTGAAATCAAAATCTACATTCAAATAAACATATCACCCAATAATCAAAGACACGTGTTAGAAATTGTGGGAGCTTCCAAGAGTCAAGAATAAACTTATCAATGTCCATTGAGTTTGGCTCACGTACAATCAAATTAGTCCGGAATGTGGGTTACCTATATCAAGCCCGAGTATATGTCACTTTCTCTATTACCCCGTATTGACTAAATCCTTTCTCTGAAGGGATGTGACAGTGAGACGGATTAGACAATACTGTAGGCCAAGTGTTTCTGGAATTCCCAGTCATGTACCGGAGTGCCCAGAGCCCCAGAACAATGTGTTGAGTTATGATCTTATAAGCCATATTGTGTTTCATTTCGTATACTTGGGATTACATAAAATACAAGCTCTTTATGTGATGTTTATAACTCATCTTTTGTCTTTCATTTTAATAGTTTTTACTTTTTTTTATGTGAAGGAATCATCTTTTAACAACCTTTCAACTAGAATAGAATAGAATACTCTTTATTATGTACACCATATAGATTACAGAACATAAATATAAAGATTTTACAAAGGGTGACTCAATGGGCGGTCTTATCGACTCTAATCCTTTTCCTGATGGCTATGACCAGTGTTATTTGATGGAAAATTAAGTATCATTAAGTTGATATACACAAGAAGGCGTCAACTGCATCTGACGACACTTAGGGCCTGCGCAGACGGCAGAGTTTTCTCCGCGACGGAGAAAAAAGTACGCTCCGCGAATAAAAAGTCCACCGCGGATTTACCGCAAACTCAACGCACACGGTGTGCGGTCAAATGTTGCCCAGAAATATAGAAAAGTAAGACCACACAATGCGGACTACAGTCCGCAATGTGCGGTGCTTCGCCGAGTCACACGAGTTCTATTTTATTCGGGAACTACCCCGTACTTCTGTCCGGTCCGCTCTCTGCATAACTTCGGTTATTCGGGGGACTTTTTGTACGCGGTACTTTTAATCCCTCGTTTGCGTTACACAATATAATTGTAAGCGATCTATTTTAGCGGACAAAAATCCCTCGTCTGCGCAGGCTATTAAAGTTGTCATCGACGTGTCGGCAACGTGCCGCTCATGTGTTCAAGTACGGCGCTCAAATACACGCGATGTTCTCAACGCATATCACTTGTGTATATGAGCACTTAGCTATAAATCTCCTCCTAGACTACAAGACTGAATCTAGAGCTATACAGAAACGTTTGCGATAACATTTCCGTCCATTTCAAGACAAACCCTGTTAATCTAATAACACAATAGAAACCAAGACGAATATGCACGTCCATACATCATATTCCAAGTTCTCCATTCTAATATACAATTCCGTCAACGTGACGCCGTCTTACCCGCGCATTACAAGGATGGCATCAAATATGCGTGCCGGATCAACTAAACGTGGATAGTCGTGACGATCCCACTTCCGCAAGACTACTGACGCAGTACCGTTGCTGGTCACTGGCGCGGTGAATTTTTTATTCCCCATTATACCCTAGCTGCTTATCCGGTCTGCTTGAATCTAGAACATGAGTGAACATGGTGCGTGACGTAACGGAAATGTGATGGGGTTCAATTACTCAAGATGCATTCAACGTTAACCATTTTCTTAAAACATGTTCAGTTGAAAAACGAATAGATTCAACGTTTAATAGTGCACGAGATTATTCCAATTTCCACCCTAACCTACGTGCTGACAAGATTGTGAATGCAAATGACAGTTCGTAATGTGATGTGCCTGCTATACGGAAAAGGATGATTGTATATAAGTTGGGAATTTACGATTAGTTTCCATTCCTTACAGATATAACTTAGGATGCAACTGAAATTATAATGAAGAAGAAGCAATGGCTGCATATTTCGAGATTTATTCGTTATCTTAAATTTAACATATGAATGAATCATGATATTTACAGATAACTTAGGTAAGCATAACCTTCGATTACCTTTATAAATTATGTTGTTCAAATAGTATTTTTTTAATTAAGATGGAATCCAATTACTTAACAATTGGATTCTACAAAAGTACCAATATGAGACTAAGACGAGAAAACAAATGCTTATTTCAACAATAAGGTGTCACGTTTTAATCTTAAATTAAATATTTATTGAAGGTAAAGCTACCGTAAATAAATATTTAATTACAGATCAGAAGCCTGCTCGCGGGTTCACTCGCGTGAATGGCGGAAATTATGCTATAGGAAGGTGCCATAAGACAAAAAGGCGGTATGTCCTACCGTTTTTTTTTTTTGTGTTATGATGTAAAGTATATTGGAGACATCCTAATGCCATCTATCTCTATGTCTAACATTCGGTGGTTTGGATGTGAAAAGGTAACATACAGACAGAGTTACTTTGAATCTGTACTAATATATAAAGCTGAAGAGTTTGTTTGAACGCGCTAATCTCAAGAACCACGGGTGCGATTTGAAAAATTATTTTTGCGGTAGATAGCCGATAAACCCAGGAAGGCTTTAGGCTATATAACAGCACGCTGCGATCAATAGGATCGGAGCATAAGTAAATCCACGCGATCGAAGTCGCTGGCGGCCGCTAGTGTATGATATAAAGATAAGAAATTACTTGTGAGTGAGGAGTGTTCCTCAAGGTGAATGATATTTGTAAGTTTTAATATTAATATAGTATCTCTTAAACAGAAAGATGAAAGCAGTACTTCATAACACAACTGAAAACTCAATAAAATTTAATATTGGCTTAAATTTATCGTCCCTTGTTATCAAAGAGATACGAAACACGATTTAATATTGAATCTTGAAAGTTTGTAAATTATTAAAGAAGTTAAAAGTTTAGGAACTTACTGGCGCCTGTTGCGATGGCTTTTACATTTATGGAACTTAGTTACGCTGTATACACTAGGTAGTGTACACAAAATTTAAGCCTCACTTGCCCTATACGAGGGCCTTTCATGATTAGAAAAAATATGCATATAATTTTTCTTTATCTTAAACTTTCGAGAAAAGAAAATGAAGAATAAAATGACATGAGACATAAATTTAAATTCCAGTTCGAATAAGTGACAGTTAACATACACACACACACACACACACATACACAGGTCACACTGGTAGTTTGACTGTCTTGGCAAAATAGCTTAAGTAATCTTCACGTTCCACAAGTGTACATGCGAAGTTACTATAACCTAATAACTCTAAAGTATTTTGTATTTTGTGCGATACTATGCTATATGTCAGAGGTTAATAACCTCTATAATTTATTTCGATATACATTATACAAGTGCCAGGCTCAAATCCCCATAAGGTTAGACAAACCGTCATAAATGCTACAACGCATCGATGGCAGTATTAGGTCCCATGTGAAGTGGGCCATTTCACCACAATTTATTGGACACAATATTTTCCTGAGCCCGGGGCGAAACCCTTGTAGCCTTATATTTTTTGTCTACTAAGATATTACTATACTACTTACTAAGTAGTAAGAAGTAGGATTAAATTTAAGTAAACTTAGCTTTACTATTAATATTATAAATGCAAACGTCAGGATATATCATATATGAATGTATGAATGCACAGATGTTTGATATTCTTTCACTCAAAAACTACTAAATGGATTAGGATGAAATTTAACACACAGTTTATAACCAGGAATAATACATAGAATACGTTTAATCCCCATATTCCCACGACGTCGAAACCTACGCAAATACAACTGCGGGACGCCGCTAGTTGAATCTTAGGATTTTTTCGGGTAGGCTACGAAACTTCAGTCGTGTTTGCAAGTTCAAAGTTTTTTTTTTTTGTTTATGGTAATATATTGCACCAAAAGATATAGAAGGAAAAAGGGGAAGACCTCGCCCAGCAGAGGGAAAAAGTGATGCAAAAAAAAATGAAAAAATAAATGTTATGCAAAGCTTTTCAGTTCTGGAAAGATATAACAATGAGACACAAATGAATAACGATTTTATAAAAACAAATGAATGAGCATAATCGAAAACAAACGCAACTGACCCGAGATGATGAACAGTTGCAAAAAAACAACAACATAAGAATTACGTGCAAGAATTCAGCTTGAAACAATGGACGGCCTTGGGCGAGGCGCCGTAATCACTGTTCTTGGACTACCGACTACAATGGCGTGGATACAGATAACTATGTAGATGGCCGGCTTGTTTGTCCTTGTCAGTAAGACATAACACGGCCATGTTGCGTACTGGTGACGTGACAGGCTCTGGAGGCGATTAGTTTGTAAAGGAAAGAGAATTCAGTAGGCTCTGAGGCACTAACCTGTGTGTGGTACTAACCTGCCTTGTTGACCGACGAGGCAGTTGTTGGGCTTTGTGTACGGAAGACGGGTTTCCGTAGTTACGCTTTAGGCCGAGGTCAGCGTATCGTCCTCAGGCTTTTGATAGCTAGATTGTGCGCGGTTTTGGTGTTTCGATCCTGTGCTGTATTAATTTAAAGTCCATCGATACTGTTACTTCTATAGCAATATACTTACATGTAGGTACCTTGAGTTAACTGGCTTGAGAACGGTGTTACAGAGGATCAATGAAATGCTTTCCTTGAAGTTTCTCAGATTTTATGCGAATAGGCGATGTTGAAAAAGAAAATATAGTATTATTGTTAAAGATCAAAAACTTGATATCACGCTGGACAGATGGAGTTGATGTCAAGTTAGATCTGAAAAGGTATTATTAGCATCCAAACGAATAACTTTGACTGAGAAACACACAACCTGTCAAAGTATCATTGTAGGATATTTCACAATTGCCTTTTGTCCAGATTCTCGTTAATTTTGTTATTTCTTGATAATAAACTTCATTTTCTCAGAAAACATCTGCAACACATACCACTTGTAATTATATAGAAGCTGATGTAAAAAGTGCTTCTGAAGCGAAGCCGCTCGTAAAAACTAGTATTATAAACTTGTTAGTCTCAATGAGTATAAACAATTCAATGGTAATATCGTTATTCACTTTGTTTAAATAACGGATGGCTGGTTTTATGACATAATTTTAGCAAAATACAATTATTTTCATAGCACTCCAAAACAATTCTCGTGGAATTTTCACGGGAATTAAGGGGGCTCCCTCCTCTATGGCTTAGGTAGTTTACGTACGGTATTGCAAAAAAACTTTTTCTTATGTTTTTTTGCAATGTGCAGGTCAGTCTGTGGCGGAGTTGTATTATGTAGCTATTAAATAAATAAATATAAGCACAGATAACACAGATTGAGCTAGCCCCAATGTAAGTTCGAGACTTGTGTTATGGGATACTAACTCAACGATACTATACTATTTGAATGACAATTTCATGAAATATCAATCAGTAGAATTATATGTAGATACATATGGAATTGGATTAACCCAATTTCTCAAGTATGAGTGTCCGGATTTGATTTCAGTTCAGGCAAGTACCAATGTAACTTTTTTAAGTTATATGTACTTTCTAAGTATATCCTGGACATCTAATACCACCTTACCACCTTTCTTCACCTTATAACCTGTAAAGGTTATAAGGTGAAGGAAAACATCTTTAGGAAATGTGAACTTTTAAGTCTGAAATCGCCAACCAAAACTCAATCCTTCTCTGTATGAGAGGAGACCTATGCCCAACAATGGGATAAAAAAAGGTTGATGATGATGATGATGGGATTGTATTGATGATTGGTGCTTGTTACAGTCGAGAATCATACTCCGACCAACATTCAACTTGACTGTGATCTACAAATTTCATTATATATTACTATGTTTACTCTGGAACTTTCCGCTTAATTAAAGGAATTAGAAACCTACAAGGACTAGTTTTTTCAGCATCAATGTTTCGTAAGATTGACATTGTAACACAACCGATCATACTTATTTGAATTTCAAACATTTTCTGAATCAAAACTTGTATTTAATATAGACATCTTCGGAGTTAACAAAACAATATTTCAGCTCCTAAATTTGAGCGATTTATGAATAGAAGACTAAGTTTCTCTCAAAGCTCCACTATAGAAACATCGAAATTGATAAATGTGATTCAGATGTATACATTCCTCCGGATCTCTGTCTATACAAAGTTTTGTCTGTCTCACGAAAGTACCTTGTAATTTAGTATTATCATTGTTGTCTTCGAACGGGTTACCGTGTACCAAAGTTATTATCGCCTCAGTAAACGTTTATGAGCTCGTAAGTAGTTTGACAAACGTTATAATGTATTGTCGCCGTGTGTATATTGTTATGATCGTGTTATCTTGTGTGCAGAGGCGGGAGCGAGGCAAATAACAGTAATTTTATCCAATGTCGTGAGAACCAACGCGGCCACGTTGAGCAAGGAGTTAACCGCTGATCTAGTTCTCAGATTAATCTCAAGTTAATCTTAACAACTATCATTTAGATCTAGCGGTAACACACGATCTTAGATAACGACGATGTTTTAAATAAAATGATTTTGGGGCTAGGGTAAGCATTGCTCATAGTACCTACTCATAGTAACGGCACCTGGATTTGTATTATTATTATTATTTTATAAAATATAAACTAGCACTGGACCGCAATCCCGCCTGATGGTAAGCAGTGATGCAATCGTTGATGGTAAAGCGCGCTAGTTTATTAAGAACCTCTTCACTCTAGCCTTGAAGACACTTAAATTGTAGTCCGACGGAAACACCTCTGCTGGCAAATTGTGCAAACTGCCGGTCTTCGATGGACGCGGTATAAAAGATGAGCTGAAACGCTTCGTTCGGCTATAAAAACAAAACTATGACAATTAAATAAGTAGTAATGCAATTCGATATGAGATCTTAGAATATCGTTTAAAGTTTTGACTTCCTATCAAGGATAAATGCATGGTGTCAAGGCATGACCGCCTTATTGTTTTCAATAAGGCGGTCATGTATTCAATATTAATCAAATAGAGTAGACTAAACATTTATGACTCAGACACGGTAATAATCCAAAACAATAATGGACAGACACGTGACTTGTAGGTATATGAATTGTGAACAGTTGCATATTGCATAAAACAATGATGAAATATGTATAAATAGATAAAGCCATATTTTATTTTATTCAATCAGAAATTCTCTTTGAAATAACAGGGTCAAAATGAAATAGAATTTTAAATCGAAATCAACACATTTAGAAAACTTGCACCGATAAAACTAACCACTACGCTGAATGTCGGTAACTGGACTGAAAGTTTTAAAATTCGATACTGCTGGATTGCCGGCTATCTGTAGTAAGATCAAAAGAATGACACAACTGGCGTCCAAGAGTTTAATCTGAAACTCAATCAGCGAGCTCACAAAACCGACACGGTCCAATCCACGCGGTGGTGAAATCGAGACCACGGGCCATGGTTACAGTAAGTGAAACTGTACACTATGCAACTTCCGTCCACATAATGTTGTCAAATATCCGATGACTGTCGGGTAGAGGGCCCGGGTGCGGTTGTGCGTCCGTCCGACTCACTCTTATGTCATATTCAAATTAACGTCATATGATACTACCATTTTTAGGTCCCATTACTAAATTGTTATAATTGTTAGAAACCATAAATAATAGCTAAAATTATAATAAAATAATAGAATACAAACAAACGATATTAAGTATTTAACGTTTTTGAATATTTGTTTCAAATGTAGCGCAGGGTTATTCAAACTGAAACTTGTAAAGTAATATAACAACAGCTCTCTATTTATATTTTGCACCTGAATAATTTATTAAAATATTGTTTTCAGCAGCTCCTTGACAGCCTCCGTGGCGTAGCGGTAGCGGACGCGGCCGCTGCGCAAGGTGGCGCGGGTTCGATCCCCGCACAGTGCAAGTATTTGTATGCATGAATATGAATATTTGCACTGGTCTGGTCGTGCCTCGGAAAGCACGTTAAGCCGTTGGTCCCGGTTGCCATACGAACATCTAGTGGCAGTCGTTACGGGTTGTTGGAGCCCTCAAAAATCCAACAATTGGTCTAACTGCAATGCTTCGATGTCGCCTTCGGGTTGTGGAGGTCAGACGGCAGTCGCTTCACGGAAAATGTCGAAGTTTAGCCATATCAGCAGTTGGACTGGTAAAGCGGACCCCAGACTCCAAAGCTGAAAAAGGCTTCGGATGCGACTGGGATTAACGCTGGGATGATGATAAATGTTTTCAGCAGCTCCATCAAGTTTTCGTGGCTCGCTACCTGCTAATCTTTTAGATACCTAATTATACTTCATTGAACCGATTTATGAATAAAAAGAAGTGTAATGTAGTGAAAATACCACTACATCAAAAGAAAACCATTTGATCACGTTGCTCAAATAAAAAAAAGAGAATACCTATTTTTATTGTGAACGAAAGTAGATTCGACGAAAAGAGATTAATATCGTCGTAGACATACGAAACCGTAATAAAAATACATAAGTAAGTGCCGGGGGCGGACGGACAGAAAGTCGCACGACGCCTGCTCCTTCGGGAGCTATAAAAATGATATAGGGCCTGCAGCTTTGTCGCAACAGGAAAATCAATAGGACAGTAATGCCAAGACAAGATCCTTGAGGAACTCCCCATACAATAGCAACCTATCAAAATTACAAACAACTACGATACCGGCGAGAACGTAAGCACACTACCCCATCCTGCTACCCCAGGGATCGAATTTCAGGAAATATTTTATAAAAGGCACTTATATCATGCGCAACATGCGACAGCACCCTGGTATTTTTAATTTGATAAAAATTACTCACCTCTACGGCACTCATACTGCTCTATATCACAAACGAAATGTTTTTATTACCTGAAACAGGAAAAAACCATGGTTAATTACCTACAATTTGTAATGTTGGACTCATTTTTTGACATGGAAATACAGACACATATAAATCATTATAATCATAATGTCTTCCCACGTGACTCAACAAGGTCTGGTTAAAATATGAGTTGTCATTAGAGTCCAAAACGTAACATTGTTGAAGGTAATACACTAATTGCGCCAACTGGGTAACATACCAATTTATTACAAAAGAAAACTGAACGCTTTGATCATCTTTATTTCTAAGGCAAACAGCAATGTCAGCAGCCTTGCGAACTATTTATTTTGTATGCGGATCGGTGGTAGGTATGCGATTGATACTATGTTAATACAAATCTTATTCGATAAGAACCAATCGCCACTACACCCGAGCACATATGCACTAAAGATCGTAAATTACGCGCACCTTACGCCAACGACGACAGATTTATTTAAACACCTAGGTCGAGGTCGGACGTTTAATTTTAATGTGAACCAATTGATTATAGGAACTATGGTACATAAATACTCTTTGATGGTAATGTGACGTGGAACAGAACAATATGTTGCGTTTATCACTGTTGAGGCGATGTAATTATCAAACCACAACATGCAGTAACACTTGCAGTCAGTAATGAACAGAACGTTTTCAATGTGAGAAATGTCCCAAATATACCGAACAGTTAAAGAATAGGAACAGATATAAATAATGACAACGCAGTTTGTTCCATTTTATTAACTAAAACCTAAAAACATAACAATAGTAGAAAAGATAAAATCATCAATATAGCCCAAACGACCTCCATTTGGTAGAACCCAGAGTCTAAGTCGATTGTATATATAAAAGTTCTCTGTGGTTGAATATTACGATTTCCATAAAACGACAATCGAAGATTTGTTATTCATTGATATATAATCATCAAAGAACTGTACCGGAAGTGCAAAAAGAACTGGCGAATAACGTCAAAGAAATAACTTTCAAACGAAATGTAGATGTGATTCGGTTTGGTAAATAATCACTTAGTGAAATTACGTTGGCACTTCTGCCAGAAAATTAACTTAGTTATCCGATGTGGCAACGTTGCCAGCTACGTATCTAGACGCCTTGCCAATTGCGACTGACACGACAAGTTGGTAGGTATATCTTTTTTGTTTAACACTACTTAAACTGCAGTACCGTAATAAAAAGTGAAATATCAGTTTAGAATTAAATGACCTTTGATTCACTTCGATAATATTGGATTTATTCAAATATTTTGTATTGATCTCAGCCGGTCATGCTCTACATGCTCAAGTATTGACGTCTAATATTTGAATATGATTGTAGTCGTTTACCGATGCGATATCTAAATGGACTATTAAACTTAGTATTTTTATCGATTGTGATTTCGGCACTGGCAATACTATCATAATTAATAAAATAGTCTCACTAACATCAACTTGTTACTTACTTAGTGAAACAAATCAACCTAACAACTAACGCCGTGATGCAGTAATGGATTTGATCGTAGAGCGGTCTCAGTATCACACAGAATGCACAGAACGTATGGGCAATCGTAACTACGCTGAATCACTAATAAGTAAAGAGATACAATTTGTTATTTAATGAAATTGTTGAGAGCGCACCTGGCACGCTGTAAGGTTGAAACCATTACAATAAGAAACGTATGTGTTTGCACGCTCATTTTCATCGTTTATTAATACATTTGCGATGTTTGGCTGCAGCCTGCTGTCAGATTAGTTCCCGAAACATGCCGAATTTGCCGAATAAACTAAAAATGATAAACAGCTAAAGGCGCTTAGTGTCATATATTTTAGCAATTTATAAAGTCTCGTTTATTGTCATCATGGATCATTAATTTTGAATATATTTTGATAAATAGACTTAGCAGATAATTTTTAAAATATCTATCGTTATTATTAATGGCTTTGTTATGTTTGGATTCCATATTTCATATGAAGATGATGTATTGTTAGAGCAGTTACCGACTAACAATGTGTTTATTAAAGTGTATATATGTAAACAGTAAATGAAGAAACACAAAATTATAATAATTGTTACCTTCCAACAGATATAATGGTGGCCCAAAAAAGTGTTGTTAGGAAGAAAAATTAAAATGATTTAGATCCAACAAACAATCTCATAAAATTGTCATTTTCGTAATATTATGGTAGAATATAGATTAAAATATCGCGTGGTTGCTATCCGCCCTAAATATTTACATAATTCTATATATAATTTTATAGTTATATCCAGTTCAGGGTTAGGTAATTTTGTTCTATCGCAATTGTTAAATTGAACCCAAAAAATACTGCAGCTGCATCTGAAATCATTGACGGTGCACAGATACATTTTATGCAGTGCACTCAAATTGATTAGATTCATTTTTATCTGACTGTGCTGTACTAAAACAAAGTAACGAGATACGTAAGCGCATAGCAGACTTACTGTTTTTATCCATTTATTTTATGTAGATTTATATGTAAATTTTGGTGTAATGTCGCGAAAATCTGTAAGCTTCTCATTAATATGTATAAGGACTGCATTTACTATTTTTACTCCGTCGGTTTTATGGTTTTAGTTGCGACTTCTGTGTTTACTGAGTGTGTGATTTTATTCTTGGTTGATAATGACACTGAGCTATGGCACTAAGACATTGTCGCTTACCATAAACCTTGTTATTAGACTGTAAATCATAGTAGTGATACATTGCTCGCAGAACTGACCGATAGGGTTGAAAGGTTCTGGAAGTGACTTCGATGGAAGGACCACGTTCCGATGGCAATGCTTGGGATCCATTTCCAGGACAATGATCGTCGGGAGAAATGATGATGATGATACGTTATAAGTATAAATTGAAAATAAAACAAGCATCAATGTTGCAGAGACGAAGTCTTACAAATCTTCAGCTGTAGTTACTGTTAAGTGTGAAGAGGGGGGAGAAAAAAATAAGGAAACAAGAGTGACTGTAAAATTTCAACGGTAGCTGTTTACGCCCGACCTTTTTTACGATGTTGTTAACTGTTGATTCTTTTTAAACATCTGCGTCGTGAACTGTAAACTACATTGTTCGCGGTTTCAAAGTTAAAATGGCGCTTTAAACGTGCTTATTGCTTAATCGTTGGATATTAACATTTTCTATAAAGAAATTCGTGACAAATGAGACCGAATTATGTCAGTATAATTTACGTACTTCCTTACAAAATGGGTCCACAATTCTCACACTCGGTAATATTTTCTATGTTGAATACTTTAGAAATAGAGTATTATTACGAGATAATGACTATCTAATAATAATCTATTGATAATGACCTATTTACCTTAACCAGACCAAACATTGCTTAACTAAATCTTACCCACATCCAATTCTATTTTATCTTAAACTTCCAAATTCTTTCAGCCCACAATGCCATATCCATTAGGGCGATAGGTATCTAAACACAGTAGCCGTGAGAAAACATGAACCATTCAGCCTGCTGGAAGCGTCATTTTAAAACTCCTTAATCGTTCGAAAGACGCTTAGAACCCACCTCACGATGTTCAGCGCAGATTGACATATTGTTTAACTTTGAACGGAAGTCTAAGACTTTATCTTAAGGGGTGTGTGAGAAACACATGAAAAAACGTGTTTTTGTGTACGTGAGGCATCCTTAGTGGTGGTTTTATTTGAGTAGTTTTGTTTATATTGTACTACGATCAGGTTAACGACCGAACTTAAGTTTATAGTACAGCTAGACTTTGCATTAAACAGCCACGTTCAAGAGTTAAATGTTTTAGGGTATGTATAAGACGTTTGGAGAGTATAAATATGTCTAATTCGCTTAATTACTTCTTAATGATGACAATGATTTTAAAATTGTCGTTCCCTTTTAAAAATGTAGTTATTATTCGCCACACTGGGAACATTAGCGAAAATAGTGGATATTTTGAACATTGCGGTCAATTTACAAGTACAAAATGAAATTCAATTACTCGTACGTTAGCTCTTCTTTCATAGATATAATCGATGGCCGCTGAAATCCCCAATATCACCGAATAAACGGCTGTAAATTTTTCATTTGTCGCCCGCAAAAGCCGAATTCATTTTCAGTGCGTCCAACTTCGTATTGACATGCAATGCAATGATATTTCAATACACACAAGATTATTTTGTAATTCGTATGAACGGTACTGGACTGGGATCGGTAAATGGGGTAAATGATTAAAAATTTGATGGGTCAAATAACATAATTTTATTTTCTGTTAAAAGAAAAAAAAATAATTGAGCCGTAGAAGCTCAGTAGCAACGGTCAAGATTGACGAGTTGTAGTTCAAGCAGGTGCTTTGGTTTGTGTACATTATTTCATCACCACTGCTTCCAAAACTGTGAAAGCAAAAATTGCAACGAAAGTCGCATGTCCTGCAGCTAACAAAGAATATAACCCCACTGGTGCTTGTGGTGGGTTAGGTACGTCCCACTCCCTCTCATGGAGGGACCGGTATCCCAGCAGTGTCTACATTGTACAGTAGCTCCTATTCATAATTCATAATTCATAATTCATTTATTAGTGTGATTTTTGGTAAGTACATTTTACAATGTGATCTTAATATCTAATAAATCAGTTCCTCAAAAATCTACCATAAAGGCATACACTCTTTAACATAACTTAAAATCATGAAAAGGATTATCAATATATTAAAATGATGAATAATTTAATGAATTTGGAATATAATGCTATGTCAAATTTTTATAAATATTAATGTCGAATAACTTACAATGTCAAAATACAATACCATGTCAAAATTAAATAGATGTTAAATAAGTTATATAATACAATTTCAAAATTAATAGGTGGCAATGTCAAGTTAATTATTTTTAAGAAATAGTATAATGTCAAAATTAAATGGGTATCAATGTAACAACAAATAACTTACAATTTGTCATTAAGGAATTCCTGAATTGTATAGTAACTTTTCTCCAATAATAGACGTCTTAATTTGTTTTTAAATTGAATAATATTTAGGTCCTTAATCCCATTTGGTAATTTATTAAATATTTTTGGGGCCATACAAAGTATGCTTTTGTGCATCAAAGCGGTCTTTGAAGGTCGACCGCATAGTTCATGTCTGTATTTTTCTCTAATCATTTTATAGCGATGTTCAGATGCTTTTCTAAATAAATGCATGTTCTTTTTAACAAATACAGCAGTCTCAAATATGTACAAACAAGGCAAAGTCATTATTTTTAACAAAACAAAATAAGGCTTACAGCTGTCGGTTATTTTTATACCAGTAATAGCCCTAATGCATCTTTTTTGTGATTTGAACACCATATCCTTATTGCAGGAGTTACCCCAAAACATGACTCCGTAGCGCAGTAGTGAATCGACATATCCATAGTATGCAGTTACTGCCGCAGTTTGATTGACTACTTTCTTCAGTTTAACCAAAGCAAAAGCAAACTTACTAATTTTTTTAATTAATATTGAAGTATGTTGTTTCCAATTAAGTTTATTGTCAATTGTTAGGCCTAAAAAAATTGTATTCTCAACTTCTTCAATTTTTTCATTATTAAAGCTTACGTTTAATTTCGAATTGGCAACTCTTTGACGGAAGTTCATAATTTTAGTTTTCTTTAAATTAATAATTAAGTTGTTATGTTCTAACCAGTTAACGGCTTGTTGCAATGCATTTGTTATCTTAGTTTCAAAATCATTATTATTTTTGTCAAGTTTAACAATGATAGTACTGTCGTCGGCAAACAATGTCATAGGATAGGGTATATTTTGGGGAAAGTCATTTATATATATAAGAAATAGCAAAGGCCCTAGCACACTGCCTTGGGGCACACCATAGTGTATTTCCCGTTCTTTGGATATGTATTTTACAACTGTTTTATTCGAGTTACAAATTCGACTTATTTCGGTGTGTTGTGTTCTATTTTTTAGATAGGACTTTATTAGTGATAAAACATTACCCCTTATCCCATACGCGTTTAGCTTACTCAGCAGTATATCATGGTTGACCAAGTCAAATGCCTTTGTCATATCCATGTACACCGCTGAAATTGGGATTCTTTCATCCATGTTAGGAATAATATCATTTAGAAAGTCATATATTGCCATATTGATTGAATGGTCTTTCCTAAAACCTTTTTGTTGCTTTACAAGTACATTGTGTCTATCGAGATATGCTTCTATAGATCTATATATCCATTTTTCGAATATCTTAGATATTACCGGAATAAGAGCTATAGGCCTGTAATTTTTAATGTCTCTTTCATCGTCCTTTTTAAATAATGGTTTTATGATAGTAGGTTTAAGTTTATCAGGGTAGGTTCCAGATTCAATACTTAAATTAATTATGTAGCTGAGGGGATGTAATATTATTTCGGAAACATATTTTACAACCGTTGTTGAAATATCGTCATAACCTACACTATTTTTATTTTTTAAATCTTTTATAATTTTATTTACGTCATGTGGTAAGATGGGGGCAAAAAACATCGAGTGCAATGAATAATCTATTCTATTGTTAGCAGTCAGATGTGTCGAAGCAGTGGAAAGTTTTTCTGCTTGGCTTATGAAGTAGTCGTTGAACATGTTTGCTATGTCTTTGGGTGTAGTGTATTTAACTCCGTCATTAATAATTTCTTTTATATACTCTGGTGGAGAGTTGCTTCTATTTTCATTTATTATTTTCCAAGTCATCATCGATTTATTATGTGCTGTTCTTATTTTATAGTTATTTTTCGCCAATTGGGTCAATTTTATTATTTTCTTAAGTCTGTTTGAATAGTTTCGAAGTTTAGTCACGTTTATATTAGATGGTTTTAATCTATGGTGCCATAACAACTGTCTTTTTATTTGGCTACACCGTCTAATACCAGGTGTTAGCCAGTTTGGCTTTTTTATTAGTTTTCTTTTTTTTAATACACTTGGAAAACATAAATTATAAAACAATTGAAAAAGCTCCAAAAAATTGTTATATGCTACGTTTGGGTCTTTACTAAGATAGACATCAGAGAAAGAAATGGATTTCAAACAGTCTTTGAATTTCATTAAGTTTTCACTACTATAGTCACGTACTTTTGTATTCCAACTTTTAATTAAATATGTCTTTTTCACCGGAAGCTTTAAAGTTTGTGCTGTATGATCCGACAAATGTAGATCAAGGACATTATGGGTACATCTTCGTGAAATATTATGTGCAAAATTGTCTATGCATGTATTGCTTTGCAATCTAGTTGGTTGACCAATTTCCAAAGATAGATTGTACTCCAATAGGAAACTAATAAAGTCGAGAGATACTTTATCCTGTTTTAAAATATTAATATTGAAATCGCCACCCACATTTAAAATATTAATATTCTCACTGGCGTTCTTTTATTTCAAACAACAACGAATTTTCTTTTCTCAAAGCATTCACTATTACAAGCACGGAAGCCTTAATCGCCTCTAGCATCGATACAATTTAAATCGGACTAAAACGAGCAAAGCGAATCGATCTCTACCGTATCGAGAGCAAATCGCACGACTAAAGATGCTCTCTCCGCCGGAATGCTCCGAGCGATTGGAAATACTTGTGTCTGAAGTTCGAAAAGAAAAAAGTTAATTGGTACTGTTTTTATCATTGCACAGTCCCGTTACTCCTTCAACTAATCTCTCTATTCTTAATGGAAACGTCTTTACCTGCTTCTACACAGTTTAGCTGCGAAATTGCGAAAGTCTTGTTAAAAATCGGAACACTGACTGTAACATTTGTTCCTTTCCGAATAAATTGATTACTTGGCTTCTCAGGAATTTATTTCGTACACTTAAGTTGTTTGAATTAAGATGATTTAATTGATTTGTAACATCAAGCAATTTTAGGAGCTTGGCTTAAGGAAAATTGAAGAGTTAAGTTACTATTAAATTCGGTACTTGAGTTAATGAGAATTTGTAATAATAGAATAAGTATACCTATTTAAATAAGTTGTAGAATACAGCTTTGATGCCTAAAACAAAAATACGGACGATAATAATGATAATAACAGAAATAAAACAGTACCTTCGAAATTGAATATTTCGTGGAGTCGTTGAATAATAGATCATAAGCTTTAGGAATATCAAAAGAGATCTTCAAAGTGTTCACATAGCAATATTATTAAAGTGACGAGTAAATTTGAAGTACCTATGTTAATATAAACATCCACCATATTCTGGAGAAGCAAATTTATACAATTCTTAATCCTTTACACCCGCTGGCTACATCGAGACACGCGTAATAATTAAAAAGGAAATTGTCTGGAATAATACGCAGTAAGAATTGTAATATTTTATCTCAATGTAGATACTTAAGATAATATCGCGACAAGATATATATTTATTTGGTAAAACTCAATTAGCCGACACTAATATAACTCCATGAGTTACTGAATCATATTTTCTCGTTAATGTCCGGATTTGGAAAGACCTTGTAATAAATCTAGAAATTAGTTTGTAATTCCAAATAGACGAAAATTACACAGAATTCACACAACAGCGTCTACGCAACCGGTGAAGCATAAATAAAGCGTATGCGTTCAAACAGTTAACCACCTAATAATCCGCACGCCTCGCAAAGTACCGTTCCTTTAATTTTTGCTACTTTTCATACTATCTGACCAAGAGACACAATTATAACAGCACAAAAGTAAAAGATAAACAAGAACTGTTTCATTGCTACAAGATCTCACTATCAGGGAAATGTTCTAATTATAAAAGCCTCCTGTTTTACTAACAATAACAAGTTAACAACCAACAGAAACACAAGTTTCTTAAACAAGCTTTATGTAGCTTTTCACCTAGAACAACAGAGTGACCTTCATAACGAACAGCATGACTCCGGCTACCCAAATTTAATACCGGCAAGTTATAAATATCTACTGCGAAATTAATTGCCTCGTCCTGTATAACTTCAATACATTTTTCATTGTTTACATCCGCCGCGGTTGGCCAAACGCCGCACCATGATTACATTTTCACGTCAGTGTCAAATTGGAACAAAGACATAGAGAGAAAGTCATCAGTCATTATCAGGAATTCAGGAGAAAGAACAATAAAACGGCGAGTCACGGTCGTTAACGGAATTCACCTTACAATAAGGGAACTCTGAGGGCATCAACCACCCTGAATGCTTGGTTAAGGTTTGAAGGAATGTTGGCAAATCTGAAGAGTCACGGTTGCCTCTCACGACGCAAGTAATTAGGTATTTAAATAAATTAGCTACTAAGTAAATGTTGAATTTGTGTAATGGGCTTAGAGGCCTTGGTCGGGCTGCGGTTTAAAATTAGCTGACAAGTTTTTGAATGAGCAATAGGTTTTCAAAATTCTCGCTCCTTTGTTGGTTTAGTAAAAAAGATATGATGGTGTATCATTGTAAAGGCCTTCATATTTTCTTTATAAGCCAACCAATGTCACCAACATCTTCTTGTCCAGCGGGATTGACAGTTGCGTAACACACTATCAGTCGTATCAACGGCTTTCATTTTCACAATTCAACAGCATTCATTGCCTTAGTTACGATATAGAGCAGCCAAATCGTTCGAACTTTATGAAGCTTTATGAATATAACTTTATGAATATAATGGATTAGAAAAATCCTTCAAAATTATTCAGGGATTGAGGCAGTATAGACGACAGCAAGTCAAGCTATCAGCAACTTTCAAATATTCCCGTTCGATCCAGCCTTCATGCTTTAGCGATAAATTGGAAAATTTATTAAAGAAATCTGTATATTTCAATCTCTACAAGTTTGTCATTTCACGGGTCAGTGTTTTTCAACCTTTGTCATGGCACGGCCTGCTTAGTATCGCAAAATATTTTGCGAACCCTTTCCCTTTACTACGTCTAGCTTAGAATTCCTATCTGTCAATTTTGGCACCTTATGGTTAGACAGAAAAGTAAAATTCCCACAATCCACCACTGAAAAATTTGAATGTTTGATTTGTGACCGCCTCTAACGATTTGGCTTGGCAATTCCTAGGGGGCGCGATCCACACGTTGAAAAACACTGATCTAGGCGATGCAAAATTTTAAAAACAAATCAATTAAAAGGTGTATGTATCTACTACCGCCACATTATATCAAAAGACTGTCGAACATTTCTGCAAAGAGGTTTAGTTATAAGAGAAATGGTATCAGAATTCTAATCCCCTTCCGGTATTGGAAAAGGGTAAGTAAGTAAGGTGAGCTCGAACGCAGCGTAACTCTGATTTGGAACACGACTCCTTTAATAAAAGCTAACATCTTGAAGACGTAGGATGAATAGCTGTAGGGGGAGGCGGGGTACATTGATACAAGGGGCACATAGATACAGTTAATATTCGTCGAAAACAAAACGCGTTAGAAGAGCCATACGCCACCGATAAGGAGGTATATAGTAAAGCCTACACGCACACTAGCGCAGAGCAACGTTCACTTGACGACTAGCGACTAGCACGTAAAAAACTGTTTCTGATGTTCGCAACAAAATTTTCGTACTTTTCTTTCGGATGTAATTCTTCTAATTTATTTAGTGTTACCTGTGTTATATTAAGACATTTGGTAAGTACATATCTGTCATCACATTAAATAGACTTAAATTATTTAATTATTTATTGCTTTAATTTTTATAAAATGTTGATTTCGATTGTAGTAGGCAGGGGCACATAGATACAAGTGGTCTTGGGGCACATTGATACCCCAATATTTTGTTAAATATACATGTATGTGAGACTTAGGTAATATATTTTGTTATCTTTATAGAAAAATGGTTTGAACATTTAAACGCAAGATGAATAGAAGTTCCATCAATGAAATTTCCGTGGCTTCTGCGATATCTGATGTGTTGGAAGAAAAATTATCAATAGCAAAAGCAGCGAATAAATATAATTTAAAAAAATCAATAAATAAAGGTCAGAAAAATCAATAAAACTTGTTTAATTTATAGGAATATTTCTATGAACCAAAGTACCAGTGTATGTACCAATGTACCCCGCATGTGGGGTACATTGATACAAATTTCATTTTTTAGTAAATAGGCTCTAATACGTTTTGTGATTCAATCTATCGGTTAATTTGTATGTAATAAGTTAACTGAATATATATTGAATATATTATGGTTATTAAATTGGTTGTAACTATCATTAGATCGTCTTTTATTGGGTCTAAGTAAAAACTGTATCAAGGTGCCCCACTTCCCCCTACAGAAAAATCCATTAAAAATTTCATCTTGAATTTTCTTGGAGCATGTTCGCTGAAGCTTAAAAACCAGACAACCCGTTCTGCAGCAATTATAAATTATTTATCACCGTTATAATAATGTTTAAACGTTTATTGATATCGTATTTCAATTATCAACTACACAAATTATAAATCAACAACGACCGTTTACATAAACAACTTCCTTTTACAAGATTCAGTTCAGTTTTATCAAGATTTATTTCAAACCAGCGAAAGGCAGTTGAAAAGCCGTAAATGATATTCAAATCTGAATAAGCTAAACAGTGCGTCGCAAGTCTTAACTTGGCTAAACTGGCGTACCTGCACGTACGTTCAACCACATAAGGGTATAATTATTAAATCTGCTTGTACGCCATTATATGTTTTAATACGTTTGAATAAGGGCGGAAATTGCGTGTGCGATTGTTGAGGATTTAGGTCCTTCTCTATGCGTTACAAGCGTCAGTCAAGACCATTAGAGCAAAATGACTGTACGAGCTGTAGAGAGTACGAGGAACATTGCTGACACAGTCCAAGACTCCGCGTCAACCGCGCACAACGTATAAGATTTTAGTTACAAGATCGTGTATTCATGTAACTTCATAATATATGTATGAACTAACTACCGTTTAACGTCTGGCCCTAATCTGCCTGAAGTTAATATTGTTAAGACACAAAGCATAGCGATCTGAATTTACATATTTTGGGACGCAGGTACATCTACAGAAGCTACAATGTGAAATTGCGACATAGGCAATTATTTTAGTAGGTGGGTTGGCCCTGTATTTTATAATAACAGATTAGAAACACAGATTGGTCAAAATAAAGACAGCGGCTATTCAGAACAGGTATTTTAAAGTCACGTATACCATAATATTTACCATGACTTGCCCTACTAGTCACAATTACATCACATTACTTACAATGTATCTCGATGTTACGGCCAAGAGTACTCGACAGAGCAATAACTACCTCTAATCGTCATGCTTCGGGGCACTCGGGTACGTCTCCGTGGAACTAGTTTCAACACAGTCAGACATCTTGCCATCTCAAAAAAAGACCACATCAATCATTAGAACACTTTCTAAACTGTTTAATGTTATTTGGATCTTTTATACAGACGTTGCAACAGTTCTATATCCATTTATTTATCGGCTTCTGAGCGCTTGAACCAATCTGCCGCTAGATTTAGACCATTAAAGCTATTGACTTTTCCTTCTTAGCAATTATTAAAACATAATACTTTATGGACGCATTTATAGACCTCTCCAAACTTTCAAACTAATAAAAAACCAATACAAAAGCTTTTATTCTGCAAATTTTTAAAGCAATTTTACGTTTAAAGCACGTTCAGCGAAAAATGGTCTCGGTAAATCAAATAATCTTTTATAGTGTTTCTTTTTCAGCCCTAATGCATCATATTGAGTTGAGAAAAAGAAAAAAGTTGTGCGTAATCACTTCAACGACATAGTCTCGGCTAGAACGAACAATGGTCGAGAAAGTTACGATGACCATTACCATTGTATTGCAATCGAACTAATAACTGTAAGCATTAAACTGCGGCGCAGTAGGAATGGCGTTCATTTTGACAGTTCAACAGCATTTATTGTATTACTAGCTTTCCGCCTTTTTAAAATTCTGCTTAAACCTCTGAGCCGATTTCCCTCGGGAATATCAATTTTTTCCGGAATAAAAGGTATCCTATGTTCTTTCTCAGGGTCTAAAGATTGTCTTTGCCAAATTTCATCAAAATCGGCTCAGAGGTTTAAGCGAGAAAGCGTAACAGAGAGACAGACAGAGTTACTTTCGCATTTATAATATTAGGATGGATTTACGTTATTGAGTAGACAATTTTTTCAAACATATGAAGGATTAGCATTATCCTTTAAAATTATTCAGATTATGATCACAATTCATAATGATAATCATAAATCCTATCATATTTAAATTATTTTAATATACAGAGTTATTTTAAATTAGCTCGTTAAACTTCGCAGACGCAATGGGTCGATACAACCAACAGCTGTCGTTGAATACAACAAAACAAAATTTATGTTACTTTTTTATTTTATCGTGTTAAAATATCGATTCCCATTGCATCTACAGAAGTTAGTTAGCCGAATTATAATCACACTAAAGACACGGCACATTAACCCTCGCATAAAACTATCCAGGTTACCTAGGTGTTTTATTATAAAGTCTAAAAACAATCAAAATTAAGTACGACACAAAATTTAAAGATCGCTGCATAATTACTGATTTAACGACCACTATGAATACAGCAGCAAATAAAACGGCATTTAAAAACGCTAGCAACCAGATAGCTGTAAAGTCTGTTAAAATTTTATGGTTTCATAGTCTCCGTATCACTCGAAAGGTTGACAAATCGGATTGTAGAGCGAGTTACCATAGTAAAGCCAGGTCGTTGTACGGCAGAGTTCTAGTTCAGGCGATAGTGGATAAGGAACAGTCAACATGCCCGCCCGGGCCAAACAAAGGACGCACTTGTTTTGCCTTATTTCGCAATGTGGTACTTTTATGGTTGCTTTTCCGGTTGGCATTTTTAAGGTATTTCTTGAACAATGTAATTTGTAACGGTCAGAGTGTCTTTAATGAGGATGAGTTCTCCTCAGGCGGAGTTGACGTGGTAAATGTACAGACTCGGTTGGTTTATATTAGTGTTGTTTTAAAGAAAGCTTTTTTTTAATAAAAGAGAATAGAATACTCTGTATTATGTAGGTACACCATATAAATTACAGAAAATAAATACGAAGATTTTACAAAGGGAGATACAATAGGCGATCTTAACGTTAAGAGCTATCTTTTACAGACAACCTTTGGATGGAACACCAAGGAAAAGGCGAGACAAATAATGTATATAGTCTACGGTGTACTACATATTTACATAGATTATACAATAACACATAAAGTGTACCATACTTTACTTTTTAAAATATTCAGTTTCATCGTAGAACGCGTGTAGCACGAAGTATATACTTTAGAACTCTTTTGTCCTCTCTAAACTTCAATGACTTTTTCGACGTTACTATTGCTTAAAAAGAAGTACTGCCTTAAATGGTCTACATTTATTCTAAAGGTTGGTCCATACAGAAAGGTCTTACATACTTCAAAGATTAAATAAAGACCCATACGTAGCAAGACAAAAAGAAATCACGCCTAATTATCTATTTGACTCTGGCGAATAGTTAGTTATTCAAAAAGCCCGCCGCCCCTTCCCCCCCTCATCTCTGTTACTCAACACAACACGGCTCATTAGAACCGTGCCGTGGGAAGCACCGGCCGACTAGTGTCGTTTGTAACGAAGGCGACAAACTTATCGATAAATGTTATGTCTACGATAAAGAGAAATATATTTAAACAATGGACTGGGCGCACATTGTATAATTGGGTTCTACAGAACATAATTTGTATTTCGTTTGTTATTTTGATTCATTTTAGTAAAAGTGAGCATGGTCGTCAACGCTGATTGTAAAAGCTAAAATTTGTAGTTAAAATACTGGGATAAAACAGGAAATTAAAATATAAAGCAGAACCTAAAACAGTCCATAATAGTAAGGCAAGCCTGAAAAATCCATTTTAAGGAGGATATTTTTCATTTCAGTGCCAAGAAAAGTTGGAGGACTTTACGTCCAAAACTTAAAACTGAGTACCTTTAATTTTATTTTAGACACAAAAGGTACTTTCAGGTTTTGTATTACAAGAATGATGGACGGCGTTGATTATATTTTATATTGAAATAATATTTCACTAAATGGACAAACAAAAATTTTAATTAAATTAGCTTCAAGGTAGGTTGGTTTCCCTCTGCCTTTAGAATTTCCCATTTTATATTGAACTAGCTGCGCGCCGCGATTTCACCCGCGTAGGTTTCGATATTTTTATGCTTCGCTCCTATTGGTCGCAGCGTGATGTTAAATAGCCTAAAGCCTTCCTGGATTAATGGGCTATCCTAAGATTAGCGCGTTCAAACAAACAAACTCTTCAGCTTTATATATTAGTACAGATTAGAAATTAATTCTGTATTATAGAACTGCGTGGAATGTTGTGACTAGAGATGATTGACGACGGATGGAAATTATATAAATTTTACGATCATGAAATCATGACACTGGAATAAACACAGTATCGGAGGTTTAAAATTGGGGACGCAGAATTTGCACAATTTTAGTACCAACCGTCGTCAAACATAATCTACATTTTCATATCATTTTTGATAAACCGAAAACTTCATCTTTACCTTCTTTGTATTGTCGATACAAAATAAGGAGTTCAGTCAAAGAGAAATTCATCGACATTGTTTATGAGAAAATCCTCGACAAACGCAACCACTAGTAGGTTTGCAGCGCGGCGTTTACAAACAACGGTGGCTGCGAACGACTGACTACATACGAACACTACGTGACTATAACTTTCAGTTTCAACATACGTGAGAATAGAGAACTTATGCTCAACATGCACTAGGGTTTTGGCCGCAAACACTTGTTCGTTGGCCTCGACGGCCAGGACCAATAGAGCCAACGTACAATTTGTGAAGCATCTCACGGTGTTATTTCCTTAGCCAATTTGACTGTCTTGTTTCTCGTAATGTTGAGTTATGGTAACCAACACTGGTGTTTTAGGTAACAAGTAGGATACATCAAGATATAGCAATGCGATTCTATAACCACTGTGTAAACTTAGATTAAGTGAGCGTGGAGTGAATTGTTATTCCAACTAATGATTGGATTGACACTATGGACAACTCACTGTAATCTCACTTCACTTAGCTTTTCACCGTGAGATAATTCAGAATCGAACAGCAGGAAGTGTATTGAACTAGACACGTTTTTGATTTGATAATTCAGGCCACCAATAAGTGAAAAGATATCGTTTGATTCATCATCATCAACCTTTTTATCGTCCCACTGCTGGGCACAGGTCTCCCCTCATACAGAGAAGGATTGGCCGTAATCACCACGTTTGCTGAATGCGGGTTGGCGATTTCAGACATAAAAGTCCAGGTTTCCTCAAGATGTTTTTCTTCACCTTCAGTCATTGGTGTCCAAGATTTAGGTACTTAGAAAGTACATATAACTTTAGAAAAGTTACATATATATAAATCGTCTTCCTTCCTATTTACTCAGTACTTTTGAGTGAGTAGGCTTAATAAACTAGCGCCCTTTACCATCAACGATTGCATCACTGCTTACCATCAGGCGGGATTGCAGTCAAGCGCTAGTTTATAATTTATATATATAAAAAACATTGTTACTTGCCTGACCTGGAATCGAACCCGCGCACTCATACTTGAGAGGCTGGTATTTCAACCACTAGGCGTAGGAGCGTTTGATTGCCCTGGTTTTATTCAAACAGTGCAAATCCATACTAATATTATAAATGCGAAAGTAATTCTGTCTGTCTGTCTGTCTGCCTGTTACACTTTCCCGCCTAAACCTCTCAACCGATTTTGATGAAATTTGGCACATACAATCTTTAGACCCTGAGAAAGAACATAGGCTACCTTTTATCCCGGAAAAATTTGATGTTCCCGAGGGAAATCTAAAAAGCGCGATATAACCGAACTCCACGCGGGCGAAGCCGCGGGCGGTAAGCTAATATAATATAAATATGATAATAGAGCAGCGGTGGCCTAGTGGTATCGGCCGCGACGTACAAGTTGTAAGTCGTAGTTTCGAACCCCATCAGGCGCCTTTGTGTAAATTATTTCATCACCACTGCTCTCAAAACGGTGAAGGAAAATATTGTGAGGAAACCAGCATGTCCTAGAGGCAGAAACTTCGAAGACATGTGACATTTTTATACTCAGAAATCGTACAATGCCCTTCGTGTGCAATACAACAATGCGTTCCGGGTGTTGTTGGGGTTGCCCCGATACTGTAGCGCTTCAGGGATGTTTGCAGACGCAAGGGTGGACTGTTTTTACGCCACTATGCGTAAAAGATGCGCGTTCCTGGTAGGGCGGGTGCGGGCCAGCTCCAATAATATTCTGACATGTATTGCGAGCAGACTCGACTGTGGTTATCTAAATCGCTGCTCCAAGATTTCCACTTCAGTTGTAAGCCTGTAGCACCAGTGATTGTTCTTTTATCTGTTTCGCTTTGTGCTGTGCTTTGTGTTTATAATCTCGTGTATTTATTATGTTTTGTATTTATATTGTGCTATGTGTGTAATATTATTTGCTTTTGTATTGTTTTGTGTGTGCTATGTTTTTGTATTTATATTATTTTAAGTACCTATTTATGTGTTGTAGAATTTAGTAAGCTAACATAGAAGTAAGTTTAAAATTGTTACTAACAAAATGAGTCACTGATACTCGAATAAATAAAAATTTATTATTATTATTATTTACCAACCCACACTGGGCCAGTGAGGTAGATTACGGCCCACTCCCTCTTACCAAGAGGAGGCCTGTGTCCCAATAGTGGGAACATAATAGGCTGATTATGTTATGTATAAATATGAATACAATAAATTCAATCCAACGTGGCAACGCTATCAGACTATTGGGCATTATTATGGTCAATCCGTTTCGAAGAAATATGATACATAACAGTGTAACACGAGAATTTTATCTTATATATCAGTGTTAGATTATTTAAAAGCATGTAAATAAATAGATGTAAAATCACCGCTCGAAACATTGAACATGAATACAGGTTACCACAAGATCAAAAAATAAAAATGACCAGAAAATAGGAAGGGAATAGAGATGACAAACACATTCACGGCACACACTAGCGGACATTTCAAAGAATCTACAAAAATGCGGACTACGTAACTAATTCCCTGAAATGCCCTCATAGAGCAGGTTTAGTCTTGTCGCTCTCAAGCGCTTACTACAGTAAGCTCCCAAATAGTTTAATCCCACCAAACTGGGCTTTGGAGTTCCTCTAACTTTGACAAACAAGCTCTATTAGGTATAGGACAATTATTCTCAAAACAATTCGGCCTTTAAACTTCAATTTTGCGACCAACCTCTAATTTTTATGCCACAACTGAAGGTAAGACACAAAGTACTTAATAATACGGGGAAAAAGAAAACAGATTCAGTAGCCATTAAAAAGTTGCCAACCTTATCTAAAAATCTGTCTTTCTTAAACAAGTTGGGATGGCCTCTAGTTATATTAGCCTGAGAAGTGACATTACAAGGAAAATTTCATCTTGTTTAAGTTAAATCGTAACTTTTTATGGCCGTGATTCGCATGATATCACTCTGTCCCGAAAAAAAAATGCAGATATAGCGAGATAGTATTAAGTTTTTCTTCGTAAAAATATCTCTGAAATATTGGATTTAAAAATATCTTTGAAATATTGGAATTAAAGATTACTTTTTCGTGAGTGTCAAAATACTGTTCTTTTTTAGAATTTCTTTCCATTAAACACTGTAAGCCCTTTTCTGACGGGGACAGAAATTGAAATTCAGAAAGGTAAACGAAGTAATTTTTCTTTTATATAAGAGGGATCACTTGCAAATTAAAATATGGGTAGGAAAGGGGGAAACAGTGGGACAATATTTTACAACCCGTTTGTTATTAAAAAAATACATTTTAGTTTACTGCTGTGTACATACGACGACATAATTACAAGAATAGATATGGGGGTAGAAATACATATTTTTGCAGGTTTAGCTTCCGTCACATTTTATAGGCTTTTCGTGCAATGAGACTTCAGTGTAACTATAAATTGAAAATATTCAGCTTGATATATCGTCGTAAGTTCATAATGCTTTGATCACTAAGAGAAAACACATGTGTTTTGAGTAGCAATTCTCATGTTTTTAACACGTTCACAGTCCGACTTTAATCTGAATCTGTCAGTCTAGTCAGTCTATTCAGAGGTACCTCTGATTTCCATAGTTTCAGTTTACAGTTTGATAAATATTGACATTTGTTTGTCGCCGAGATGTGACAGACAGTAGATTTTGAATGTTTGAAATTGTGAGAAACGGCCTTCAGATGTTTGGCAAAATATTTAATAATATTAATAGTTTTTATATCTTCGAGAAATTCGTCAGACTCAACAACGTAAATAACTGAATGAATGTTGTTGAACTGTCAAAATGAAAGCCATTGCGACTTAGTGTGTAACGCAAATATCCCACAGATTATAAACTAGACAGTTTTGAATTGAAAATAGGAGTGCTTACAACGAGATTGGCACAGCTCTACCGGCCATCGGTAAAACTTTCAGCAGGTTACAGAAGAAATAAGCTTCCCCAGATCCTTGTTATTCAATAAAAGTAGGTTAAAGTTCTAAATTAATACTACGTACAAAGTGTGTTAAGACTTGTGGATATTCTAAGACGGAGTGAAGGGATAAATTGTTTACACGTATAAATTATCGTGTCAGTTAGTGCGCACCAAATAATCCCTTGGTATGCGCCGATCACAACTGACAGCTAACATGTTTTTATGGAATTTAAAATATTTGCATCTCACGTCCGAAAATGTCATAAATTATCCTAAATTTAACTCGAAATTGTTTTAAAAGGTGTAATAAATATCATTAAAATGTTTTTCTCGCACCTGAGCACAGCTGGACGTTGTCCAGATTTCGAATGTTAAATTGCGGCTGCGGGCTGCGTTTCGCTGACCAATGCCCCTTATGCTATTTCTATTACATAAAGTATTAACAAAACGGGTAATGTATGTTGAATCATATTATATTTTATTGCGGTTAACAGTTATATTTCACATTATTATAACGTTTGCGGATTGTCGTGATTTCGTGTTTTATCATAAACTTGTAGAAATCGTGATGGCGTGATATTAGAGTGGATTTGAGACTAAGTTTCAACAAAATAAATTCGAAAAATCAGTGTAGTGTTTGTTTAAGCGAGGTAAATTAGGTACTAATAATTATCAACAGAAACTAGCACGATGTTACAAATAATACCTACATATTTTAGGTATAGGGCTACATGAAAATTGCGAAAATAAAAAGATATTCTCGTAAAGTGTTAGATTTAATCTTACCGTACTATATGATTCGCAAAAAATAAATATTCATACTGAGAAGAACGAGCTCACATAGTAAAAATGGCGTCTCCATGACAATCAAGTCAAGTCTCTGCGATATTGTAAGTGTAATGCCGGGGCTACATTAGCGGGCGAAGATTCGTATCGCGTTGGCGCGCAAAATATCCGTTGTCGGACGTACACGATGCGGCGGGCTAAGATTCAGAAAGCGGCTTACGGTGAATATTCGTTATTTAGTTGTGCAGCCGAGACAATGGAGGAAGCAGTGGCTTTGCATTATATATCAGTAAGTTATTATTTATACAAAACAAACAAAACAAAAACAACGAAAAAAAAAACAAATTGCAAAAAGAACGCCAGTCCCGCTTCAAAGTCTGGACGACACTGAAGTGAGTCTGACGTAGGTGCGGCCACTCCAGCGAATATTGTCGCGACAAGTCCTTTGAAGCGCGTCACTTTACCGACAGTGCCCCGAAGCTACATCGTCTGCGCACGAATCCATTGCATTGCAACGATGTACCCGGCAACGTAAATCGCCGTAGCCCAAATATTCGCCTTAGCCCGCTAATGTAGCCTCGCCACAAGAGGTGTCAAAACAGTACCGCGAACTTCTTTTAACAAGGTGGGGGCGAATCTGCGATTGAAATCTGTGGGAAAAACGAAGAAAATAATATAAAGTTTAGGTATAATACATATCTACAAAATCCTCTGTAAAATTTTCTGTTTATGATAAATTCTGATAACTGCTTTCAGCTATTGATTGCGAATCATATTTCAAAGCACCACGTTACTTTTGATGAATGTAAATAATACGAGGCGTATTTTAGAGGAAGATAAAAAGAAAAGTAAGTAATTTAATGTTTCTTTTTTTTTCGTATAGTGACTAATGTCATCATTGAAGAAGTCACGAGGCAAGAATAAGAGGAAGCTTTACGAAAATGTTGTATTTATATATGAATGAGTTGAGTGACAAAAGTCTTCGACCAGTGTGTATTGCCAGTGATGACTCATGGAACTAAGACCTGTTCGCTCACAATGGGTCTTATAAGAAAGCTCAAAGTCACTCAAAAGGAAATGGAGAGGTCTATGCTTGGAGTTTCACTGCGTGATCAAGTCAGAAATGAGGAGATCCGTTGAAGAACGAGAGTAACATAGCCCGAAGAATTGCAACACTTAAGTGACGATGGGTCGGGCACATTGCCCATAGGACAGATGTCCGATGGGGCTGACGGGTTCTTGAGTGGCGACCATGTACTGGAAGACGCAGCGTGGGTAGACCCTCGACAAGGTGAACAGACGGCCTGGTGACCGTCGCGGGAAACCGCTGTACCAGTCGTCATGGAGATCCTTGGGGGAGGCTTATGACCAGCAGTCGATGTCTTTCGGTTGAATTAATAAGTTCTACTGGTTACTTCGTTCGCATGGATGACGAAAAACAATAATGTGTCTGTTTACCAACTATTTTCTTTTTGAATAAAAGTAACCTAAGTTACACCTTAACATCATTTATCTACCAGTGAAACCGCAAGCTCATCTTATTCATATCATAATAATGAAATTATGAAGTACAATTACTTTTGGCGACAATCGTAATGATAAGTCAAATGAAACGTGACACTGTAGGTTAGTACGGAACCCCTCGTTACCGCCAACATTTCTATAATGACAATGACAGTTCGAAAATATTACATTGCTTTACCATTTTGTTCCGCGTGTGATAAAAAAAAACCCATAACGCAAAGCCAACATCAGTAGGTATACCAAGCAGCAGTTTGTCACAAAACTGTAGCAAAAAAACGTACAAGTCCAAGTAACGAGCCACTCGAAACCGGGTCTATTTTCCTATTATAAACGCATCGCAAGTTAGTAGAAGTGATCGCCCGTAAGGCTATGAACGACGAAGCAATGTATGCGGAACTTCTACGCACCGGTTTCGTGTCACTCTCGATCGTATATCATTTGACATAATTGCATTTACACTGAGTATAATACGTATAATAGCAGGTATAATCACACGGTCTGGTCACAGTAGACAGAGAACAGTAGATTATCTAAGGCCGCCCGCAGAGTTATTTGCCTACTCTTGCGTTGAACCCTAGGGTTGTCACTTTGATCTAAATTTATAGAATAAAAAGCATATTATGATTGAATATTTTACCAATTTATAAATTTAGTAAAAATAAAAAGCCTTTATTCACATAACATTTATTATATTAAGTTACAAAATTTTTAAAACTACTTAAGTGTAACACTAAATTATATTCTAAAGCTCGTAAAATAATGATAAATTTTAAGTGATGTGTGATATGGGAAATCGATATAACTGGTTCTTATCAGAGAAGATTGTAAGTGATGAGTACTTAAATGTAACACTAACACAATAATATTCACAAGCTAATAACTAATGCTTAAATGATATAAAACATGAGAACGTAAACAATAAATATGTAGTTCTTATGAAAAAGTAGACATTTTTATAGCTAAGATTATGTATGTGTAGTGAATATTTAACAAATGATACCTTACTTTAATAAAACCGCAAAACCTTTTTAGCCTCATTAGTTTCTGAGGTACAATTATAATGATTGTTTATATGGGTACTGTGTAATATTTGTTTATATAATCGGATAGCAACAGCTAGCTCAAATGCAACAAAGGCGCCGTCGGAGGGATTAAAGGTTATAATGTTATAAATAAAATTCTACGCAACCCTAAGCGTTAATCGGTCACATTTTACTATAATTTTATTAACTTAATATTATGATTAAGACGCCATATTTGGATCAAACAACACATAAGACAATAGAAAAAAAAAAATAGTAATTTGCAATATTGATTATTGTGAAATTGTCATACGTTTACTTAAACGATATTTCGTACTCAATCCTCTGTTTTATAGTAAAACTGGGCTTCTTAAAATAAACTTAACTTTAAACATAGTAGTCAGGAAGTAAATCTGGGAATACAATTATATGGAAAAATGCGACTCGGGTACGCTCTTAATAAAGCAAATAAACTGTGAAACAAACAATACATATATCACATTTTCTAATAAGATTTAAGTTGTACTTACATTTCTGGTTCAGTAGGAAGTATGAAGAATGATAAGTCCGGATTTGCGAAATCATTATTGAGGCACCCGAAAACACTACAATATTTTTTTTCCCCTTTTGAAGTCATGATACTCGTAATAATTAATATTATGGTAAGTGGCCGGCGAGAATTGACGAACGCGAGCGGTCATGTAATTTACGCGCGTGCTCACAGTCACGCGGCACAGCCCGTATTGCCACCATCCTATACCATCCTATATTATGCCAGCGTGTGCGTGAAATCGCGTACCGACACGGCGCTCGGCGCGCACGCATACATTCAAACCGAGAGCGGCTCGTTTATATGAAGATGTCTTACTGTTCTCTGTCTATTGTGGTCTGGTCTCGCCCGCTATTCAGCACTGTTCGTACTGACACGTTTTAGAACAATAGTTAGTAAAATTTATTTATAACCTGTTTATTATTCGTCAAAATAACAATAACTGGCGTTTTATTTCGTTTTGTTTTAATGTGTTGTTAATTTCGTTATTATATCCGTTGGCTTTAAAACTTAGCATAAACAGAATAAACCTATAATGTTCCCACTACTGGGAGACAGAACAGGAGGTTTGTGTGTGGTGACTCGAAGACACGGGGCATCTACCAATCTGCACTGGGGACTTTATAGTGAATTATGGCCCAATCCCTCTGACATAGAGGACTGTGTACTGTAGACTGTGTACCTACCCAACATACTCAGGAACGTAGATTGGTAGATATCCCATGTGTTCCAGTTTTTAGTTCTAAGACATGCCGGTTTCGTCATAATATTTTCGTTCACCGTGTTACAGTCAGTGGTGGTGTTTACTTTTTGCAAATACTCTAATTGCGTAACACACTAGCTATATCAATCTGAATCATTTTGAAGGATATTGCTAATCCAATGCATTTGTTCAAAAAATTGTCTGTTCAACCACATTAGTAATAATAATAATAATAATATTATTATGACCGTGCCATACTTACAGATAGGACTATCCATTACAATAGACCAGACATAACCCTACAGGATAAAGTAAGAAAAATTACTTATTTAATAGACATTGCAGTTCCCAACACCCATAACCTACAAAAAACAATAACAGAAAAAATTAGCAAATACACTGAACTTAAAGAAGAAATAACAAGAATATGGAGACAAGAAAAAGTTTATGTCGTCCCTATCGTCCTTTCCACAACAGGTGTTATCCCCAACCATCTCCTCTGTAGCCTAAAACTAATAGACTTAGAAGAATCCACCTATATCGACATGCAGAAAGCAGCCATCCTAAACACCTGTAGAATAGTGAGAAAGTTCATGCAGTTAGAAGAAAATACAACACCATAAAATACACCACACTGCTACATTTACTTGGCTTTGGCCCGTAAATGCAGCTAAAACCAGCATTAAAGCTGAGGAAAAAGAACTGTAAAAATAATAATAATAATAATAATAAATATAAATTATATTATGACCGTGCCATACTTACAGATAGGACTATCCATTACAATAGACCAGACATAACACTACAGGATAAAGTAAGAAAAATTACTTATTTATTAGACATTGCAGTTCCCAACACCCATAACCTACAAAAAACAATAACAGAAAAAATTAGCAAATACACTGAACTTAAAGAAGAAATAACAAGAATATGGAGACAAGAAAAAGTTTATGTCGTTCCTATCGTCCTTTCCACAACAGGTGTTATCCCCAACCATCTCCTCTGTAGCCTAAAACTAATAGACTTAGAAGAATCCACCTATATCGACATGCAGAAAGCAGCCATCCTAAACACCTGTAGAATAGTGAGAAAGTTCATGCAGTTAGAAGAAAATACAACACCATAAAATACACCACACTGCTACATTTACTTGGCTTTGGCCCGTAAATGCAGCTAAAACCACCATTAAAGCTGAGGAAAAAGAACTGTCCCAATAATAATAATAATAAACGTTTATTTTTTTCCACCACATAATTAAACATAATTTTGACACAAAATTAAGTATACAACGTGTAACAAAAAGGGTATATACATACCAAGGGCATGGCATCTTTAGATGATATCAAACGATATCGGAAGGGTTTCAACTCAAAACAAAATACACAAAAAATTGGTACCAAATTTTCGGTTTCGTGTGTTTCTTAAAATCAAATCATAACAAACGTGGCAGCACACTCCATACTTTAATAACTACTCGTTACCCGTCACGTTACTCACTAAAATCCGATAAATGTCTTCAATATATCTGTGCGACTAGTATGATAGTATAGCCTATCACAGGCGGTGTTTTTCCTCATAACTTCCTAACATAAAGAGATAGGATTAAAAAACCCTTCCAATATCGTTTGATATCATATAAAGATGCCATGCCTTTGTTATGTATATACCCTTTATGTTACACGTTGTATATGATATAACGATGTAGTGGAAACTGAAGCCTGTAATAAGACAACCTGTGTTACAGGTCTCCAGGCCTCCTGACTACACGGTACATTAGTAAGTCAATGAATGTTATTGAACTCTAAAAATGAAAGCCATTGCCTGTGATACCGTGTTACACAACAACCCCGGTGGTTGTCGTTTTGCTAAAAGTGAAGCCAAGCATGTCAAATAATCTGTACAGAAAACCTTTTTTGCTGTATCGAATGGCCACTTTCAAAAACAAAACCGTAATTTAGAGAGCCAATAGAAACAATACCACGCCACATTACGCCAGCTGTTAACTTAAAAAGAACTGTCCGGTCTGATCTAACGGACGAGTCTATATCAAATAAAAATGTCGAACTGGATCCGTCAATTCGGAAATCGTAACTTAAAAAAGGGCCGATAAAAACATGTGGTCGGGGCCGTCCGGGCACGCGGCAGATGTCCGACATCAAGACGTTATGGAGGGTAATCCAGCTCACATGTTGTACGGAAAACGATCGGGTGTGCACGCCGCGTATCGATTCAACACTACACCCCGATCCTTCGACATACTTGAACGCTGTCACCCGCGCCTCTATAATATTATAAATAGATCAGATGTAAGCAATAAAGGCTAGTGGCGAAAGATTCAGGCATGTATAATGAGATATGAAATATATTTAATAAACACCCCAGAAATGTATGCCGTGCGATTTTAGTTTTATTACGATTATGACATCCATTCGCATTTCACACTTTATAAATATACGCCGTTCTGTTTATTTATTTGCTGAAATGTCACGAGAAATTCTCGCTAAACTACACGTAATAATAACAGGCACTATGTCTAGGGTTATATTTAGATAGATCCTACGCGAAAAGTACGCTAGTTACCTGGAACGAACGGTAAACCTAAAATACGTGCAGTTTTGCGTTAAATTAGCACAAAGTTCTAAGAAACTCCATCGACGCAATTCCGGTCATGGATCTCGAGTTGCTCGAACAGAATTCAACTGCTCTTCGAGGTAATTTCCGAACGTCACTTTGTTCTTTATTCAATTTCCGATTTCGGCAACTCCACGTTCCAATTTTAATATATTTTTGTTATTTTTTTAATTAATCGCGATAGTAAAAAGCCATGGTGTTCAATTACATGCAATCTCGATTTAATTAACGATGTTTGATAAGAGGAAACAAATAAATTATCAAACAAAAAAGGGAAAATATACATTTGGGTTCCTAAATTAAATTCCTCACCGGGATTAACGGGAATTACGCAATTAGGGAAAATAAATTACTATCAGGGATTCCAAGAAACGGGACGAATGGTAAGCTACGAGGGTCCTATCGGGAATTGAAACAAACGGGATGCAAACACAACAGGTTGATGATGGGAATACACAAACAATAACATTTTACCTGTAAAAACTTTTAACCTTGCGGGACCTCATCCGAAATACGTACTACGATTTATAAAAGCGATCATACTGTTTTGGTTGGCAAGTTAAGCTCATTGTGTTGGTCATATCTCTTATCTATACCTACATACAAACATATGAGTATACACATCATCTATACAAAGGAAATTGAAGTACATTACATACAGTATATTTGTATTTGTTTGTAGTATCAAAATGACAGATTTTTACTAAATACATGCAAAAGTATATACGGTACATACAACAAAATAAAAACGTTATTGTTTTCAGTTTTGCCTATCTGTTTATTCCGGTTAATCTCATAATCGGCCGGACCGATTCTGACCAGACTTTAACTGGCAGATAGCCGGAATAAAAACTAAGGGTCCTTGCCGCCCGGTAAGGACCAGGCCCGAGTCGACGGCGCGTCGTGTTTCACGCGCGCCTCAAAGAGATGTCAGCACATCGTGACGGGGTCCACGAAGACCGATGCCTCCAGGATCAGGGTTGCGGGTTGGTTAAAAAAGAAACCGTGGCCGTGGCCGTCGCACAGGCAAGCGAAGAAACACGTGTGGGTTTTAGTCAGTAAAAGTCTGACACGCTCTTTCGCTTCGCCCGGAGCGGGAGAAGTCATTTGATGATTTACCATCCCAAAAAAGGGTCTTCGCAAAAAAGCTACGTAATTCGATTTGTGTTTTGACGTGCACGTGAACGAAGTCACTGGCTCAGGTAGTGTTAAAATGATACTTAACAGCAGGTGTAAAATATATAACGAGATGTAGATGGATAAAATAAAAAAGACAATGATTGATACTCAAGGTCGTAGTAAGAGAGAACCATTTTCCTCGGAAGCTGCCCTATGCCCCACAAACCCCTCCCCCCCTAGCCATCATAACAGCCGTCTCGGCCGAATATTAAATTTGCTTCATCAGTAAAAAGCGAGTACATTTCGCAATATTGTGAATTTTGTTCGAATAAATTCGGCTAAAAACGTTTCGCTGTGGGCGATAAATGTAATCATTGAAATAACTAATTCTATAAATATTATGACGTATACTTTCATTTGCGGATGTTTGGATGTTCGAAACACTACGTTGTTTGTTTTATGTTAAGCTAATAATTTTAAAATATTAATCATTTTAATAGGCTAATGTTGAGACGTGTCTTAGGTAGTTATTCATTTTCTATTCTACTTACATTTTCCCGTAAGATTCGGTTTCAGCTAAAACAATTCTTGGTAGTCTTACCTGAAAATAAAAAAGTTTTAATTAAAATCAAACACAAGTATGTTTATATAAAAAATGTTTCGCAAAAAAAAGAGTCGCAAAAACAACGAAACCAATCTTCGGTTATACCATGGATTTACTACACCCTTTCTTTTTTTTTTGTTGGGATGGGAAATCATCCAACGACTTCTCCCGCTCTGGGCGGAGCGGAAGGGCGTGTCAGACTTTTACTGACTAAAACCCACCCGTGTTTCTTCACTTGCCTGTGCGACGGCCAGGGCTACGACACCCTAATTGCATAACATACTACTACTCTAAATTTGTATCATTTTGAAGTATATTGTCATATTGCTAATCCATTTCTCTATATCTTCGATAAATGAGTTTACTAACATAAACAACACAATGGATGTAATGCAACCCGCATTACATCCATTGTGTTGTTTATGTTAGTAACTGTTAGCAATGGCTAATGATAGTGTGTTACGTACTGTACTTTTGTAGGAAACAGTGACTTCTTTTATAGAACCGACGAAAATTTAAATCAATACTCCAGAATCATGTCCAAAATCCGCCCGTCTCTGCAACCTTTTAAAGCAGGCCGCCTATTAACTTCTTTTACTTTGAAATTAAATGTAGGTATTTGATAATAAATCTAAATCAGTCATAATTATAACACATATTTCAGTTAAGCGGCGGCAACAGTTTCTGTACTAATGTATGACAGGTGGTCTTGTTACTCCTACAATAATAAATACACTACGCCCTGTTTCAGACCAGTCTAGAAAGTCTTACAAAACCCCAGAAATAATAAAGATAAAATCTAGTACAAATGAAGTACTCAATGTATTTATTTCAAAACTCCAAAAAACATTTCCGTTTGTTCGCAAATAACATAATTAATCCGATCAAAATATTAGACAACGTCTTATGACAGGCAAATGTTTTCGAAATAAATTCGATGTCGTAAAATATCGTAATGCGATGACTCTTTCAGTTCGACTGTTGCTATGCAATTAGGAAGGGAAAACAAGAAGGAAAGAAATAAAAAGAGCATGCCCCCGACAGATGTTGGCGCATTGGCGCTGAGCGATCGAGACAGGTGCATCCCACAGGGCTGCTCCGCAACCAATAACTAACAATTATTTCAATAAAATGATAATTCACGCACCACCAACGCGTTTATATGTATGATACGATGACGAGGCGATACGATGAGAACTATAACGTTTATCGCTGACATATTTCACTGCCAATATTTATATCGTCGCCAATAACATCATAATGGCAGCGTAAAACATAGAAGATATTAATTAAATTCAATTATGCGCATGATAAAATATTTATAGGTCGAGAATTAATAGATATTTTGGCGGTTTGATTATGTTGGTGGGAGTAACTAATGTTGGTTTAAGCATTCGGTTTATCACAAGGTTCGGGGCATCCGACCACTTAAAGGACCATCCATAGATCCAACAATTTAGCAAACCAAGCAATTTGCACTAATCGCGATAGTTCCCGAGCAATTTGTGCAAATGACGCGTTACTGGCTCGACACGATGCTCTTCCACTAATGAGCTATCCACGCAATTATTACGCTATCGATTGATACTCCTTGAATCGAGGGTACAATTTGGATTGATTGATTTTTAACCCCAGTAACCACCTTACTAATGCCTTCCTAAACATTTAGTAAGCCTATTTATTTATTGTATTATGGATACTACAATGCTTCAATAAAAAAGATGATCTCTCATTTAAAAAAATTGTGAGTACCGTAGGCTTAACAGCCGATAACAAACTATCTTGTGCCACAAGACTATATCAATAAAATTCATTATCATCTCAGCGTTAATTTCAGCCGCATTCGAAGTTTTTTCAGCTTTGGAATCTGGCGTCCGCTTTACCAGTCCAACTACTGATATGGCTAAACTTCGACATTTTCCGTGAAGCGACTGCCGTCTGACCTCCACAACCCGAAGGCGACATCGTAGCATTGCAGTTAGACCAATTGTTGGATTTTTGAGGGCTCCAACAACCCGTAACGACTGCTCCTAGATATTCGTATGGCAACCGGGACAAACGGCTTAACGTGCTTTCCGAGGTACGACAAAGTACCATCTTGTGCCACAAGACTAGGTATATCAATAAAACTCATTATCATCTCAGCGTTAAATCCAGTCGCACCCAAAGCTTTTTCAGCTTTGGAGTCTGGGATCCGCTTTAAAAGTTTAACTGCTGAAGGCGATATCGAAGCATTGCAGTTAGACCAATTGTCGGACTTTTGAGGGCTCCAACAACCCCTAACGACTGCCATTAGATGTCCGTATGGCATCCGGGACCAACGGCTTATGGGTGCTTTCCGAGGCACGACCAGAGCAGTGCAAATATTCATATTCATGCATAGAAATATTTGCACTGCGCGGGCATCGCGTCTCCTTGGGCAGCGGCCACGTTCGCTGCCGCTACGCCACGGAGGATGTCAATAAAACTGCCCAGCCTAATTCTTAGCATATTGGAGTCAGCTTCCATTTTACCTAGGTGTAGCTGAATAACAGTATGTTTAGGTACATGGAGCGACTGCGTGTGTGATCTCCACAAACCTATCATTAGGTAACACGTTACCTCTATAGCAGTTGCAGGACTACAGCATACTAATTATTTAATTATTTAGGTATTTACACTTTAGCACAAAGAAATGTAGGTACAGAGGCAGACTTAATGCCTTAAGTTACCTGATAACCACAGGTGGTGAAGAAATTAGATGGCAGGTGCTTTAGTTAAAAACAATGAGAAGGAAAAAGACTTGGAACACTATTAAAGTAAATACTTAAATAAGTTATATACTTGTAATATATATATAAAACTAAAACGTGGGAGGTGTTGAGATGACAAGTTAGAATGTACATTAAAAAAAAAAACTAAAAGCATATTTTTACCAGCCCTGCGTAAATAATCGAATATCGACAGCGCAGCCGCTTCTTGGTTGCTTGCTAATCGACCTACTAATCGCCGGTCGCCGAGCAGTTAGCCTACCATCCACTGAGAATAAATACCAACTTACGCACTTTATTACACCCAGACAATACCCTGCACATTATTTAAAATAGATTCAATTAATACACAATGGATGCTAATCGAATTTATGCTCTATTTTGTATAACCAACTGTTTTATTATTTTGCCGTTAATTATCGATTATTGTGGCACAGCTTGCAATTACATTTTATCGCGATTGTTACTGTCCATTATTCAAGACGTGCTAACAGTTTCTCACCAAGAAATTCATTACATAACACGATTTACAATGTTAAGAAATATAAAACCGCGGCTTAGTAAGAAAGCCGCTTGTAATCGTCACGAGAAAACAAAGAAAAAATTAAGTCGTGAGCCAAAATTATAATAAAGCAATCCCAACAAAGACATTCCACAAGTCCGGCTTACGGCACCGGCCAAGCCGCGGCGAAGAGCCTCCTTCTCCCCCTCCCGCCGTTGTTTAATTCCATTAAACCACCCCTTTTATCTTTTTCGCTTTTATCTTTTCCCCACTATTGGATTACTGAACAAAATGGCGTGCAAGAGACACACGCAATCTTTCGCCTTTGCCATTACTTCGCCTCTATTTGTAATAATAGCCTTTTCCGTTGCAGCTAAAGCTTAAATGCACGCGCGATTAAAATATGAACTATTATTACATAATTTTCTTTCAGAGTATCTTTTCCAAGATAACACATTTTATGTTATAGTAACAAGTAACAAGTAGCAGTTCGTGTCGTCGGTACCGAGAAACTTTTATACATACAGCACGTTTACTTCCCAGACTGATGATAAAATCAACAAACTGTTAATTAGAACTTAAATGGCTAGACAAACACTTTGTCTTAGATTGTTACTGTACTCCAGAACAAATTTCGTCGATGGCGATCGATCGCAAAAGAGACTATAGCCCTCAGCGCGGGAGAAATTATAGTGCTCAAGTGAGTACATATGGACTCATAGTCCGATGGGATAACACGATACACTCGGAGAGAGACCCGACGCAGGACGATCGGCTAAACGTACATTCCGGACTACTACTATGAGAGTTTGGAATTTGACGATGTTATATCTGGGGTTATCGTCATCATCAACCTTTTTGTCGTCCCACTGCTGGGCACAGGTCTCCTCTCATACAGAGAAGGATTGAGCGTAAGTAATCACCACACTTGCTAAATGCGGGCTCGCGATTTCAGACTTCTAAAGTCCAGGTTTCCTCAGGATGTTTTCCTTCACCCTCAGTCATTAGTGTCCAAGATATACTTAGAAAGTACATATAACTTTAGAAAAGTTACATTGGTACTTCCCTGACCTGGAATCGAACCCGCGCACTCATACTTGAGTGGCTGGTGTTTTAACCACTAGGCCACCACGACATCAATAACACCGCCAAATTCTAAAACTTTGGGCTGTTAAGAAAATCCTAATGGAGTATTCCAACAACACTTTGCCAGACCTAGGAATCAAGTTCAAGATACAGCAGTCGCGCTTACAAACCGAGGAGAAAAAGAGAGCAGTTAAACAAAATATCCATTATCACTAACGAATTAAAAACAGGGCTGAGATGTTTACAAAACAAACAGTACATATGAAAACTAATTAGATACCTAGTTTGTTGGGTTTCGTTCTCAAGTTACTCCTACCATCTCACACTTTAATCTATTTCGCGTAACACGTAAACAACGAGTTCAATTCAATCAAACTCCGTAGAGTGTCTGCATGAACTGTCAAAGTAACATATTATATAGTTTAAATGACGTTCTCAAATTGAAATGCTGCCCGTGTAGTCGATGAATCGAGCAATTCATTCGTTCGTGAATGTAAACTGAACTGAACGAATCTTCATTTAATTGTTAGTGACACTATATGAGCAGGGAGTAGGTCTTATGAATTTATGAGAGCTAATGCGTGTGGTTAAAGTCTGATTAAGTACGCACAATATTAATTTTAGTCAATATACAACGCAGGTTAAATACATTCCAATTCAGGGGTGATTCTCGTATTTTGAAGACCATTCTTATCTTAGTTAAACACCTCCACAGACAAGTTTTTTGACGTTGATTGCCAGTAACTTGAGATTGCAAACTGATTTTGAATGTATTTAGTTACGATAATTGGCTTTCTTACCATTAGTTACGAAAATATTGTGCGTTTAAATGTTTTTCATTTAAAACTACTACCCACTCACTCAACTAATACTCACTATACATAGTATTGTATAAAGTCATGTGTTTTTTAAATGAACAGACAGCTGTGCTGCTGGGGAGTTTCTTCCGCCACTTCTTCTTCCCAGCGAAAGCACTAAGAAGTGTCGATGGGTGGGCGTTTTGGGGGACTGTCATATGTAATATTGACGTTCAAAAATTGCTGACTCTCAGCCTAATTTGAATAAATTACTTTTGATTTTTATTGATTTTGATTTTGAAAAAATAAATTGCTTAAAACATTTTCGCTAATAAAAAGACAAGGACTCGAGCCTCAGCACTCAAGATTTTCTAAAATTACGTTAACACCATCTCACCGACGTTCATTGAGCGTTAACTATTAATTCGCTTTACTTTAACTCCGTACCTGAACTCCTAAACAACGTCGTTTGTCTTGAAACTCCGTCACTTAAACAAACACGCATATTCGCAAGTTGTTTAACCATCAAAGTTATAGTATAACTTCCTACATGTCGATTAGGGTGAGTAACGCAACTAATTTCTAATATGTTTCGTTAACGGCACTTACATGAGTTTCCGTCGCCGACCGGGAAATTTTCACAGTAGGCAACATAGTTGGATAATTTAGTTAGATGTGGCTGGAAGGCAATCTGGGCTTCGAACAAACGAAAGTATACCACGAAAAGTCTTATGTCATCATACGTCGCTAACCCATCCAGAATAAAAAGTATAATCAGCTGCTCACAAAATTGTCACAGCCTATAACTATCCTTAAGAGCCTCAGGCTATCCTTGAGGCTTTTATTTCTAGATTCGTCTGATTTGAGAGCTCAAGCTCAAGATTGGATGGGGATAGTCATTCTGATCTGGCACTTTGTACTGTTACTCCTAAGTAGTATCATTTATGGTGATAGCCTTAAGGTAGCTTCGGTTATTGCAATTTTTTTCAACGTACACTTTTCATGATGCATTGCACATATTTGTACGACTTGTTCGTTGAAAAGTAGTTACATACAATTGATGTTTAGTTTCACATATTGTGACCACGCCATTAAAAGAGCAATCGATTGTCTTTTCTTGAGTATTGATGTTTCAAATAAATTCGTCAGTCTCATGATATGGGGCGTCCTACTTACACTTATTCACAAGAAGCAAAAAGAATTTTATATTATTCGCATTTTACGCGGAATTCTACGCCAGTAAGCAGATTGTTGACAATATCTCCGTTACGACATGGTTTCAAATATATTGTTATTTATTTAAGTAAGAAAAGATTTTTTATCACACAATAAGTTGACAACATAAACATATACCAACATTCTATTTAGTTTTTCTTCGGGGGTTTCCTTCATGTACTTATTATACAAGGTGTAGACGACAATGATGTCACGATTATCTATACTTCGTATTTCTGATGATGTTCCTTCCTGTCTGAATTTGAAAATGGAATCAAATGTAACCTATAGTTATTCACTACGTACAATTATCAAAGATTGGTTTGTCCCATAGACGAACCATAGGTAGGTAACTACTTTTATATTTTTTGAGAAAATCGGATTTTAATTTGAATGGTATAGTTTATGTAAGATCTAGTCCCAAAATATTCTTGTTTAAGTATTATTGTGTTCTCATTTATTGTCGCATTTTCGTCTCCACATTGTAAAATAGAATAAAAAATAGGGTTCATATTCTTGTTTTTCTCCCTTCAGAAGTCCGTCCTCTTTGCGATCTTAAATCAAACTAGGGGCCAAATAACTTCGTATAAATTGCAGTTGACTTACAAAGAACAACTAATGGATGCATTCTTAGTACATCACTGGCAGTAGACTGCACAAAAAGAGAATGCGAGTGCGACGTGGTGTGCTTGTCTAAGCGTCAGGGTTGTCCCAACCAGGATCACGTTTTATTAGTTTCCTCTGCTGGATGTACGGAACCCTACACGCGCAAGCTGGACTCGCGCTTAGCCTTAGGTTTTTTTTTAATTCCTCGATAAATATATTTTGAGGAAACAAAACAATATTCTACACTATCTGGTACAATAATAGAAATGAATTCCTATTGGTGATATAATGTAGTAATCCAATGATATATGTATAATATTTACTCTGTTTTTTTTTTCCTAATATTTTAACTATAATCCGTGTGATACTATAAATCCGTTACACATTTATAGGCCGAAACTGGACCACGGCTGGACTCGATGAACTCAACAACGGATGGACAGAACAGCCCGACCAGCATGGATTTTTTTTAAATTAGTACACTAATTAAGAAGTAAACAAATACTACCTTCACTTCACTAACCCTATTTTTAATACACAGCAGTTGCGTTCCATATGCCATGTTGATAATAGCCACTCACTTTCATTGCGCGCGCGCGCGAATTGCATTGACTTAATTACGAGTCAACAGTGCGCGGTCCAACTATGCAGTGTTAAACTGTAGCTGTCAATTGCACACAAACGACACGTGGCCTAAAAACGAACAACTGTTGCTAATTAACGCCTCTTTAGTGTTTAGTATACGTTTAACAATATGCATGATAAATTTTTCATTAGTTAAGTAGTAACGACTGTTTTTTAACGGTTTTAATTATAATAGTTTTGGCTTACCGGAAACTTTCTAACTTTAGAGCATTAACTTTTTAATTAGATAGACTCTCTCCGGATCGACTGAAAGTTCATATCCAAATACTACCCGGAAGTCGGGCAGAGGGAATTCAATAATCATTTACCGAGTAAACTTTAAGCATACATATTGGAAAAACAATAAAAATAGACTAAACATTGAGTACTATTGTCCTGTGTAATCAGATTCGTATTATTTAGACACAATCAATACTATCGTATCGGAGGTACAATTAATCGGTACGCTGCCACTAACCCTTGAAGGTGACGCCGCCGTTTTATAACCCTTTGTGATCGGAATCACTTTGATCGGAACACAATTGCTAACAGAGGAAGGCCGTAATCAGTGAGCGATTGTAACAACGACGTAGCGTCGCGGTCGAGGCGAAGCGAAGCTCTGCGGAATATCACCGACACATCAACAGACTAAGTAATCATTTCTCTTCGGTTCTGGAATGAATTAAATACGACTTATTTTCTGAGATCAAATATAATAGCGTTATGCAATTATAATGACATGCTCAAGGTGACGTATCTATCTGGAATAACAAATAATGGAGTGAGTTTAAATAATTTCACAGATTCCAAATAATGTTGTGGAAATTAACATAATCTGGAAAATTCTTGCAAACTCTTCAGTGACTATGCACACAGAACGAGAATATTGTATAGAAGAAACTAGTTGCGAGATTCATAGGTATTTCCTTAATGTACTATCAGCTGTAGAAGTCCATTTCCACCTTAAAGACTACTGTCGCCTGCGCTAAACCGGCCACGCACACTACCGCATTATTTTTTTTTATCGCAGTCTTCATCTTTCTTTAAAGTAATGCAAAATTTCGTTACTTCATTTGAAGTTGAGTTAGCGGCCGCACTTAACAATGGTGCTATCAAAAGCGAGCGATTGTGGGTTCGATCCTTATTATAGGCAACTCTTTTTGTTGTTTCATATAATTTAAAATTATGATAATTGATTTGTATTTTAAAGTAAAAATGTTTGCAAATAATATTTAAACAAATAGGAAAATTTATTGAATATTTATCCCAAAAAAGGGTTTTATTATATGTTTTAGTTTACTCTAGGGGTAATATAATAAAATATATATAAAAATAAAACAATAAGCATATTATAATGCAATATATTATAAAGTTATATATTATTCGGTACTATACTATATAACTATACACCATGATTTTTTAACCGTCTTACAACGGCAGCCCACACCATGTATCCAATGATTAGTTAACGTTCATAAAATAAAAATAGGTATTTATGAGATTTCATTAATTTAAAAATAAAAATGTTGTTCATTATTATCACGCGGTTAAAAACAATAAAAACACCCTGTCGCGAGCGCGCAGGTATCAATGTAGCGGCTCGCGGTCGAGGGGCGGGGCGTGGCGAGTTCATTCAACCAGCGCAAGTTAGGTTTCTTACTATCAGTGCGTAAGTCAGTTTGTAAATTAAAATCAACTTAATTCCAATTCTCCCTTCATACTTTTACGGGCTTAGGACCGTCAAAAACTTTTTCGTGTTAAAATCGAATCAAAGTGATGGACTGAGTACTCGGTTGATACTCGGTACTCGGTGGGGTTTTGATATTCGTACTCGGTATGAATGCCAAGTGTACTTACGCCCAAATTAGGGATCTTTTACGTAAAGGCATTACCTATGTCAACAATCACTGAGCAGATCGGGTACGATGCGCCAAATGTTATTGTGTCGGTAGTCTGATCGTGGAGGGTCTCCAGATTAATATCCCTCTGATGCAGCAGCGTTGGTCGTGTTATTGGGTTTAACATTGCATCACCTCGCTCAACTGCCGTCTTCCTTCCTACTCACTAAGATTTTTAAGTGAATAGGCTTAATAAACTTGTGCGCTTTACCATCAACGATTGATTATTTATTTACTATGACGCGCAAGTGAAAATTTGTTTGCAAACTATCAAGCGAATGATAGTTGAAAGGCGCGGGCGCGGGCCGGCCTCTCGACCGCAGTCGCGACCTGTTTGTACTTGTTCTCGCGCCCGAAATGCGAATTTGATTGACCATAGTTACATAAGTACTTATGTTTCTTCCCAAGAAACATACGGCCGATTTCAATAACTTATCAATTTGCTAAATTGTCGTTGTAATTTAGGCAAAATTCCACCACAATTGTTTACGCACATTTTTGTTCACAAACAAAAAATGTGTACAGATGATAGTACATCAAGCTACTACAATCTGTCAGATTTCTTATTAGATTTTCAACTTTATCATTATAACACTAAGGCTCAAGGTTGATTGGGAATATTTGGCAGTTTCGGGTAGCTTGACCTACTGTCGTCCGTACCTACACTACTAACAGGTCGGCGCGAGTCCACAACTAACATGTACCTATTTACGAGTGCGAAACACTGCGAACATTTTTTGTTACTGTTTGAGTGTTTGCTAGAACGAGTACTTTCTACATTGCCGCGCACCTGTGTTTCTGGCATATTTAAAGAATGGGAATAAACTGAATTATTTACACTAATTACTAATTTTGTCTTTACAAATTATGTAGATAAATAGCCTTTACCTGTATCCGCAACTGCTATGCACGCTTTTGAATACTGTCTTTTAATTTATTTAAAGTCACTCTGTCTTGTTTCACTGTATCAAAAGTAGAACTATTTGCTATTTTAATTGCGTGCGTTTTTAAACACTGCGTGCTCCTTTAAACTCCATCACTAGTCCCTTTACTTCAGACCACACAAACAGCTGACAGGTACATCTTCCATTAATTCGGGAATTGCGTTCTGTATCATATCTACGTAAGTTCCACCGCTGAGGGGCCACTCGATATTCGAGTAAGTACTGATAGTTTCTATCACTCATCATGAAGTAGGCAGACAACCTAATTAATCCTTGTGCACTAGGTACTCTACACTCGTACTAACGATCGACGTGTGATACCTAGTCGCCCGCGCACAACGTTTGGCTTCCGGGGTTAGAACCCAACTGAACCCAGCTTTTTTTTAGTGTCGCGCGCGCTGCGTTCCTTGCAAAAAATGATGAATGAGATGGGATTGACCAATAGAATTTTGCGCGGAGTGGGTATTGTGTCCGTTTGATATGTAAACATTATTAACAGGATGTTTCGTATTTCTAATGTATTATTTATTTTTCGTTGTACCTATTATCTTAATTAAAGGTAGAAACCAAATAATCGCGGCTAGGCGTATAGAAGGTCGGATACAGTCAGTGAAACATTTTTGTAAAACGATTAAAATGTCATACTGTATATACTTATACTTATACTAACAAATGAAACAAACGTTGACACGGCAGCATTGTAATATTTTATATAAAAGTAATCCTTGACAAACTTATGATATTGTTATGGTAAAAAATACAAAAAACATTTTTGGTTGTTAGATATGAAAATTATAATATTATACGTATATTATGATTAAAGAGGTTATAGCTTAATTATTCATTTTCTTAAAGAAAAGAGGATTGAAGCTTAACCTGAATATTATTGCAATCATAAAATAATCTATACTTAGAACACATAATAGTGCTTATTACATTTATAATTTTTTTGCGTGTATAGCATGGTACTAATGCTGCCATCTTGTAGTGACTTTTTTCGGAGTTTGATGGCATGAGATTATAATCTTCAAGCGCTTTCTTAGTTCAAAAGTAAACGAACTTATTTCTTATCGAATTCCGAAATTATTGTTTTTATAATTTACCAAAAGTAATTTGTATTGAAATTGCAAAAGGCGACATCTGTTAGCCATTAAGCCAACCGAACATATTACTGTCATTTAGCTAAATTACTTTAGAGATGGTTTAGAGTCCGTTATTTAGATATTTATTGGTATATATTTAAAACACTCTGTAGGACACTTCTGCACTGTTTTTGTTATAAATAGTTTTTTTTTGTTTAGCTCGATAAGACTCCACCAGCCTCGCCAATTTATTTTTAAACCACAAATGCAACCTATCTTCTTCGCACGATTTAAAAGTTTATTCAACGGTAAATATTGTCGTTTCGTTTCACTTGTCTCGACAGCTACCTTCGTCCTCCAACCTCTTGACCTTGACCTCCAACGGCTTACAGTATTTCTCTAAAACAATAACAATTTTATTACACACTTAACAAGCGATTAGTTTGCACCTTAACACAAATAATAATAAAAACAACTTACACAAAAGCCGGTTTCATATGATATTTGAGATATATTGCTGCATATGCCTGCATATTGATTAAAAGAGTAAAACTAATAACACAAACTGGTAACTATATGTTCACCAACCAACAACAGCTAAGTAATATTATTTGAGTTATTGTAGCTAATAATAGTTATTGTAGGTAGCGGAATATTTTTTGTGAAGTAGTGATTCAGATTCTTTGAAGTCTACCGTCATCTTTTTATAATGACTCTAATATAGAAAAAATCTTAAAAGAAAGTATCATCTTTAAGTTGCAGATCGGTATTTTTAGATATTTTGGTTGTCAGCATTCATAACTCACCAATAAACATTTAAAAAATATTTTTGCAAGTTATTAGATTTGAACTCGAACCACCTTGAACGCCTATCAAGGCGAAAACCATTAGGCCATTGAAACACTTACTGTAGACGTTGAAATTAGTAAGTAGTACCTAACAATCATAAGCGGGCAGCAAGTGTATGAGTGTGTATCAAACTTTATTATAGAAGAAGGTCGTAACTACAACTAGTATTGCTTGGCCATAGTTTTGTGAGATTGCAACTCGACTTTTGGTCTTGACTGTACCACGACGTTGGCAATACCACGAAATCCGTAAAGGATCTTCCGCCAACTCTTGAGTTGTAAGCAAATTGGAAATTAGATCGTGTTAAGTACCAACTTGGCTTTCTACAGATTGGGAGTATATTCTAGAATGTTGAACTTAGTGCACTTGTAATAACATTTCCATGATCTTACTCATACCTCGATTTAATTGTATAAATTTAGTTTGCATGTAATGACGTATATCGCAGCTGATAGTCATAACTCACGACTCATATCTTTGTCGCAGCTTTTTATAAAGTTTCGAAAATATAGTAAACAAAACCTACCTACTGATGACTTCGCAAATCTCCTTAGCGGGGGAGAAAAAAGAAGGTAAATCACTGGAAAATAGCTCTTTCTTTGAAGAAGGTGTAAGATAAGCAAAAAAACTAGAAGGAAAAATCTAAACGCTCTAATCACATACGAACAGGAAGATACACCTGAGAGATAGAGAAACTCATTAAGTCCGTACACCCCAATTGTAGGTACTTGACGCTGAATATTGCCGCCATCTACCAATTACTTATAAAAACGTCCCGAGTTCGTTTCCATTAAAGCCACATCCAATTTCCATCTGTATGAAATGACGGGCTCCGTCTAATGTTGCCGCGTCATGCATTCTATAATCCCCCAGTCGTCGCCACTGTGTGCGGCCCTCAATCTGCACTGATTGAAACGCGACTGCTTGCCGAGCGATTCACTTCTACACGACGAACGGGGAACGGTTATGATGACTGCACGCAACACAGTCATATCTCCATTCTTCATAGTTTATCTCGTCATCGCTGATTGTGATCAAACTATATGAAATATCGTAACAATACATTATGTGATGTTCACAATATATGACATAACGGATCGACGAACTGTTGAAAAGATGTTACATTTCTCAAGCAAACGTTGTTTGTTTGTGAATCAAGAGTTTTGGTGCAGAGAAATGACTCGATTGAATATTCTCTTTTATCGTTAACTTTTACTGATAAAATTCAACACAGTTACTTTACACGAATTCTCTCTGCTTTTACTGTACATTAACATCAAATGGCATAATTTTAAACTCGTTTACTTCGTTGGGTAGGTACGTGAAATCTGCGAGGTGGCGTTAAGTGGCGGATAATTTATTCCACATCCCGGGAAATAACGATAGACCGATCGGGACGCTGAGACACCCTCCCTTCGCCTCACCGCATAATCCTTTGATGGATTCTACTCCGCAGACGCCCGAGAATATTGTAAAAGTGCACTCCGCTAAGGAAAAACATAAGAACATATTATTGTAGAATTGTTTGTGTACTATATGTTACGAGAATGTAAGACGGTTATTATTGTGTACATCGATCTCGTAGAGTCGTGATGACGTTAAATTGAATTGCAATATTATTATCCTTGGGTTGCCCATTGTTAACTCAATAAACTTTCTAAACGTAATTATATTAACTTGTTAGTCATTTCGTCAATAGTCAATACAGTACTTACATATCAAACATTAAATGTCATAACAATTTAATACATTAAGTCTTCACAAGCAAATAAGCACGCACAAAACCAGCTACACTATGAACATAAAGGATAAAAGAACAAAAAGGCTTTTATTAATTAAAATAAACCGTAAATAACTGGCCGCACGCGCCTCGTTTTCTGTCATTGCAATGAGATCTACTGACCAATAGGAATCCTTCCCGCCGAGTCAACGACCGGATGGGCAGCCAATCGCGACGAGTATCGCAGCAGCTCTGGTGCTCGTCATCCGAGACAAATCGATGTTATTTTGTTTTTTTTTTCTCATCACGACCACGGCCATCACTCTTACGAGGTCTTACAACGTTTAAAAAATCATGTCGACAAGATTTTTTACGATTACAAAATCTTTTTCATGATCGGAGACGATCAAACGATTCACTTTAGAAAAGATTGCCGAATAAAATAACTTTCCATTAAAATTGGGGTCCATTTAGTTTTAGTTTTCTCAATGTTTTCATCGACATCTGATACACATGCATCCATCATATTTCTGGAAATTAGTAATATTTTATAAAAAGCGCGAGCTATTTTGCAATTGATTTGTGAAACTTAGTAAACTTCCCAGCGTACCCATTCTCCCTCAGAACTGTTAGCAGTCAAGTTGAATTATGATAAATATCATAATTCAATTTGACTGCTTGCTTTTAATGGCTCCCTAAATACTATCACATTTAAACAAACTAACAGTCTATCCCTTCGAGGAATACAAGCGTCATGCATGTTATGTTAAGCTTTAATCGTTTACCAGAATTTACTTACAGTCACGTTATCAGAGACTTCCATCGCCTCATGACGAACCACATAGCTGAGTTTTACCTGAAGCTGTAGCAATAACGGTGTAGTGCTATTATGATTATTATACTTTATTATGTGTGCACAAAGTTAACTGTGCAAGCTATAGCATGCGAGTAGACGTTCCGCTTCAAGTTCAATGAGCAGCTAGCGTGCAACCATGCAACCAGTACGTACCAGGGTGTAAGAAATTACAGAAGACTTGTTTACATCAATTTGTAGGCAAGGCTTGGCAAAGACTTCGAACTTTAATACGATCCTTCAGAAACTAACGAGGTACTCAAACAATGGTAGTTGACTTGAAGAGGTGAATTTCTATAAAATTAGTTAATTTGCTAGACCAAGTCTACCACGGCACCGTTGATCTCCTTTCATCCTGCTAGTATGGGGAATTTACACTACAAAAATCTGAATTCTTACACTCATTCGAAAGAAAGGGAACTCTAGTGTTGCTTTCTCCATACAAACGTATTCCGCTGTTTTGTTCTTGGATAATGCTCTAAGAGCAATTAATTTTTGTCTATAATTTAACACCGTGATTATACGTGCCCCTATCATATGATTTTTTCCGAAACTTAATTAATAAAAGAAATACGATACTTCAAAATCGCAAGAAATTATGTTGTTGTGTCGGGAGTTTGGTCGTGAAGGCTCTCCAGATCATCCTCTGGCGCAGCATCGTTGGTCGTGTTGTTGGGTTAAACATTGCATCACCTCGCTCAACTGCCGTCTTCCTTCCTATTCACTCAGTATTTTTGAGTGAATAGGCTTAATAAGCTAGTGTGCTTTACCATCAACGATTGCATCACTGCGTACCATCAGGCGGGATTGCAGTCAAGCACTAGTTTATAACTATTAAAAAAAAAAAAAAAAAAAAATAACCCATTTTTCCCGTGATGTTTAGATGACTATTAGACAATCATAATAAGTTTTTTGACAAAAAAGATAATAATAGAAGCATAGGTATACTTTTCCTCTAAATTTTGATATAAAAAATATTTCAGATTTGTCGTGTTTTGAAAAAGAAAATAGTGTAATACGAAACGTCTTTTGGTCAACGTTTTTATAGGTAAAATCAGAAAGTTGTCAAGGCTGTACAGAAATCTTAGTTGAGACTTCTAACTCAGTGCCATCGCTTCAGAATTGCATGCAATACTTTACTGGCTTCTTCGATGTAGTAAGCCTTCTGTACTTTTTTATTCATAATCGCTTATACCCACGATATATCGCCCTCTATTATTAAAAGCATAGCGGTACCTTACCAGAGATGATAATTGTGCATATCTCTTCTTATTATAAAACGCAACATCCATCCTGCTCAATTGAGAGTGCTCCGCTTATTATAATTACATCAATTATAGTTCTATCCTTTAGAACTAATGTAGACATGGCATGGCCAGTACTGGATGACCATAGCGACACCATAGGAGATGATATTAGAGCTCGTGTATACATTAACAGTTGTTGCTGGTCATAGAGAAATCATAGTAGATCTATGGCTAGAGAGTAGATAAAATTAGTACTTAAAGTTCATACAGGCACGTTCGTAGACAAACTGACAGCCTAGTTACAGGCGATATTTTTGTACCATTGAAATTGTATATTTGCTTAAGGTTTCGCTTTCAGGTTAAGTAAATTGCTTTCGATAAATCGTAGACAATTCAAAGCCCTCTTTAACTATATCAAGTGTATAAATATATTTACCTTCTACAAAGAGCCTAGAGACAATACGAAAACCAGAAAATATAGATGATTTTGATATAAAAATTTAACGAGAAACAACCAATTAAGGTTCCATTAATTTGCCAAGTATTCAACCTATGGAGGCCCCTAACACCACAAGTACTAATACTAAGCTTATAAATAACAATGGATTAACAAAACGACGAACACAAGAGTCAGTAAGATTCATGTGGTGGACGTCGGCCAAACGCCAGCCGAGCGCATAATGCTCAGAGGATTAACAATTTGGTAAGCAGATAATTTGCGGCGAATATTTAATGAGACATTATATATTATGAACTATGGTGCAGATTGAAGCTGAGTAGGTGACAAAGACATTGATGTCATACTTGTTCATGATTAATGAGATGAATTTATTCTTGACGTAGGTGCGCAGCGACGCACCGCATTATGTGGGCAGGTCTTTAAAAACATAGGTAATGATTACTCAACCCACGCTGGGATACTACGTTGCATCGTTTAATAAGGAGTAATCTACTGCGAGCAATCTGCCACGTATAGAAATGGACGAGATGAACATGATATGCAGAAATATTGTATTTTAACGTATGTTTGACTTTTTTTTCTGTATCCCCCATTTCTGTTTCAAGTAAATTTTTGACATTTCCAAAGGAACCATGCTGAACACTTCACAGTTGTAAGCTTATTACGCTATTCTGGTCCATTGGTATATTTGGTCATTCACTGACGATTACATCTAACAATCAAAATTTAATTCTCAAGCTTCTGTTAACAATTGTTGGTGAACGAAAAGATGGGCTTGTAAAACTTAAGCTCGCTCAGTGAACTTCAAACTCGACTGCATTGTGGCACCACTTTAGGAAGCAAACGTTGCTCTTGTAGCTCTTGGCTGTAAAATGTTAATTTTGTAAAATCACAATAGCACTAAGAAAGTCATGTTAATGGAGGAAAAACACAGCTCAAGCATTTTCTTAAACTGTGATCCATCCATACTAATATTATAAATGCGAAAGTAACTCTGTCTGTCTGTTCCGCTTTCCCGCTTAAACCTCTCAACCGATTTTGATGAAATTTGACACAGACAATCTTTAGTCCCGTGTCTTTAGTTTTAGAAAAGAGATAGGCTACCTTTAATTGAAAAAAAAAATGATATTCCAGAGGGAAATCTAAAAAGCGCGATATAACCGAAATCCACGCGGGCGAAGCCGCGGGCGGAAAGCTAGTTATTGTATAATGTTCCCATTACCGGGAAACCGGCCTCATTTCAATGAGAGACAGCGGGCCAAATTCACCATATGAGCCCAGTACGAATTGGATATCACATATCATCTATTTTTTGGTTCTAAGACATGCTGAGATGCTTTCTTTCACCACTACGAGAGCAACGGTAATAAAATTAAATACACAAATTAAGTGCCTGCCTAGGTACAAACTTACAACTCATAAATCGGTGGCGATACCATCGTGTCACCACCGCTTAGTTGAATTTTCTTTACCTGATTTTTACGTTTATAATATACAATCCAAGCTGTCTATTATGTCTTCATTCATCTTCACTACAACAACAATATTTAATGCATTTCAGAATTTCCCAAAAGCTAAGAATAATCTTCAATACCATCCCAGAATATTGACTGCCATAACTCATAACAATAATACTAACACATTGTAACCGAATACGCAGTAAGAGAAACATCGTTCCTCAGTGAACACTCGGAAAATTCGGTGTCTCAAGCATAAGTTCTCGGAGCAATCCAACCGCTGTGCAAACACACAGCACCATCAAAGACAGTGTGTTATGAAAACAAGCAACGGAGAATAAACACAAACAAAACACGCGAAACAATTGATGAGAATGAGACGAGGGGCGAGGGGGAGGGGCCCAGTTACGTATTCATTGCTATGTAAAGGATTTTTCGTCCGTAAAACTGTCAAGACGGGTGTGTCTCTTTTGCGGGAATTTTTGGTCTAAATAAAAATCAAAAGCGCTCAGTGTTGTCACTGTGAAATGAAAATTATTACCGGGACCCACGGGATTGAAAGAAACAGGCTTCGAATGTGGAAGGTTGATAAAAAATAAATAAAGATGAAATTATATTTTCTCCTCGCTCAAAATTCATCAAACTGTCTGATATACGATGCATGATCCGTATTTCTTTCTATAAGAATTTCTTAGTCTTTATCAAAGTAATAAAAACAATAGTAAACAGAGTATGTACCAAGTCACCACCTGGGTCTTCGCTCCGAATATACATATTATAAAGCCTCTGGCAAACCGTAAGTCTAGAAGAAACAATAGGCTTTGAATATTTCGTATAAGTTCCGTATAAGCGGCTTTGAACCTGAAGAAAGCAGCTGGGAGATAAGAGAGAACTGGGATCACCCTAACAAGGAACATAGTGTAAACAGGCTTAAAGATTCTGAGGGAGATTGATTGAAGCTTTAACATGAATCCTTAACAAAACGCAATGCTCTTCAGTAAATACTGAGGTATCTACTTTCTGACTTACCATTTTATCATCCCTGTATAAATCATTTGTTTCCCAAAACTCCTTTACCTAATACGACAAATGTATGGTGACAACCTGTAACCTGCGCAACGCAGATACAATATTGCTGCCGTTGGAAAATGGTTATTACTACCATTGAAATAAAACTTAGTTTGAGTGCCACAACGATATCAAACAGCGCGGTGCCAGACGGCGACGTTTATCGACAGAGGATGTAGCCGGCGAACGCAGCGAAATTGCAAATTGTGTTTAACCTAACTTGATAACGAAAAAAAATTCTAGGGTAACTTGCGTGTTCTTTTATCGAGGACTTGCTCTTCCGTTTAATTTACAGCTGTCTCCTAAATGCTAATAGCCTCCATTAAGTGTTCAAGGGAGTGGGCCTAGCGACTACACTAATTTTAAGCTCCCTTCCCGCCATACGCTGGACATCATAACCTCACTTTATCGAGTCCATTTGGCCGGTGATACTCTTTTTAATAACGTAATTTAATTTTATGTCTCTTTATCTCAGGGATCTCTTAATTGAGGTTTTTCGTCCACATGTTTATGTAAATTTCGTATATTTGTTGAAAATGCGAGGATTCTTTCGAGGTGGATTATTATTTTTAATTAGTAACATTTTCATTTTAATAATATTTAACACACAATACGTAATCACGACCATTAAAGCCCTTTCACGCTTGTGAGAATGAAATCATCAAAGTTAAAAAATACTTTGGTATTTTCTTTTTACAATCTGGTATTTATTTAAATATGGTATTTATAATATGTAATATATGACTGTGATAAAGAAAGTCTGTTGAAAGTACTACAATAAATATTCAAGGAAATATGTTGGCAGGATCTGTGTCTGTTCCGTACTAATTGTTAATTAATACCTCTTAATTGGACGCAACCCTAAGCCGAGACAAACAAATGAACTCACAAAGGCAGCCATAAAAATAACAGTGCATAAATCGGAATGAACGGCGATTCCAACGGCTTAAATGGGCGATCTAATGAAAATATTTTAACTATTAAAGTCCATTTGATTGTTACCCTGGCAATAATCTGGCAATTAATGATCACTCGGTTAGTTGTCTGTGTGTAATTTATTACTCAATTACGTGGCTGATGTATCACCATTGTATTTTCGATGTTGTTTCTTAAACATTAGTACTAAACGTACGCAAATGACTTGAAAGTGACAAGAACCGGTTTCAGTACTACTAAAATTGAATTGGCAAACGAATGTTCAGACGACTAATGAAATAAATATGCACCAAATAATGTAGACGTCCGCTATGACTTTGAGTTCATATGTGCTACCGTTATTGTAGACACTACGCAATAACCAAGGCAGTAAGAAGAAATAGTACAAAGTAAAGAGACGCATACATATTCGGTGCAAACACGTAAACCAGTTCAAAGACTGGAGCGTCCCAAGCGTGGCGAATCTCCACGAAACGCTATAAATTTTTACTAAAACAAACAAACGCGAGTGAGCAAACAAACATAACCACGCATGCGCCGCGTCTAATAACCGCGTAGCTTATGAAGTTTGCTAAATATATAATAAAATATGTACCATCGCATTTATACTAACACAAACAGCATGAAACGATGCAGCCATTGACCGGCCCGAAGCAATGTTTAACTTTTATGTAATAAAAAAATTATGCCATGAATTTAACATTGACCATTTTACATCTCTAAACTGTCTGTTAAAAAGAAGATCCTGCGATATCATCTATTATTACTTGTATGAAATTACCTTTAATAAGAGGACTAGTATCTAAGAATCTCTTTAGGAATCACCTGTTGGCGACCCTTCACTAATATCATAATGAAGCGATCCTTTCGGTTTAGCCAGCCCCTCGCCACTCCATTTACTACGCTATGAACACTTACTTATAAATCTATCGCTCCCAATTTAGATAATCCGCGCCAAATTCCGTCCTCGTGAATCTAATTTTAAACTTCATTGTCGTTCCACATACTCCTATGATTACGATACTAGCCTGTGACCCATTGTTCGAATTTCAAATGAGCGACATTGAACGTGAAATGAGGCCCAAAACTACGAACATTTCCGACAAGATAACGAACTTAGTTCATGATCGCTATTCAAATGTCCCTCATTATTTTCTCGTATTTGGAGTATTTTATAAACTGATAATTGGGTATTCTGTAGACTTCTTGAAAGCTTAAAGTTCTTAGAGAAACTTTTTAAGAAGACTTTCTTTCAGAACGTCCTAACAACTACAACATGCAGATGAAAGTTTAAGTCCTTCACGAACTTTGTACCTTACATGAAAGTTTTAACTAGTCGCTGAATTATAAACAATGGGATAGAAACTTTTGAAAAAATTGAAGAGATTCTCTTCAGAAAGTCGCAAAGCTGTCAGTGAAAGTGCTGAAGAGACCGAGGATAAATAAAGAAAATTATATTCGTAAATAATTTCTATTTGTAAGAGCACCCCGTAACTTTAAGTCGATAAATCACAATATTAGACAGCTACTCCTCGAGGGTTGGAAGAAGCGAAAAAATAAAATCGACTTTCATCAATTACTGGGAGCAAAAGCTTTCTGCTCGCCTTATTTATATTCAAAATCCCAATATCGATGGCATGATTTGTCTTGACACATTGAAACAAAACAAGATTGGATTTCATGAGTTTTCGTTTCGATGTCCGATATTTTAACGTTGGAGATAAATCTTTACTGTCCAATAAGTCTCCTTGATGTTAAGTGTTATTAACCGTGCTAAGTAGAAAAGAGAGAGAGTGATTTTTGAATAAGCAGATATAATTGAAGATTCCTTAAATGTGTGGCTGATCGTTTGCCAGGATGATCAAATATGCAACGATGGCAGTTTGTGATTACTCACCAAAGACGGCGCGCTGCGGTTGCACAGATTTCATTCGATGGCCATTTAGCTAGATAACTGGATGATGCAGCATTATGAAAATGGCTCTGATATTTTCTATCACGGGGTTTGCTACCTCGATCGTCACCTTACCTATATGATAATATGACGGGTTTCATGTTTCATTTCAGAAAAATACAGGGTTATTTTGTATAAGCTAGCTAAACATGGCAGACGCGATAGATATCGATAACTTATATCGATTAAATACAGGGTTATTTTGAATAAGCTAGCTAAACATGGCAGACGTGATAGATATCGATAACTTATATCGATTAAATACAGGGTTATTTTGAATAAGCTAGCTAAACATGGCAGACGCGATAGATATCGATAACTTATATCGATTAAATACAGGGTTATTTTGAATAAGCTATCTCAACATGGCCGACGCGATAGATATCGCTAACTTAAATCGATTAAATAAAAAACTTATGTCTTTCTTTTATAGGTTTTTAACGACTGCTGTGTTTTACATGGTGTATGCGTTGTGGAAAATAGTTGTTTGTTTAATCATTTAATGTATTATTTTGTTTAGATACCAATCTCGGTTGTACGGTATTAGTCAATTTGAAAAATCCCTGTATTTTTCTGAAATGAAACACGTCTCCCTGTTTCATTTCAAAAAAATACAGGATTATTTTGGATATGCTAGCTAAACTTGGCTCGACGCGATAGGTATCGATAACTTACACCAATTAAATAAAAAAAAAGATTTTTTTATAAGTTTTTTAACGACCGCTGTGTATTTACTTGGTGTATGAGTTAAGAAAAACAGTTGTTTGTTTAATGTTTTATCGTGTTTAGATACCAATCTCATCTGTGGAGTTTACTAGTTAATTTCAAATAACTCTGTATAATGTATTGCTCGTAGACTGTTCTACTTATCTAATTCCATAGAGTATTGGAAGAGACAAACAAATCATAGATATTAATGATATTATAAATCCACGAATTGGACAGTTTGTCATATTTGAGTCTAAATTATTATGATTGATCGAATTAGTCATCGTTAGTCTCTATTTTTTGTTACAGTTTTAAGGTGTAAGTATTTTGATGTAATGCCAATAAACACATTTTTCTATATTTCGTTCATAATGATCCCGAAAACTAGAGTTGTAAATCTAAAGGATCGTGAATCATAGACAAAATATTGCACATAAATAATAGGTAATTGTGTAAAACGCTTTCGGCTCAACGTCAGCTGAAAAAAAAACCATAACTACTTTATGAATGTACTCTAGAACCGGAGAAAGAAATAATTTTCATTTAACAATATAACTCTGTTTCGCGCTATAATTAGCCTTTATAGACACACGTTTCCATTAACACGTATCAAATAAATATTATGAGAAGCCACCAAACAACGGACCTTACCTTTCACACTATCTCTGTATTTAACTTACTTTATTTTTATTTTTTAAAGAACGTAGTGGCATGCAGTGTTGTAATGGAATTTTTTAGTAGTCGACTACAGCGGACTGCTGGAAAACACTCATTACTTTTGTCGCTACATTTTTGAGTTGCATAAAGTACTAAACGGTACTAAAAACTGCAAGATGATTCTAGTCTGCTTTAAGCAACGTGGCAACATTTTTGCTGTTTTTATTTTTCGACCGTACCTACCAAAGTACGGTTAGGAACAAAATTCGATTAACATGAAATGATTCGATAATATATTTTTGGTATTTTATAACAGAAAGTTAAAGAAAAAAAAGAGGGATAGTTAATGATTTTCTTTAATGAAATACAACTTCCTTTTACATTTTATTTAAAAAATTTGCTCGATATTTAAGACTTCCAAAACTAGAGTATATTGACTTTTATTGCTGACTTTTCTATTCTGCTCGCTACGTTATCAGCACCTTACCACCTCACCACCTCACCACCTCGTCAATCACATCACCTATAGTCTATGGAGTTGGCCCTCAAGATTTGAAATATCGAATGAATCGAATGGTTGAAATTCGACCAGTAGTTTCAAAGATGAACGCGCTAGTTTAAACAAACTCTTCAGCTTCATTATACCTAAGATAGATCGAATTATTTTTGAGATGGTATAACTATACGTGGCGGTAAATAAAAAAAAAGTTATTTATAAGTTTAACAATATAGCAAAAAACTGTAATTAGCCATAGATAACCAGCCATAACTTAATCATCGATATAATAGGAAACAACCGCCCACTCCGTGACTATTTTTATTTTCCTGTTCTTATAATATCTTCATAACCTACCTTCTTAGAAGCAAGGACGTTAAAAATCTCGCCATTTTCCTTAGTAACACATGTGTAATAGTCTATTCTGATAATCTCCCTTCCTTTTCCTAATAAAATTTGGGTTGGCTTCCAGTCTAGCAGGACGCAGGACCTTATTTACAGCGGCTACCTATATGACCTTCCCAACCCAGTTACCTATTGGGCAAAAGGACACCCCTTGATAAACTGTGTAATAGTCGATATAATACGAAAGTACCTAATTAAGGTTAAATTTTCATAATTTTTCAATAGTTCCTTGTTACTCAATGTCGAGCTATTCGATGTTCTTTCGGCGTGTTTGATCAAAGATTAAAGCTTAAAGTTGGTTACTACATAACTCCTGAACTAGGTACTGCCATGTACGTAGTGGTCGACCTTGAAGTGAACTCACTCGGTGAATCACTCCCACAATAACCTAACCAAACATAGTAACAGAAGGATTACTTAAAAATTCTCGATACCAAATTCATGCATCCTCATAACTTACATAAAAGGCAGGTATGCCATAGCTTACATAAATTCGGGTATGTTTTCTCATTGTTTGTCAATTTTTTTTCGTTCTCATGTATTTTCCTTCTTCTTCAGGTTTGCCGTAATCCCCTCGCTTGGCAGGCGGGTTGGGGATCCACGTTGGGGAGAAACGCTGCTGCCCGCGTCCATGGTGAGAGTTCCATTAGACGCCTCTTACGACATTCACGGGAGGACATGGGTTGGTACTATTTAAAGCTCGGTACCACACGTATATTAGTAGGTACAATTATATTTTTCTATATGTATATGTATGATTAGGTATATGTAATTATAATCTTTATTTGAATCTACATCATTATACAAATAATTTTAACCTGCTACCACCTTACTGCCGAACGATTCGACTACCAGCTGTCATTAGTGTCAATCCCTTACCATTAGTTGGAATGACAACTTACTGCGCTCACTTCACTTAGGTTTTATGGCGAGATGGTTACAGAATCGCACTGCTGTTTGTCTCTGCATCACCCAAAGGTAGACTAGTAGAAAATGCTTGAGCACGTTAGTGTGTGACAACAGTCTTTCCAGCCTAAGCAGTTCAAGGTACTGTTAGTTTCCTATGCATATGTTTGCAATTGTTATATTTTTAGTCTGTGTTTAACAAATGTACGGACGACAGCACGTCAAGCTACTACAATCTGTCAGATTTCTTTATTAGATTTTCAACTTTATCTCTAAAGCATTAAGGCTCAAGGTTGATTGGGAAAATTTATCAATTTCGGATAAATTGACCTGCTATCATTCGTACGAGGTATGAGTGGTATGACAAAAATGTTTGACAGCCCCATGTGTGTTCTAGTGTTATATGGTGTAGGTATTTCGAATTATTAATAGCAAGTGCGGTAAGGATAGACATTAATGAGATCATTAAGCCCTTATTTAAAAGAGATGATAATTCAGATGTCAAAAATTACAGACCTATTGCCAAAATACCTATATTTTCAAAAATTTTAGAAAAAGTAATTTATAGTTCAATCTATAATTATTTTGAAAAAAATAAGTTATTTTGCAATGAACAAAAAGGATTTCGAAAAAATAAAACTATAAATATGGCATTGTTTGACCTCCTTTCTTATATTATGACATCGGTCGATGAAAGAGCTCCGGTGTGCTATATATACCGATATGTCAAAAGCTTTTGACTATGTAGATCATAAGATTTTGCTAAAAAAAACTGTATGGATATGGAATTCGAGGAAATATTTTAAAACTTTTGGAGTCATATCTGAATAATAGATCTCAATGCACTGAAATCGCACGGTTATGTAAAAAAAGGAATTTGGTAACCATAAACATTTCTCAACCAAGAATTATAAAATACGGGGTACCCCAAGGTAGCATATTAGGGCCTCTACTATTCTTGATATACATTAATGATCTCCCAATATTCATATCTCAAAATATGGTTCTTTTTGCCGATGACAGTACAGCAATTGTAAAATGTAATAATGCTGTCGATTACGAAAGTGATATAAATGACTGCCTCTATAGAATAATTAACTGGCTTAATAAAAATAATCTAGTAATTAATTTAAAAAAAACCAGAGTAATGCACTTTCGTCAAAGATGTGATAAACCTCCAGTTCATGTCACATTTAATAAGTGCCAAATAGATGATACGGATAAGGCCAAATTTCTAGGTATAACCATTGATAGCAAACTAACATGGAAACCTCATATTGAAGAAATCTGTCTTAAATTAAATAAATCGGCTTATGCACTGTTTCAGCTGTCGAGAAAAGTGAATACACAAACACTTTTAATAGCGTATCACGGTTTAGTTGCATCGGTTCTGAGGTTTGGTATTATTTTTTGGGGGCAATCTACTGAAAGAGAGACTGTTTTTAAAGCACAAAAAAGATGTATTCGTTCTATGTGTGGCTTGAAAACTACCGAAACATGTGAACCTCACTTTAAATCATTAAAACTATTGACTATGCCAGGTATGTACATTTACGAAACTGCTTTGTTTGTTAAGATCAATTTAAACTTATTTCAAAAACTATTTGAAGTAAAGAAGACCCCAATGCGTTCTCAGTATATGAACAAACTGTGTAACAGGAAATGCAGAACCGCTTTAATGGAAAAAAGTTTTTTTGGGATGGCCCCGAAAATTTATAATAAAATACCTGACAGCATAAAAAATTTGCCCCAATCAAAATTTAAGAAAAGTCTCCACTCTCTATTAATTAATAAATGTTATTATACTGTAGAAGATTTTTTAAGAGATGTTTTTTAATATTTTACATGCATGTAAGTTTCCTTTAATATTAAATTTATAAATATTTCTATGAAAATGTAAGATAGTATGTTTTTTTTATTTAATTTTTTTGTGATAGTTTCATTTCTGTTAAGTACTTTATTCATTTTTTTTAGTTGTTAATGATTTTATGATCTCTGTATTTGTATGCCTTCACGGCAAAACATAGCGCTCATTTATCTAATTGTAAGACCTTCATGTATGCACCTATGTTTTACAAATAAAATTCTGATTCTGATTCTGATCCCAATGTCATCGCCCACATTATCACTTAATGTGCTTTATGATCGGTGATTGTTTTGACCTTCTATTTATTCCATTCTGCCTGCCATAATTATTCAGCGATGTATGAATGTTCGAGCGTGTCTAGTTCCCATAACGTTTTGCATCAAATTGTATCGTGGGCTATCATAAAATTCTTTGAGACGCATCTCTCTGAAAATTTGTATCGCTTCATGATTTATGCATTGCTAAGATTCTAGGTCGGCTACGTCACTTTAGCTTTCGTAGGAGCAGGGCTTTAGCACTGTGATCAATGTTATTTCAATTTATTCCCTTCGTGCAATGGGAGAAAATCATCTTGAGGTATTCTGCATGTCTTAGACCCAGAAATTCTAGCCAACTTGCACGATTCGCTCTCGAAGGGAGAAAACCTGTGTTCCAGCATTGGGATGATTATGACAAAATACGTTATACTATGCTGGTAAAAGACAATTAATATAATACCGAAACCTCCATAAAATTAAGTCATCTAAAATTTTCCACGAGACAACTCAGGCACTGTTACTGTTATGGACGGATGGACACTGTTTGCCGTTAAACGCCTTTAAAGCGAAATCTATTTCAGAAATATTCCTTAGGAATAAAATGTGTCCTACATTTTATTCTAAAAAAGAACACTACAAGGGCAGTTACATACGATAGCAAAATGATTTCCTCTAAAAAAGAGAATCTACAACACGATTAATCACATGATTCGTCAGATTTCCTCTAACTACTACGAACTATCGAAAACACGATTAACAAAATTAATCATAACAGCATAAATGTTAACACAATTTTTAACAGGAAATCGCGCTCCATTGACCAACATATAACTAATTTTGATACCAGTTCTATTTATAATACGGTTACATATTTTTTGTTACCATATAGTACTGTAATGTTGCAGAACATCTTATTAAGATTACAGCACTATGATTCATTAATGCTCACAGCTAAATCGTGGTAGATATTGTAACGTTTATTTAAGTTTTATCGGTTCCTTACGTAATTGCTCGTTATGTGATTACGAATTATAGGTTTTGGTTGTTTTAAGAACTTATCTTAGTAATGTTCGGAAGTATGATAAATTCTTTTATTATACACAAAACACAACTAAAAATATAATAAAGTTAAAACAAAAAAGATTTCATAAGGCTTTTCTGTTCCATGATTAAATTTGAGGTACTAAAGATTATTTTGGGTTCAATCTCATGTAAGGTGAACTTTATCGTAAACAAAATAAATGTTGATAAATAATAAGTACCAAGTGATGGGAAAAACGTTTATTTACCAGTCAATTCAAATTCAAACATCAATCCAATTGTTATTCGACCAAAAATCAATCGTTGTCTGAACCCTACTTAAATTAACATTTAGTGATTTGCTGCTTTTTTCCAATTCTTTGCGGACCATTAACGGCTATCAAGTATCTGCCATTCCCCTAAATAGGGGTGCCACGCTATTTTGTTTGTAATTTTTACATCAGCAGTCCCCCAAATTCGTTATGCGTTTTATCATTTTATCTATTCAATCAGCCGAGCCAATGTCCACCGTCTGGTGCAAAGTTCCCTGCATCGGAGATCGTTAAAACTGAACGGAACTTGCCAGGTGTTCTGCTTATTGCCTCGTGTGATAACCAGTAGCAACCCCGGCACTGAGCTGTTTAATTTACATGAAATTCCAACAGCCAATGTTACACCTTTAGGGAGATCGTGTTTGCGCTAAAATACCTGAAAGCACTAATTGCAGTATCCAATTACAAACAAAATGTAAATGTATACTAAATTGGTATTTACTTGAGCTAATAACTACTCAGAGGAGTTTAAAAACAGGTCATTAACAGAAGAAAGATGAAATTAGTATTTATATTGGTATTTTTAGTATTTATTAACGTACCAGTGATTTGTAATCTTTAGAAGTATATTAATTCAAAACGTAGTATATTTATGTCGCTCGTTATCTCAAAACGCAACTCCAATCGGTTTTACCATTCTCTCCATGGTGTTACCCGCTCTTATTAAAAAACCATAATTTATCCGAATACCGATCGATTAATAGACTTAAAAAATAGAGTAATTTACGGACAATTGATACTGACACAAAACAGATTACAATATTCAAAATTAACCAGTCACGCGCCGTTATATGTGTACTAGCTTTCCGCCCGCGGCTTCGCCCGCGTGGAGTTCGGTTATATCGCGCTTTTTAGATTTCCCTCGGGAACATCATATTTTTCCGGGATAAAAGGTAGCCTATGTTCTTTCTCAGGGTTCAAAGATTGTCTGTGCCAAATTTCATCAAAATCGGTTGAGAGGTTTAAGCGGGAAAGCGTAACAGACAGACAGACAGACAGACAGACAGAGTTACTTTCGCATTTATAATATTAGTATGGATAAATTGTTGTAGAAATATCAAATTGCTGGCGAACATTAATACAAGTCTTACCCTATTTATAAGTAACCTAGCTAGGATGCCAGAATCAATTCGTTCATAACTCGTTATTATGATTTTCCCCTAATTTGTAAAAATATATTTATAGTAACAGACTATATGAATCATACTTTTTCAAATACATAAATTATTTGATAATAATTAAATTAAGTAAGGGTCACAATATAGGCGCTTCCACCTTGAACGATTAAATAGTGCCGATAAGCATTTTACATTTTGCTCGCAGTTGATAATTGGATATTGTAAAGGTTAACCTACACAATACTAATAAATTTTTAGCCTTATTAGATCACGCGTTATCTTGTGTGTTCAACACTTTATGTGGATTGTGACTGTGATGTCACCGCTGTTACTGAACACTGAAAACAGTTTTGTTCCAACTTTTATTTTATTCACTGAACTAAAAAGGCATCAGCTAAATCCTTTCTAAGAAATTATCTCAGAATTTATCTTTAGGCTGAACAATTACGTTCTTGCTGGCATCTTCGGACCGGACCGGTTTGCAACTCGATTACGGTAACATTACTTACAAAGATTATAATCTTTAAAAAAATAGTAGTCTAGATATCCCGACATTGTATATGCGAAGGTGGGCACAACCGACATAAGTTACCAAACAAGTAACATTTAATATTGCCACGTCGGGGGAGAGCATCGTTACAGGGGTTTGCGACGGGCAGGTGACTCCGCATATGCCTCCCCTGAATGCCAACGACCCCGTTTTTACATAAACATAGCCGCTTTGTTGATAGCTACAGCAACAGCTGATCGTTAAAATATTAAAATTATAGTCACCTTTAATAGATGCTTTTTACTGCCCAGTTAAGGTTTGTCGTGAAAGTTTAATCTCTCTTTAAAGCGAAACGATGTACAATTTTATATTATTCAAATAAAATTATGACTCAACGTAATAGCTTCTGCATTAAACTAAAAAGGTTGGCTAGGCACAAAACCTACATGCTCTTGGGGATTTAGAGAGCTCGCACTTGTTGCTGTATGCAGGTAGAAAGAAAGAACAAATTCCTAGAACACTCATTGTGAAAATAACCTGTATTTTCATTAAAATTCTCAGCGGGTTTAATATAAAAAATATGAGGAATGAAAAAGGGTATAAAAAGTTGGCACATTGGATAGGAGCCGGATGCCGGCGGTCATTAATTAATAACTCAGTTAAGCCCCTGTACTAAAGCTTAACACATCAACCCGGGGGTTGCACAACTTCCGGTCAAATCCCGCGTTTCCACCCGCAAGCACTTCCGGTCAACGAAACTTTGGACTGGAGTTTACAAATAATATGAGGGAACGAATAATAATGCACAGAATATTTTGTCGATATACATAAGATGATACTTATATGTATACTGAGACTTTGAGGCTTGGATTAAATAAGGAAAGTACTTATGCCATGAAGAGCTTGGTTTATGAGGGAATGTGCCCCGAGGGTTCTTAAATTAGGCCTGACAAAATCATGAGCAGAAATTCGCCAAGCGCTGTATACGTATGTAGTCTCAAGGCCTCTTGAATTAACCTTAGCACGGAGATAAGGAATTCACTTATACTTTCTCGTGGTTGTACTTCTCTTTAGCTTCTAATATAATAAAACAAGAGTTTGAATATTACGTTAACTTGGGACGTAATGTGACTCTAATGTGACTTGGTTCGCTAATAAGTGATATTTAAGTTAAGATAAGTGGTACAGTTGGAATTTATAAGGCAGATGTGAGTAAGAACGCCGAGGGGGACCAGGTTGATTTTCAGAACAGTCAGGTGCATGGTGATTACAAAAGGCATGCGTATACAGATACACGCCCGCCGTTTGCGGGTTGTTACTACAAGATGTATGTAATTTAAACGAGCAAAATGGATTCGAAGAAAATACGGACAATAGCAGGTGTCGTTCTGTAGGTTTCAGCCTACCGTCACGGGCATAAAATGGTTTATGTACGCAAAAAACCTTAAAGGCCTCGCCATAAACTTCCCAGGCATAGATTTCTAGTACCAATTAGATCCAATCCTTGTAGCATCTAGATCATCTCGCCACCTCTTCAATCATTTACAAAACTTTATAAATTTTTCGAACGGATGATTTTGGACCCAGTAAAATCATCGACTTTTTGAACTATAACACGAGATAAAAAGTCTCCGTACAGTTAGCATCCCGTAACATAAGTCCTTCCACCGCTAACTTATCGTTTGAACTAGTACGTTTAACAAATTATATGCGCCATTAAACTATCTTCAAGAATAAATTTGACTGTCTCTGAAGCTATTCAGACTCCGAAAGAGGAAAAAATACAAAAGGTTCAGTGACATTGAACTATAAAAAAAACCGGTAAAGATGTGTAGTGATTTTGCTAGACTTTGAAAGGTTGTCTGTAAAAGATCGCTCTTAGCGATAAGACTGCCCATTCCCATTCACCCTTTGTAAAATCTTTATATTTATGTTCTGTAATCTATATGGTGTACATATTAAACAGTATTCTATTCTATTCTTTCTAGGGTTCCAGAGCTCGGGCGCCATCGGGACCCTATTGCTGAGCCTACACCATCACTCTTTCTCGACTCACACTGAGCACCATCAATATACCATTTTATTTGTATTTAGAAAATTAAAAATACTTGCAGGATTGCGATGTCTATAACTTTCTAGAAACTTACTAAGAAATGGGCCAAGTTTAGAAGCCCAAAATTCCACTTAAAACCGTTTCACTGTTGTACAACTTAATTCAAAATAATTATGTATGTTCTGTCTTTACATAGTATAATAAAGACAGTATTTCGTTTTGTTTGCTAAATTATTATCACCACCGAGCATATTCCCAACTACATTGGGCTATTGGTAGAAATCATATCTATCGTTGAAATTTTCATAGAATATTAGGTAATCATTAGGTAGGTATTCCGTGAAAATTAAAAACACTAATTTATATACATTATTATATTACCTACACAAATAACCGCTATAATATCAAAAATAATTAAAATAAAACAATACCATATAAATATATTTTTCCAAAAAATATATTGGCAGAAAGTCTTTTTATCTTGAAACCGGCAGCACCTATTTTGGTGTGACCTACGGGACCTTTAGTGTGCGATTCCGAAACAAAGTTTGCAGAGTTTTTCAACTAGACTTCTTTACCATCGTACCGACCTACTGAGTGAATAATTTCAGAGACTTATTTCAAAGGATATTTGAATGTCTCGACGTCCATTAGTTCTTGGACTGAGATAGTTTATTAAGTTTCAGATTACTTCTGCTGTAATAGAATAGTCGCCATAATGAATTAGATATCTTTTATCATGAGCTCTGGCTTTCAACGAGGGGCAATGGACTGCTGAAGCTTCGAAATTCATAGACATAAAATAGTATATATATATATTGTATATGCTATAATACGGTAAACAGGTTCATAGTTTAACAACAAGTTGAGACTACATGAGTAGCTTAAAATATTACCTACAGCTAGGTTACCTACAATATATTATAATTTCCAATGAGCCCTAAAATCGACCTTTTGGGGCTCGGGGTAGGAATTCCAGTGTGGAAACTGGGGAGATGATTTCTTCAGGAATGGCCAATATGTGATGTCTATGTGTATAAGTGTGCATGTGTGTTCACATTGTGATACGTTTGGTTTAATGTAATTATGTAGTACTTTGATGAAAAGCATTTGTATATAAAAAGAATTACTTATTATAATGAATAAAATTTTAAATATTCAGCCAGTCAAAGGCCAAAGTAATTGTCGCAAGGTTTAAATTCTTATTGTTAATTTTCTGATTTTAAAAAAGATATAACAACGTAACAAACAGTCCCAAGAAAAAGTAATAAATGCACACACGAAACCGGCATATGTAGCAAAACATTTAGATACGAATAAATTGTGAGACAAGACAGCCCACCCGTATTTTACCGGCTTATCTTCAGTCACCCGAAATGTGGTTCCCTGCTAACCTTAAATAGGACGTACAAGGTGCGGCTTGCCGAAGTAAAAACAAAAGGTATTTAAGCTAATTTCTGTGTAAGCTCTTTAAACCAATAATTTCTCGGCGCTCGGCTCCCAAGTTGACAGTGGTCATGGCAAAAGTTGCGAGTCGGCGAGCGCCTGCGGTCAACCATGGCCCCTCAGTCGGCTTGGATTACGGATGGTTCAAATGACTAAATGAATACAGACTAGTAATTCACGTCTTATTGTAAACAACGACTTTGAAATATTTTTGTTGGCTTTATTTGTTTTCGTTTTCCCAATAAAAAGAAGACTCGACCACATTTTCATAGTCTTTTATATTTCTGCTAAAATTACGAGCGCAGCCTGAATGCATTTTCGCTTTGCTTACTTCACAGGGAAATAAGCATAACGACGATGTAGTAGCACAATATCTGGTTGTTTTATGAGGAGATAAAATAAACCTTTAATAATTTTTGGTTGTTTTATCAGAAAAATAAATCATAAAATCTAAACAAAATAACTGTCGGTCTATGAATACTAAGGTGTTGTAAGCTGTGTCCCTGAAGGTTTTCTCTCTAAACACGAAGTTTGTAGTTTTGGCAGAAGTCAAAAGCGTTTAGTATGCTGTGGTACTTAGGACATAAGACTAGATTTATGCTCGAACTAAGAATGCATTACACATGACTCTTCACCTCTTCACGTGGCCAGCACGGGGTTTTATTTTGAGTCATCCAACGTAATGCTACCATCCTTTTGGCCACTTATTCCATTGACAGCGGGGCGGCCGATTTTTTTTTTTTTTTTTTTGAAGTCTTTGAACTTATGAGGGTCTCGAAGGGAACTAATCGACAAATTATAAATATTTATTAATCAGTAAGTTGCACGCTACTAGATCCGCCACCAGTATGCACGAACTGTACGTGGAACATCTTGTGCTACCGGTGCGCGTGGCGGCGTCCTGCTGATGTGACGCGGTCTATGGCCTGAGAGTTTGAACTTGGCTTTTTGCATCCAGGCTGGTAAGCCCTGTTTCTAGATGTCTTAGCGGAGAGCCAAATACCTTTCTACTTTACATGTTATACATACATATGTGTTCGGACAATAGTGCTTCCTTCCCCTCAATCTAACCACTTGGAAATAATAAAGCGGATTGCGCTTGTGTACACTGTAAAGTTCGTCACATTTTTAACCGACAAAAAGGAGGGGGTTACTGAGTTCGACCGTATATCTGTTTTTTTTTTTTATGTTTGTTCGGGGATGACTTCGTATTTTATGAACCGATTTTGATAATTATTTTTTTGTTAAAAATAAGATATTAGGACATCAGGGTTTAACGATGGAAGACCATGAAATCAAGAGGAACTTTCAAAAACACTATAACTGAAAAATAACTAATTTCGGAAGCCGGTGTCTTTGGTTTTCGTATATTCGTTTGTGACGCCGACCTCCAAAATTAGTTATTTTTCACTTTGTAGTGTTTTTTGGAAGTCTGTTGTTTTTTTTTCTGAAAAAAAGTTATTTTATACACATTAGCTCCTGCCATTTTCTATATTAAGGTGTTATAGGTCTAAGTATATAATTATTGGGGTTAGCTTGTAAAATAGCATTTAATCAGTGCAAGTTAAATAAATAAATATTTATAACAAAAACGCTTGACAGTTTTCTTTACTTCTGATCTGTTGTGTCAGCATGAAAAATTCATAGGTTAATTCATAGGAAGCATCATCCGAAAGGGTTAAATAAAAATCGGACCCGCATCTTCATTTACGGACTAAAAGACCGGACTCACTGTAAACATTTCACAATGAAAACGTACGGGAAATGAACCATCATAATAGTATCAGCCCCTAGCATCAGATGGAATCCCAGTTCACTTTAAGCACACATCCGTTCACTTTAAGCTTACATCACCCAAGTTTTCACAGTCATGTTTTCACACTGATATTTCCAAAGAACAGGTCGCCTGTCATCATCATCATCAACCTTTTTTTCACAGGGCACAGGTCTCTTCTCATACAGAGAAGGATTGAGCATAATCACCACGCTTGCTCAATGCGGGTTGGCGATTTCAGACTTAAAGTGCAGGTTTCCTCAAGATGTTTTCCTTCACCTTCAGTCATTGGTGTCCAAGATATACTTAGAAAGTACATATAACTTTACAAAAGTTACACTTGCCTGACCTGAAACCCGCGTGGTTAAAACACCAGCCTCTCAAGTATGAGTGATACTTGAGAGGCTGGTGTTTTAACCACTAGGCCATCACGACTACACACACGGTCGCCTGTACTTAGAGTTAAATAGATCGTGACTAAGGCCAAAACTAACAGATCGATAAATACATCTATTCCAAGTATTTCCAAGACAGATATCGATTGCAAGAATACAATTATTTAATAAGCTAGTGCATATCTAAAGTACTTTAAATTATGCGACCTTTAAAGGCGACCGGCATTCTCTCGGCAACAATCAACACTTTGAATTTTCACCGTATGCTAACAAACAACCGGTTCAGAGCAAGGTCCCATTCAGATGGTTGTTTGCCCTAGGGCTGAACGTAATCATAACAATTACTCTAAGCCTTATCGTCTGTCTTGACAGTTTGACAGCGACATTTAACAATGACTTCTTTGGCCGACGGAACTCACCTTAAACAATCGTTTAGTACTTATTTTTAGGTATCAACTAGCTTTTGCATAAACTTTTCAATGTGCTTTAAATCATAGTCTATTTAATATAAAATATAGACATGATCTACGTCATATTGTAATTTGCCGGTTGACAAACCATGTTTCAAAAAAAATATAACTTTGTATAAATATGTCAGCATGTAAAGAATTTATTTAATTTCACAACATACAACATTCGAATAATGAACACGGCCAGTGCTGTATCAAAAATATTGAGTTCAAAATTCCAAACAATTCAATTCGCCACTCGCATTCATAGTTAGGACTACAACCCCGAAAAAACCTAATCAAATATGGACGAGACCCCGCACCAGGTGAATACTGGCAGGTGGAGAACAATAGCTCTTCGTCCCTTTCACACCCACGCGCTACGTATCACCGTCCCATGTCCTCACGTTGACATTAATATTTTTTGTGTATTAGATTTTTTCAAGGGGGGTAGATACGCATCGGTGTGTTATACAGTGGTGTTGTGACTTTTCATCCGTTCGCGTCATGCATTTCAAAAAAATTGGCTTTTGAGCATGTCGCCGCTATTGTCGTTTTGCCTCGCTCCAGTTTCGCGTCACAGTTTCCGTTCCATAGAACATTCGTCGCAACTCCTATGAGGACTTAGTTGAAAGTTTTATGTTAATTAAATTCGGGTTTCAATGGTTTTCTTTAATCGTTTCGATGCTAAAAAGATACTGGACTTCAACAGCTAGATTGTGTTATCGATTTACACAAAACAATGGAAAATTAACACATACCTACTATACATAGTATAAAGGCAATATGCTAAAGAGTATTATTTCAATGCAATACGTATCGGGGTGGAGATAAATGTAAGCGATAAGCTATCAGTGGATCAATAACCGTAATGTAACTTTTGTAACCACTTCGAAACAATACGTGGGCATCTAAACGCAAATAATAACTTCTGGTGTCGAAACTGGGCATGAGTTGTGTAACTTAGAACAGGATGGAAAAGATAGCCACATTGTAAATTAACGAAATAATACATTACATAATCAAAGAGGCCAGCGAGAGGTATTACTTACATTTTTTGTATATTACAATTTACAAGTCAGTGATAGATGCTTTGTTGATTAAAATATGGTTCGCGACCGTAAAAATTATGACTTTACAGAATTATAAGTAATCATAACAATCAACAGTACCTACAACTCTTAAGATACCATTGTTTTAAAGAAACAACCATTCACGGTAGGGTAAAATGAACTCAAATACATGTATTTATGTATGATGTTAATGTTTCTAATCCATACTAATATTAAAAATGCGAAAGTATCTCTGTCTGTCTGTCTATCCGACTTTCACGCCAAAACTACTGAACCAATTATAATGAAATTTGGTACACAGATAGTCTAGAGCCTAAGAAAGGACATAGGCTATAAAACATCCCGCTATGACCAATAGGAGCAGAGCAGGAACAAAAAATGTAGCGAAAACGGGAGCAAATGCGGACGTACATATTTGCTTCAATTATTTTAACAGGCGCTTATTTTATATCAACTGAGCTCTTTCGGTTCGAAGCTTACGCGGGTGAAACCGCGGGACACAGCTAGTACAAAATAAATGTCAATTACGGCCGCAAATCATATTTAGATAAATACATAAGGAGAGTAAAGAAATTTCGCGGGTTGTTTCAAACGCTTTCGCCAGATTTCGTAAACAATAAAGTTGTGTATCGTATGACCGATGCGAGGAACGTTAATGGCTGCAATTCAGCAAAACTTTGCAACAAGAGTTTGTCGCGATCTATCATTGTCAGGTACATATTGAACGTCTCAGTTCAACTGAAGTTTATCTGATTCATTACTACAGTCATCAGTCAATCGCTTATATAACATAGAGACAGCAGATATAACATGGCTCCGTTCCCATACAGAACCATCTGCGCTAATGTTTCATCATCATCCCAGCGATTCCAGTCGCATTCGAAGCTTTTTAAGCTTTGGAGTCTGGGGTCCGCTTTACCAGTCTAACTGCTGATTTTGGCTAAACTTCGATATTGTCCGTGAAGCGACTGCCGTCTGACCTCCAACCTGACGGTGATATTGAAGCATTGCAGTTAGACCAATTGTTGGACTTTTGAGGGCTCCAACAACCCGTAATGACTGCCGTTAGATGTTCGTAATTCGTATGGCAACCGGAACCAATGGCTTAACGTGCTTTCCGAGGCACGACCAGACCAGTGCAAATATTCATATTCTTGGATACAAGTATTTGCACGGCGCGGGGATCGAAACCGCGCCTCCTTGCGCAACGGTCGTGTTCGCTGCCGCTACGGCACGGAGGCTGTCAACCATCTGTGCTAATGATTGGAAAAAAATATTTTATTGAAAAAGTAATTTCCTTTTTGATCTCCAATTTTACGAAGATCACTAATGAATTATAAGATAATTTAATCAAAATGTTCTAACGACTTTTTCAATTAATTGGGTCCTCGGGCCACAAGGAAAATGTCCGAGGGCGTGTAGCGATTATCTCTTATGGCCACCCTCGGCATGCCCAGCTTTCTACATCATTAACCTTTTATTAACTTATCTGTTTTATTTTAATGGGAACAGTGTAAGCACACTTAATGTGGCAAAACTGCTAGTGTTTTAAGGCAACACTTGCTAAAACTATTTTTTTTTTTTATAAACGAGAATGTTTCAGAACGTAAAAAGCATTTTTTTATGCTCTTGTTTAAAAATTTTCACCATAAGTAAGGTAATTGCGTAACACGCTATCAGTCGCAATGAGTTTCATTTTGACAGTTCAACAATATTCATTGCGTTCTTTACGTTGTTGAGCAGACATACTTTTCAAACACGTGGAGCAATGGATTAGCAATATGCTTCGAAATGATCCCAACTGATAGTAATAGTTTGTTACGTAATTAGGGTGCTATTCACTTTAAACTCACTTCCCTCATGTTTTCACGGTGAGTTTTTAATGATTCAGAATGCTTTCAATCTTAGTTAAGTATATTTGACCACAGTTTACATGATCATTTGAACTGATATTAAGAAAAATATTTGATGTTATTTATTTGTCATGAAAATTATGTTACGGTGGTTATTGACTCTTAATGTTTGCTAACTTGTTTGTAACACCCCCCAAGATACATTAAAGTGCCATTTACAAATTTCGCAGGACATAAACATGACAAAATCAAATTGAAAAAATTGAACACGGACATTTTTAATTCTTTATTTATTTTTAATTCATTCTTTATTTATTCCTTTGAAACCAAATTTAAAGACGTCATTAAAAGTATAAATACGTACATCGAAGCAGTAAATTTCCCCCTAAACTAAAAAATAATCTAAACCGTTTCTTTACGACACGTTTCACACTAAATAATTCTGTCACGAAATGATATTTTTTTCTATGTCGCCCAACAAAGTGTCATAAATGCGGACACGTCACTTTCATATTATATGAGCGCGTATGAAATATTGTTAGAGGAGCTAATGGTGCGTTTGCGTGTGGCCGCGCCTTTACAGCGCGCTCGCCTGCTCGCGGCTGTGTGACCGCGCCTTAGTATTATCATGACGCTGATAGTTATTTCCATAGTGGAATTAATTATTTTTTTAATTAGAACGCGATTTTTGGATTTTTTATTATAATTACTTAACTTCATTAAGGAGACCTTCATGAATCATTTAATATCATGAATATGTAGGTTTATGGTGTGTAGGTAAGTTGAATTAAGAAAAGTAGGTAAGCGTAGTTTTTCATTTGTATATTATTAAAACTACATAGTTTTTGCCACAAAGTATAATTAAGCATGCAATATATACTCAGCAGTAGCGTGACTTATACAAAGTCATGTGAAATACCGTTGGCACATAAATCACGTCAAAGTTAGGTGCTAGACAAAACGTCTCACGCGCAGCTACATAGAAATTATATCTTTTGTTGTAACAACATTGTTTAACAAATTACGCTAATAACACTGCAAATAACTTAAGGTCGAAGTAGATTGAAATCTAAATTGAATAACGTTGTGTTTTTTTCTCACTATTGTGTCAATTCAGTCATTGGACTGTGGCGATTTACTGCCGAGTACCGCTACACATGGTCGTATGGATTGAAACTCTCAGCGAAGTGAAAGGAAACTCATAATCTTCATAATATAGTCATTTTTATTATTATCAATAAACAATTGGGAATGAACTCACAGCATACGATTATGTGTCTATTTTATCATCTGCTTTTCATACAAAAAATATTTCAGGAATTTACTTTTTGAAACGTTGGGACCTGTTTCATTATGTCATAACAATGAGTAAGTATTGACATTGATATTAATCTTTATACCTGGGGCTTTTAATTCTTAGGTAATAAGTTTTTACTTATATTGGTACATTTCTATTTTTTGCTTTTCTGGTATTTTGGCGTGGCTCGCCACATATGGTGAATAATTTCATTTTATGTTGTGGTCAATACTATACATAGTGTTCTATAAAGTCATGAGTTATTTTTTTAAATGAACAGTCAGCTGTGCTGCTAGGGAATTTGTTCCGCCAATTTTTTAGCCTACTTTGAATAAACGACTTTTGATTTTAATTATAAAATAGTGAATTTTACTTTGGAGAAAACATTTAAAAATGCTCTATTTAAATAATTAAAAATTAATTTGAAAATGACACCAATGTGTCCACACCACCACCATCTTATTTATAATAATGTTATGTATAAACTTTAGAAACCAGTGATCATTTTTTATCGCTAGAGTTCTTGCATTTTAAAACGCATCGACGTTATTTTCAATTTATATTAAGAGGGATTCTAGTACAGAGGAATTTGGGAAATAGGTATTTGAAGAAACTATTGCTGTCGCGCTGCTTCCAACCTCTCCCGCTAAAGTGCAAAAAGGACAGTTACAGCTCCGGCTGCTTTTACCTACAAAAAAGTTGACCAAAAGACGTTTCGTATTCCGCTGTTTTCTTTTCCAAAACACAACAGATCTCAATTATTTTTTTATTTATATCAAAATTTCTAAACTTTTCTAAAGTTATATGTACTTTCTAAGTATATCTTGGACACCAATGACTGAAGGTGAAGGAAAAGGCAACCTGGACTTTAAGTCTGAAATCGCCAACCCGCATTGAGCAAGCGTGGTGATTACGCTCCATCCTTCTCTGCATAAGAGGAGACCTGTGCCCAGCAGTGGGACTATAAAAAGGTTGATGATGATGATGATATCAAAATTTAGAGGAAAAGTATGTCTATGCTTCTATTATTTTCTTTTTTGTCAAAAACTTATCACGTCTATAGTCATCTGATTCATTGTCCAATACCATTGTCTAATAGTCATCTGAGAATCACGGGAAAAATGGGATATTTTTAGCGATTTTGAAGTATCGTATTTCTTTTATTAATTAAGTTTCCGAAAAATTAAATGATAGGGGCACGAATAACCACCGTGTAAATTTGTAGAAAAAAATGTTTGCTCTAAAAGCATTATCCACGAAAAAAACAGCAGAATACGTTTGTATAGAGAAAGCACCACTAGAGTTCCCTCTTAAGCGACACCAAATCCCAAGAAACACCTCACAAAAGCTTTTACAGCTCTTCGCAGCTGGCTTCTGTATCCTATTTAATTACGTTTCTCTACATAACATAATTTGAAAGCTACAATCCCTGTGGCCAATACTAATCTTGGATTAGGAGCCTTTGAGAAACTTCCAGCTATTTACAAAATAAATTATACAACCAAGCTAGAGAAAGAGGTCACGCGATTACAGTTCTCGAGCTAACTTCCAGCTTAGTCGCAGTCTAAGCTGCAAACTAAAATATTAATATGTTAACCCACCATCTTGTTCAGCAACATGCTTGCCGAACAGAGTGGTAATATTTCACGTGGTAGTTGAGATTCCCAGAGCATTGTTAGAAGTACAATGTTGGTTTCTTGTGCAATATTGCTGAATTCGCAACGATTACGAAACATTCAAGCAGACACGTCCGTCTCAGTATGTTTGTAGTGATGCATTGTCATATGCCGTGGAATTCGTAAACGGCTCATACGGCACATAATGACTGTTCTTTTGAAAGAGTTTCTAGTGAAAGAATGTGATCATTTGAATGTAACTGCGTCGAGTGTATTCTGTTTTTTTCGGCTGAGATAACAGTCACTTTTAAAAATGAGTCACTTAAATATGATGATCATTGCGAATGCAACTGTCTTACCAACTTGATTAAGAGCAAGCCCATGGAACCAGTGAAAAAATAACGAGAGATAAATAGGTCATAGGTTCGACCCCAAACGGCTTTACTTTGGGCAAATTATTTCATCAACACAAAATTTGCACAAAATGGCGAAGATACACACCGTAAGGAAACCAGCATGTCTTAGAACCAAAAATTCCAAGTCATGTGACATCTACCTACCCACACTAGGTCCAAATGGATTACTGCCTCTCTCCTTCTCACAAACGAGGCACTGATTGGAAATAGTGGCACCGATTGCTTGTTCACATACTAAACGCTCAATCCTTCTCTGTATGAGAGGAGACCAGTGTCCAGTAGTGGGACGATAAAAAAAAAGTTGTTGATGATGATACTAAACTAAATTTAAGTATACTATGTAAATAGTACACTGTAGACTACATTATTTCTCTCTTCTTCCTCTTCGTATTCCCCTACATTATTTCTCTCTTCTTCCTCTTATAATTCCTTCCAATGGTTGTCTGTAAAAGATCGCTCTTAGCGATAAGACCGCTCATTTCACCCTTTGTAAAATCTTTCTTTATATTTATGTTCTGTAATCTATATGGTGTACATAATAAAGAGTATTCTATTCTATTCTATTCTAAGCTCAGTGCATCTTTTTCTTTTTATTTCAATAAGAAAAGGACAAAAGATAAATATTAGTTTAGTCCTATCAAATTAAGATACTTCATATTCAGTTTAGACTTGATTAAAAACATGGCTACTAAAAATACGTCAATTTACATCAGGCGGTGACTAATTTGATAACTAAACTAATATGTCGGTCTCCGTGGCGCAGCGGTCAACCCGCCTGCCTGCGACGTGGAGGCCCCGGGTTCGATCCCCGGCCAGGTCATGATGGGAAACGATCTTTTCCTAATTGTCCTGGGTCTTGGATGTTTATCTATATATGTATCTGTTATAAAATATAGTATCGTTGAGTTAGTATCCCATAACACAAGTCTCGAACTTACTTTGGGGCTAACTCAATCTGTGTGATTTGTCTGTATATATTTATTATTTATTTATTTATCTTCTAGATAGGTACTGTATAACATGTTGATGTTGATGCAATCTAATACACGTGTTGGCATCAATTTCAATATTAATCAGGCTATAAATTACCTACTCCGTCCCTTGAATTAAGCTTAGGCTAAGACAATTATATAGAGCAAATAATCCCTGTTTACTTATCAGCAGTAAGCAAACTACTAAATTGACTAGACCAGTGAAATGTGTCGGAAGCGTTTCTCCAAGACGAAGAAAACTTAGGTTCTGAGAGTGGGAAATAAGCTGTGAATCCAACCAATGCTAGGGTCTCTTCATGGTAAGATTTTTACGGAATCGATCTGATGAGCTTGTTATTGGATTTTTTCATCTGGAATTTATGTGTCATCCATTTTTTTGACTACATATTCATCTTTTTTTTATTATTTATTTATTCGTCATTATCGGTTAAGTTCAAATGAGCTGGTCCATTTTACATGGGACATGGGCTAACTGGGTAAAATGTGGGCTTAGGTACTTACACCTTTGTCTAACGCTTCGGTAAAACAATGTTAGTTAGCAAACCAATCAATACTAGAAGAAGATCTACCAGGCTTTGGTACATCGGTGTTCCAAATTACATTAGTATGCGAGGGACGGAGTAATGGACATCGATGTCCCAATATTTCTAGTGATACGCGGCGCATACAAAGCCCTGTGTACCCTGGCCTTAGGTACTTGTCTAACGTAATTGACTCACACATGCATATGTATACGTATGTGCTAATCTTGCTTTAAGTAATCTCCACTTTCTAATAATAAACCTGAAAAGTCTGTTTGTTTTCTTATTTGATTGTTTAAACACGCTACATACGGAATACAGGAGAAAATAACACCATTAGGTAGACGAAAGGCGAATTTAATAACACCTGGCTACTTTTTCCGAAATCAAATCTTAAATTTGTCATAATTTAGATATACAATGACCTCGTTTCCTTTCGGGGACTAATTTAAAGTTCACGGAAATTTTTCGCTTCTATTTCATTAAAAAAAGGACAGAACGTAAAATATTAGTTTAGTCAATATGGCCAGAGATAGCACAAAAAAAGGAGGTTGGGAGGCCTTTGCCCAGCAGTAGGACACCATTTAGCTACAATAAAAAAAATGCACTGAACTTAATGCAAACCTTGTATTTGTTACTTAATAAAGAATACAACGGTTTCGTTTATTTATATAGAAATTTAATTGATCTAGTTCTTTGAAAGTTAAAGTTGTATGGTTATGTTATAAAAGATAAGTGATAATATTTATTAAAACGGAATTAATGTCCTTCTCTTGTCCTTGTGTAGAGACTTAATTATTTGAACAAAACTGGAATATCCATAAACTAGTTTGTCAAATTCAAATTAGGTAACGTTAAAGTAGGTAAGCTTTTGTGATTGGTTTGCGCAAATAATATCCATTAAAATAACAATAGAGGGGTCTAAGTCTGTCAACGAAGATACGGCAGTCCTAATAGGTATATTTGCGTAATAAAATACGTGTATATTTTTTTACGTAATAAAATAGGCGAAATGCTGAAAGAATCGACCGTAACTTCGGCAGAAACTACGGATTACGAGCCTGGTAGTAGTAGAATCAATTCTACATATCTACAGACGACAGCAGGTACAGTGACCTGGAACTGTTATATATTCCCAATCAATCTTGCGCCTTAGTCCTATAGCGATAAAGTTGAAAATGTAAGTAATAAATACCTTTTACAGATTGTAGTAGCTTGATGTGCTGTCGTCTGTACAATTAATTACCTAACTACTTGGAAGATGAGACTTTAAAATGGTTAATAAACCTCATATTTGCAATGGAATATGCCTTCTATTCTTCCAATGCCAACAACAGGTTTTTCAAAGCGTTTACTTCAATCTGTTGCCGTACAGTGTTATTGTGATGTTCCATCATTCTCTACAGGTAAGACGAACACTAACAGCAGATTCACTTATCGCATTGATCTGACTTTTAGAACTGTAATTAAGTCTAGGTATGGCACAACTTATACATACCTTAAGTAGGACTTGTAATTGCCTTACCACTTTTGACAAAAAATATCGATAAATTGAAACTTCATTTTGGTTGATGCTAATTGTCCATAGACAAATACACTGGTGAAAAGAACCCATCGACATTTATTCTAATGGACATGTCTTAAAGATGAGAATTGTTGAACTCCGAAGGAAAGAGAAGAAATGAAGTTTCGTCTATCTTTATTTCTCTCAAATCATCTATCATCTATGAGGAAACAGATAATGCTAGACCGAAAGCAAAGGCCATCTCTCTCACTCTTTTCAAACCAAAAAATTGCTGCAGATTATACGCGTACGGCATATCCATTAGTATACCTATGTCTATGAAAGAACCTACCATATGACGCTGGCAGAATAAGTAGTAGACATCGGCTCAGTTGACGAAGGATAAAAAAAAATCGCCGCAAAACTTCTTTCCATGGATTCAGTACATGATTCTGAACCTTGCATTACATTTTTTTTTTTTTTTTTTTGTCAATAAGTAAAGAAAAAATATTGTTGCTCAATATATTTTTACCGCATAGGTAACAATTCTTTTTGCGGGTAATTTGTACGGATAATTTGTACTGGAGTCTACAAGTGACTTTCAAGCTTAAGCCATCAAAGCAAGTATGCTGTCTATACCTACTATATTTTCTACCTCCTATTTCAATACCTATCTGAAGTCTGAAACATAAAGGGACTGACGTCTTTAAGCAGACTAAACAAATACAATCGATTTATAAATCCTCAAGGATCTGAATGTAAACATGTCAGAATAACAAAAAGGTCATGTTGTCTGTCAGGGCAGAGCATGTAGAGTAAGTACCTAGTGTCATAATAAGTATTGATTGAGATGAATTTATTATGTCTGGTACAGTTACATTTTGACAGCAGTGACAACTTGATGATCACATACCAACTCTTTCACATTTTGATTGGTGTTGAATTTGAAATTATAATTATGTCGGTACTATATACAACGTGTAACAAAAAGGGTATATACATACCAAGGGCATGGCATCTTTAGATGATATCAAACGATATCGGAAGGGTTTCAACTCAAAATAAAATACTCAAAAAATTGGTACCAAATTTTCGGTTTCGTGTTTTTCTTAAAATAAAATCATAACAAACGTGGCAGCACACTACATACGTTAATAACTACTCGTTACCCGTCACGTTACTTGCCAAAATCCGATAAATGTCTTCAATATCTCTATGCGACTAGTATGATAGTAGCTTATCACAGGCGGTGTTTTTCCTCATAACTTCCTAACATAAAGAGATAGGATTAAAAAACCCTTCCAATATCGTTTGATATCATGTAAAGATGCCATGTCTTTGTTATATATACCCTTTATGTTACACGTTGTATATACTAGATATCAAGGGACTTATTTATAAATGTTGCTTAAAATTGAGTAATGATTACCGAATTCTCAACCATACACTTTAAACGTGGAACAAAGAGGTAAATTGTACTAATATCTGTAAATGCAAAGAAAAATAGGTAACATACAAGGGCAAAGTATCAAAAACGGAAGTGACCATGAAAAGGGAAAATAAATGCTTTAAAAAATTAAAGCAAAATTGTGGTTCTCTCGACTGTGTAACCGACTCCTTAGAACAGTTTGGGGACGTAGCCAACATGCAATCTATTGTCTCGCAATCAAGTCACAATAAAATCAATGACGTTCGCGGAGAATTCGCCATCAATTCAGTCAAACTGTCTAAACATTCAGACTAACAATCGACAAATTGTTTTAACGCAGCATTCTTGTTATTTACAATACACTCGTTCTTCTCACGACGCCTATTACCCATTACTTACCAGTAACATACCTGAGAGGCTGGTATATATCTGGCAACATTATTTTCTGATTCACAAAAGTACCAATTCATTCAATTGCTAATGCATGCAACAACTTACGAATTCAAACTAATTTATTATAATGTGTCTGCATGCCTACATCAGGTAGAAGATATTGGAGCAAAGTTTAACTATTCTAGAAAACGTATTTTCAACCAAATATTTACATAATTTTTGAAGCGTTATTCCTCTCTGCGATCTACTAGCTATGCTCTTTTTGCAATGTAGACTACGAAAATAGGCACTAACGGTGTGCATTGCAAAGTATGGCTAGTCCAACGTACGTGTAATTACCTTTCAACTGAAAAGAAACGTTAATGCTTTAAAATTGTGAACACCGAGCAAGTTAGTGTTAAGACCACAAACAAAGGCTATACAGAGTATTGCAAAGTGCACCATCGGCTTTATGAACACAACCGAAGTCCGCAAAAACACCGCTTGTAATGAATTTCTCATTTGAGTAGGTGCCGGTTGGCCTGCTCACTGGGCATACCTCCCATGTTAACCAGCATAGGGTTGAGTGTCAAACGTCCTAATTGCATTTCATACTCGAATAAATCCTTTGTTCAGTTGCTGATGCACTTACCTGAAACAAAAAAGAAAATGGTTAGTCCGCAGTTGAGAAGAAAGGAAATAAATAAACGTTTACGATCAGGAAACTGTTGGAGATCATTTAGGAATGTCTCGGTACATTTATTACTATTTTAGGCTTAGATTTTTAAATTTGTTACTGAATATTTAAGAGATTGGCAATACTAGTCAACTACTACAATCGAATTGTATTTTTCGCCTTTACACATAAATGGAGGTCGGTCCCTTCTAACACTTTTGCCGATGTATTTTATGTAACAAACGCTGTAATCCCACGAAGGGGTAACCCTACACCCCAGCAGGGACAAAAGCGAATTTCACTCGTAACTCTATGTCTGAATCCGAACGTATTTACCCATACCACGTACTTCAACCGGGAATGAATCTGAAATGAGGCAAATAAGCAATTATGCGCTCATATTCAGGTTCGATTACGCGATGTGGGAAATTTTAGATGCACCGCTGGACACATGAGATCGCAGGCCACGTACTTCTGAATGACAGTACTGTTCGCGGACACCGATTTAATTAATGATTCTGGAATTTCAGTAAATGGAGCGCCGCTGGGTTAATTCATATCACAATTATATGCACGCTTTAAAGGCTGACTGTTTTTTACCCGACGAGAAAATTCATCAAGACGTTTTAGAATCAAGTATTAATGAATTCATGGTAAAAGTTTGGACGTCGAATTCATGTACATCATGGAATATATTATGACAGGGTTCCATGTTTGAAAAGGAAGCGTTGAATCGAACTCCCACGTTTCACAAAATTTCGAGACGTATCATAAGCCAGCACTCAAGGAGCTTGCGGACCGTTTTGTGCAATGTCTGTCGTCTGAATGTCTGCGCGTTTTCCACCCACCCCACTTCCCTCCGGTCAGCACGGATAAACTTCTGCTATACAGCTTACCATTTCTATTTGGAGCGTGTAGTCCGTAAGGCGCCTGCAATTTTATCAACAACATACATGAGGGGTCGCATTTACATAATAAGCCTCCGCCCGCATACGTAACATGTTCAATGTATTCAGATTTTCGTTATTATTTTACCTCATTCAATCCGCTCGCAAATTATGTGGAGAGAGTTGAATCAAACACATTGATAACAAAGAGGTGAATTTAATATTCATTGCTGCGTTTGCGGGATAACTGATATAAAAGATAATCTTGTTTGTACGATTTAGTTGCACGGATGTGACGTCACGATATGACATTAAATAATAACCGCAGCACTAATTGGGACTCTCGTTAGTGAATAAAACGCCATTTTGAGAGCGATAACATGGCAAAATCCTCATTTCATCGTACTCTATAAATAACGGTTTACAATTTCTGTACAAAATATAGGTAGCACCTTTCACCCACACAATCCTGTTAATAGAATATCGATTTTACAGACAAAATAATATAATATACATCCACGAATTCATTTGCTAATGGAAAAAGCGTATTCAAAACTGAGTCTTCTCAAATAACCCACCCAGTCATGTTTGTTTCAACATTAATTACCTACACAATGGAATACAAATAAAACCTACGTATCTATCCAAACCCACTTACGGTATCTAGTTATTTGTATAATATCATTGTATTTTCAGACTGGTGATTTGCTACTGAAAAATCCGTCATTACATTATCGACTTTCCATCTTATCACTGGATATCATGAACACGATGTAGTTTTTCAAATAAACTCACTAGAAATGTCCAAATCGTTACAAGGAATTAGGTGCTTGCATCTCCGTCCAGTAATTTACCCGATAAAGGTTCTGATGAGAACATAAAATAAAACCAAATGGTCAGTTCGCAGTCAACGACACAACGTTGGTACGGCGCCAACTGTCTCGCGATGTCGCGTAATATCCTACCGACGACCATCGTTAATCGAACTATCTACCAATTTATAATTACGCTTCAGTTAACAATTGATATTTGCCAGTCAAAAAAAAAAAAGACTCAACAGTTTGACATTTCAAAGCTCCAAAAATATTACTCTTAGATCTTCTTATAAAACAGAGCCCAATGTATATGAAAAACAAACATTTCGCGTTATTTATGTTATGTTTTCCGTACTGTTCGTACCAATCAATTTAACAGTAGCATCTTACTTTGATGTTCAAAATATTTTAGTTTCCTAAAAAAAATTGAGGAAGCTATATTTTCCAGATATCTTTCAGAAAATATCTATTGCAAAGTCTCGCTTCGGCGCAATCAGCCATCATTGACATCATAAATTATTTACTTCAACCCTATTCAATAGGCAACTCCATCGCTATCTAAAATACACAAATGGAAAACTTAAGCAACATTATTGTAGGTCAAACGTAGCATGAACTCATCGTAGTAACTCGATTACATCCCAATAATGACTCAAGTAGACCTCACCCGCAATATAAGGCTACAAACGCACTGACAGACGCGCGGTGCGAATGTTAATGTAACTGCGTCCGCACTTCGTACTCCCTCGTCGCGTCGCCATAAATCATAGTACCTTTTGTGGCTTGTGCCCTGTCCACACATGACTACCGAATTGAACGAAACACCTTCAGTGTCTCCAAACTCAGTTAATCCGAAACGGAAACATGACATTATTAAATGCATTGTTTATATAAGAATTCTGAATTTTTTGCACCGTATCGCCCCCTTTTTTATAGAAATTGATTTATCTAACTCTTACTGCATTTTGACAAAAATTAGGTTCTACCCGTGAGCTCACCGCGTAAAATTTCTTGCAATGCAACGCCTGCCCGCACTATTACTTCGCTCTCGTTTAGCGTTCTTTCTGACTTCTTTTTTTCTTATGCGGCCTTTGAGGATCCTACCTTATAGCATTCCCCAAGAATTAAAAACTAAAGTCCGATTGATAGCTTCAGAGATTATCCCCTACAAACAAACTTAGAAACAAATGTTACCTCTTTACAAGCTTAGTGCATTGTATCTATTTGCAAGAATTAATGACTTTTTCGCAGATATTATGTCAAAACCTGATTTATGATCTGTTACGGTTTTTTTTAAATAAATATTTTAATTAAAACAATCATTCATCATGACAGTCGTATTAAAATTGAATATTTTTCTCTGAAAATTGTTTCTCCCGTTTACTTAATTTCGGCGTGCATGAAAATGCGATTTCCTCAAATTGATTCGGGATAACTTTTTGAAGACGTGCAAGGAATAAAACAATTTCCTTGTGGAGATTACAGCGAAGAATAATGTTTGCTTTGCACTTTCAGAAAGGATATTAGGAGATTTTTTTTCATTTTCTAATGAAAATTGTAGGGTTGGCAGCAAATCAAAATATCTGAGGGGCCGGTAGAATTTATGGAGCCTTATCTGAACATGCATATTTTTTAAAAAATTTATAACTCAAGAAATATAAATAAATAAATATATATATACAGACAAATCACACAGATTGAGCTAGCCCCAAAGTAAGTTCGAGACTTGTGTTATGGGATACTAACTCAACGATACTATATTTTATAATAGATACATATATAGATAAACATCCAAGACCCAGGACAATTAGGAAAAGATCGTTTCCCATCATGACCTGGCCGGGGATCGAACCCGGGGCCTCCACGTCGCAGGCAGGCGTGTTGACCGCTGCGCCACGGAGACCGACAAATATGTTCTATTGTATAAAAGAGCAGCAGCATAACTATAGTCATTTTCATAACTGAAAACTCTGAAAATATTACAAGCCCTTTATTTTTATCGACTACAAAAAAGGAGAAAAAATAGAAAAAAAATAAAAAATGGAAATATTTTTATTGGCACAAAAAATAGAACTAAAATCATACCTAGAACACCTAAATAAAAGTTATTTTTACGTAGTAGTGTTTTTTTTTTTTTTGTTGGTGGTCAATTGCTTTTTCAGTTTTTTTTTTTTCGTATTTGGCGACTGAGCCGGTTTCGACTATTCTGCCAGTGTCACTTGGTGTTTTTCAATTATATTTCGTGACAGTCATCCTCGCACACGATGCGCATAGTGTCAACCTTACCATACATAAATATTGCTCAACACACATACTACCAAGTGTTACAACGCTGTTACTTCCCTAGCACTTAGATAACCGACTATACTACAGGAACACCGTTCGGTAAGCTATACTATAAGTACACCTGTTGGTACAGGTAGACTGTACGTGACGTTCTCGCTATGCAGAGGATTCCATGTGCCCCTTCGCGCCTTTGGTATAGATTAGAATGATTAATTCTTTAAGTATAGACGATTCATGATGCCATCCGTGCCAATTGGATTCGGATTAATTTCTTTATTATTTGACGGGGTTGAAAAAAATGTGTGTTAAATCTATGGTTCTGAGAGTGTTGTATTTTTATTTTACAACTAGCTTTCCGACTGCGGCTTCGCCCGCGTGGAGTTCGGTTATATCGCCTCTTTTAGATTTCTCTCGGAAATGTCAATTTTTTCGGGGATAAAGGGTAGCCTATGTCCTTTCTCAGGGTCTAAAGATTGTCTGTGCCAAATTTCATCGAAATCTGTAACAGACACACAGACAGAGTTACTTTCGCATTTATAATATTAGTATGGATAATATGAAAGACTAGTTAGCTTCCGCGACACGCACCCTAATGGTGTAACACACTAGGTATTACTATCAGTTGGAATCATTACGAAGCATATTGATAGTCCATTGCTGGATATGTTCGAAAAAGTGTCTGCTCACTGTCTACCCGACAATGTAAATAACGCAATGAATGTTGTTGAACTGTCAAAATGAAACCCATTGTAATTGATAATGTGTTACTTAATTACCCTACTGGTTAGTAGTTTAGGATGAAAAGTAGTTTATATCGTTCTCCGGGTCACGGTTTATCCTTATGCCAAAATTTTATCCAAACCCGTTCAGCGGTAGCCGTAACAAACAAACATGTAAGATATAATATTCTGTTTACAATATTACATTATTTTAATTAACATCTTATTTAATTGGTGGAACATATTGAAAAATAATAAGGTAGCAAATTATATTTGTTTTATCGCAATATTTATACCGAAAGTTGTTTTCAATTCCACTGTTTACATAAGACCGCATACTTTTAATTCAATATTTTTTTCATACAATTAATTCATAAAGTTAATATTATGTGTAAATAGTTTATATCGACAGCCTCCGTGGCGTAGCGGTAGCGGACGCGGCCGCTGCGCAAGGTGGCGCGGGTTCGATCCCCGCACAGTGCAAGTATTTGTATGCATGAATATGAATATTTGTACTGGTCTGGTCGTGCCTCGGAAAGCACGTTAAGCCGTAGGTCCCGGTTGCCATACGAACATCTAGTGGCAGTCGTTACGGGTTGTTCGAGCCCTCAAAAGTCCTACAATTTGTCTAACTGCAATGCTTCGATGTCGCCTTCAGGTTGTGGAGGAAAATGTCGAAGTTTAGCCATATCAGCAGCTGGATAGTAAAGCGGACCCCAGACTCCAAAGCTGAAAAGGCTTCGGATGCGACTGGGATTAACACTGGGATGATGATGATGACATAAGACCACATACTCGAATTATTTTCCAAGTCAATATCGATATTGTTTTATTTACCTACGCGGAAATATTTCAAGAGTCGCCAGCATGATGCAACCAACATTTGTACTAAAAGTGTCCACATAAACATATTTCCTGGTGGCTCCAAAAATATGTTGAAGTGCATTTTTGTTTGCAAGCGTTTACAATAAGGTATTTGACTAAAAAAAAAATAATTAGTCCGTCAGTCGTATTTCCAATATATTTATTGGAAACTAGCTTTCGCCCGCGGCTCCGCCCGCGTGGACTAATATTTTTCGTATCCCACGGGAACTGCATATTTTTCCGGGATAAAAAGTAGCCTATGTGTTATTCCAGACTATTATCTACCCCTGTGCCAAATTTCAACCAAATTCATTCAGTAGTTTTTACGTGAAAGAGTAACAAACATCCATACATCCATACTTACAAACTTTCGCCTTTATAATATTAGTAGGATATGACTAACGAAAAAGATAAAAAAAACTAAAACTACAACTGACTAAAAGAAAAAATGAAGACGACACAGCGCGTTGAAAACTCGTGTGACGTCACTGCACGTTACACTTTTTAGCGTCCAGTGACGTCACCAGCCACCACTCCTGATCTTTGATGCCTTTTATATTTGTCAATTTTTATTAATTTGATAAAACAAAATATACGTATGCAATATTTTTCTACAATCTGAATGACGACTAAAGAGGCTTCCGTCGACTGGGACCGCAATTAACTCGGACCGCGGTCCTAGTCGCCGGATTCATAAAAATTAAATAATTTTCTTCCGGCGACTGGGACCACTCATAAATGATAACTGAAATCAAATAATGTACAGTCAAACGACAAAGTAATAATTGAGTAAAAATCTTTTTTTAACCGACTCCAAAAAAAGGAGGAGGTTCTCAATTCTTCGTAATCTTTTTTTTTTACATATGTTCACCGATCACTCTAAGACCGATGTGCAGAATTCTCTTTTTTTTCGAAAGTGTATACTTTCCAGGTGGTCCCATAGTCACCAGGTCAGGATCTGATCATGAAAGACCAGGGAAATCAAAGGGAGCTTTCAAAAATCGCAGAGGCGACTAGTACATTCTGTACCATTGATTATGAAATTAAAGGATTTAAGTTATTTGTATGAAAGATTACGCGGTAATAAGCGGTTTACGATTTACGTGGTATTAAAAAAGACATACTTACTAGATCTCTTTCAAAACAATTTTCGTTGGTAGTTTTTATAGTAATGTACATCATATGCTTTTTTAGATTTTTCCTTTTTTTATTTTAAAAGTTAGAGGGGGGGGGACCAACATTTTTCCACTTTGGAAGCGTCTGCCACGCAAACTTTTTTTTTGGTTTAGAAAAAAAATATTTTAAAGTCGATATCATTTTTGAAGACCTATCCATAGATACTCCACACGTACCTTTAACGAAAAAAAAAATTTGAGTTTCAGTTCTAAGTATGGGGACCCTCAATATTTACTATTATTTTTGCATCAAAATCTTAATGCGGTTCACAGAATAGATCTACCTACTAAGTTTCAACAGTACCTATAGCTCTTATAGTTTCGGAAAAAATGGCTGTGACATACGGACGGACAGACGGACAGACAGACACGACGAATCTATAAGGGTTCCGTTTTTTGCCATTTGACTACAGAACCCTAAAAATGGCCGTTATGGCTTCACACAAAATCAGTATTAACTGTGTTAAAATTTATAAATAATGTTATTATTTTATAACATCCTTCTTTTTTTTTTCTAAAGTGTCCGGTCAAATATAGCCCTAAAGCAATAGTATTTGTCGATACTCGATACGAACTACGTAAATATTTTGTATGAATAATTTTACGAGTTAGAAAGAAATAGTAATATACTATCATACAATGCTATTGCCTATGTGTGTGTTTACCTGCATGTGTGAATTATATAAAAACGGGCTAGATCAATTTATAAGCGCATAGGATAAAATCATGAACATCATCTAGAACGAGTCAATGATATTCATATTCATATCAATAATTTAGATGTTTATTCGTTTGACTGTACCGATTTCGGCTTGTATAGTACACTTTTTTTAAGTTACCTATGAGTGGTCCCAGTCGCCGGAAGAAATTTATTTAATTTTTATGAATCCGGCGACTGGGACCGCGGTCCGAGTTAATTGCGGTCCCAGTCGACGGAAGCCTCCGACTAAATAGAAACATTTTTTTACCCAGAAAACATCCCTATTCAGTACAAACTCACCCTAAAAACTGAATGCTCTAGTTTTAAAATATTTGCAATGTTTCGTCTGCGATGTATAGGTAGTTACGAGTTATGTAGTAAATTGTAATCTAAACAACAATAAACAAAGACAGTGCTGACCTCATTCCGATCATCGCGAGTTGATCGAATCTGACGCATCGTGCATTTTAATTATTGTTGCGCTTGGTTGTGTCAATTATATTAACACTGGAGCTGCTAAAGGCGCGTTTACATTGGCTACTAGACCATGGACGATTTATTAAACTTTTACGTCAGTGAACTCTTATCATTACACTGCTGCACACATGTAGGTCTCTCAATGACAGCAAAGGTGGATCGTTTAAACGAACTACGCGCTAAGTATGGATTGTGATCCTGCTGGTGCATTTACTTATTTTTGTTGACTGTCATGTTTCCAAACCTATTTATGTATTTACTATGTGTTGTCCGAGACTACGTCCGCGTGTTGATATAAAATAAGCGCCTGTTAAAATAATGGGCACGATATGTACGTCCGCATTTGCCCCCGTTTTCGCAACATTATTTGTTACTGCTCTGCTCCTATTGGTCATCGCGGGATGTTATATAGCCTATGTCCTTTCTCAGGCTCTAGGCTATCTGTGTACCAAATTTCATTACAATCGGTTCAGTAGTTTTGGCGTGAAAACCGGACAGACAGACAGACACAGATATTTTCGCATTTATAATAATAATAAGTATGGATATAGCAACTAGCCATGCCCGTGCTTTTACCCGTATAAGTTTCGTTCTAATGGAAATATACGGATAAAAAGTATCCTTTTTCACACAGATGGGTGCCAAATTTCATCCATACCCGTTCAGCAGTTTTTTGTGTGAAAGAATAACTAACTTCTTCTTCTTAACTAATTTCTATACAAATTTTCACATTTATAATACTAGTTGCGCCCAGCGGTTTCACCCACGTAATTTTCGATCTCGTGGGAATGTCCTATGTGTTATTCATGGTTATACTACTACTATAACTACTAGCGGCCGCCAGCGACTTCGTTCGCGTGGAGTTAGTTATGCTCCGTTCCTATTGGTCGCAGCGTGATTTTATATAGCCTAAAGCCTTCCTGAATTAATGGGCTATCCAAGGCAAAAATATTTTTTTCAAATCGGACCAGTAGTTCTCGAGATTAGCGCGTTCAAACAAACAAACTCTTCAGCTTTATATATTAGTATAGATTTGTGTACTACATTTCAATTAAATCTTTTTAATTGCTTTTGCATCAAAACGTCGGCAAAGCGAGGGCAGCTAAAACTGGAAATGTAACCTAACTTAGACTTCCTATCTTGATGTCGTCGTGTGTACGAGCCGATGTAAACCCGCCCGTATCATTGCTATTCATCAAGAATTAATTGAATATACTCTTGCGTGGTTAATAGACGACGTAATAAATTTGTTGTAATAAGTATCGATATGCATACTGATAGGAGAATGTACCTATTACAATCGACTGCCCCGCAATGAATCCATACTATACTAATATTATACATGCGAAAATATCTCTGTCTGTCGGTCTGTTTGGCTTTCCCCTCAAAATTACTGAACCGATTGTAATGAAATCTGGTACACAGTCTAGAGCCTGAGAAAGGACATAGGCTATATAACATCCCGCTAAGACCAATAGGAGCAGAGCAGTAATAATTTTTTTTGCGAAAACGGGAGCAAACGCGGACGTACATATTGCTCCCATTATTTTAATAGGCGCTTATTTTATATCAACTGAGCTCTTTCTGAAGGCCACGGGCAACAGCTAGTAGTTGTATAATTCGCAAAGACAATAGATATCAATCTGCCTAGCCATTTGTTGAAATCAACTTCCAGTCTCAACCTATGGGGGCATTTGCGTCATACGCAATCATTAGCAAAGGCTTTTATTTCCACAGTTCTCTATCTTTGTGTTATTTACTTTGTTGATTTTTTCAACATATAAAGCAATGGATTGGCAATATCCAAGTTCAGTGCGTCTTTTTCTTTCTTATTTATTAAGAATAGGATAGAAGATAACAAATTCGTTTAGTCCTGTCAAATTAAGATATTCCATTGACAGTTTAGATGTGAAATGCTGGCTTGACGTTGTAAGAGATGACATGCGTGCCAACAATCTCTTACCAGAGGATGCTAAAGATCGCGCAAAATGGAGGAGAATGAGCAGGAAAGCGGACTCCGGGCTCCAACGCGAAAGCCGCGGATGCAACCGGGATAAACGCTGAATGATGATGAGTCTAGATGTAATTAAAAACATGGTGACCAAAATACATCAATTTACGTCAGGCTAAGTTCATTCAAATTGAAGTTAATAGCGTGTTACGCATTTAGGGTTTTGATGCAGCTCACAATCAGCCTAAAATGTTCCCATTGTTGGGGCATAGGCGTCCTCTCGGTGAGGGGATAGATGTCACATGTCTTAGAAGTTTTTTGGGTCTAGGACATGCCGGAAACCGGCATGTCCTAGATGGCTGTTCCTTCACCGTTTCTGGTGGTAGAAGTTATATTAAAATTTTGGTTGTTGTTTTGTTAATGTATTATTATTGGACATTCATTAATATTATTTTTATTTCTTGTTATTGGACTTTAATTAGTATTACAATTCATTCTATAATAGTGGTGTAGTTTCTCTCATTATAGTAGGTACTAGCTTTCCGCCCGCGGCTTCGCCCGCGTGGAGTTCGGTTATATCGCGCTTTTTAGATTTCCCCCGGGAATATCAAGTTTTTCCGGGATAAAAGGTAGCCTATGTCATAGCCCTTTCTCAGGGTCTAAAGATTGTCTGTGCCAAATTTCATCAAAATCGGTTGAGAGGTTTAAGCGGGAAAGCGTAACAAACAGACAGACAGACAGACGGACAGACAGACAGAGTTACTTTCGCATTTATAATATTAGTATGGATTGTAAAATTTGTTACTTTTAGTATTATATACCTATGCTATTAACAATTTTTAAGATAAATTAATTTACACAAAAAACATTTAGTTTGAATTTATTTAAAACTTTTTTATTTCTAAACATTCAGAAACAAAATGTGTTGTTTTTTAATAAATTAAATTAAATGACTAACCGTAATACTATATGATATATCATGGTAAGAGATGTTGTCGTTTTTGGACTTCTAACTACCCGCAATGGCCTATCAAAGATCTACGAAAGACAGCCGAGCACAACGGTCTAACGTACTTTCCAAAACACATAAGAATCTTGATAGGCAATAAAACATGGTCACACATCCACGAGCTAACCATGGTAAACAACCTGGAAGTAAGTACAGGAATAATATTGACGGAATCAACCATTGCTAACCTAATGGCAGACAAACGCTCCAGGCCGTATCTGGAGCGGTTTTGCCTCCAAGTAGCCAAAATTGCCATAGAGAGGAATAGGACAAGAGGCAGTACATTGTATATATACAGTGGTATAAGTAATAATGAAAATGACTAATAATGTAACTAGATTACGATGACGAATTGTAATGTAAATTAAAGGAAAGAAAAGATGACAAAATATATATACATATGGAGAAAGAGCAGTCCAAAAATAACAGCCAATGCCGCAAAAGAGCAGAAGCGGAAAAAGCCGAATTGGCAGAAAAACTAACAAAATTAACAAAGATTCTTGCCACGCAAGAAGTGTAGGGACGGCACGCTCTATTATGACGAGTGTCTAAAAAAAACATGGCAACAATAGTTTACCTTTTAAATCGACCCGTGTAGCTGTTATCATTTAGCCACGAAGCTACCACAAATACAATAAGTAGCTGATGCAATTAATCATGAACGACAAGTTATTAACAATTCATTTAGTTATTACAAGTATTATGGGACAATCTATGCGTGTATCGCCGTCATAATGAATGTAGCATTGAATTAAATTTAGTACTGTATTATTTACACTAAACTATTCGTATTGGCACTGTGTGTGAATTCTAGAAGGTATTCGTATCCCACAACTCTTGTATCTTACACAAATTCTAGAACATGTTTAGTGATGGCGGGGTAGTCGTGAGTTCCAACCCAACCCAGGCGCTTTCCTTTGTGTTACATATTTGATCATGACTGTTCTCAAAAGAATAGAAGATAACATCAAGAGGTCTTAGGAACAAAAATTCAAAGATATGTGCATAAATCAAATCGCACTGGACTTGCGCATAGTGAATTGCGGCCCATTACTTCGCACATTGAGGAGGCCTGTGTTCCAGTAGTACGAAACTTAGAGACTCTACATGATTATGCATAAACAACAAGATATTTTTATAACGTTTATTTCTTAAAACTTGCGTTTTGACTGGTTACTGAAGATTCAGTCTGAGCACGGTGCTCCTGTACAGACTATGCCCTATCTGCTCAAGTCGCAAATTTCTGCTCACCTGTAACTTTCACTACCTGAACAACGCTACTGACACCGCAACAACTTTGGCTAACAACTTGGCCTAGAAACAGTTTAAGAAACAGATGTACCCTCGAACCGAAAAAGGAAGACCGATAACCGTATGAATTCATTTTTAAGATTATACGTATCGATAGTTCCTATTATTCTAATCATTTGCGAGAAGCGCTATTCATTTCTCATTTCTCACGTCCTAGTCAAGAGGAAATAGTTGTTAAATACATTCCTTCTGTTCGTATTCCACCACGTGTCGCCCACCTGTATCTTGCGGGAGACGATTAAACGCCGCAAATCGAATAGTGCGTTGGGTTCCACGCCGGTTATTACTGATGCGGGACAATATGCATGACCCAGTGGCGTGGTGGCGTACGATACGTTTAATATTCAAGAGTCGCGCGTCCGCGGCGCACGCCTCGCTGTAATAAAAGCACGCTCCGACGCTTAACGAACCCGACCGATGAGCTCCTTCGTATTTCAAACAAGGCGACTCCGCACGTGACCGCAACCAGCCGAGAACTTAATTTGTGCAGTAACAAGAAGATTGTGAATTATTGGCCGCGTTAATGCTCCCTGTTTGAACACGAACCCCCCCCTGTCGGCGCCGCCGTGATGCCGCTCCTCGTTACAGCAAAACTTACCCCCAAGTTTCCCCGAGACGACCTTATAAATGAACTCCCCTTGATTACCCCAAACTGTACCAACAGATTTAATTTCGTCAGCTAAAATTATTTAAATGATAAGAAAATCTTCAAGGCTAGAAAACTCAGAAACTTCATGTCTGCAGAAAACACATTACGCTAAAACTTTTTAAATGGATGCCTAATTATCTAATAAGATTCTTCTTTCTCTCAAATTATTTTGAGCAAAGAATATCTTCGTTCAAAAATTCACTTTCCATTTTGTCCCCAAAATGGAGGATGAAGTTTGAGGAATTTAAACGTGACCAAAATTCAGAACAATTCCTTTCTATCGGAATGCGCGTAAAAATGTATTTTCAGAGCGGTTGTAATTCAAAAAAAAGAACTATTCTGAAGTACAAGTAAGCACGGAATACTATTAAGTGAAGAGTTAAATATATGCTCCGCCAGCAGTTTCGAACCCAAACTTCCCGGGGTTCAAAGAAAGTTATCAGCAATCGAGGGCCCATTGATTGCGCACAAAGAGCCTTTCGTCTTGCGACATTCGAGTTCGATTTTCCGCTCACAATGCGGGCGTCGATTTTCGTCTTGCATTCTGGATTATACTTCCACGGTCCATTCGGTTTGCGTCCATATTGTTCGACCCTCGCTTGGTAGCTTTGTCGTAACGTTTGTGAGAGCAACAATTGCATACTTTTTTGTATTAGATGACGCATTTATCAGATTTAAGCATAACAATTTCTGTGAAATAATACATTGCTAGGATTCATAAAGCTTTAGGGTGCGTCCATTTTGGCACGCAGCCAAGTTGGTTGCACAATACACGATAAATACCTACTGCTACGACTACTCTTAATTACTTCACTCGCATTAAGTAGCATATAGCTGCTGTAGTGGAGGTCGATATGGCAAGTTTAAAAATAAATACTTCTCTCCACTTTCGACAGCCTCTGTGGCGTAGCGGTAACGAACGCGGCCGTTGCGCAAGGAGGGGCGGGTTCGATCCCCGCACAGTGCAAATATTTGTATGCATGAATATGAATATTTGCACTGGTCTGGTCGTGCCTCGGAAAGCACGTTAAGCCGTTGGTCCCGGTTGCCATACGAACATCTAGTGGCAGTCGTTACGGGTTGTTGGACCCCTCAAAAGTCTAACAATTGGTCTAACTGCAATGCTTCGATATCGCCTTCGGGTTGTGGAGATCAGACGGCAGTCGCTTCACGGAAAATGTCGAAGTTTAGCCAAAATAAGCAGTTAGACTGGTAAAAGCGGACCCCAGACTCCAAAGCTGAAAAAGCTGCGGATGCGACTGGGATTAACGCTGAGATGATGATGATGATGATGACTTCTCTCCACTTTCAAACTAAAACTGCCGACCCATAAAGTGCTAAATAAAAATAGCCGTGTTACGAAATATGTAATCTGGAAAACAAGCGCTAAATGAAAATTCCTCAAAATCGTGCAAACGGAAATTCGCTAGACTGATATAAATCCGGATGCATGGAGCTGTACGGATAATTAACCGTTTTAAATTCCTTTTTTAGACTTTAAAACATCAAACGAGACCTTTTTGTTCTCTTTAGTCGGCGGACGATCGTCGGTAATCCGAGGTGAAAAGCGATAGAGAGGCTGTGCTCAGCGCATTGGAAAACAGTTATTCAATGTGCAACGTCTCTGTTTGCGCGGTCAGTCCAGTGTACTCAGCCGAGTTGACCTCCCTTGATGTTGCTGTGCTCTGATTTATATAGCCGATCCTGTCTTAAAATATAGCCGTCTCCAAGTGTCATTTGTGAATTACAGCGACGATTAGAATCTTGTAGTGTTAATATCGAATTAAAATGTTACTAATGTTTGAAATGTTACTAAACGACTTCCTAAAGATATTCGTTGTCACCGTTTAATCTTAATTTTGATTCATGAATATTTTAATACAAGAATTTTAAAATGTTTCTTGCATTTTACTCGAAATATTTAACATCGTTATGATATTTTTAGGCAACTTTCATTATCGACGATCTTGAAATGATGTCCTAGCAACTCGAGAGAACTTTGACAGTTCTCTGAAGTTACACAAATAGGTTAAATAAGTTGCACAAAGCGTTACCTAAAATTGTTTTAAAGCCGGTTACACGCTCCCGTCAAAAAGCCAAAATCGACCAACAAATTCAATTAAAAGTTCTCTGCGAGTAACTCAAACCGACGAACATTAGATAAAGCTCGATTAATTATTACTCTGTTAATGGACAAAAGAACCTCTATGCAGTGACTGGAAAACAAGATTCCAACTGAACTAGACAAAAGCTGGAACGTAAACACCAATCGCTCATTGAGGCGACCCGTAAACGCGAAACTTGGAAAACTATCCCTCCTTTTTCTCCGTTTAGTTAGAATATATCTATCTTTATCGTTTTGTAAGGGGAAATGCGGGAGCACCTATTTGTTTTTACAGTCGAGCGCCGACGAACAAATTAGGTGGACAAACTGTTGAAACGGTCGAGGTGTCTATATTCCACTCTGCGGAAATTCTTCTCTTAAAATCGTTCGGGAGAGAATGTCTCCGCGATTGAACTCGAGCGAGGTAATAATTTTCTCTTCAGTTCCCATGGAGATGTTCCCTCGATCTGCGTATTATTGGCAGATACTTAAAGGATTTTCAAGAACGAAAGCGATATCGTCTATATGAATTTTCTTTCTTTTCGACTTCCAGTTTATCTTTATTGCTTGTTTATTTTCAGCTTACTGGTTATTGGTTTATATGTCAATATGTACTCGTATTGGATATTAGAAAATACAATTGGGCAGTCAAATTTAACATATATGTCAGAGGGATTTACTACAAGAATATCTAAATTTCCATATTGACGAAGAACTAAATTTATTGTGGGGCCTGACCGATCTATCTTTTGTGGAGACCTGTGCTAGTAATTTATCTGACAGAATTTACTTAAGTAATTCAGGTTTCCGAAGACAAAGGGGATAAGAGGGTTTCCGCCAGTGTTTGTGTGCTAATTCATTGCGCATTTTAGAAAATAGGCAACGCTTGAAATGGAATAGCATTGGAACAGCAATAATCGAACTGTATGTAAATTTATGTAATACACTTCGGAAGAAATTGGAGCCATTAGGGATTCAGATTACTAAAACATTGGTCTGCGATCGAAGCAACGTTTCTAAACCACTCACGAACACATGGGTAAAGTGGAGTTCATGTGTAGCGTAATACTGAGGCTCGTAGTGAATGTTAAAAGTTTACTGTTTGTTTTCGAAAAATTGTAGAACACTAAAATTATATTACCATTTAGCGACAATTGCTTGGTATCTTTGAAGTCTTCAACAACAGGCATTTCTATGCCTAAATGGAGACTCCTTGATATGTAATTTAAACCAAATTTATATGAAATAAACTTATTATTATCTTGTACCTAAATCGGTTTCCCAGAAACTGTTCACACACAACAAAAAATGTTCATTAAGATTCAACCGAAACAAAACATTTATAAAATTGCAAATCTTTTATTCGAAGTTTTAAATGAGACTGCCCAATTGACTCCTCAACATCGAAATTACCCAATTATTTAAAAGAAACTCAATCTCTCTCTGACCACTGCCGGAGAAAGATACTACGGGAATGAAAATACTCGCTTTGTTTTTCTTCAAGACGGGAAGGCCGACGGAAAATACAGATAGTCTCGTACAATAATGTTTATGAGTGTCCTTTCATTAAATTTATTGTGACAGAGTTGAGAGTTGGCACTTCCGCAGATAATGCTTACCTAGATTGAAGCTCACAATCTGAAATGTATACCTTCTGGAGTACACGATACTTGTAAAGAAAGATTTAAATCGTCGGTACTCTTCTAAGTATTTGTAAAATATATGCAGCTAGATAACAGACAAATATTGACTACTTCAAAAAATTTAAAACTGTAAATTAATAAGACAGATAACACCGATGAAATACAAACAAACATTTCCGTACATTAGCATTTGTAAATATTTTGGCCGCGTTGTTCGGGGAAGTTGAAGCGTCGCGTAACTTTTGCAGACAAAAGTGAACGAACCGTTGAACAAAAAGTAGTTACAGGTTTCAGGAAGCCGTAGCGGTGTTGTCGGCGAGGGACGGCAGACTACGTATCACCCGACTTGTCACCCGATCGCTCCGGATACGAGGGGAAAGCGATCGATGCATTTATCATGCTTACAAAATACGAAGCAATAAGTGTTTTTGTCACTAGCGGAGGTTTTATGGCAGTTGTTTGGACAGAAGAGAGAACGCTCTATAGTTATATGTGATGGTATCAGTGCCTCCGTGATTACAATGTACCAGTTTATGTTCAGTTTTATTGAGCGCTTAGAGCTTGAATGAGAGACGGCTGCATTACTAGACAGCCATAAATTATCAAATGGGGAACAAAAAATAAGCGTGAACGCTTAACTTAACAAGCGAAATGATCCTTGAGCAGTCAATAGTCAATATTAAATTGATCAGTGTATCCGGTCGCGAAACCTCGTTCCGCTCTGGCTGGCATTAAAAATCGTCAGATAAAAGTTTATTATACGCAATTGTTGAGTGAAAATAGACGATGGTGTTGGGCGGTAGACCCGACGGCGCCATCGCCCCGTCTGCCGCCATGCTACCAGACGAACGCACTCCCGTACTCCCAACATCCCGGACGCCCGGTAACCCCCCGAGATTACACACGAAACGACGTCAAACTCGATTGAGATTGTATGAGCGCACGACAACTGAACAAAAGCAAAAGAAAGGAAAAAATACCGATAAACAATAGATGCTTTTATTAGGTATGTTTTAGGTTGATGTATGAACGGTGTCTCTGAATCTATTGAAACCGAAAATTCTGTGAAAATTCTCATTTAAATAAGGATATTTACAAACTTGTGATACTACAAATTTTTAAAATAATAACGTAATACTAACTATAACTATTACCAAAATAAAATACAACTGAAATGGCACTGTATTTTGTTAGAATAAAACATAGCAAGATATTTTTATGTCCGTTATCTTCCTCCCAATTAGATTTCCGATGTCAGAAAAAAAAACCAAATCGGATTGATTTTCTACACGGTTAGAATTTTCATTTATTTTCCAACGTCGGACGTAGCAAAGGGCACACTTGATAGAATGATACACACAACGCACTTCTGTAAAGGAACTTAGTACAAGAGATTGTAGACCGCATGAATGAATGCACCCACGCTACATGAGCAAAGGACTCAGTTTATAAACCAGCCCCTCGCTCTGTCGACCGGACTCACATCAAAGCGAAGTGGGAAATCAACACTAACTTGCCAAACAATGGAAACTGGACAGACAACAGTATTTATTTGGTAGATTCATTATGGAAAGGATTTACACAAAAACGTGCAGAACAAAGTTTGACAAATTACGTGTTGTGATTATTGTGAGTTTGTGACGTTATTGGAAATTTAATAATGAAGAAAATGGGTTGGAAAACACAGACAATATGAGAGGAAAATAAATGGTGTACACCACAGCATATTAAGAATAAAGAAACTTTAAAATTTTATAAATTGACTCACGACAACTTAGTTAAAATCGTAAATATATGCGAAAATCCATGCAGTGAAAGTATATGACTATTCCACGAAAAATTAAGTGTTATATTTACAACATAATTAAATGCAACAAAGGCTAAATATTATTTGTGGAATTAACCAACACAGCGATCCCTAAAAATATGTTTTGCATTGAAATAAATTCATTCATTTCGACTCATACTCAGAAGAATGTCGCACAGATCATTTAGTTATTTTTGCCAGGTATAAAATTATACTACATAGTCTGAATATTGGTGCATTTGAAACACTGAAATGTCACATTGACTTTGCTTCGATTCTAGCTTCGAGCTATCGCTGTTACTGAATATCTAATTATATCTTAGTTGTTCGAATGCATAATTCACATTACCTACTAAGTATCCCTGCCTTAATGTATAGGATCTAAAAGACAAGATAATGTAACAATAAAACAAGCTATTTATAAAGCTGTCCGCTCAGGAAAGCGGCTGAAAGCGGTGAAGCGACATCTACTCTATTTGTCTCTGCTAACACAACCGCTGGCCACTTCTCTCGTCGCGTCGCCTCCTCCTAGTTTGCGTTAAGGATTTTATCGCTTTTTCTCTAGGGTTGTGCTTGTTACTTTGTTTTTCGTTGACGTTATGGTTTAGAAACATCCAAGCTTAACTTCAACAAGATTGAAGTTTGGATATTCTTTATAACAGTATTTCATTTTACGACTTGCGTCCACATATTTTCTGAAACCTTCATGATATTTTAACGTCAAATCGTTAAAATATCATGAAGGTTTCAGAAAATATGTGGACAGTTCAATAGAATTGACAAACGTATAACAGTAATCAATTATAATTTATACACAAACCAAATTCGGCGTTCGCAGAAAACAATTCGCGACTTTGCTCGGAAGTGACATGGCGCCGCATGGCCCGTAGTGCTGCTTTTATAGTATCGATATCAAATTCATAATTGCATCTTTAGCACTGAAGAAATAAAGACTAAAATGTAATGGTAGATGAAAGCAATATAATCTTTCGATCCGATGCCGCCTTTGTCGCGAGGAAAATTTCCTTTTATTGTGTTAGCGAATGCGTATTGTATATCCGAACGTTTTCGCCATTGTAACAGCTACGGTGCCGCACCTCTTCGGTATTACTTTACAATTGTAAGATGACAAATAGCTAAAGCGAAACGATACATTAAGTCCTCTTCGAAAGGGGAATTTGGCGCGTTCTAGTTCTATTGTTAATTTACGAGAACCGTGAAGATGAAAGGTAGGAAGGGTCCGGATTACGGGTTCAATTGTCGCAGCGATCGGTTATAATTAATTATATTTGCTGAATGTTTTTTCTTGTAAGTAGTAATTATACTTGACACATTATTTATCGTAAAAGAAAATTATTGACTCACCTCTTCCTCAGTGGTGGCGGTGTTGACGGAGTCCATGCTTTGACAGAGCGCGAGCTCCATGTTCTTGTGTTGCGGCGAAGCGGGCCGGGGCGAGGGCTGCTGCGGCGGCACCAGCGCGCCTTGTGTCGCTCCTGCCGCCTGCTGCGCGCCTGCGCCGCCCGTAGCTGCAGGGCTCTGCGCCGCCTGCAGATTCTGCGCTGCCTGAAGGCTTTGCGCTGCTTGTAAGCTCTGCTGAGCTTGCAGATTCTGTTGCGCCTGCAGGTTCTGCAGCGACTGATGCGCCAGATTCAACTGGTGCTGCTGCACGATGCTCTGTTGCACTATGCTTTGCTGCACTTTGATGTGCTGGTGCACCGCGAGTTGGTGAATGGGGTGGAGAGACGAGGGGGGCGCGGGGTATGGGGGGGAGAGCCGCTGGCGCTTCACTTGCGCACTCTGCAGCGCTTCGTGCAGCCTCTTCACCGGAAGCGGACTTTGGCCGAGGTTATCCACGGCTGTGGCTGGGCGGGCCGGCCGAGTCACGTGACTCTGGCGAGCACCGACTATGGCAGCGACAGGTTAGGGACCGCGCGCGACGCGTCGCGGGATCGATATCGACGTATCGACAACGGCGCAACACTACGCTCGTTGCGGTACGCGATATTAATTGACTTATCAAAGTAGATAGTCAAAGGACAGCTATATCCGAATGTTTTTATTTTAGCGCCGAAGCACTTTTGGATTCATTCGTATAGGTTGATATTCTGCTTGTAAACCACTCCTGAAAGCAAAAGAAAAACTTTTTTAAATTGTCTGTTCAGATTAAAAACAATAAACACAGAAATACAAACAGTGATGCAACGCACTTGAAATACACTTTTTTTATTTTCAGTGATGCCCTAACTTATTTATTTTCCAAATTGTGCTCAATTAGGGAGACAATCCTCTTATGACGCACACACCGTTCCCTCAAACCGATGAGTGCCATCGAAAATATATTTGTATCATACACATTGTTATTAGTTTTGAAGACCTGATTTTTACTCCCAAATGACGTACTTATTTACCTACATTTGAAGCAGAACAATGTAAGTAGATACTGTAAAAAATATTGAAACAGTATGCCTAGTATGAGTTTTCATTGTGAGACTCGATCGTCGATATCGAGTGCGTTTGGCGCACTGATTGGTTGAGAGTTCTTACAACTTTGAAGCGGGCCAATCGATGAGCGAAACGCGCTCGGTATCGACAATCGAGTCTCGTAATGAAAACTCATACTAGGTCTACAGCTTTCAAAGATAATGCACATCATTTCAATAATTCGTACAGTTAGAGTTACATTGTAAAAGTTGTAAAGGTACGTAATAGAGTAATTGTTTACAGTTTTGTAGAGCAATATCTATAACTATACCATCGCCAAGCTCCATAAAGAATAGAGGTAAACAAACCAATTTAGGGTTATCACAACTCACGTTTTACAAATCTCCTGTTATTTACATGATTATCGACTTTTATTTGCTAACTATTTATTAACAATCCCTATTGCAGAATATTTCAATAGAATCACTAAAATAACATGCATAATAACTTGGTATTTCGAAAAACTATTAAAAAGTTGACATTAATTTTACGTGATAGCCCCACAAAAAAAAATGGATGAAATCCAGGTATTAAACACATTTTGAGAATTCAACCAATGAATAAAGTTTAGGCATTTATCAATACAATTTTGCGTATTTTAATTACTGTCAAATCAACTACATAACACATGCATTGTAATACTTTCAAGTATGGACTAATTATAATATAAAAGTATCAAAAAATTAAACCTATTAGGAAATTAGCTTACATGTGTGTCATATTTCATTCAAATCGGTTAAGCGCTCTATGCAAATCCTAAATATCAATAAACATAAATAAACTGTTTAGATTAGTAGGAAGTAGTATTACTTACTTTTATGAAAATCATCTATCTAGAAAAGGTTGTTAACATCTGTCTTTTAGGCGTAAACTACTCGTTGCCTAGCAACGGTTTGTTTACCTCTATTCTTTATCGAATTTTATTCACTATAGTTATAGTTAGCATAACTAATGAATGGCCCTATAGACGCCTTAGTACTTTAAACAAAATTACCATCACATCTTCAGCAGGAAGTCAAGAAAATAAACGCTATAGTTTCCAAATACAAAATAGTTTCTCAGTTAATTTTTGTTTATAAGGACGAGGAATATAATAGTACTTTTGCCTTGTGCAGGCTGCACGCTAATCGGCAAACACATTTTTGATGATTGCTAGTTGGGATCGTTTGGACCGAACGGACCAATGGGCGATCCCAAACGATCCCAAGCCCAACTGATCCCAACTAGTCGCAATCATTTGACAAAAATGTGTTCGCCGATTAGAGGGCTGATTTAAAAAAAGAAATTAATTCCCGTCTCAAGGAAAAGGTAAATCGAAATTTTTTGCCATATGAATCTGAATCACAAACTTTACGTCTAACAATTATTACGTTATAACTACGATATTTCTGATTATCTCAGTATAAAAAAGTTCCACAAATATTATCTATTATTCAACATAATTGCAACAAAATATTGATATACCGATTAAATCATTCTACACCTAATACACAACGCTATACGACACAATTTACACTGCATAAAATATTTTTTTATACGTCAAAGAGTGCCGATTGCAATTGTGTGGGTTGTAGTCAACCATTTAAACGGTGAGTCATTGCAGGAAACGTCTAGAAGCTTCTAAATTACTGACTATACTGATGATATCAGTACAGTAATTTACTTAGATGCGAGCTACACGTATTGCTTATGAGCAAATACTAGACGAATTAGTACTTAGAATTAGGGCCTTAAGATGTATGGGGAACAGGGTGTAAACACTCATCTTCCATAGAAAAGAGAGGCTCCTCCGAGCAGACGGGTGTTGAATCTGGCGGGTACTTGTCCGGCGTAAATGTTCCGAAATTGTATATAATATGCTATTTGCACGATAAACTCTGCTTGCGAGATGCAGTATATGTGTGACGTCACACAGGGCCGCCACAGTACCAATGGAACTATAATAATAATTTTTGTCGTCCGTGGCGTAGCGGTCAACACGCCTGTCTGCGACGTGGAGGCCCCGGGTTCGATCCTCGGCCAGATCATGATGGAAAACGATCTCATCCTGATTGGCCTGGGTTTTGGGTGTTTATCTATTTATGTATCTATTATAAATATAGTATCGTTGAGTTAGTATCCCATAACACAAGTCTCGAACTTACTTAGGGGCTAGCTCAATCTGTGTGATTTGTCCGTATATATGTATAATTATATATATTTTATTTATATTATTTATTTAATATTACTTAGATCAGGTTTTAGATAGGAAAAGAGTTTAGACTAAAGGAACAAAAATCCTTTTAGTAAGTAGGAACACGCTAACCACATACATGGAGGATCAAATGGAATTAGCTAACAAAACTCCGTAGAAGTGAAAGATATTTATAAAAATAAGAAAAAAAACCTTATGTTTAGGATCTATGACCGCTAGTAATTTCACGAAAAATGTGACTTGAGAAAATATGTACTATACAATATGTAAAGAAAACCCTGTCCGACCCATAAGGATAATAAAGGTTAGGTAAACACTTGACCAAATATAATATAAAATTTTACATAATCATCACAGTAACAATAATAATGAATTTTGAAATAATCTTTTTTTCCCGGGTATTAATTCCAATTTCCCCGAAATTTGGTCATTTTTAAAAAACTGACAACACCATTTGTGACGGAGCGAATAGCGATGCGACCACGTGCCGCATGCCCCGCCCCCCTTCACCCGCGCATACATGCGCGGGTGAAGGGGGGCGGGGCTATCGGGTTGTCTACCGCACATGCATTAAGTTACCTCGCTTTTTCGAAATAATATTTATTTTTTTTGGGGGATTTTTTTTTAAGTTTAGCCCAGTTTTGTAGGCATTATTAGAATCAGTTAACGATACCTAACAATACCTTCACGGATCGGACAGGGTTTTCTTTACATATTGTATACAACATGTAAAGAAACCCCTGTCCGACCCAAAAGGATAATAAAGGTTAGATACACACCTGACCAAATAAAATATGAAATTTGACATAGTCATCATAGTAACAATACTAATGAATTTTGAAATAATCTTTTTTTTTTTCACGAATTGATTCCAACTTCCTCAAAATTTGGTAATTTTTAAAAATAGACAACACCATTTTAGACAGCATTATTATAAGTGATACGACCACGTGCCGCATGCCCTGCCCCCCTTCACCCGCGCATGTATGCCGACCGTGTTGCTTACCGCGCATGTAGTAAGTTACCTCGCTCTTTCGAAATAATATTTTTTTTTTAGTAGTACAGTCAGTCTGTCGATAAGTAAAGCCCCTCGTGGAAAAAAGTGCCACAAGATTGAGTGTTGGTTTTTTTATTGTAAAATGACGTCACGAAGCTACCCTGAAGGTGGACATCTTAAACTCTTATCGGTTTTTAAAAACTCAAAAAAAAATTTGAAACGCTTTTTTCTCATTTTGTATGCATTTTTGAACATTTTTTTAACAGAATCGTAGTTGGCGCTGCGTTCTACAATTTATGTCATTGTTGCAATGTCGTACAACAAAAAACGCGCATTGTAGGTGGCGCCAAAGTATCAAAAAAATGTTTTTTCACTTTTTCACCCTCAAAATATCATTTTAATGGAAAACTTTAAATTGAAAAGTTGTTTTTTACATTATTATGAATAACTTTTGTATAAAAAAAAATATTTTTATTTTTTTTATTTTTATTATTTTTAAATAATTCTTGTAAAACAATAAATTCAAAGCTCTAGTTGTTGATATTTCATGTCAATAAGAAATGAAAATTCTGATTAAAATCTGCACTGTAAATGTGTACTTATACTGCATCATTGGATTTTTCATACTTGCACAACCTATAAATAGAAAACGGTAAGTGATAAAAAAAAATATGTACCTATACAAAAGTTGTTCATAATTATGTGAGAAACAACTTTATAATTTAAAGTTTTCCGTTAAAATTATATTTTGAGGGTGAAAAAGTGAAACATCACTTTTTTTGATACTTTGGCGCCACCTACAATGCGCGTTTTTTGTTGTACGACATTGCAACAATGACATAAATTGTAGAGCGCAGCGCCCTCTACAATTATGTTAAAAAAAATGTTCAAAAATGCATACAAATCGAGAAAAATGCGTTTCAAAAAAGCTTTTTTGAGTTTTTCAAAAAACCGCTAAGAGTACCTTCAGAGTAGCTTCGTGACATCATTTTACAATAAAAAAAGCAACACTCAATCTTGTGGCACTTTTTTCATTACTGTAACGACAGATTGGCTGTACTATTAGGGTGATTTTTTTTTAAGTTAAACCCTGCTTTGTAGGCATTATTGGAATCAGTTAACGATACCTAACAATACCTTCACGGATCGGACAGGGTTTTCTTTACATATTGTATATATATATATATATATATATATATATATTCGTCTTATTTACCTCTGGATACAGTCGTTAAATCCCTAAAAATATGTCATATTTTATCATCTTTAAATGATCGAGGGTTTTTTTAAGTTATAGGGGGAGACGGGGTACATTGATACAAGATGCACATAGATACAGTCAATATTCGTCGAAAACAAACCGCGTTAGAAGAGCCATCTGCCACCGATAAGGAGGTATATAGTAAAGCCTACACGCACACTAACGCAGAGCAACGTTCACTCGACGACTAGCGACTGGCACGTAAAAAACTGTTTCTGATGTTCGCAACAAAATTTTCGTACTTTTCTTTCGGATGTGATTCTTCTAATTTCTTTATTGTTACCTGTGTTATATTAAGACCTTTGGTAGGTACATATCTGTCATTACATTAAATATATTTAAATTTTTAAATTATTTATTGCTTTAATTTTTATAAAATGTTGATTTCGATTGTAGTAGGCAGGGGCACATAGATACAAGTGGTCTTGGGGCACATTGATACCCTGATATTTTGTTAAATATACATGTATGTGAGACTTAGGTAATATATTTTATTTTATTTATAGAAAAATGGTTTGAACATTTAAACGCAAGATGAATAGAAGTTCCATCAATGAAATTTCCGTGGTTTCTGCGATATCTGAAGTGTTGGAAGAAAAATTATCAATAAAAAAAGCAGCGAATAAAAAAAATCAATAAATAAAGGCCAGAAAAATCAATAAAACTTGTTTAATTTATAGGAATATTTCTATGAACCAAAGTGCCAGTGTATGTACCAATGTACCCCGCATGTGGGGTACATTGATACAAATTTCATTTTTTAGTAAATAGGCTCTAATACGTTTTGTGATTAAATCTATCGGTTAATTTGTATGTAACAAATTAACTGAATATATATTGAATATATTATAGTTATTAAATTGGATGTAACTATCATTAGATCGTCTTTTATTGGGTCTAAGTAAAAATCGTATCAAGGTGCCCCACTTCCCCCTACAGAGTGGTGCTGACAATACGACAATAAATTAAACATCGAGTACCTCAACACATTCTCAGTCTACATATAAAAAAAATATATAAATATATCCTTTAGTTTAGACACAGGAAATTATTTTTCATTTTTCACATTTTCTACATGTTGATAAGGAAGCGCTTAGAGATTGATGACCGCCGCATTCAGCGGTACTAAACTGTAATAATAATGGCGCAAAAAAGTAAGTCGATACAGGAACGCGCTGTCGACCGCTGATCGGCGGTCATTGAACCAATATTTTAAAGGATGTTCTATTCCGTTTGCAATTTTATGCGATTTAATTTGTATGAAATTTACTTTTTTTATTTTTGATGCTAGGTTTTTTTCTGTGGTTCAGGATTATTCCTATGAACCAGCATGGTCTGTGTTTTCATTTATTGTCGTATTGTCAGCACCACTCTGTAGAAGTTTTACCATGGGGTTTGGTATTACCCAATAACTAGGTTTTGGAGGTGAAATAGACCGCCGCTACATTTATTTAGCTGATCGGGCTAGACTGGAAGCCAACCCTAACATAGCTGAGAAAAGGCAGATAATGATCATCATCATCATCGCAGCGTTAATCCCAGTCGCATCGGAAGCTTTTTCAGCTTAGGAGTCTGACGTCCACTTTACCGGATATTTTCCGTGAAGCGACTACCCTCTGACCTCCACAACATTGCAGTTAGACCATTTGTTCGACTCTTGAAGGCTGTCCATAATGACTTCCATTAGATGTTCGTATGACAACCGGGACCAACGGCTTAACGTGCTTTCCGAGGCAGAAAAGCAGATGATGATAACTATCATATTTAGGTTATGATGGTTATGACTATGATTGTTGGTTAGGTTATGATTTATGGTTAGGACCTGCGAAGTTTCGCTTGTTGATTTACCCTGTATATTCAAACAATGTTGTAGAGGCATGAGGAACAGGGAGTAAAGTTCACTGATCGTCCATAGAAAAGGGAGGATCCTCCGACCAGGCGGATGATATGTCTGGCGGGCACTTACCCAACGGTTGATATTGGGAAGTTGTATGTATGCTCATTGCACGGTAAACTCTGCTTGCGAGATGTAGAATTCGTGTGACGTCACTATGACGCATTGTTCCATGTGGCGTTTGTAGATACGCTACCAATGTAGCGATATCTACAAACGCCACAACGTAAACGCGCTACCGAAAAGAGCCCACTATTAGTGCATGGTTGTTGTCAAAACAAAACGTAAATAGACGAAAAATCTAATGTATTATATCGTGTCCTTAACCAGCGTTGTTAAAACCGGACACAGTCTTACTATATTAATATGTAACAATCACGTGTAAGACCATTACGTAGTCCAAGGCTGCTTTTTGCCTCGACTCCGTGACTAAGCCAAGCTGGTATCTAAAGTAAAAAAGCGTACTTCACAAAAGCGACTATACGTTCAACTTCCAAATTACAATTGATGTACGCTTAAAGTAAGGCCATTCGAGGCCGATATTTTTTCTCGTCTCCAATTTATTTATCAATTGATAATAGCTTTTTTTAACATAGTCCTAGACTAGGAATTATTCCTGTATTGTGGATACGTTTACAAACATATGAACTCACAACGAGCCAAACCGGGAACTACCACTTGTAGGTCTTGTAAGTTATACAAAAAATAAATGGAACCCGCGGCACGAAGCGTAGCAGTCAATTGCTTAACCACTACGCCAAATGTGCCGTCTACTGAATTGCGTAAATTTCCTCAAAAGTTACGCAATCTCAAGAATTACTCGACTTTTTGTCCAACAAAAGTAACAAAGATTTGTACGAATGGTTTTCGAAACGTACCTTTTGACCATTTAGTCCTCACGACCGCAAGATTACTTAATTGTTCCCCTAAACGTGTGAACTACTACCTAATGTTATTTTGTAAACTAATTACTTGTTGCACAAAGTGAATTGTCTGGGAAAAACCTTTAACATTAAAATATAATAAATCAAGCCTTCGAATTCACACAGTTTGAGAAGAACCTTCGAAACGGAAGAAAAACAAGAATTCTGTTCAATAGCTCTAGCTAAATGAACTGTTTAATTTAAACAATATACTCTAAAAGTGCTCAATAAACTTATGGACTTAATACACCCAAGCGCACTTGAAATCGTAATGCTCATGCACAAAGATTAAATCAAACTGAAGGCAAAGCGACATCGAAGAGAGCATAATAAAGGGTTATATTTTAGGTTTAAGAAATTCGTGAGTTTTATTTGATTTACGCGGAAATCTATTTATTTTTTATCTAAAATTTGCATAAGCTGCTCGTTATAAGATCAGCTACCTGCCAGTCAAAGTCCTGCCACAATCAATCTAGCCATTTTGGGGAAAAAAACGAAGAAAAAAGCTTTTTTGCTGTAAGTAGGTTTCGTACATATGTACTTCCATATGACTTTAGTAAAAAGCTGTTATTCTGACATTACAAACAGATATATAAATATGATTGATTTGTATGTATAGTTGTACTTATATAGAACAATATATACCTAGGTTGTGAACATTATAAACCTAGGTTGTGAACTCGTGACTAATCTATTACCATTGAGTGAACATTTTTGAAACGGTAATTAGTCTTTGAGGATTACAAATAGACTTTATTTACAGACCCATTGTTTGAAGACAGGCTTCTTAACATTTAGAAAAGGACAAAACAGACTTCAAAGTAATTTAGTAGTTCCCAAAATATTATCTTTAAATCAGCGGGTAATTGCGTAGGCACCACTCTAATAGTAGAAATTGCTTTCATTTTTACATTCCAGCAACATTCATCGCGTTATTTAAGTTGTTGAACAGAAAAATTTATTGACATATGAAGCAATGGTTTAATAATAACCATAAAAATAATTCAGACTGTTTATTTAAATGATAATCATCATCATCATCTCAGCGTTAATCCCAGTCGCATCCGCAGCTTTTTCAACTTTGGAGTCTGGGGTCCGCTTTACCAGTTGTTGTTGATTTAAATTATAATGTATTACGTAATTCGTTGAGATCTTAAGTCTAAGATCTTGTTAACAGAAGCTTCTATAGTTTCGAAAATATCCAGAGTAACACTTCAAAGCAATTTAGGAAGTCGTGAGATAATTGTTAAGTCCATAACCGACTCATACTGAGCAAATATTATTTAATTTACTTTCAGCTCAATTTATTACTAAGTTACAAATGAAATCAAAACAATCAATAAGATTAACAACAACAACAGAAACAACAACTTTCCTTCATTCGACAGCAGTTTTGTATTTCTACAACATTTTCTTTGAGAAAGAAACAGCAAAGCTGTCGGAAAACTTTTCAAATATATTTAAACCTTGCACATATTGAAACTTGCAGTTTATCTTAACGTCTGACCTGTAGCCAACATGCAACGTAAGGGTGGGTACAAACCGGTCGCGTTTGGGTGTTGTGTAATAGCCAAAATTCGTGCTCGTGGCTACAACAACATCCACACGGGTAAATCGATCAAGTTAAGCTACGGTTCGTGCGGTTGAGCAGTGCATATGTGACCATATTTAGATACTGAGAACCCCTTTCTCTCAGAAACCACGTTAAGCCGTTGGTCCCGGCTATTACTCTTGGTTCTATGACAGTCGATAAGGGTCGTCAGAAACTCGAAAATCTGATATCCAGTCTTATCAGGGAATATCGTATTTCCTACCTCAAAGCTCAAATAGGCAGTGTTGTATCCGGTTAGATTGGAAGCCGACCTTAATATACCTACTTGGGAAAACGCCAGGAAGATGATGATGTTACCACCAAAATTCGAAATTCGAACATTTTGATGACGAGTTCAGTTAATGCAGAGCTGCGTTCGCTTTTTTTTTATTGACGTTTGATAAAAGGAAATTGTGCAAAACATTAAGGTCCGTATTCCAGAAGGAAACTCAAGCATTGATCTCTTTAAACAAGACTTAAAACTAGTTTCAACCAAGCAAATGGAAACGAGTTTAAAAGTAATGCTTGAGTTTTGAGTGAGCTTCTGGAATAGAGGCCTAAGAGTTGTAGACTGACATAAGCGAGAATTGTATCGGGTTACAAGAGTAGACTAAACACAAAACATATCTGCAGAAAGAAATCTGTCGTTACCTTAATTAAGAATTAAATATAGGCAAAGTATTTTTATATTTGTTTAAGATTTAGAATATGGTTTATTTAATTCGAGCTACATAACAAGCAAAGGTTAGGTCTGTGAGCACCTTAAAACAAACAGACAGTAATATTCGTAAAGTACATACGCGCAGAAAACTTCATCGTGCAATATTTCCTACTTCACTGAATACTTTAATCCGTTCGCGTATTTATGCTGCGGTGGTGTCGGTAAATAAGTCCCGGCCAACTCTTACAGTTTCCATTTGTTATAACTACTAAGTCCCGGCGAGATCGCGGACTTGGGCGGGACTTTGTACCTACGGGATGTAGAAGTTCGGAATAAGTGATAAGTAGATTGCATTGGACAAATCATAATAATATTTGGGTATCTATCAGGGTCTGATTGGGATTGGATGATGCTGCCTAAAGCTTTAGTTAGTTAAGTCAAATTGTCCCTAATGCAAGTAATATTATTTGGTACCATATGGAGAAAAAGAAAACGTACGTACAATTATCCTGCGTAATATCTTTTATAAAGAGGAAGGACTAACTTTTCCTTATTGGACAATACAGTTGAACTGGAAAAGGGTAAATGCAATGCATGGGATACATAGAAACTACAGATCTGTTATATTTTCCATACGTTTCCTGGGATCTTCTTCTTCCAAAATTATGAGATTTATTGTTCTAAGCAAACATAATTCTTAATTAAATTGTAACAATAATCGCAATAATCCTTAGAAGGCCTCATTAAAATCGGCTCTAATAATGAGCGGAACCTACCACACAGTATTATCATCGCTAACTCATAGGTCTTTCCACTGAGCGTTCCACTCCACTCCCGCCGTTCATGTTACGTATCCCATCTATCCCATAATATAACTTACTTTACCCGATAAATACAATGTCATCAATTTATTAATCGATGGTAAATATCGTGAACAAATTATCCGAACGGACGGTAACATCATTATTGATAACAGTGTAAAATCAATAAGCGCGCTGCGAAGTGAGTGCGCTGTTTAATTTGGTTCGTTCGCCGCAGTGATCAAATAAATACGCGATTCAACTTGCCTTGTTCCGCGGTTCTAATATTAAACCTTACACAAATCTCTTACTATATTTAGTGACGACGGAAGCCGTTGAAATTTACGCGAATAACGTGATCACAGTACTTGTTAAATATACTCTGTCTGTGCCAATTAACGCTTATTAGATTAGTTGGTTAAACTTTCGTTATGTACTTAATCTACATTAAATAATTACCCTTGCTCGCCTACCCTTAAAGTTAAATTCTGCGGTCAATGCGCAGTATTCATATTGCCTCAACAAACTCCTTTAATTTAATTGGAAAACTATGGGGTCGGGCACAAAGAAATAGTTGGGTTGCTTGGGCGGTCCTAGCGAGGGTCCTGAGGTGTAGTGGAGGCTTAAGTTTGCAGAAGACAAAAACAGCCCGTAGGTATATTACGAGACAGGTTGCAGGTAAATCTTCACAAAATTTTACTTTCGCGGAGGTAAAAAATAAAAGTCCTGTTCTCGTGCTGGTAGATAAGAACTTTTTTCGCCATCAACTTCTCGAAGGACAATCAGATAATTTTCAGAACTTTTAGAAACAAAATATAAGTGTCACAAAACTCATTTCATTCACAGATCTAATATCACTCTTTTTTCTGTGAAGGTTTAAGCAGGGCTGCAACTCGCTAACTCGCAAGCTGTATATCTCAACCTCCTTCCATCCTCCTTTCATCCTTGTCTGTATGAGAGGAGACCTGTGCCCAGCAGTGGGACTGTAAAAAGGTTGATGATGATGATGATATCTCAACCGGGAACAAATTAACATTTTAAAAAGAGTTGTTGGAAAGATAACGAGGCCTTGACTTACGTGTTTGTTGCTTAATACCGGGATAACTGAAAGTTCAAGACTTTAATCACTTATATTACACACGTCAAGTTAATTTATTGGAGGTAAATAACAAAAATGACACATTTTTCATTAGATTAATGGTTGCACCGGGCGATTAAAATTTAAACTAATTTAATTTAAAATTGGCAGCAAAAAGAGTGAGCAAGTGCAATTTACGTAATAGCAATTTTATGGCCAATATTTCAGTGGAGAATTAGCATATTATGAATAACTTGCATCATCAGCTAAAACAAGCCGAATGCGTAATGGTAAGCAAAAATATTTGCTCTCTAAAAGGAATTACTCTATATTAAGGAAGTAATCACATTATTAAAATATTGATAAGTACCTACAGTTGTTAAAAGGCGTATTTATAAATAGCGAAAACCATGTCGACGAACAATTGAATACTATTGTATGAATGTGGCTGACAAAACAAGTCCATTCAATTAACATTGTCGTCCTGACGACCGATGGAGCCATTCGGGTAATGAAATTTGGACAGGACCGACCTACAGCTATTTAAAATGATTTTTACCTTCCCATCTGTCTCTGTAGCAATAATGTAATTAAAACATACCTACTAAACATTCTCTCCCACAATATCTTTGCAAACGAATTTCGCCGAAAAACATTCATACAAAGAACTTTCTCCACAATGGTGTCTAATTAGTTACATTTACAGTGAAAATTAGCGTGTCTTCGTACAAAATTCAGTCTAATTTCACGAGAAATGAACCTTTGTTACACGCGGGCCCATATTCATAGTGAGCGGAGCGTCCGCAAATTGAATCTAATTGCCGCAACGAAGTGTTGAATCAGACCGACGGCCCTGGCGCGATGGTGGAGCGGTGGCCTAAATTGCGCCTATTTACCCATTTAGGATCAGAAATACTGAACACCCACAGACCACCTGTTTATGGAATGAAGTTTTCACGAGACGGTGACATCAGCTGTCTGTCCCGCGATTGTCTTCATTAAGCGCCATCTGCCAGGAACGTGTTTGCGTTAGACAGTTTGACTTAGAATAACTCAGACACAAGAACTATTGTAGAAATGCATGACAGGACTAGAAATATGTAAACTAAAAGTTTACTTTACCTTGAGCTGTCAAAAAGGTAATCGAAATTTCTATTTACCCAGATACAGTAACAGTTAATTTTATTGTTGTTCCTAACTAACGACTCGGCAGTAATTAAAAGAAAATGTAATAAACTCAAAAAAGTAGCACATAACAAATTATTGACTTTAACAATTAAAATAGCGGACTATCGTGTTTGGTTGTTTTAACTCAACACGGTAGGCTATCAACTCGAGCATTTAAAAGGTTTTTCTGCACATTTTTCAGCTCTCTTAAAACGTGGCTCAATGCTCGGTAGAAACCACGTCATGGTATATTGAATTAATCACCTAAATAGATTTTATTACTGCAAATATTTACATTTGCTGTAAAGTGATGTCTGTAACCAACGCTCCAGTTTTATTTCGAATGTAAGAACGAGGCGGGTGCTCCTTTTTCTTTATTTTATGGTTTATCAGAAACGTCCAATATTGTGTTGCCAAAGTTTAAACTCAAACATTTCCCTGACTTCAACACGTATCTTTTCTTGTTCTTCGTTATATTGGTACCCTTTAAGTAATAATTTTTTATAAGCTTCGACTAGAATTCGGCCATGTCGACAGCGTTAGCGTTAGCCTCGCAAAGCCCCATAGTGCAAGTTCTTTTACACAGATCGCAAAACAAAATTTGAATCATTTATGACTTGGCTTAACATGAGTACCAACCATCTAAGTTGTACCAGCAGCGGCACCCTGGATTTTTGTTCTTAGTCACTTAAGAGATTTCCAATTATCGGAAGGTAGTTTAGATTTTACCTACAAGGTAAACAAAATACAAAATGACAACTATCTTCCCGGTACTTCCCATTGCTACCAGGCTTAAAAGAGCTTTGCATGTCACCACTCCGCTGCAATAGTGATGAAAAATGGAAAAAACAAAAATGTATACGATACCGCTTGTCAAAACTAGTATGCATTGCATATTGCTCAATTTTCCAAATATTCATAATTCTATTCGTTTCATCCGATTGCCCAATTTCAATTCATGTGGCGTAACTGGAGCAGTAATTAGTATCACACGTATCCCATCGCCCACCTGTGGATATTCATGTTTTCCTAATAAAAACTCATAAATATCCATTTTTATTGGTAACATTTTCGCTCGTCATTACTCGGTGGGCACTGCAGGCAGTGAAAGAGGCCTCACCGAGGAAATCGTGACAAAGCATTTTTTTTTATTCCAAATCAATGCTATCCGATCGCTTTCCGGAACACACAAAACAAATTGCTAGTCGGTGAAAATCCTATGAAAGCTATTTTATACCTATGCGCCACGCGATGCGACGGTTTGATGTCTCTTGCCAAGTATTTAGTTGTTGCTGTTCTTCTTTCTTGGATTTTTTCAGATATACCTTTAATAATTTTATCTAATGGAAATATCCATTCCTGTCTTGCTTTCCTGGCCAATGTCTGGTTTGAAAAAGCTTGATATTCTGTGCAGATTTCGTCTGCTATTAAGAAATATACAAAACTTAAGACACTAATACACTGGGATCGCAAAGTAACCGGATCTACCAGAAAATCTTCAATATCTTCAAAAGTACCAAACCAAGCTTTCTGGTGTGCGTTCGCGCAGCGGAATGTTGTTGAATTTAAAGATTTTAAATATGCAGATATTTAGTGTATGACGTCGTGTAATTGTGTATGGTAAAAAAAAAATTGTGCGTGCAGCCATTGTGGAGAAATTCACCAAAAACTGATTCCGCTGGGCGAACGTTGTCCTGGCAGAACTTTTTTTAATCCATTGACTTTAGAAAAAAGAGATGTGTTCAAAAATTAGTGTGCATTTGTGTGTAATTGTGTATGTATGAATAAAATTTGTGCATGCATAGACTTCGAACAAATTCAAGTTTCCGCTGCGCGAACGTTTGGCCATTAGCTAGTTTCATATAAAGCGCTTACATAGAGAGCTGTAGATTTTTACATACGTTGTTTTGAATTTGTGCATATTTGTGTACAAAACAGATTTAGAAAAAATCGTAGGGCTAAAAAGATAAAAATATAAACGTAAAACACGCTTTTTAGGTCATAGTTCTTAAAGTATGCACTTCGGGGTCTAGATTTTCACGTTTATACAAACCTTGTAAGTGTCTGCAACATATTGCCAAATATCAATGATGTTCCTTTAGTAATTAAAGAGATATAGGACAATTTACCATGACAAAATCACTGTTTACAAAGCAGTCAAATATCACGACATTATAAAGGAATTGCATGGTAAAATGTATGCTAATAATTAGTGTATTCATTCAACTATTCACATACAAAATTTCATGTCATTAAATTCAGTAATTAAAGAAAAACAATTAAAATAGTGACGAAGCATCGAAAACCTACATAACCTGACCAAGTTCGGATAGCTATAAAAAAGCGGCCGTGCAATATATTTAGGTAACATTCCAAAATTTACAGTATAATACCGGTATTGAATTGGTATAGGTGATAACACAATTGTTTCGATATAATATAAAGGTCATTTATTTTTGTACACCTACTTTTTTAAATGTATTTGACTATGACAAAGTAGGTACCATTTACGTAGTTACTTTATTTAAGTATGCGCTTGAGACTTGAGATATAATCTAAATATATTAATTTAGGCAAATAAAATTCATACAGCTAATTTCTATTGAATATTTCACGGATCCGGATTCTTACTATAGACCCCTCAGGGAAATTAAATTATTACCACAAGTACTACCTACTGTTTTTAAATGTTGATTTATTTTTATATTAGGCAGACTCAAACCTAAACAACTGAATAGTCTACTTTATTACTGATGTGATTTTAATTTTTATTGAAGCTCGAAATATTATACGTCTTACCTTTATATTCATAATAGTTTATTAAACCTATTTTAATAAAACACATTTAAGTCTATTGCTGCCGTTGCAAGCGTTTGTTAACGTTATTATAATTACATAATTGAGCATTATATGTAATTAAAAATATTTTTGTACACGGATATTTAAATAGTAATTGTTAATATTAAAGATGTATTTTTGTCGTAGATAGTGGGCGTTATTATAAAAAAAAACATTTTTCATTCAAGAAATGCAATTGTTTTATTTTTTCCTAACGCTTGTGTACGCAACTGTGCCATATTAATAAATACTATATTGGAAGGTTAAGAACGTTCTTAAGATATATGGCACAGCCGCTTTTTTATAGCTATCCGAACTTGGTCGGGTTATGTAGGTTTTCGATGCTTCGTCAGTATTTTAATTGTTCTTCTTTAATTACTGAATTTAATGACATGAAATTTTGCATGTGAATAGTTAAATGAATACACTAATTATTGGCATACATTTTACCATGCAATTCCTTTAGAATGTCGTGATATTTGACTGCTTTGTAAACAGTGATTTTGTCATGGTAAATTGTCCTATATCTCTTTAATTACTAAAGGAACATCATTGATATTTGGCAATATGTTGCAGATACTTACAAGGTTTGTATAAACGTGAAAATCTAGACCCCAAAGTGCATACTTTAAGAACTATGACCTAAAAAGCGTGTTTCACGTTTATATTTTTATCTTTTTAGCCCTACGATTTTTTCTAAATCTGTTTTGTACACAAATATGCACAAATTCAAAACAACGTATGTAAAAATCTACAGCTCTCTATATAAGCGCTTTATATGAAAACTAGCTAATGGCCAAACGTTCGCGCAGCGGAAACTTGAATTTCTCCGAAGTCTATGCATGCACAAATTTTATTCATACATACACAATTACACACAAATACACACTAATTTTTGGACACATCTCTTTTTTCTAAAGTCAATGTTTTAAAAAAAGTTCCGCCAGGACAACGTTCGCCCAGCGGAATCAGTTTTTGGTGAATTTCTCCACAATGGCTGCACGCACAATTTTTTTTTTACCATACACAATTACACGATGTCATACACTAAATATCTGCATATTTAAAATCTTTAAATTCAACAACATTCCGCTGCGCGAACGCACACAGCTTTCTGATATAAAGATTTAACCAATGAATATTTAATCCTAAATAAAATAAAATATAAAACCCTTTTATACATTCTTGATTATTATTTAAAAAAAAATGTAAAAAAGTAGTCATTTCTGAACTTGTACGGACGAGAGCAGATCAAGCTACCCGAAACTGTCTAATATTCGCAATCAACATTGAGCCTTAATGCTTTAGTGATAAAGATGACAATCTATTAAAGAAATTGGACAGATTGTAATAACTTGATGTGCTGTCGTCTGCACCAAAGAACAAAAATTCATTGTTTAGTGTTTATTTTAGTTTTGACATATGAAAATGCTGTAAATATGGTAGGTACCTCTGTGTTATAAATTTTATTATTCTGAAGTCATCATGTCAACAATGCTCGAAGATGACTCTCTCTCGCTCGAGGACATTTGGTGTGACTCTTTTCACAGTTCAGCGAGTACTCCAGCATATCCGTGAAACTCAATCTAGTGCACGACTGCGCGGGAGTTTCGATATATGGTTTCAATAATTTTGACAAATCGAATTATCAATTACGGGCAGTATGGCCACGTTCGGCTGTAGCAAATTTAAGGCCATTGCGACATGCAAATGGTCCAAAAGTAAAAAGATACCACAGAAATTCATGGTTGGATTATGGTAGAGAACACGAGAATTGAACTCTGGAGAACTAGTCAAGATTTATATTTTCAGACTAGTCCTGATTCTGCTTATACAAGCGCGACTGGAGGAAAAGAGTGCACAGAAACCCAAGACAGCGCTACCATACTGCAAAGGTTCTGTTCACGAGTGAACTGGAATTTCTTCTGAGAGTCGCACTGAGTTAGTGCAGATACAAAATGGCACTTGGCCACTTCTCCATACTGTAGTAATATATATGAATGAAATCCTAAATGACTAAGTGGGTCCATTTTTAGTAAACAGAGACGAGATTTCCATATTGTGCAAGCCAAGACGCACCCGCACACAGCTCAGATAGTGTTTGACTAGTAGCCAGCACGCAGCCCCGACCACAACCCCATGATATGATGATGGGATGACTGGAACGACATGTACGGCAGTGGAATCCGCCACCAATCACGCGAAATGAAAGAGACTCTAATAGAAGAATGGCAGAATATTCTGAAACATTGCCTCTAAAAACTAATGGAAGATATGCCAAATTTATCGCAGAAGGGCAGTAATTTGAGGAAGCAACACGAAGTATTAAAATCCGTGCAATCAAATGTTTAGGAAGTATTTTTCCAGTACTTACTAAACATTTTTATTTACTTTACATTTACTAAAAACAAAAAGTATAAAATTCATTTTTATTTTATTTTCATTAAAGCACATTAAAATAGTATTTAATTTAGTTTTTGTTTCATAAAGCTAGGTCAAGTACTTTGGAAGAAATTAAAGATTTATTAAGAGACCCTTTTTCTTTGCGGGTCAGTGCATAAACAGTTGATTCCTGTTTGACTTACTTCAAACTGACACAAGAATGTTTTAATATGTCGACTTCCGTGGCGCAGCGGTCAACACGCCTGCCTGCGACGTGGAGGCCCCGGGTTCAATCCCCGGCCAGGTCATGATGGAAAACAATCTTTTCCTGATTGGCCTGGGTCTTGGATGTTAATATCGTTGAGTTAGTATCCCAAAACACAAGTCTCGAAATTACTTTGGGGCTAGCTCAATCTGTTTGATTTGTCCGTACTTACATTTTTTTTTTAATATCTTCCTTTCAAATAATAATATTCACAAAACTTTTGCTTAAAATGGTCTCAACTCAAATGGACGTAAAACTTTGGAATAAGTTGCAGACAAAGCACCTCGCTTTTCCTTACATGCAGGCTAAGTGTACAGCCATAATTATTACTGACATTATAAACCTGCAAAGGTTACAAAAGTATGACAGGAACACATCAATCTATATTTTGTGCGGCATAATCACTTAACTAACGACTATTAGCCGCCCTTATAGAGCATAGTCATGTCACGAAGTGACGCAACCATCATAATAGCAGACCTTGGTCGTCTACCATTCCGAATGACCAGCGTAGTAATTACATCAACCAAATAATATTACAAAAATAGATTAACTAGGAAAAAATATAATGGAACGCTACTCGTTGCTGATGTTAAAAAAAATACAACTAATAACCTCTGATAAAAAATTCTAAATGATGATAAACAAACCAGAGGCAGTTTTCAGTGAGTCATAAATAAAACAGAACTATATATTTTCATCGTCACCATATATTTGTTTTTAGAATAGAAATGCAAATAAAGGAACTCTGAATGAACAGATGAATATTTGGCTTGACATTGACAGATGACATTGACTTTAATCCAAAAAAAAAAATTCGTGTATGTTAGTAACTTTATTTGAGGACACTGATATTTATTTCATAAGTGACAATATTGAGAGCGCTTAAGACTTTACAAATTATCGCCATATTGCTATCTATCCTAACAAAGTTTGTAGATTCAAAAGGCTTTCAATTACATAGTTTTTAGGTGTGAATTGCTAATCGTCTGTACTAGAAAAGTGACGGTTAATATACACAAATAAATAATTTTAGAACAGGAAAAATTTAAATCTCATTTCAAGATACAGACCTTATCAATAGAACTTAGACCTCTCATTAAAAAAGTATATTGGATTGTAATAATAAAGGTAACATTAAACCCGTGGAGAACGCCTCTAAGTGATAGGTAATTAGGAATTATCGAACATCTCAGAGGCACGATCTTCATTGAAGACAATTAAAGCTATAATGATACTTCTGAATCGCAAACGGGAATAGGAACTAAGTAAAACTAAAATATGTAGTAGACAGCCAAACAATCTTGGCCAAATAAACCAGCCGTGAAAATGTACTAAATTTCAAATAGCATAAAAATAAATTGCGCGCATACAACCTGCTTGTAGCTAAAATTGTAAACATAGTGTAATTGCGATTGAATTACTCGAGAATATTTTTCCATGCCGTTGTGAGACCCTGAGAAAAACAGTTTACATCCAGAGTTTATTTTCTCACACATTTATCATTGAACGAAATAAAATAGGCTTACTCGCACACCTTTCACTTGGTTCTGCAATCAACCACGTGAGTTCGCTAGTGTTTTACTCGACACTGAAGTGTGTAAGTAAACTTTTTCTTGTTAGAATTGGACCAAATAGAACATTCAGTAAAAACTTTATCGATTTATTAAAACTTTGAATCAGCCTATCCGTCAAAGTCCTAACACTTAATGTAATTTGACTTCAAGCTACGGCGGAGCATACTTCTATTAACTCAATTAACCTCTCATTTCTTATGGTAGGGAGTCTAATGGTCACGCCGCTATTTTAGAGGTCATTTTTGTTTATTGGGATCAATTAGTTAAAGCATTGTAATACATCACGATATATGCATTAATCATTGTTTCGTGACACTATATATTGAAGAATAGTTGAAATAATTTGACGCCGAGTCCAAAAGTGATCTTGAAGTTTATTGTATGTGATGTGAGTTTGTGTTCGATTCCGTCACTGTCTCCAAAAACATTATTCATGGGTGTACGTGTCTATCTGACGACGTTGAAGAGTATTCGACCGTGGCGAGGGAGTTTTCTCGCCTGTCTTGCATTTGTGTGGTCATCAACCATGAAAAAACTCATTCATTTACATCAACTTCATTCTAGAAACGCCACTGTATTTGAATGCAAATAATTTGTTAAAGTTTTAACAAACTCTGTGCTGGTCGCTAACTCGTGTTATGCAAAATCTTTGTAACAAGAGCTATTGTTGCGGCCATTGAAACTGATATTGCGAAAGAATGCTATCGACGGCAATTACATATCAAATACGATTCGGTAATTAGTCATTGTACCCGGTCTTTTAGGGCCCGATTTAGCAATATTCAGTACAGTAACTTTTGCCTTCACTACTTTGTTACCTAAAAAATCCATATCTGGAAATATCTACATATATTTTATATCACTTGTCGTGAAATAAATCGTTGTGGTTGTCATTAATATGATTATTATTAGCAACCAGAGCAACAATTAGTAGCAAGTAAAGATGGGCGGGTGGGTAAAAAATGGGTAGGTAAAAATTGGTAAAAAAGGGTAGAATAGGTAAAAATTAAAAAATACCCATTTTTACCGGGTATTTATAATAAATACCGGGTATAAAATGAATTGTTATTTAATTGGCTTCGTCATCAATACTACGATCAGGTACTGGAGTGCTTTGGGGTCCTACCACCATCTTTGGGACCCAAGTTAACCCCACCTGCTGACGGTGCACCCGCTGACTTACGGATAGGGTGCTGACGCCAGTTTTCCCTTCGGAGCTGAGTGGTCTGACAACAGTCGCACTCGTAAAAGCAAAACAAGCGAAACTATTATGCATAGGAAAGGAAGAAATGCACGTGACACAGTTAGGGCGCCGCCGCAAACGGCGCGCAGGAGCTACGCCCGACTCCTGTGACCCTGTGACCTGTGGGCTAGGTCTAACGTGCCAGAGGCGGATACGGCTGAAGAAGCGAGCCAAAACCAGGAAAATCCGTTGTGCTTTTCCTGATGTGGTGACGCCGAAAGTATGTTGTTCTGGATCCAGCTCGAAGGACAGTTTCACGGGATACCGTTATCCCAGTGAGTGGTTCTGGGTGGTGATTTGAACAGTCATGTGGGTGAGAAGAGTGTCGGGTTGAGCGTGTTCACGGCGCCTTTGGGTACGGCGGCCGCACCGCAGAAGGAAACAACATTCTCCAAAGGTGTGCAGCCGCTAACCTTGCAATCGTGAACACCTACTTCAAAAAGAAGCAGGAGCACATTGTCACCTTTCGCAGCGGGCGAAGCGCTACCCGAATAGACTTTCTACCGACTAGGAGACACCACATCGGCAAAGCAGCCAACTGCAAAGTCATAGCCGGTGAGAGTCTCACTGGACAATACCGCCTCCTTGTCATAGATCTCTGCGTAACGGCCCATCGTAGACGTGTAGAGCACTGCCGGCACCAGATTTGGTGGCGGCTGCTTGATGAAATAAGTCCTAGGAGTTCGCATCGGTTATTAGAGACAAGTGTGCTGGACCGATGAAGAATATGTCCAAGGCCATTGGGGCAGGATCCAGGCAGCTATTATTGGGGCGGCGCGGGTGGTGCTCGGAGTCTCTAAGGGCGGCCGCAAACGTGAAAAGGAGACCTGGTGGTGGGACGACACAGTCCAGAGGAAGACTAGGGTGAAGAAAGCCCTCTTTAAAACGTGGCATCCAGATCGTGACGCATATAAGGTTGTCAAACGTGCCACTAAAAGAGTTGTAGCCAGAGCCAGAGCCAGACCACTTGCAAGCGCTTTACGAGAAGTAGGAATCATTTGAGGGGCAAAAGATCTTTTCCAAATTGGCATGTTCCAGGGTCAAAGCGGCATAGGATATATCCAAGTGCCGTTGTGTAAAAGACCCTACTGGCAACCTGCTATGCAAAGGCCTCACGGTGAAGGAGAAATGGCGCTTGTACTTCCACGAGCTGCTGAATAAGCAGCACCAAGAGGTGCAGACACCGAAATTCATTCCAAATCTTGAATTAGTGCCCCCGATAACGCCCGAGGAAGTCCAAACGACTTTTCGGCAAATCAGAAAGCTGTCGGAACTGACGGAGTCCCCAATGAGGCCTGGAAGGCGATGGGTCCTCGCGATGCGGGCATGTTAACTAACCTTCTGAACCGCGTGTTCCTGATCGGCAAAATTTCAAGCCAATGGGGACTGAGTATTATTACTCTAGTCTTCAAAGGCAAGGGCTCGGTACACACCCTGAAGAATTTTGAGAGGATTATAGACTCTCAGATTCGGCAGGAGTATGCTGTCTTGGGAGTGTCAATATGGGTTTCGTCCAGGGTACGGAACCATGGATTCTATATTAACACTAAGGTTCACCATGGAGAGATACAGATTGAAGAACATGCCTCTATATAATGCTCTTTCTATGTAGAAAGAGCATATGCAGTCCCCATACAGGCCTCAGCATCCATGATCCACCTCCCTGGTTGCTCATGTGTGCTGAGGCGATATCCTCACTGTGACTGTCCCCTGTCCGCATCGCGCTGGCTGACCCGGACAGTTGGAGCGGCGTGTGAATTAGGCGGCTGACCTGTCCCACCGGACCGGACCCACAGTGGCGGGCCAGCATCAATGGAGGATTGCGGAAGCAGTTTTCGTTCTCGCAACCCCCCGGTGTAGGTGTGAGATGAAACACTGGGGTGGTTTTCAATCATTAAGATTCCGACAGACCCGTCGCCCGCCCCAGGGCGGCGGACATCGCATGAGGATGTTCCACCCCGGAAACAAAAAAAAAAAAGGATTTCGGGGCGGCGCCGGCAGCGGCGCGGGAGCCGGGCGGGCATCGAAGACCCGTTCTCGAAACTAGCGGGCAGATCGCGCGTCACTATAGCCGCGTAGTATTGTGTTCACGATTGTGTCGACGAGATATTTGTTTTTATTCGCGAAAGAAATGTTTGAACAATGGCGGCAACAACTTTTTGATTCAAATTTATTCCTAACGCTCGATCACCGCTTGACTTTAAGTACACCGCTCGCTGCCCGCCCGCTGCCCGCAAGATTCGAGCGCAAGAAGTACACCGCTCGCTGCCCGCCACCGCCCCGCTGTGCCGCGCCGCTGTTTTCGAGAACCGGTCCGTTGGATTTACTAGCCCCGCACGATGATATTGCGATCGGCGGCCATCTTGGTGACGTAGTCGACCTCGCACCGTCAGTACCGTTCGCAAGTTCAGTCCGCGCTTACCCACTTACGCACATCGAATATTTTTGTTAGTTTTTTGTTTTTGTTATCCTGTTTTATTGTTGTTCTTGAGTTTTGTTGTTTAGTTTTGTTAGCTGTTACTCGTTAAAATGAGTAAGAAATTAATTCACAATCGTGCTCGTGAAATTATAATTAAAGTGGACAATTATTTTGTTAAAGAAAAAGAGGACTGTAAGTTAGTTCTTGAAAGTATAAACCGTGCTTTAAAAAGTACTTCGGACACTACTGAGGACATTTTAATACCGAAGCAACAGCTAAACCAAAGTCACGGAGCGTGTGGCATGTGCCACAGGCGTTGCAAAAAAATACTGTGACTAAATTGCGACGAGAGCATGAGTCGGCAACAGCCAGTGGCAGCAAAATGAGAACTCCTACTAAAGGAAAAAGACAAAAGAAGGAATATTTCGACGGGTTTTCCGTAACAGCTTTAAGAAATATTATACATTCAATGTATACGGTGAGGAGAGAAATACCCACAATGCGCAAAATCTTGGCGGCTTCAAAATTAGACCTTAATTATACCAATAGTGAAACTACATTAAGAAAAATAATTAAATGTGATTTAGGCTACCAATTTAAACGATGCTACCAAAAAAGACTGGCTCTAATTGAAAGACCCCAAATTCAAGCGTGGAGGGCTAGATATTTATGACGTATGAAAGAAAATGACTCGCTTGCTAATAACAAAAGACCCGTTATTTATCTCGACGAAACGTGGATACACGCACACTACACGGTAAAAAATGTTGGCAAACAGCAACCGATGTCGGAGTGAGACGGAACGACAGCCCCGGCCGCCGATGGATAATAGTTCACGCGGGAAGTGAAAGCGGTTTTGTTGACAATGCCCTTTTAATGTTTAAAGCAGACACCAAAACGGGCGATTACCATGATCAAATGAATGTTGAGAATTTCACCAAGTGGCTTACAGAAAAATTAGTACCCAACATACCACGCAACTCCATAATTGTGATGGACAACGCCCCTTATCACAGTAGGGAAGAGAATAGGCCACCAAGTATGAACAATAAAAAACAGTTGATGGTTGAGTGGCTACAAGCTCACAACATCGACTTTCCCAACGACAGTACAAAACCTGAACTGTAATTATTAATTAAACGGCACAGACCGCCGAAAAATTATAAAATTGTCAATTTATTAGCTGCCAATGGCCATGAGGTCGTTAGATTACCACCCTACAACTGCGACCTCAACCCCATTGAGTACATCTGGAACCTGGTAAAGATGAGGGTGTCAGAAAAAAATGTGGAGCAGTTGGAAAGTCGCATTGAAGCTCTGACATTGGAGGCGTTGGCGTCAATAACTCCAGATGACTGGCGAAAGGAAGTCAATCATGTTAAACGGCTTGAAGAGGAATATTGGAAAAAAGATCGAATAACTGACGAGTTATTTATCATAAATACGGCAGACGACAGTGAATCGGAAACGACAGACACAGAAAGCCGTTCTGATTCGGAAGACTGTATGAGTGGAATTGAATAAATAGGGTAAGATTATATTGAATTATATATAAAAAAATTTTACATACTATCCTGGTGTTATTTGGTACTCTGGTTTAATTCCCGCTCACAAATTAACAGAAATGTAGTTAGCAAAAGTTAATAAACATGTAAGAAAGATATACGAATAAGTATATTTTTCTTACGTCTACAAGAATTATTTCCTTGAATTTTTAATAATGAAAGTTTATTTGTCAGAATATGGATGAGTAGGTATGTGTATGTATAATAAAATTATAAAATACAAATAAATCCTTAACCCGAAAGAATGTTAAATGCAAAATTAATAAACTATAATTTTGCATTTAACATTCTTTTGCTAGCTGTCCTTTCGTGTGACAGATGACGTCACAAAGCTGTTATTGTGACAAGGTTCCGTCGCAATATCATCGTGCGGGGCTTATAGTGCATAAGATCCTGCCGCTCACTCGCCGCCGCCGCCGCCGCCGCCGCAACGCTGCCCGCAAGATTCGAGGCAGAGGCCTAAAAAGAAACCGTGGCCCTGGCGCACAGGCACACACAGGCACAGGCCTAGAACGGGAGAGGTCATTTGACGATTTCTCATCCAGAACAAAAAAATGGTAGTAGGCTATTTGACAGTATTCATTTTTTTGGGATTTTTGCTTTAATTGCATAAAATGAGGGTTCTTTATGTCATTTACACGAGTTTTAATAAAAAATGCAATAAATGAGTTTGAGTTTGAAAATAATAACAATTAATACATACAAAACACAAAAATATGTTTAGCTTTTTGTTTCTCGCGCCACACATTGTGAAACGATCCGGATTGGCTAATGTCGCGATGACGTCATACGCGCCTCAACGCTTGTTTTCGGCAAACTTATAAACTGTTTTTTGGGGGTTTTTATCGATTTATTTGTACAACTCGGTACAGCACACCACTTGTAAACCATTTTATTGGATAACAACAACAAATAATAAATAAAAACAAACACCACTGAGAACCGAAAACCGCTTGTGACGTCAATTACAAAGCTCGACGCCATATTGCTGAATAAATCGTTTTCGCGGCTTATTTGAATTTTGAATTTTTATTTGCATATTTCTTACGAAATACGTATTTAAAATAAAAAAAAAAAAAATACTTTCGGTGAACTTCTTAACCGCAACCAAGTAATTCGAGATAAAAATTATAAATCTGTCAAATAGCCTGTTCCGTAGTGGCAGCCCGTGTAATTCAGATTTTGTCGAGTTTTTTGCAATTTACTGGTCAGTGTCAGGTTGTAACTTGATCAAAATATGATCTGCGATAATAATAACGATGTAACTACGGATCTACCCTAAATTAAACTGATTATAATTTTTACCCGGTAAAAATTAAAATTGGGTGGGTAAAAATAGGTATAAATGGGTATTTACCCATTGTTCGGGTTTTTACCGGGTAAATGCCCATCTCTAGTAGCAAGTAATCGATTTCAACTGTCTGTTTTAGTTTTCTAGTTTCTTTTCTTCGTCACGCAATTGTGTTGCATTATATCCAAACTGGCCATTCAATAAATCATTACACAAGTTGCTTTCTCTTCATTACGAAATATCAACAGCTATTGAATGATAGATACAGTTTCTTTTGACTTTGCTGCTGCAATTAATCATGCAATTAAAAATACTTCGGTCAAGCTCTTTACTTTTCAAATGTTTTCTTATGGGAACGGAATTTAATTGTTATATCTATCGATTTCGGTGTGTTCAATAGTTATAATAACATTTATTTCGGTCATTTATCAACAGCATCAATTGAGTTAGTTGTATAATAAATAACTGTTACATATGTATGTATTTCCTCATTGTTTGGATCCAGTACAATGCGTGGTTTCAGAAAGTGCTCCCGCTGTCGATACTTGGCAGTAATTTCTACGTTGCTATTGTTGTGAGCCTCGCTTTTGTGACTTTTGTGTATCACATGAATGACATGACTACGCGTGTTTCTCATTTCAAATCCCATTTCCTCAGATTTTAGTCTTTCGTTTTGACTAAAATACATATGTATAAAAATAATTTTAAATATTTTTTTACTTTTGACTTGAAGTACTTTTTTTGGTAAATATTTCTTTCAGTTTATAAAATTTATTACCTAAAGGTCCTTTTAAGACTCTGATAAGTTTAGCTTCTCTGCAAGTAAAAGCGGAGGCAAACATTTGTAGTCTGTTAACCTTATCTAAAGCGGCACAAACAATTAGAGGACCATAAATTCATATCGTGACTAATAAGAGTTGCGCGCTTTAATAAAACTTTGATAACATGCTCCACTATGAGCAAATTCTCTTACAGAGTAACAGTATATGTTTTACTAATAGACGCCAGCTTTTCCGAAAGTGCTTCTGTGGGAAAATTTAAATGAACAAACGCGCCAAAAGTGCATCAATTAATACGTTGCATCCGACTGCCTTTTTCAAATAAGAGTCTCCGTTACCTAGAAAACAATAGCACATCTCACAAGCACACACACTGCATTCGTCGGAAAACGCACATGCACAATTTTCCGAACACCGATTACGGACACTGCGTCGGTCGCGTCAGAGCAAAGGGCGGCACGTACAAGCGCTGCCTCTGCGCGCGATAGACTGACGGCTCTCGGGCGGACTTGCGAGCGAGCGGGACGCGCGGCGGGCGTGCCAACACTCTGCGCGCGCATAACGCCTCTCTGTCCAACGCCAGCGGCTCCTATACGTTCGTCTCGCCCGCACACGCTTGAGCACACCTTTCAGTTCCCGAGACAGGTGTTCATATCCCTGTGTGCGTCCAGATATGGCTGGCTTCGCGTGTATGCGCGCTTCCTGCGGCGGCGGATCGTTTTTTATGCCCGGCAGAAATTATAAAAAGTAAATGGAGGGAAAATTAAATAAAACGTTTACAATGAAGCGTTTTCCTGTGCGCTTTCAATGATTCAGTGTGCGCTATTTTTCGGGGTGGATATCATCAGTGTACAGGGAGCGTGATTACGAGGCTTTTTACGGATGTTTGAGTGATGTAGGCGGGCGTAATTAGGCACGGGGCGGAAAGGTATATTGATTGCGGTGACGCGGCTTTGTGGAAAAATCGATATTTTTGTATTAAAGGTGGCACGCGATGTGTCCGGTCCTTGCGTCCGTGGATGAGTAAACCTTCGTATCGATCCAACGCCGACAACTTTCGACCCTAGTTTATAGCGCACACTATTACTTGAGCCACACTTACCTATGAACGTTATCGAGAACGCTTTGACTGAACGACCTAGTCTTTCATAAAATCCCGAACGACTCTAGCTTTAAAGCCGATATTTGGAAGATAGAATCAAAACACAATTTTGGCAAGCTTCACCTTAACCTTTAATCGACACTGCATCCGACTGAACACATTACTCTATAAATGTTGAATTAAAGTACAAGAAAATATTTTCTATACAATATAAATTCAAGAAACTAACAACTGTTTAAACTTATTCCAATCTCCAATAATATAATCTAACTTTGGGTGTTTTCATTCCCACCAGCGATTTCGGACCATCCTTACTACAACAACTGCCTAGCTTATTCCGAATTTATACTTGAATCCTGATTCTAAATTTTTCATGACCTGTGGTAATACCACGAAAGCAATAACACCTTGGGATCAAACATCCCAGCAGTGTATTTGTACTATAGCTACCTACCTCTTACTTCAGCCAATCGAACACCTTACTAACACTTTTCCCTCTCACTGAACTCTTACGACTTCATTCAGAAAGGTCAGTTTGATCACAATTCAACCTCAATGGGTAGATTAGGTCAACTTTGATGGACCCCTTGTATAATGATACAGGATAAAGTGTAGTGGAAATGAGTGGTTGTTTATGAGACTTGCACATAAAGGGACTTTTACGGAAATTGATAGAGTTATGTTCCCTTTCGCATCCATTCCGGTTCTTTAAGAATGAGCTTCTTAAAGAACCGGAATGGATGCGAAAGGGAACATAACTCTATCAATTTTCTTGACTCTCAATTAAATTAATAATCATTAACTAACTTCAACATCAAAATAATGTAACAATAGTGACAACGACAACCCACTTCATGTATCCAATGAATATACTGAATAAATAAAGAAAAAAAAAACAATCACTGAATTATTTAAGAAATGAACATATAATTCATTTTATGCATTACGTAGTTTGATAATACCCTATAGCAAGCACAGTCCGAGTGTACTTATTACCTAAGACGTATGCTCTAGCCTAGTAGCAATCGCTAAACATTATAAACAGAATTTTAGTTATTTTTATTTGTACCTATTATCTAAATTAATTTATGTCAAATGCAACTTTGTAAGACAAGTAAAATTGCATTGCTGTATATTGTATAGCTTACCGTAGTTATTTTTAAGGATTCGGCTCGAAGGAATACAATTTAGTCTTTTCTACAGTTTTTAGTTTTTTAACAGGAAAGACCCCTGTTATGAAAATATTTCTTTTTGTAATATTGGAAAGTTAAAAAATCAATCCGTTAAACTTTCAATTTTGCCTGTTTGAAGGGTCTAAACAAGCAAAATCGAAAGTTTTTACCGATTTAGAAACGTCATCAAACCATGGCTGAATAGAAGCTTATTTATTATCAAACCCTAACACAACCTTATATACGTTACAATGTAGCATAAACCAATAGCATCAACGAATATGTACCTACCAAAGACAACACTACATTGCTGCAACTATCGACAAGACAATCACACACCTCAGTGGTCCTTTTCCTTCCGTCATGCGGACCGTATAGGTTCTATACATAGCCATTCGATGTCAACGGTTGGATTAGTAGTTACTCCCATGGTCCTCTTATTTATCAATGGAATTACGAGGTCGTGTGGTTGACTTAGGTGCTTATTACCCAAAATGGAATCCTATGTTCTTAGTCGATTGAGGTTAATCCATTAAGAGTCTTTTGATACACTGTAGCTATTTATACGACTATTATGAACAACTACATAACTTAGTCGCTGTGAACGGGAAAACGGTTCACTTCCAACTGACTTTAAATTTGCGTTGGTGATGCGACTAGCAGATGGTTAAACGCGTGCGCTAACGGTAACTATTACAGCTGCCATAATAACTTGTAGGTCAAGTTCACGTAAGATGTAACTTACAAGCTTCTGCTTTGCTAAATGGCTGTTCAATGACTTAGCGTTTAAAGCTTTTTAAAACCAGAGTATTAAAAAGTATAGTTAAGCTATATCTACCACTAAGAGACTAATACTAATACAAATAATAAACTCAACTAATTGTTGTAAATAGTAACAAAAGGTTAAATTATAACAAATAAACTTTTTAATGTATTTTTACTGTTTTGATTTTAGTTTAATTTTAAATAATTAGTTATAAGTTGCATTATTTATACTGTAAAAAAATTGATTCTACCATTTAACTAATGATATGACATAATTACTAATGATCGAATAATTAACGCTAATCGTTAATTACTGGATTTTTAGCAATTAACTTAACAAAAAAATAACCTTTAGTGACCATTGGATCAACTAACAATTGATGAAACCAAACCATTCGTTACTATTGTTAATAATTAGGGTTGGTTGGTTGGTCTGTAAATGGTTACTTTTTCTTTTTTTCTTTAACTGCAGCATAAAAACCGGCCTGAAATCCTGTTTACTTATCTACAGGTGTGAATCAAATAAATATATTCTATTCTATGCTAAAAAAAAATCACGGATTCGTGTAGGGTACACGAGAATATGTGATCTATGCAATCTGTACATCAAACTAAGCAACTTTGTGTAAAAATATTGTTGGGAAAGGAATTTAATTGTTATTGCGAAATTTTGCTGTTGGCGGTAGTGCGCAATGTAACGCACGCAAATCAAATTTGGAACTTTGACCTTTAAAACTACTACTACTAACCATAAAAGAAGATTTCCAGGTTCCCTTAAGAAAAAACTTAATTAAGGATACATTTAGGTACACCTGCTATGTCATGAAATAATGAATTTAGAAAAAATATTCCCAGTTAATTGACGACAATGGAAAAGCACAATTTTTTACAAACAATTTAAGACGATTTTCGCAAAATATTTTTAAACACAATTAATACCATTTCGAATTCATTCTCTTAAATAGATTCATCATGATTCCATTTAATAGAATTAATTCGAAATGTTCTTCTAATTATAATATTAAATTAATGTAGGTAATATCGGTCTAATGAGCACAGGTTATAATGTTTTTAGAACTACCGCATCAATGGCTATTTAAATCTATACTAATATGTAAAGCTGAAGAGTTTGTTTGTTTGAACGCGCTAATATCAGGAACTACTGGTCCGATTTGAAAAATTCTTTTTGCGTTGGATAGCCCATTAATCCAGGAAGGCTATGTAATATCACGCTGCGACCAATATAGAGCGGAGCATATAAAACCTACGCAGGTGTAACCGCGAGGCACAGCTAGTGTTTTATATGTTCGAAAAATTTATCTATTAAACAAAGTAAATAAATAAAGAATACCTGTTTATACTGCACAAAAAAATCATCTTTACAAGTAAATAAAATTAAAAAAGACAAAATATAGGCAAAAGCCTCGTACTCAAATAACGTAAACAAACTTGTAGAACTCTTAAAATGAAATCCGTTGTTTCAGTTAGTGTGTTAAGCAATTACTCCACTGATCTAATCTCAACTAATCTGGAATCGTTCAAAGGTAGATAATTCCTTTGCTGATTTAAATATGTTAGAAACCAAATAAAAAGCGGTATTACGATTTCGATTTCCTAACAAATGTGTCTGCATTTCCAAGATTGAAAAATCTATCTCTCTTTAATAGTACCTACCTCAAAGTATCCAACCCTTGGCATCATTTTATCAAATATTACGTAGACTTTAGAAGTTTTTTCCACGACATTCGTGGCTGAAGCAGCAAACGTAATATAAATTATACTCTTTCTGAATAACATGCCGCGTTCCGTTGAGCACTGCCTTTTTTATTAAAGAGCAAAAGGAGCGAAGGCTTTCGAGTTTGGCGACTAATGTACTAAAGTAATAAGCGCCGTCTGCTATGAAAATTAAATAAGTTAATTTATAATAGGGTTGTGGACCGATTTGCTTTAGCGATCGCTTATTTGACCTTCAGAAAAGTTACGAAGAAACCCCAAAAATATAAACAAATATGGAAAAATAATTTTAATTCCTACACAATAAGATTCAGTTTACGCTACACCTTTAAACATTTTTATAACTTTTACAATAATGTCAGTACTCTGAAATCAACTTAATTATTATTGAAAAAAAGTTGATATATGTTTAACTTAAAGTTGGGTGGGATTGTGCAGCATCAGGCCTCCTTCAATCGGTCGTGCCTTTGGTGTGGATGGGAAATTATCAAATGACCTCTCCCGCAATGGGCGGAGCGGAAGGGCGTGTCAGACTTTTACCGACTAAAGCCCTCTCGTGTTCCTTCACTTGTCTATGCGCCAGGGTCACGGTTTCTGTTTTAACCATCCCGCAACAATGACTCAAGAGGCATCGGTTTACGTGGACCCCGTCACGATGGCTGACATCTCTTTGAGGCGCGCGTGAAAGCTTTAGGACTCTCTATGTGGTTTCAACTTTGCTAAGCGAAGAATTTTGAGCGTCGAAATAATTAGTCAAATATTTCAATAGTCCATCTATTCTGTAAAAATGTTACAGAGAATGTCATCAGGTGGAATGACAACTCACTTCAAGCTCACTTTACCTATGTCAGGTTTCACGGTGAGATCCGACAGCCTCCGTGGCGTAGCGGTAGCGGACGCGGCCGCTGCGCAAGGTGGCGCGGGTTCGATCCCCGCACAGTGCAAATATTTGTATGCATGAATATGAATATTTGCACTGGTCTGGTCGTGCCTCGGAAAGCACGTTAAGCCGTTGGTCCCGGTTGCCATACGAACATCTAGTGGCAGTCGTTACGGGTTGTTGGAGCCTTCAAAAGTCCAACAATTGGTCTAACTGCAATGCTTCGATGTCGCCTTCGGGTTGTGGAGGTCAGACGGCAGTCGCTTCACGGAAAATGTCGAAGTTTAGCCATATCAGCAGTTGGACTGGTAAAGCGGACCCCAGACTCCAAAGCTGACAGGCTTCGGATGCGACTGGGATTAACGCTGGGATGATGATGAGGTTTCACGGTGAGATATTACAGAGGAGATCTGATGTGCACGGTATTAAACTTTCACTATCAAAAGGACAAATAATATTGTGAACGATTGTGACCGTAAAGTAATGAACTTTACACAAAAAAGATTTTTTTTAAAGATTATAAACTAGCGCTTGACTGCAATCCTGCCTGATGGTAAGCAATGATGCAATCGTTGATGGTAAAGCGCGCTAGTTTATTAAGCCCATTCACTTAGTGAATAGGAAGGAAGACAGCAGTTGAGCGTGGTGGTGCAATGTTAAACCCAACAACACGACCAACGATGCTGCGCCAGAGGGAGATTGATGTGGAGACCCTCCACGACCAAACTCCCGACGCAATAACATTTGACGCATCGTACCCGGCACACATCGCAACACAACTGCTCAGATCCGTCCTCCGTACGGCTTCACCAGACATCATGCCGGAGCACAACGAATCGCTTGGCGGCAAGACTTTGTCTAATGGGTGGTAACTTGTGTTGGCAGCCGATGTTATGGCCTACCACTGAGTTATGACCTACCACCGATTTTACACTTTTTGACATACGTAAACATAGATATTGTCTTTAAAGGAGCGGCCCCCGTACCTCTTAAACTAGGGTGACCTGTATCTTAAGAAACTGTGACGAAACCGATCAGCTACAAGGTATCTTAAAAAAATAGACGAAAATTTTGGCAGCTGTGTTTCCGTCGGACTACAATTTAAGTGTCTACAAAGCTAGAGTGAATCATCATCATCATCAACCTTTTTATTGTCCCGCTGCTGGGCACAGGTCTCCTCTCATATAGAGAAGGATTGGGCGTAATCACCACGCTTGCTCAATGCGAGTTGGCGATTTCAGACTTAAAGTCTACGTTTCCTCAAGATGTTTTCCTTCACCTTATAATAGAGTGAATAGGCTCTTAATAAACTAGCGCGCTTTACCATCAACGATTGCATCACAACTTACCATCAGGCGGGATTGCGGTCAACCACTAGTTTCTAATTTAAAAAAAAAATGATTCAGTTTTTATTTTTTATTTTTTTTATTTAGAGATTTTTTCGGTAATTTTTTGTTCAAATTTCAAGGCTGACGACGAAAATCAAAGTAGATGACGCATTCGCAAGCCCTAGAAATGAAATCCAAAGTTAAAAGAAATACCTTGTATTAAGAAAAGTATCTCACTTGGTACGTGTATTTTTAATTTACATATTCGTTTAGCTCTTTCCTTATGCATATAAGGAGACCCTAATGTTAACAGGATAACTTATCTAATAAATTTTATTATGGACCCATATTACGTAAAACGTATAATTTAGAAAGACCCTTTTTCCTTTAAGACTTCGAAGAAATTTAGACGAGTTTGCAAAATCTTTATCTAAATCATGCTCTTTTTTGAAGGGTTCTAGAAAAAATAGTGTCGGAAATTACATTCTGACACTTTCTTTTTAAGATTCCACAGATCCGTCTCAGAAAATTGTGCATGGGTATTAAGCGTGTCGATAAATTACAAATTTTTCATTCTCAGTAGAACCCCATATTATTGTGGGGTATCATTAGATAGGTCATTAAGAAACACTGAAAGATCGCTGAGACGATCTTCTGATTTAGATTAGGTTAATTAATTTTTTTTACAACATAAACTAGTGTAACATTTATTTATATTAAAGTAGGTATAACATTTTCTAGAGCTGGAAACCTATACGAACTCAAAAACCAGCAACAGCTGGTTTTACATCCAAAAATATATAAAAATTTATTTCCAACCAGTATAAAACCATTACTGTTCCGATGTCAAGCAATTTTAATTAACAATATACAGTATTTATCAGTAAGGAAGGCTGCGTTAACAGCAGTAGTATTTCACGGTCTTTGTCATCATAATAGTATTTCGTTGCGCCCAGATGTTGAAGCACTTAGCGGCCTGCGCCGGTTTTATTATGAATAGCAACGGAAGTACGGAACTAGTATTTTGCGGTTTCCCTGTGGAAGCAGACGCAAATTAATGTGCCAGCTTTCAGCTAGAAATTAATGTAATGCACCTAGGTTACGTAGCCAAATTGTTGGCATTCAGTAAATTTTGCAATGCGCAAACGGGATATGGAGAATTTTATAATTGAATTTTTGATACGGCATTATTTTTGCAATAGATTAGCATTGTTTTTATCTAGTCTTTTTATTTAGTCCTAAATCCCAAAATTAGGTCTGAATTTATCTTTAACCATTCTCTTTGCTAAGAAAGAGTGCTTTCTTGTTTTTAGGGCCGTTAACGATTTGGTCCTTAGCACCATTTTTAAAACCAGACTATCAATCAAGACATTTTTCTGTGTTCTGAAGAAGATGCTTAGTTCTCTTAACTATGTGGTCTGTCTAACTTAGTTGTCACTGTAAATGGGTGAGCTAATAATATGTTGAGTGCCAATAACATCAATAACATCACCTACCTATGTTCTACAAATAAATATCTGATTCTGATTCTGAATAAATTATCACACTTTGATGGGACTTTCTTCTTCTTTGTGTAAACACAACTATGACATAGACATTTCCTGAATGGAATACAGACTGCCTAATATGATGTTTAGCTAATGAGCTATCAAATTAATGTAGGTATCACCATTCTCCTGCCCTTATCCCAATTTATTTGGGGTCGGCGCAACATGTCTTTCTCTTCCATACATCCCTATCAGAAGCCATCTCGACAGTCACCCCCTTCTTAGCCATATCATCCTTCACACATTCCATCCATCGTTTCTTTGGTCTTCCCCTACTCTTATAGCCACCAACATTCATAATTAAAACTCTCCTCACGACATTCTCTAGGTATATTAAATAAATAAATAAAAATAAAAAATGTTTTATTGAAAAGAAAATTACAAGTTATAACCTACGAAATATATTAGAGGAATTACGTTACAAACAATCAAAGTGAGCCCTAACGTCTAAACTAGGCCGAGCCTGTATCATAGACGTTAGTGTACATTAAATATAAATGCAAAAGAACATGTGCGCTAAAAATAATTAGGTTTATTAATACAAAATTTAATTTAGGTTTAAAATGAATCTTTTTATTATATTCATAGTTTTACTAGGATTCTGCATTCCTTTATATTTAAAAATATTTATTGCCCAATTGGGCAATAAATATTTTTAAATATAAAGGAATAATTATTGAAATAAAAGAATATTGGATGAATAATTATTCACACTAGCACCTGTGCTATTCGTCTCTGCATCACCCAGATCCAGTTGCGTCGGGCACTAGTTGTACAGCATTTTTGTATTGTTTGTTCTGCAAAAATGAATGAAACGAAGTGTGTGCACATTTAGTGCAGCCGCGATGCACACTATCAGGCTATTTTCTTAGATAGGGCTTAACACTTTCTAAGTATTTGATTTTTATTTGTTACTATCTAATGTATGTATCTGGTGTCCTGTATGTCTTTTAGTTTGTGCTAAATAATTTTTTTTTTCCTTTCGACCTAGCATCTGTAAAGTTAAATAATTGAATGATCAGATGAAACTTTCGTCCAAAGTTTACTTCTTACTAACAAACTAATAATTTCACCTGTTAATAATACATACAATATGTAAAGAAAACCTTGTCCGATCCGTGAAAGTATTGTTAGTAGTATTGTCCCTGTTGAAAGTATTGTCCCTGAGGATACGGTGGAGCCTACGGTGGAGGTCTGCCCGACTTGGGGAGAGCGCCTCCGTGTCCTCGTAGCGGCTATCAGCGACTATCTCTCGCGTCCGACCCTGGTCCGGGCCATGGTCCGAGCGAGAGTGCATGGCAGGCCGTCACCTCCTTCTGCGAAGCAGTGATGCTGACAAAGGAGGAGGCGGAGAGCGTGGGGCAGCAGAATCCTAGCGTTCCCACGCCACGAGCCGCAGCAAGCGACGCCTTGGCCGGGAGACGACAGACCTCCCGGCCACCGTGGGCGCGGCCTTGCGGGCGGTGAGCAGTGGGCACCTCGCCGCCCAGTAGGGACAAGGTTCGAGTCAACGGCGCGTTATGTTTCACGCGCGCCTTAAAGAGGTGTGAGCAGTTCATGATGGGGTCCACGTAGACCGATGCCTCCTGGGTCAGTATTGCGGGTTGGTTAAAAAAGAAACCGTGGCCCTGGCTGTCGCCCAGGCAAGTGATGAAACACAGGTGGGTTTTCGTCAGTAAAAGTCAGACACGCCCTTCCGCTCCGCCCAGAGCGAAAAAACATATTTGATGTTTTCCCATCCCAAACAAAAAAAAAGGATCGTCGCAGATCTCATTCTAGTTCTGACCCCCTCCGTAGGAATAAGGCGTGAATTTTTATCTGTTGTATGTATAAATATTAGATCAGACTAAGCAAGAATATAAAGAGAGGAAATGCCATATGCTCGTTTGCAATCGATAAACTCAAGAAAAACATAACCGATTTTGAAATTTCTTCCATATGTCCGTAGAAAACAAAATATTGTGTTGCCTTACGATCCCCACGCGAGCAAAGTCGCGGACAGAAGTCAGTATTTAATAAACGGCAAACTGTCATGTTTACCTACTATTACATAGATATATCTAAGTGTTGTATAACCATTTGTAGCCACACTCAAATAGATTAAAACGCTTATCGTGTGAGCTTCTTGCTCGTTTTTCATTCTTTTATTTAAAGGCTTTTACTTTTCCTTGCGTTTATGTGATGTGCTCTACTAAGAGATTAAATTTAAGGCCTCCGCTCTACATGGAGAGCTGTGCTTAGAGCATACGGAGAGAGTATGTCATATATTATTCAGTCAATTTTCAACATAATTCATAATGGGTTTACTGAATCATTCTCAATTCTGTATATCAAATATTATTTTATGTATAATACATATAACTTTGTTAGAATGATAGTAAAAATTCTTATTATTAGTTTGCACTTGTACCTAATAATATACCTTTGCCAAAGTTAACGATAGCGATTTTATAGTTTTATTTAAATTTTTGATTAATTTTGATATATGTACTTCGTAAATGTGTTCTTTTTCAAAATTACATTGAATATAAGAATAAAAACGAAAATAAGTTGTATTTGATCAAATAAAGTTTGATGATGATGATGATGGTCCGACCGATTTCGGCCACGGCGACCACTTCGACTCCTAGCCGATGATTTGGCGCTCATGCGCCCGAAGATGGCTTATACAACGTGTAACATAAAGGGTATATATATAGCAAAGGCACGGCATCTTTACATGATATCAAACGATATAGGAAGGGTTTTTTAATCCTATCTCTTTATGTTAGGAAGTTATGAGGAAAAAAACCGCCTGTGATAGGCTACTATCATAATAGTCGCATAGAGATATTGAAGACATTTGTTGGATTTTGTCAAGTAACGTGACGGGTAACGACTAGTTATTAACGTATGTAGTGTGCTGCCACGTTTGTTATGATTTGATTTTAAGAAACACACGAAACCGAAAATTTGGTACCAATTTTTGAGTATTTTATTTTGAGTTGAAACCCTTCCGATATCGTTTGATATCATCTAAAGATGCTATACCCTTGGTATGTATATACCCTTTTTATTACACGTTATATAGCCTATCTTGGCGGCGAAACTTCGTGCACACTGAGGGCACGTAAGCACGCCGTCGACGTAGTTGTATGCGATGGCAGCAGGTGAGCTGGCCTTTGATTGGTCGCGTTTGGCATCGAGGTCAGCTTTCCGCTGCTCCTCAAACTCGCGAACTTGTCCGCACACCATTCTACGCCATTCTGGCCATTTTTCTGCCAAACGCTCCCATTCAGAGGGTTCTATATTGCATCTCTTCATGTGCCGTTTTAAGACATCCTTGAACCGGAGGAGTTGTCCGCCATGCTTTCGCTTGCCCTCCTCCAGCTCAGAGAAGAAGACCACCCTTTCGTCCGCCATACCAACAAGCCGTAAATAAGGTTTAGAAGTATTAAAACAAGTCATAAGCACTAAATCCCTTTATGGTTAAAACAGAAAATTCAAACAATCAATAACACGATTTAATACCATCAGAATTAATGGAATCATAACTGACATTTAATAGACCTGCCATTACCATGAAATGTAGTGAACCATTCGAAAACCAAAGCAAGGTTTAATGCCGAACTTGTTAAAATACCACCGAAAACTATGTGTCGCCGACATAATGCCGTCCACGCTTTGTGTATGGTGACCATAACGTTAATTGCTTAGACATTGTCTCACCCGTATACTAAACATACCTACTGTATAATTAGTCGTGATTAAATTTTAAGAGCTGGAGTAACAGGTTGGCCCATAGGCGTCCATTCCGTACCGCACTTCCCAGGTAAACCCATAATTACAACAGTAGCGGTTTCGTGACTACAGCATCATGTTATTTGCACAAATCGGTGCTGTAAACCAGCACCACTAGCTTCTTTCAATCAATATAAACTTTAGCAAGTTGTTCAACCAATGTAAATTTTACAATTCATATGTATTTCTAAGGCCCCTGCCTCGAATCTTGAGCAGAGCGGATATCGAAGACCCGTTCTCGAAACTAGCGGGTAGATCGGGCGTCACTATAGCCGCGTAGTGTTGTAGTCACGATTGTATTGACTAGATATTTGTTTTTATTCGCGAAAGAAATGTCTGAACAATGGCGGCAACGTCTTTTTGATTCAAATTTATCCTAACGCTCGATCACCGCTCGCTGCCCGCTACCGCCCCGCTTCCGCGCCGCTGTTTTCGAGAACCGGTCCATTTGATTTTACGCATAAAATCCTGCCACTCACCCGCCGCCGCCGCCGACACCCCGCAAGCCCGCAAGGGTCGAGGCAGCGGCCTAAGAGTTTCTGTCACAACTCTGAAGTCGGTGAACGACAACAAAATATAGGGAAACCTAGACTTATCTCTAACTAGCGGCCGCCAGCGACTTCATTCGCGTGGAGTTAGTTATACTCCGCTCCTTTTGGTCGCAGCGTGATGTTATATAGCCTAAAGTTTTTCTGGATTAATGGGCTATCCAACACAAAAATATTTTTTTTAATTGGACCAGTAGTTCCCGAGATTAGCGCGTTCAAGTAAACAAACAAACTCTTCAGCTTTACATATTACTAGCAGCCGCCAGCGACTTCGTTCGCGTGGTGCTCCGCTCCTATTGGTCGCAGAGTGATGTTATATAGCCTAAAGCCTTCCTGGTTTTTTTTTTTATATATATATATATATATATTATAAACTAGCGCTTGACCGCAATCCTGCCTGATGGTAAGCAGTGACGCAATCGTTGATGGTAAAGCGCACTAGTTTATTAAGAGCCTATTCACTCTAGCCTTGAAGACACTCAAATTGTAGTCCGACGGAAACACCGCCGCTGGCAAATTGTTCCAGTCCCTCGATGTACGCGGTATAAAGGTGGAGGCGAAACGCTTCGTCCGGATCGTAGTGGTGTTAACAACGTAAGGGTGGAAACCAGCCGTACGACGGGTCGTCCGCTGGTGGAACGGAGATGGGGGAATTAAATCATGCAATTCCCTCGCACACTCCCCGAAATGCATCCTATAGAACACCGAAAGGCTGGCTACTCTACGCCTGTGCTCTAGGCTTTGGAGACCAACTCGAGTTAGATCAGAGTCACCAATCAGCCTCTTTGCACGTCTCTCCACTGAAACCAAAGTGGCCAGGTGACACTTGGCAGCACCAGCCCAAATGTGGCTGCAGTACTCCACACACGAACGGACCTGTGCTTTGTATAGCATTAGAAGCTGCCCAGGTGTGAAGCACTGCCGGACCTTTGCGATAACGCCAAGTTTCCTGGCAGCCATCTTGGCCTTGGACTCAATGAACCGCCCAAAGTTAAGGTTCGAGGAAATCTCAACTCCCAAAAGCTGAAGGCGGTCGGAACACTCCAAGGACACATTTCGAAAAGTAGGAGCCAAGGTGAACGGGCTCCATTTGGCGGTGAAAAGACACGCATGTGTTTTGGCCGCATTGAATGCTACAAGATTGGCATGGCCCCATTCGGAGACTGCCTGCAGTGCAACACTCGTTCGCTCAACCATGGCCTCTCTTTCGGACCGGATTGATTCCCTACTAGCCCGAGCATCCGGCAGGTATCTCTGTAATGAATGGGCTGTCCAACGCAAAAAGAATTTTTCAAATCGGACCAGTAGTTCCCGAGATTAGCGCGAACAAACAAACAAACAAACATGCAAACAAACTCTTCAGCTTTATATATTAGTATAGACGATAGATAATCGCCAACCCGCATTGAGCAAGCGTGGTGATTACGCTCAATCCTTTTCTGTATGAGAGGAGAGCTGTACCCAGCAGTGGGATGATAAAAAGGTTGATGATGATGATAGATAGATAAGTAATACTACAACTAAATAACACTAACACAGGCTAAAGCTTTATTGTCGAATTAGTTCTACCACTTATTCGACTGTAACGCTTTGAACAGTGATGGCCGCGACTAGGTCCTAGGTTTAAACACATTTATCATTGTGAAGAAACCGACATGCTAAAATTCGAAAACATGTGCCTTCTACCAACCCGTACTAAGCCCGCGAGGTGAGTTAGGGATCACGCCCTCGCAACAAAAGGAGGCCTGTGTTACAGGAGTGGGATTATTATAGGCTGATTATACTTCAGCCGAAAACGTAGGTATGTCTAGTTGTTAATTACTCAATTACCAAGAACTACACGCTGAAGACCAACATTGATGTTGAATATATTCGTATTTATAATGGGGCGTGGAAACACTTTCACATATTTACTACTGCTACCCCTAAAAGTCAGGGGGTCTACTACTACCCCCAAAGTTCAGGGGGTCTACTTCTATCCCTAAAAATCAGGGGTTCTACTACTACCCCTAAAAGTCATGGGGTCTACTACTACCCCTAAAAGTCAGGGGGTCTACTACTACCCCTAAAAGTCAGGGGTTCTACTCTGAAGTGGTTCGAATGAATCGCAACAGCAGCTTGTTCGGCCGTTTCTTACTACCAAGTTCAAGCTCATGAACTGCAAATGTTATGTATGCCATTATTATCAAATGCATCATGCCATTAATTAATTAGTTTAAGTTATTTTCATGATAAATGTTTGTGATGTGGTAGTACTTTTTTTTCAATAAATAAATAAACGGAGTTACTGTTTGGTGTAAAAATTTAATGAATTATAATATGTTAAATCATAATAATGAATAAGTGAATAAGTGTGCGGTACTTGAAATTGTATCAAAATGTCTTTTTTCGTTGTAGGACAAAAATATTCAGTTTCGTGATGTGCCTGTAATATTTGATCTTTCGAATGTGTCACTTCAGAGTAGATACCCTGGATTTAGGTGACTAGAGCGAATACTGAGCGGTAGCTAACAGCAACAGTATAAATGACAACATGGCCAAACAGGGGCCCTAGTCTGCAATTTTTTATCATTCCAACACGATTCCATTATCATTGTGCTTAAAAGTTCGTAATCTGCTAAATTCATAATGATCACTCAATTACCGGTGAGGCGTCTCTTAATGGAATGGTGATAGAATGACATTTCTGTATTGGCATTAGATATTATAAAACCCGTTAAAACTACTACTCAATTTGAACATTTATTAATATGGAGTGGGCTGCAGGATCATGGACACGCAACCAGTTACCATAGAGTCATTACATGATTTTAAAACCCTAATGAAATATGTGCAAAAAAGTTATACAATATATTACACAATATGATCACAAAACCTCTACTGATCATATTGTATAATAATATTTATATGAAGAAAACACTCGTTCTGTGCAACATCCTAGAAAATTTGCTAATATGATTTTCCAAGAAACATATACAAAAACGCCTTCAATTATTTATATAGGGGCAGATTGCTTAGTGTTTTCCTTGAGTAACTTTTTCCTGGTTATAGAAAACATTATAAGAGAAATTGCGGCATAAGAAACATTCAGTTATTTTTTCTTCTTTCAGATTTAGATCTTAAGAATATTCATTCATGATGTACTGCTATGCATCTTTTTAATAATTCGTCTACAAAAGATTTATTTTATCTTAACAATATATGAACAGCAATTAAATTCTAATTTGCTTGTTAAACATGGCGTTGACAAGGTAGTCCTGGTCATCGCTATTTTTCTCTCTATGACGAAAAAAAAATTGAGATCCTCCCCAATCATCATCTACATCATAAACCTTTTTATCGTTCCACTGCTGGAGACAGGTCTCCTCTCATACAGAGAAGGATTGAGCATAATTACCACGCTTGCTCAATGCGGGTTGGCGATTTCAGACTTAAAGTCCAGGTTTCCTCAAGATGTTTTCCTTCACCTTCAATGCCTCAAGATTTTCCTATCAATGCGATCTCAAAATTCCTGAGAAAATAACAAAATTTTCGAGACTAATATTTCCAGTATTATATTAGCCTTATACAATCCGGTATTATAATATAAGCCATACAGAAGACGATCTTAGCCTTACGGAAACAGGCAATTCAACAGTGTTAATTTATACAAATTAAACCCAAATTCTTGAAAACAAACAGTAAATTTTTCCAACAAATGAATAAATTCACACCACGCTCACATTCTACACCCAACTTACGTGCGTATGCATTAACGTTGTAATAAACATAATGCATAATTCAGAGGGTAAAATAAAAATCTCATCCTCAAAATAGGGTCGGATGAATGGACCTCCTACATTTCATCCGGAGAATTTCACAGCAGCTAATACGTCGGGAAACGGTCGCAACTCGCGTCGAGTATGGTAACAATTTTAATAAATAATTACACTCGTCGGTGCCGCGGCGGATAAACAGATCCAGCTTAATTCGTTACTAATATATCCACTCAGGGAAGAGTCAATTTGAATTTATAAAGCTTTTTTCTGTGTTTTGGAATTCATTGAGGGTAAGTACTTTCATTCTACTAACCCCCATGGGCTCGTAGTAGATTACAGCCCACTGCCTTTTACAGAGAGGAAGTCTAGCCTGGGAAATTTATAAGCTGATTACTAACTAAGAATCATCAATTTCAAAGCATTTATCTCAATGAAACCATTTACTGTTGTTTAACAAAGATTCGGTCAGTTAGTCAGAAATTTGAAGCTAGTTGCGCGTTCTAAAACGTGCTACACTGGAAAAATGACAGGAAGCTCCAAAGACGTTATTATCAATCTCTTTTAAGTACTATTTAGTTACTTTCATATGTGTGCACATAGGTTTATGATTATATGTAAAAACATCATCATCATTCAGTTGTAAAAGTTCACTACTGAATCACCACTGGATGTCAAAAACACTGGGCTAGTCATTTAAGCGAAATATAGCATCTATACACAAACATAAGTCAAACCTTATTAATTACTTTTATTAAATAAAGACTAAATGAAACAATCGAACAAGTTTTTCCCATAAACGAAAAAAATCGAAAAAGCTTGCTCATTCTCCGACTTTTGCATAGTCAACGTGAAACAATTTCAACGCACATTTTGAAACTTTTCAAACTGAAAGTTGAATAATAAGTTGTTTCCATTTTCATTCTAATTTCAAATCATTATGACCCAGCAAACGTTGTTTTGCCGTATACATTATTTGTAAGAAATATTTTATTAGAATCCTCATTAAAAAAGGGTTGATCGTAGAAGGGTGAAAATTTAGGGAAGAGGAAAAATTTAGGTTGAGAATTTTATAAATAAGATAAAATCATACTTTGGATCCGTAAGGGCGAGCTGTCGCACACCAATAATTTGTCGCTAGTGTTCCTCAACCTGCTATTACGATAAGCAATTCTATGGCCAAATTGTCCTAATTCCACTTGTAGTGAAGAAAGATTCTACCTGTCAACAGGACAATGTGTCTGTTTCAACCACTTTTTATTATCAGTCGTCGTTACACTGTAGCGAATCATCAGGGCATGAACTAGAACAACCTACATACACAAAGAACATGTTACAATGATCAATGTGCTAGTGGTCAATCCTAAAATAAAGCTAAGGTCGCCTTCGCCTTTAAATGTTTAAACTAGTCGTCAAAAACCAGGATGTCATGCATAACATCTATACGACCCAAATTAGTCCTCACAATTTTGGGCACGTTGACACCAAAAAGGTACAGCGGACAATTGGGCACTCCTAATATGCTGAAGCTAATTGCAGTAAGATACCGTCCTTTTGCTAATTCGATATGTGTTACACGGGGCGCGGCTTCAAACTAGTGTGCTTAGGATACAAATGCGACCAAACCCCAAAGAGAATACAACTCAGTCGACAACGGCTTAGAGACGAATATTGAATGCAAAGATTAAAATTTAGGCTGTTCCTATTACCAGCGTGCCTTAATGGAAATTGTGAGCCGTGCCCGTGTCGTTACGCGCTGCAAATGTACATAATGTGTCGTCAAAAGGGTGAAATATACTTTAGTAGCCTGTGATTTCGTTCGTAGCGAGTCGAGGCTTACCGACTTTTAAAAGTTTCTCGAATGTGATCCCCGTTAGACGGGCGACGTTCACGCCCGAATAGGGACACAGCTGTTTGTAAATTCAAATTATTTTAGACAGTTATACGAATGTTATGATTTAGTCAACTTTCATATTACTTAGTCATCATTCATACACATTTACTAATATTAATGTGAGAAACAAAGTCGACAGCCTCCGTGGCGTAGCGGTAGCGAACGCGGCCGCTACGCAAGGAGGCGCGGGTTCGATCCCTGCGCAGTGTAAATATTTGTATTCATGAATATGAATATTTGCACTGGTCTGGTCGTGCCTCGGAAAGCACGTTAAGCGGTTGGTCCCGATTGCCATACGAACATCTGATGGCAGTCGTTACGGATTGTTGGAGCCCTCAAAAGTCCAACAATTTGTCTAACTGCAATGCTTCGATATCGCCTTCGGGCTTCGGATTGTGTAGGTCAGACAGCAGTTGCTTCACGGAAAAGATCATAGTTTAGCCAAATCAGCAGTTACACTGATAAAGCGGACCGCAGACTCCAAAGCTGAAAAGCTTCGGATGCGACTGGGATTAACGCTGAGATGATGATGATGAAAGTGGGAAACAAATAAATTACACTTGACTATTACTTCTTTTAGGCTGCACAGATCCTTATCCTATCTTTACTTCCTTATCCTTATTAATATATAAATGGGAAAGTTTTTTTTTTTTTTACATATTATAAACCAGCGCTTGACCGCAATCCTGCCTGATGGTAAGTAGTGACGCAAATTTTGATGGTAAAGCGCACTAGTTTATTAAGAGCCTATTCACTCTAGCCTTGAAGACACTCAAATTGTAGTCCGACGGAAACACCGCCGCTGGCAAATTGTTACAGTCCCTCGATGTACGCGGTATAAAGGAGGAGGCGAAACGCTTCGTCCGGATCGTAGTGGTGCTAACAACGTAAGGGTAGAAACCAGCCGTACGACGGGTCGTCCGCTGGTGGAACGGATATGGGGGAATTAAATCAAGCAATTCCCTCGCACACTCTCCGAAATGCATCCTATAGAACACCGAAAGGCTGGCTACTCTACGCCTGTGCTCTAGGCTTTGGAGACTAACTCGAGTTAGATCAGGCTCACCAATCAGCCTCTTTGCACGTCTCTCCACTGAATCCAAAGTGGCCAGGTGACACTTGGCAGCACCAGCCCAAATGTGGCTGCAATACTCCACACACGAACGGACCTGTGCTTTGTATAACATTAGAAGCTGCCCAGGTGTGAACTACTGCCGGACCTTTGCGATAACGCCAAGTTTCCTGGCAGCCACCTTGGCCTTGGACTCAATGAACCGCCCAAAGTTAAGGTTCGAGGAAATCTCAACTCCCAAAAGCTGAAGGCGGTCGGAACACTCCAAGGAAACATTCCGAAAAGTAGGGGCCAAGGTGAACGGGTTCCTTTTGGCGGTGAAAAGACACGCCTGTGTTTTGGCGGCATTGAATGCTACAAGATTGGCATTGCCCCATTCGGAGACTGCCTGCAGTGCAACACTCGTTCGCTCAACCATGGCCTCTCTTTCGGACCGGATTGATTCCCTACTAGCCCGAGCATCCGGCAGGTATCTCTCTACAACTGTGCTGTCATCTGCATACCCATAGATACCGGGCATCAGCAGATCGTTAATATGCAGCAGGAACAGAGTTGCAGAGAGAACAGACCCCTGAGGAACACCGGCATTAGTTGACATGGGCTCAGAAGAGCATCCGTCGACAACAACTCGGAGGGACCGTTCCGTCAGGAAGTATTTTACCCAGCCAGTCAGGCTAGGGGAAATGCCGTACGCTGGAAGCTTACTCAAAAGGCCAGCGTGCCATACCCGGTCGAAGGCCTTCGAGACATCAAGGGAGACAGCAATCGCTTCCCCATTCTTCTCGAGGGCCTCGCCCCACAAGTGAGTGGCATACACTAGTAGGTCCCCAGTTGACCGATTGCGGCGAAACCCGTACTGTCGGTCACTGAGGAGATCGTTACCTTCCAGGTATGCCAAGAGGCGCGAGTTCAATACACGCTCCATAATTTTGCAAAGTATGGAGGTGATCGAAATCGGCCGATAGTTGGCAGGATCGGCACGACTACCCTTCTTGGGCACGGGCTGCACGTTAGCAAGCTTCCAGGACTTGGGCACTATACCAGTCCTAAATGAGAGGCGATACAGGCGAAGTGAGTTTGTTTGTTTGTTTGTTTCGCTTTCACGCCATTAATGGCAATTAGTACCACGCCGCTTGTTTTCACGTCACGTCATTTTATTTTTAATATTTATTTCTAATAAATAACTATCACTATAACTGTCATTTTAATTATTATATTTAAGAGCACAACAGTTTGGAACTGCTCTTTGTTAGGAATTATTTCGAAAAGTACTTCATTTTTTTACAAATCCTTTCATTTTCTATTGTATTAGTTTTTTTTTTTTTTAACTGAATATACGGCACGTCGTCGCACAGTGAATCGAAATTATGCTTGCACGACTCTTAAATTCCTTTCAACTTTTTATTTTTTTCTTTTTCCTGCCTAGCCGACTCCGAAACAATTAAATTCCCAATTCCACTAGTCCAGCCCCTACACAATATTCTTATCTCGCGCCAAACAAAAAAGTGATACTCAAAATATGACGCTTTTATTAAATTCTTCTTGCGTTTATTAAGTTGGGGAGAAAAAATGCTCCAAGTTGCTGGGAGAAACTAGAGTAAAAAAAAAGTTTCGCGTTTCTTGACTCAGGAATTTTATTAATGTTAGCTACACTGTTTCTTCGGGAAACATAATTTTAACACCCATTACAAAGCTGTGCTTGTTTGAAAATAATTCGTGTATTTATAATCAACAAGGGGAAAAGTACAAAATTTATTGAATTGATTGACGTGTTCGTTAAAATGCGTTGTGTTTAATAAAGCCTTGCTATATGATATCAACCCACATGTTAACATCCACTGTCAACAAAAAATAATGGTACAATATCTAAAATCATCATGACCATCACAGCGTTAATCCCAGTCGCATCCGTAACTTTTCAGCTTTGGAGTCTGGGGTCCGCTTTACCAATCTAACTGCTGATTTCGGCTAAACTTCGATATTTTCAGTGAAGCGACTGCCGTCTTATATCTAAAATAATTTTTGTTTTTTTTAAAAAAAATATCTTTTTATATGCCAATGTTAGATCGATTTCGAGAAATTGAACCAAAATGTTTATAAAGTCTGCTAATTAGTCATCTGCAACCTTTAAAGGGGTGATGTGATTACCACGTCATTCTAAGCAATTTTCGCTATTAAACTCGTACACAAATAGAAGAAAAAAATGTTCTTGCATTCATCGAAATCAGCAGTAAACCATACTAATATTATAAATGTGAAAGTATCTCTGTCTGTCTGTCCGGCTTTCACGCCAAAACTACTGAACAGATTGTAATGAAATTTGGTTCACAGATAGCTAGAACCTGAGAAAGGACATAGGCTATATAACATCCCGCTACGACCAATAGGAGCAGAGCAAGAAAAAAAAATGTTACGAAAACGGGATCAAACGCGGACGTACATATTGCTCCCATTATTTTAACAGGCGCTTATTTTATATCAACTGGGCTCCTTCGGTTCGAAGCTTACGCGGGTGAAACCGTGGGGCACAGCAAGTAAATTATAAAAGTAAATAGTCCTTTCTCTACGACCAAAACGAGTACGAAAAGATAGTAAAGTACGAAAGAATAATAAAGTAACTTAGCATCATCTACAATAATATTAACTTCGTCAGCTGGTACTAACAAACTGTCTAGGTACATACCTATTAAATTCCATGCAGTGGAAGCTGCAAGTTAAAGTTCGTCGCTGTGAAGTCGGAAGTTACAAAGTGCGAATAAAAACGTAATATTTCTATTTAAAGTCCGCTTTGCGCTGCTTACTTAACCGTAACCTAATTTCACAAAGTAATGGTAGTAATATGAGTAGCATTAGGCTGTGTTCAGACTGCCAAGAGGCGTTTAAAGCGCTTTTTTTTGTCTAAAGCCACTATCATGGGCATACCCAGCTTCTGGCCTATTGGGGGGCAAGTAAAATTTTCAAATCTTTGTGCACACGCGTTTTTTGGCAATTACACCGTACATTTTGTCAACTGCGTGGTTTATTTCAAAATTAGAGATAAGTGTTCGTTTACATTTTGTTTAGTAATTGGGGGAGTTCATACATGTTCTGCGAGATTTCCAGGGGAGGGAGGGGGGGGCGGCTACCCCCTTGCCCATGGGCACGCCCATGGCCGCTTAACATGATTTAGAGTCTAAATCTCGTAGTTAAGTAAACTTCACGAGACATAGCTTATCGAGTCGCTAAACTTAAGTGGCAGTGGGCAGGGCACATTGCTCGTAGAACCGATGGCCGATGGGGCAGTAACGTTCTGGAGTGGCGGCCACGTACTGGAAGACGCAGCGTAGGGAGACCCCCAACAAGGTGGATCGATGACTTGGTGAAGGTCGCGGGAAGCCGATGGATGTGGGCAGCACAAGCCCGGTCAGCGTGGAAAGCCTTGGGGGAGGCCTTTGTCCAGCAGTGGACATCTATAGGCTGAAGAAGAAGTATACTTCCAGTTAAGTCTAAATTTTAGACTTAACTGGAAGTATCACTAAAACTGTTGCGACTACGCCCTTTCACCTCGATATCAGTAAAATAATTGAGATAGTCATAAATTCTGGTTTTTTACAGTCCTGAACTAATACAAATTCTCACTGGGCTATTTTGATATATAACAGAAATTCGTTGCATCTAAACAACTTGGAATTATTTTAAAGAAATCGGTACGAATGCTACTGGAATTAATGAGCAATCTTTCAGTGATCTAATTATATATTTTGAACATTTGGTGGGCTACAGCGTAATACAACGTACCAAATTTCTAAATAAATCGCTCGGCGATATGTCAAACACTAAGGACAACTGGTACCACAAGTTGCTAAATGCTAACACTAAATGAATATAAAACATCGTTCCCTTTCGGTCAACTGTGTGAAAATGACAGAAACAGAAATATGTTTTAAATATATTTACTGTTAAATACATTTTGTGTTACATGGTGCAAGTCAACCTTGTATTTAAATTCCGGACACGAACGCGGACAGTTGGCACCCCACATCTGAACGCACCCTTATTCTAGAATCTAGCAAATAAATAGGGTGCTTTGAGTCTAGGCTATACCCTGCATACAAAAGACACAATATTCTTAACTTGTTTTCTTTTTACAGCAACACTGTAAAAATACCCAACGCGACTGAAAATTGCAATTATGGTATTCAAAATAATATTCTTTTTTGAATCTGCGCTGATCCCGAAATGAAAGAATAACACAAAGTCAAGGTTGTTTTTCTTTGATGCTTAGATTTGGCTTAGTTTATAAGGATAAAGAGAAAAGATGGCCCCGATTCCCTCGTTAACAAACTAAACTAAATTTAATTTTTGTGTGTCTCTTTCTCTCCATTTCTATAAGAAAAGGACAGAAGATAAATATTAGTTTAGTCCTGTCATAATTAGTCCGCGCTTGGTATAAAATTACGTATTTTAGTAGCCATGTTTTGAATCGCGTCTAAACTGTCTATGGACTATCTTAATTTGGCGCCAATATCTGAATTATAATTGTAAAGCTGCAAAATGAACGAAAATTTTGTGTCGCAATGTTTGTCTTCATGAGTTTTATTAAACATTTACATCACGGTCGTTGACTACGAATTAAACCTACGTAATCCATATTTTTCTTTATTAAATATTTTCTGTTAGACACTTTGTTTGGAAATTTTCAAGAAAGCTGCCACTCATATCAGGATGTCCTCTTTTTTTAGAATTATAAACCAGTGCTTGGCCGCAATCCCAAAATGCCTGATAGTAAGAAGCGATGCAATCGTTGGTGGTAGAGCGCGCTGGTTTATTAAAATCCTATTCACGCAAAAAAACTGGGTGGATGGAAAGGAAGACGGCAGTTGAGCGAGGTGATGTCATGTTAAACTCAACAACACGACCATCGATGCTGCGCCAGAGGGAGATTGATCTGGAGACCCTCCACCACCAAACTTCCGACACAACAACATTTCAACACAACTGCTCAAACCCGTCCTTCGTACACCGCGCCGACGAGTTTTAAAAAAAAAAATTATCAATTTTTAAATCTCTAATTAAATTCTTAGAAAATCTGAAACAGAAAACATCTTTAAAAACTGAAGCAGAAAATATCTTTACAGGCTGAAGTACAAGTACCTAAGGCGCTGTACAAAGGCGGAGGGAAAAATATTTCTACTTTCTTAGCTCTGCCGCTCATCGTAGAGTTTTCTAGACTTCAGGACTTTGTTATTTCGTAGCAGCCTATTAATGCCTGAGCTTAAGAAGAAAGCCACTAGTTGAAGTTATTATTGCAACTATGAGCTTCCTTCGGGTTTTGCCTGACAAGTGATTACCAAGAGCACTTGGAAAATAAGAAGTCTTTTAATTTTATATTTATCCAAACCTACTCCATCTTGTTACAATATTAAATCTAATTTTCTTATTCAATTCGCGAATTAAGGTATCGATATTCGATATAGGATATAATATTTAGGATACAATTGTATTTTTTCAATAAAAATATTTATGTATTTTTTTTTATTGTGGTTAGTACTTTTTAATTTTAACTGAAGCAGCAGTTTGTATTTCGAACTTTATTTCGATTAAGATTTGGTAGATATTTTTTTTTTTACTATTTGCTTTTTGTAACTTTTTAATTTCTCATGTGTCCATATTTTAATAGAACAAAAATCCTTAGTAATATTATAAATCGGAAAATAAGTTTGTGTGTTTGTTTGTTCCGCTTTCACGCAGTAACTACTTAACCGATTGCTTTGAAATTTTGCAGACGTAAAGTTAGAAGTGCTTTTTATCCCGGAAAAGATTGATATTCCACGCGGGTGAAGCCGCGGGCGGAAAGCTAGTTATAAATAAATAACAATAACAAAATACATAATCAGATTATAATGTTTTCACTCCTGAGACACAGGCCTCTTCTCGATGAGAGGGAGTGGGCCGTAATCAACCACGCGGGCCCAGTGCGGGTTGGTAAAAACAATAAATTCTGTTGGAACTGTACAAAGGTCAAATTGACTGGCTCATTATATGAACACAGAATCGCAGAGCACTTTCCTCAAGATTAAGAACTTGAAATTAAGTAGGTACTAATCTTGGGTAGCCACTTTGTAGGAGTGAAATAGCCAACAGCCTTGTTTTAGAATTGCGCTATCAAGAGCAAATTTTTTTTTAAATCCGTTTAGTATCTAGAATTCTACCACATCTAGTACCTATATAAATGACTACAACCTTAAATATTATCGACATGGTTTGAGTACCAGTTTTTACATGGAGCGATTGTCTATCTGACTTCCAAAACCCGGTTACAGTCTCATGTCTCATAGGATTTTTAAATCTTATTGTCTCTCTCGTGACTCCCCTGATGTTGCCCCGAGGGGAGCCGCCAGGGGAGACACGAGACTGAAATAATATAATTTACTAGCAAGTTCTGATGTCTCCCCCGCCTAGGGGAGACAATAAGATTTAAAAATCCAGATGTGTCCCCGAGGGCAGCCGTCAGGAGAGACACGAGACCAAAATAATATAATTTACTAGCAAGTTCTGGTGTCTCCCCGCCTAGGGGAGACAATAAGAATTAAAAATCCAGATGTGTCCTCGAAGGGAGCCTTCAGGGGAGACACGAGACCGAAATAATATAATTTACTAGCAAGTTCTGATATCTCCCTCGCCTAGGGGAGATAATAAGATTTAAAAATCCTGATGTCTCCCCGAGGGGAGCCGCCAGGGGAGACACGAAACCGTAACCCAAAACCCAGTTACTGGGTAATACGATACCCCTTGGTTAGACTGGTGGTCAGACTTTCTGACTTCTGACGACCAGTAAAACCGACTGTAAAAGATCTACAATTGACAGCCGGGACCAACGGATTAACGTGCTCAATAAAAGATTAAAGAAGTTCCGAGGCATGGAGGGTTTTCAGTATGTAAAGATGGTCACCCATCTACAAACCAACCGCGGCAATGTAGCTTTTTTTAAATAAAATTATAAACAAGCGCTTGACCGCAATCCCGCCTGATGGTATGCAGTGACGCAATAGTTGATGGTAAAGCGCACTAGTTTATTATGAGCCTATTCACTCTAGCCTTGAAGACAATCAAAATTGTAGTCCGACAGAAACACCGCCGCTGGCAAATTGTTTCAGTCCCTCGATGTACGCGGTATAAAGGAGGAGGCGAAACGCTTCGTCTGGATCGTAGTGGTGTTAACAGCGACCCTGATCAACTGACCTGTGTGGCTGTTACCTTTTAACCACGAGCCCGTCCTTATATGTAACCTAACTACACACATCAAAAGTGTCTAGGGATCAAGCATTTTTATGCGGATTTCTTGAGATTGAGATGTGGCTTTGTAATAAATTTATGATTTTATAAATTTATATGGATCCTTTTTGGTGCATTTCATAATTTGAATCAGGAACTGTGAATCAAATTCGAGTAAAAGATGAAAATCAGCTGTCAATATTTTCCCTATAAAAACATACAACGCATTGAAGACATTATTAGTGCTACTGTTTCCCTACTACTGATTAAAACCAACGTTATTATGGAGCGGCGACGTCATTTAAGCAGGGAAGAAATGCTCAGAGCCGTGGGAATGATAGAAGCTGGTTCCCGGCAACGTACTGTGGCTTTAGCTCTGAATACAAGTCAGAGTGTTATCAGTCGACTTTGGACACGTTACCGAAGCACTGGTACCGTGGCTGAGCGCCATGGAGGACGGTATCGCTGCACCACACGGAGACAAGACCGATACATTCAAATCTTAACTCGAAGAGCTCCAACAATAACCGCCATGATGTTAGCCGTGAGGCTTCATCACTCTTCAGGGAACTTAATTAGCGACCAAACAGTCAGAAACCGCTTGCATGAAGTGAACCTTCATTCCCGAAGACCGCTACGGGTACCACCTATAGCAATGCACAATCGTAGGATTCGATATCAATGGGCTCTTGAACACAGAAATTGGGCAGAAGAACAATGGCGTTTCGTGTGCTTTTCTGATGAGTCTCGTTTTGGTATGAGACCGGATACAAGACGTATACGACACTGGAGAACCCCTGGACGCCAACAGCGATTAAAATCCTGCCAGGAAGTCCATCCTTATAGTGGTGGAACCATCATGGTATGGGCGGGTATTTGGATCGGCGGAAGAACTGAGTTGATTTGGATCAGAGGCAACCTCAACGCTCAAATTTATGCTGAAACGATTGTATCAGACGTCATCGTTCCTCTACAAGTGCAAATCGGTCCCTTATTTCAGTTAATGCATGATAATGCACGACCGCACACCGCAAGAGTTGTAAGACAGACTCTCGCCGCAGCTAACATCAATGTCCTGCCCTGGCCTGCTCAGTCGCCAGACTTGAACCCGATTGAGCATGCATGGGATATGCTACAGAGAAGAGCTCTGCCGAATATGGAGGGTATCCAGTCGCAAGAAGACCTTTTTTTGTTGTTGCAACGAACATGGGCGGCCATTCCACAGCGTGATTTGGATGAACTCATTTTGAGTATGCCAAACCGATGTTCTTGTGTTGTTAGTGTTCGCGGTAGAAACACGGATTATTAATTGTTTAAGTTACCCAATAAAATTTTAGAGAAAACTGTTATTTCAGTCTTTTTTTCGAACTTTTGTGTTAGTGGTTCAAATGTCAAATATCCCTTTATTAGGAAAATGGCAAATTTCTTTATTAATGCAAAGGTGACTTGGTTTATCGTTACTGTGACAAACGAAAACACTTTATTTGATGAATCCTTAAAGAAAATTTTAATTAATATCAATCAGGAGAAAAGTTATTGCAAAAATATATGTTGATCCCTAGACACTTTTGATGTGTGTATGTAGCAGAAATATTAAAGCGCAACCAAAGTTGCTAAACCAGTAACAAACAGAAACCTGGTAATGTTCCAAAAAGCCTATTAAACTTAGGCGGGCCGGTATTCCGGTGCGAGATGATAAATGTCAAAAAAACCAAGCATCCGCCGCATTGCGGGGTTAAATTTGCCAACACAACAACGTTACAAGACATTAATATGAGTCCACAAATTACATTAAAAATGCCATTTAACTAATGACCGCCTCGTTTGTTTTGTAGTCGTAAGCGGTACTGCTGAGGTTCGATTCCCAGATGCGGAAAAGTGTTGTGTTAAGTTTTCATTTTGGAATTTCTTAGAATAAACCGGGAGTCCGGATTTTTGGCAATAAGCGCGGAGATATTACACGGGACAAACACAACTGGTAAAATGCTGTTGTACTTACTAAAGTACCTACGCATGGCTACACATCAAGCTATAAAATAACCAGTGTAAGCTGACTTTTGATTATACGAAAAATTTGCACAATGAGCGGTCAGCTAAAACTGAAGCTTGACATGTATCTAGCCGTAGGTATGCCTCTGCCTAAAATGTATGGCGAAACAAAACGTGATGCCGTATGTAATGCCTTTATTTTTGTCAGTTCAACAACATTGAATAGAATAGAATAAATACTCTTTATTATGTACACCATATAAATTACAGAAACAGTGCATTTTGATTACTTTACATATATACGTTTTTGAGCAGATATTTTTTGTTAACATATGAAGCAATCGATTAGCAATATACATTAAAATAATTAAAATTACGATTGATAATGTGTTACGAAAGGGCTGGTGTATCGCTTATTATAGCCTGAAGCTTTAGATAAGCATACATACATACTGAGATGATGAGATATACATACTGTGTCTATTTATTTTAGAAACTAAACTTGAGCAGTTTGTAGTTCCTATAAGCCAACCGCCAAACTGAGATGTGGCCTGAAGTAGCAACGCGTTTGTGGTTCTGGATCGCCCTGAGGACACGGTGGAGCATACAGTGGGGGTCTGCCCGGCTTGGGCGGATCCCCGCCGTGACCTCGTGGCGGCGACCGGCGGCGGCCAGGCCTGGGTCGACGACGGTCGAGACATCATCGAACTCCAGGCCAACGTAGGCGCGGGCTTGCGGGCGGTAATCAGAGGGTAGCTCGCCACCTGGTAAGGACCAGGCCCGAGTCGACGGCGCCTTGTGTTCCACGAAAACCGATCCCTGCCAGGATCGCAGGTTGTTCGAAAAAGATTCCGTGGCCACTGGCGCCCAGGCAAGTCACGAACACGGATGGCTTTTAGTCAGTAAAAGTCGGACACGCCCTTCCTATTTCCCATCCGCAAAAAAAGCCAACAACGCGGTGTAGGATGAGTGTGATGACGTGATGCAAGACCTCAGTGATTGTCAACTTTTGACAACAATCGCTGCGCGGCTAGAACAACGCCTCAATTAGGCGGTGGACCTATAGCAATAGTGAGAAATATCCAGATTATAAATCTATCAATATTAGGTCGAAAAATGTGTTTGTCTGTCTTTTAAAATTCCAAAAATCATGATCATAGATCTAATAATCATCGGTTGATACCTCATTTCATAAAAAGCATCTAATGGGCTTTTTGTGAGTTGACTTCGACCACTTGTATGGCTTCATAAGGACCCCGAGCTTTATCAAAGACACTATAAAACAAACTTATTTTTTACGCAGATTTGACAGCATTTGACATCATTTCGCCAAAAATAAAATCTTTGATACTATCTATACCTCTGTTCGAAGTCGTGGTCGCCTAGTGGTTAAAACACCAGCCTCTCAAGTATGAGTGCGCTGGTTCGATTCCAGGTCAGGCAAGTACTAATGTAACTTTTGTAAAGTTATATGTACTTTCTGAGTATTTCATGGACACCAATGACTGAAGGTGAAGGAAAACATCTTGAGGAAACCCGGACTTTATAAGTCTGAAATCGCCAACCCGCATTGAGCAAGCGTGGTGATTACACTCAACCCTTCTCTGTATGAGAGGAAACCTGTGCCCAGCAGTGGGACGATAAAAAAGTTGATGATAATACCTATGTTCATTAGGAAAATCATTTTTGACACATGGAATACAAATATATACAATAGATATACGAACGTTATTGTAATGTCGATGAGAAGACATAAATAAATATAATTCAATAAAATCAAGAATCAAAATCAAAGCTATCCAAATCCGTCAAATATTCCCAATCAACCTTGAGCCATAATGCTTTACCGATAAAGTTGAAAATTTAATAAAGAAATCTGATAGATTGTAGTAGCTTGATGTGCTGTCGTCTGTACTTTTGAATTGTCAAAGGGTCGCAGTAAAATCAGGCTAGTCCTATGTCAATATAATAAATTTATATTTATTTTATTTCTAATTTAAAGTTGACTTTTACATAATCATAATACATGTTTAAGTTAGATTGTTCCAAAAATGAAAATCTTAGATTTGGTTACCTAGTTTGTTCCAAAATTAAAATAACATACAGTTACAATATTGAACAGTAAAATAAAAAAAATGGCTTAAGGCGGTTCCAGAGGAAAACACACCGCTGGCCGTTTTTATGTAGTTTTTCGGAGCTTATCTACTCTTTATCCAAAAGAAATATCAACTTATTAAAAATACATAAATTTTCTCCATAATCTTGGCTCCAAAATTGTAGTTTTTTTTTTTACTAAGCATAATGTTTAAATAATTCCTTCACAACGAAACCTCTGACAAGAGAAATAATTATCAAAAACGTGCATCTCTTTGAAAAGTAAGCATTATTTAGATTGCGTTCTTACACTAATGGATAGGCAATTTTATGACGAACATTATTGTAGAAATATTTTTTTAAAACGACCAAAACAAAAATGTTATTCAACAATCTGAGCGTATTCCCCATCATTTCTCTTGCCCGAGCTATTGAGATTCAGTATGCCACAAGCTCTCGAAGGGGGAACCCGTGTCGATCGTCATCGCGCGGTCCGCTAGCATAGCGGGCGGCGCGTGAGCGAGAAAGCATCTGCTTGCTCGCTCACGCACCGCACGTCGCATAGAGTATAATACTATCATAAAGTGTCTCTGTTATTGATGTTCATTTTGGTGTTCGTTTTTTTAACCGATTTCAAAAGGGAGGAGGTTATATGTATTTTTATGTTTCTTTGCGGATAACTTTACTATAATATAAATAATAGGGTATTTGACTAAAAAAAACTAATTAGTCCGTCATTCAGATTATAGAAAAATATTGGATAGGTTTATTATATACGTTTTACATTTCGTATATTTTGTTTTATCAAATCAATAAAAATTGACAAATATAATAGGCATCAAAGATCAGGAGTGATGGCTGGTGACGTCACTGGCCGCTAAAAAGTGTAGCGTGCAGTGACGTCACACGAGTTTTCAAAGCACTGTGTCGTCTTCATTTTTTGTTTATATGAAAAAAGAAAAAAATATGTGTCTAGTATTTTTTGGGTAGGCCCCCGACAAGGTGGACCGACGACCTAGTGAAGGTCGCGGGAAACCGCTGGATGCGGGAGGCGCAGGACCGGTCGTCGTGGAGAACCTTGGGGGAGGCCTATATCCAGCAGTGGACGTCTTTCGGCTGAAATGATGATGATGATGATGATGAGTATTTTTTGAAAATCTGACGTCAGTCAGATTTTATTGATTATTTGATCAAATACATAAGTTGATAAAAAATGCTATGCAACAGCTTTACCACGGCAGTTCCCGAGTGCCACATGTTTTTTTTTTTTAATTAGAAAGATTATATCTTCAAGGTAGTCTCATGTTAAGGAAATTAGGGTCTGATGATGGAAGACTAAGGAAACCTAGGAGAAATTTAAAAAATCATAGGGGCGCCTAGGGCATTTCTATGTTTTTTTCATTAAGTGTTTTAACGCACTACAATTTAGTAAAGTTCGGAGTTGATGATGGAGCCGGGAGACAGCCGAGGGATCTCCTTAAAGATTCACATCAGCTTCCTCGTGTTTGTGCTTAATAAATTTATATTGATAAGAACTTTACACCTAAATGAGTTGTGATTGTCATTAAAGCTCTGATGATGAAGACAAAGGCCAGTTAAGGGAACTCCTCAAAGGTTTACAATAGTTACCTTGTGTTTGGACTTAATTCATTTATATTGATGAAAACTTTACACCCATATATGTTTAAATGAAGGTCTGCAATAGATCTGATGATGAAGACCATAGACAGTCGAGGGAATTCCTCAACAATTTACAACACTGTACCTACTTAACTTAGTACAAACACTACCTACTCGTCATGGTTATGCAAAATTCAATTAAAATCAAGAGACTGAATTTAAGTTGTGTTATTTCATTGCGTTATTTCTAGAAATGCTCATACTTTCATTGTGTTCTTATAGGAATTAAAGTAAACGAAATACGTCGTTTGCTTGCAGGCCTTTTCCAAATATGCTGCCGTCAGCGTCCAGTCTGACCGGATATTGTATTAGTCAGATGTTTATTATTTTTCTGCAAAAGGAAGCTTTGTGTAAATAATATTATAGTATATGTATTTGTTTTTTTTTTATACGATAGTTTTATTTTTTACAATTTACGTATTTGTTTTATTAAACGAGAATAATAATATAATTTCAGTCTTGCCTGAGCCCAAAAAAAACATCAAATCTTTTTTTTATGTAGGTTTCCTGTCTGCAGAAATTTATTTGACCCTGATTACGTTTTCCCTTAAAATAATAAATAATGATAAATTAACCTTTATTATATTATTTTTCTATCCCTTTGACCATCTGACTTAGCTAACTTTCAATCTACAAAACTAACTTCCAACCCTGAAGTTACAGTCATAACATATTTAGTTGTAAAGGTCTAATCAATACAAATTAAGTAAGCCCAAACACATGACAGTTGCTTCCGATGTGGATTCCCTTGATTCTCTGTCATCTCCATCATCAGGTCAGGCCCAAATCTTCACGGTTTTATAGTATCATCCGATATAAATACGAGTATCAAGTTTTCACCCGAAGCGTGCCTACAATTTTCGATAATTGGCCTAAATTTCTTAGAATTTCCATTATCGACACTGACGTGGTAACAATGAGATTACATAGGCAGCATACTCTTTCATATAAAAAAGAATGGTCAAAATCGGTTCATTAACGATAAAGTTATCAGCGAGCACACATAAATCGAATTGAGAACCACACTTTTGGGAAGTCGAGTCGCAAAATATTACGGCGCTAGTAATATTTTGCGAAGTATTGTAGAGGTGGGGCGCGGTGAAGAGAGAGCAAATGCTCAAGGTCATTTGGTGAGGGTACGACCTTAATGGGTCTATTTATTTACTACTATTTTTTTCATCCTTTGTATACCATAAAGGAAGAAAATTCATTTACTTTATACAATATGTTAAGAAAACCCTGTCCAACCCGTAAGGATAGTAAAGGTTAGGTAAACATATGACCAAATAACATATGAAATTTTACATAGTCATCATAGTAACAATACTAGTGAATTTTAAAATAATCTTTTTTCCCGCAAATTAATTCCAACTTCCCCAAAATTTGGTAATTTTTAAAAACTGACAACATTATTTTTGACGGTATAATTCTGAGCCAATAGCCATGCGACCACGTGCCGCGTGCCCTGCCTCTCTTCGCCCGCGCCTGTTTGGCCTACCGCACATGTTTTAAGTTACCTTTTTTTGCGAAATAATATTTATTTTTTTAGGGCGATGTCTTTTTTAAGTTTAGCCCGGCTTTGTAGGCATTAGTAAAATCAGTTATCGATACCTAACAATACCTTCACGGATCGGACAGGGTTTTTGTTGAGGAAGTTCGTGGAACACAAATAACAACGCTATAAGTGGTGTAAGAATCACATAAAAGTATAATAAAATAGTTACTTAAGAAACAGCAGGCACGACAATTGTAATCAGAATTAACAACGTCAGTATGTTAGTCTATTTTCAAATAAGACATTCAAAACATATTTATAACCAGCCTACACACATTGAGACCATGAAGATGATACTTCAACAATTTTCTTTACATAATTATTGTATAACAGATGCAAACGACATGTTAATTACTTTCACATAACCGAATTCTCCTATATACATCGAACTACATAAAATAGTAACATCCATTCACCTAATTCGTTTGTTCTTGTAAGCGATGTAAACATGTTATAATACGATTATGCTCTTTGGTTATTAGTATTGGGTTTTAGTGTGGTTTCTAATGAGATTAGACCGCCCTAAATATAAGTATCTAGTTGCTACCTCCGGTTTTTACGGAACCCAAAGGTAACTACGTCATGTTTACCGTCAAAAAGTAGCCTATTTCCTTTTTTGGGTCTTTTAAGCTCTTTTTTAAAATAAAATTGGTGATTTTATGATGGTGTCAAATCAAATTATTTTATTTCATATAAAACAACGTGAGCACTTATGCAGTTGCGGGTTAGGTAAAAGAAACCGTGGCCCTGGCCCACATGCAAGTGAAGAAACACGGGTGGGTTTTGGTTAGTAAAGTCTGACACGCCCTTCCGCGCCGCCCAAAGCGGGAGAGGTCTTTTGATGACTTCACAACAAAAATAAAGTACTTATGAAACGTCAGAAGCAAATGAAACTATCAAAGAGACTACATCTATGGACTATTTCTTAATTTATCGAGTAACTGGTACTTGTTGATAGGCTTATGCACCCCTATTTCCTCCCATATACAGTAAGGGTCAAAAGTGGAGTACCACTTTTCAGTTTTTGTTCAGTTCAAAAGTGGTAATGCACTTTTGACCCTTCATTGTAAATACGTATGATTTAGAAACAAAGCAATAGTTAAAAAAAAAAAAGAGAATAATCTTGAAGTTTCTTGCCGGTTCTTTTCCAATTGAGCTATAACCACTATTAGAAAGATTAAGTCAAATAAGTATGTAAAAATAAACATTGTAATTTGAAATCAGTTAATAGACATTTTGGTAGCTATGCCGTTAACGAGATACCAAGGCAGCCACATGTGCAAAAGAAATCACTGTCAAACTATCTTGTCTTCAACATATTCTTAATCTTACAATATGCTTTTTTGATAAGGTCACGTTTGATAAGCTTACCATCGCTAACTTCCGTATCTGGCATTGACAACTTGTTATAAAATCGGATACTGCTTATACGAAATTACTTGTTACTTTCACTTAATCTAAATTTAGCTATCACTATTTAATTTTTACTATGTATGTGAATTTTTATTATGGAAATAATTTCTTATTCTTAAAATTCCTAGGTTTGTTCGAACTTATGAAATACTTTCTATTAAATAAAGCCAAGAAGAGAAGGCAGAGTTAGTATAACAATCACTTTGATTTTTTTCCAAGAAAATCTCAACCGACATATTGTGCGGATTTTCCTGTTTTGTAAAATGAAAAACGAATCCACATCAGCTGGTGGTTCCCTCGGTAGAACACCGACAATACTGTGGGAAAAAAGGAAATATACTAACCTACCTGTGGCTAAATCTGTCAACTGCCTTATTTTTCTTACTGCATATAGCTGAACTTTATCTACCTAGAAGAGCCTGTTATTACCTGTGCATGTACCTGTGAAAGGCCAGTTATTACCTGTGCACTCCATTGTAAAATTGAAGCTTATGTAATTTCTAGAAATACAAATTTCATAATAGTATCTAGTTTCTTGCTAGCAAGTCTTAAACTTAGACCCACTTGAGGTCCATTTGGTAATAAAAACTAAAGACAATTAATTAGTTTTGTTCCTATTAAGTAGGTAAAAGAAGCTGCAAACCAATTCGAAACAACAACCAGACTATCTTAACATATAAGACATCCGTATCTTTTCTATCTATTTTAGAAATAAGAAAAGTGTCTTCAGCGTATAAAATTATATCTGATACGTTAAACATCATGTTAGGGAGGTAGTTAATATGTACTAGAAATAGGAAAGAGCCAAGAATTGATCCTTGAGGTACGCCCGTCTTTACAAAGACGTCATCCCGTTAACGTATACTTATTGCTGCCTCTTAGATAAATAGAAATAAACAAGATCAGCAGCTTGTGCACGGATTCCATAATGGTGTAATTTTTAGAATAGTGTTAGTGCCCAACGCATTCAAACGCTTTTGAGAAGTCACAAAAATACTAATTGCATCTTGGGTATTCTCCCAGAATTCCAAAATGTCACTGTTAAGTTTAAATATGACTACATCTGGTATAGCATGATTTTTTAAAGTCAAAAAGAAACAAATATACAAGCAAATTAATTTGTGATATTATGATAAATATAACGTAATATAACAGCCCGTCTGCCATATAAATCAAATAATGTCATCGGGAGAATATAATCGGACACTTTTGGGAGCTTTATTTTTACAACCCATAGCTATTGCAATTTAATTTAATGCTCATCTTCCAATATAGTGTTTCCAATGCTAGGACATAAGCCTTCGCTTAATAAGAAGAAGTAGCCCGTAAATTTCCACGCAGGTCCAATACGAAATGTTAGAATGTGTCATCTACCATAATCATCATCATCATCTTGGAATGCTGTTCATCGTTTTAAGAACAGTGATGATGAAGTAATTTACACCTTTAAAATGGAGTGGTATTTATATCGCAAAACATGTAGTCCGTTTAAATTAAAATGTATAACGAAGTACAGGTCTATAATTTGTAAGGACAAACGTATGGACTTGTTAATAAAATCAAACTCAAAGCATTTACTTATATGTATTAAGATATTCATCACTTTTAAATTGTCAAAGAAGTCGGTCATACAGAAAGGTAAAGCTTGTTATCCATTCCAACCGGTCAATAACATAAACCTATAAACCACCAAGTCAATATGTGAAAAGTACAGTCAGTTTCAACGTATGTTTATCTATATTGTGTTGTTATAGTAACGGCTTATCCTATTGATCGGAAACCTACACTATCGCAAATATATCAGCAAAGTCCAGATTATAATAGATAACAACCACGCGAAAGTTTAGGGGCTTCTATAATAATATTATCAGTCAATAGATAAATAGGTTATATCGCATCATTAAGGATAAAATGTTAAAGTAAATAGAGAAAATATTATAAGTAAAACATTGCCTAAGGCTCTTTGTACACTGCACGGTTTCTTTATGGTATCTATAGACCAAAACGTAGAAAAAACATGTCCATCAACACGCTTACTTGGTGAACCATACAACACTAACGATCCTGCTTACAGACGCCGAATACATAAACCGTAGTTATTCATGGCAAGAAAACGTGTACAAATAATGCCTATAAGTTAAAAGTAAATAAAGACTGAATGTATATTAATCATAGCAGTGGTCACCGAAGCCACATTTTTACAGATAACACACACGAAAAAAAACTATGATGATTATACAACACAGCGTCGGCGAATAGTATTCCTATTGCTGAATTTTTAAACTAATATAAAAACAATATAATATATATTTTTATCTTTGAAACACTAGGAAGAAGCAACAGATTAGTCAGCAAGACGTATCGTAACGACATAAACTATCATAATAATTGGAGCATTTTTTTTGTGTGGATAGCAAAGTATCAAATGACCCGTCCCGTTCTGGGTGGAGCGGAAGGGCGTGTCAAACTTTTACTGACTAAAACCCAATCGTGTCTATGAGTTTAGTGTCATCTCCCGATCAGGGCGTCTCCTGCGGCGGCTAGAGGCGTGAGGGCGCCGAAATTTCTGCTTCCTAACGCGCGGCGCCTTGTCCTTTGCCAGCATGTCTGCTTCACAGAAGGAGGTAACGGCCTGCAAATTGCGGCCTGCACTCTCGCTCCGTACAATGGCCTGGACCAGGGCAGGACACGAGAATTCATCGCCGATCGCCACCACGAGGACACGGCGGTGCTCCACCCATGTCGGGCAAACCTCCAATGTATGCTCCACCGTGTCCTCGACCTGGGCGATCTATACAGTGGTGACACCCTGGCATTTCCTCCCACTTTATCCGGAACAGGACCCTCCCGAAACAGCCGTGTCCGGTGAGGACCTGCGTCGGACGGAAGGCGAGGACGCCGAGGCGCCTCTCAAATAACTTCTCAAAGAGGGGACTTACCGCCTCTATTGTGGCGTGCCGAACACTGGGTTGTGACAATCGCAGATATCCATATCGCCATGAGATCCCAATTGGAGCTTTGTCTACCGTACCGCGATTTTTTTGCGGCAACTGAGTTATGCTTTGGCGTCCTCTCGCCTCTCTCACATGTGGGCGAGGGCTTTGGCAATGTTGAACAAGTTACTTAATAAAGCGATTACATTCTAGCCGCAATCTCATCTCAGCGACAACCAATATCAAAAACTTGTCATAAATGTAAGTAAGTGTCATATGTGTAAGTAATGTAAGGTATGCTACAGGTTTTTTGACAAATCTAGACATTCTAGACTGATATTACGAATGTTCTTAAAACTTAAAACGCGAATGGGTCTACAAATATGGAAACGTGGAAGAAAAAAATTATAAAATACGGTGGCAGAGACATCGGTACGCCACATTGCTACCATGGGGTACATGATTCTGAACCCCTGCGTTGACATTATTCGTCGGTTATTAAAGAAAAAAAATTGCTGTTCCTTAAATTTTAACCACGTAGGCACCACTTTTCTCTGAAGCATCAGATTTATTTTTGATTACCGACGAAAAATGCTAGTATCGTGTGCTGAATTCATCGAAACGATGAATGTACCATAGTGTTTTCTTCTTTTGCTTTAACCACTTTCATACATCTAAAAAGTAATTCCAGTTAGTTTTAAGAATATTCACAATATCAGTCTATCTCTGTCAAAAAACATGAAATCTAAATTAGAATCACTGCACTTGATATTTTATAGTGTCTGCAAACACCACAGAGCAAACGCATTAGTTAAAGTTAATAAACCAACCAAAAATTGCTCTGAACTTGAAGTTTACGACAGGGTATATGTAGACCGATGTATGTAGAGGTAGAGGTTACCGACTCGCCTAAGAGCATTAACTAAGTCTATGGAGTTAATTAAGCTAGATACGTGTTGACACAACTTGTTCGCACGATAACCATCAGGTTTGTCAACGTTATGTATGGCTATTGCTAACATAAGGCGGGTATACTTAAAGTTACTACTACTGGCCTTAAATATCAACTGTATTGCACAATATCCAAAGGCCAATTTTAAACGGTCACCCCTTATTACCAAAAGAAATCTAACTTTATTTCTAAACTTAACCTTTGAGCCAGTATTTGTATTGTATTTCGAACTTTATCGAAGTTCTTAATATAAAAGTGACAACGAACTAAGCCATCATTTTTATATCATGAACGGCATTTCTATAATACTTAGGTGCATAATTCAATAACCATTTAGGTTATTGAAATGTAATCTAAATAAAATCCACGGTTTAAGGGGGTCAAAGTCATCTATCTCAGTTACAATCAATGTCAAAAAAATATCAAAAATGTAGGGAACTTAAATATTTATAACAGACTGAGACGAAGATCAGACTGTGAGCGGTTTTAAAATTACAAGAAGTATCCTCGATTAATTGCGCAAAGTTTTAAAACTTTTAGGGTTAATTAATACCTATTGCTCAATGATTGAACAAAAGTTTGACAGAGTTGAATTTTTAGTCTACAATATTTGTTTTTTTATTGATTTTAGTCTATTTTGAACTCTGACAAGGACTACGCATGTGTAAGAATGGCATTGTGGGTTTCCATAACATGGAAAAACAAGGAAAGGCATTTTGAAGACCTTCGCATCTTGAAGTATGAAATCTTTATTATGGGAGTATTTCGAATCTGTAGATACCAATGTTACTAATAGTGGTTAAATATGCAGTTTTGCTTATGATTAAAAAGAAAATATAACAAATAATATACAAAGTTATTTTTTTCTTTATACGAAACCTGAATAAAGTTTGTTCAGAATTAGCAACTGAATCGATTCCAATCATCTTTACACCATGTTATATTTGTTCCCAAATACATTTAGAAATTGTTGTAGTGTGGTTACCGAGCGCGCAATACAGCTGACGATAGATAATAGTAATAGACGCACAGTGGACAGGCCCCCGAGCGGTACATTGGCCATATTTTTGTTGAAACAGGCAAGTAAGATATTTGTTATCTTACTTGCCTCATAAATAACTTAATAGTTTTTTAGATTGATCATCTTTTTGAAATTATGTACCTACATAGAGTCTTTACTTAAAAATAATGGTAAATCTGGACACGTCTTTTTGTTTTCGCCTAAACAAAAATAACGCTTTGTCCATGCTAATATTATAAATGCGAAAGCAACTCTGTCTGTCTGTCTGTTACGCTTTCCCGCTTAAACCTCTCAACCGATTTTGGTGAAATTTGGCGCAGACAATCTTTAGACCCTGAGAAAGAACATAGGTTACTTTTTATCGCGGAAAATTTGATATTCCCGAGGGAAATCTAAAAAGCGCGTTAGAACCGAATTCCACGCGGGCGAAGCCGCGGGCGGTAAGCTAGTATACTATATTAAGAAAAAGTATTTTCTTTCTCAATCAATGGTGTTTTCAAGTCTTGATAACTGGGGTATATCCATTCTTATAAGTTGATTTAAGTCCTTTTCTTCTACGAAAGTATTATAAAAGATGTTCATAAGTTTTCAGTTCAGTATTTTTCAAAACCATTCATTCGATTAAAAATCTTTTCTTATTTTTACTTTTAGTCACATAATAGCAACACTGGCTTCAGCCAAATATTGGTCTGACATGTTCAGGCCAAAACATTAACGCTTGTAACCCGTCAACTTTATTGCGACAATATAATTGATCGTTTGAGGGTAAGGGGAGATTCAGTATTATTGCACAATAAAAGTATTGCACAATTTTATTGGAGGTTTAGGGTCCGGCTAACGTTACCTTCGACGATTTTATTTGAATAATTAAGTTATTTAGTATCACCGAGGAGCGAGAAAAGGCGAGTTCAACAGCAATATTAATACAGCTAAAGATTTTTTTAGTATACAGCAATGCGTTTCTAACAATCTCACCATGGTGAAATTTTCACAAAAACTCAGGTGAATTGAGCGGGGAGTCAGCAGATTCCAAGTAATGCTAAAGGTACACATTGACACCTCACTCTTAGCTCACAACAGTGAACTTTTCTCGGCGAGACTTTCTCAAAATCAATCGATAGGGTGGCAGGAGCACCAAAGTGTTGTCTTAAGTTTAGCACATGATTATAAACACCATAGCTTAGAATTTGTTGAACAGTTATCAAAAAAAACCGGCCAAGTACGGGTCAGACTTCGCGCACAGAAAATACCGTACCATTGTCTGTAAGAAAAACATGTTTTTTTTTTATATTTTTTGCTATAGCGGCAATAGAAATATGGTACATCACCTGTGAAAATTTCTACTGTCTAGCTATAACGTTTCTTCAAATATGCCTGCTGATAAACAGACAGAGTGAAGTATTAGTTATAGGGTGACGGAACCCTAAAAAATACATCTGTTCCATAGGCATACACACTTACACAGTCGTGGTGGCCTAGTGGTTAAAACACCGGCCTCTCAAGTATGAGTGCGCAGGTTCGATTCCAGGTCAGGCAAGTACCAATGTAACGTTTCTAAAGTATTATGTACTTTCTAAATATATCTTGGACACCAATGACTGAAGGTGAAGGAAAAACATCTTGAGGAAACTTGGACTTTAAGTCTGAAATCGCCAACCCGCATTGAGCAAGCGTGGTGATTACGCTCAATCCTTCTATGTATGAGAGGAGACTTGTGCCCAGCAGTGGGACGGTAAAAAGGTTGATGATGATGATAGGCATATCTACGCGATCAGTGTTTGTAACATGTATTAAAAAAAAAAAACAATTGGTAAAAAAATCGTTTCTCTAGAATAATACTACTGAATTCGTGTTTCTAATATATTATGTGTCGAAGTCTGTATACGAGTCACCAAGACGTTTTATTTTAGTTTTTTGAAACGTGCATTTAATTAGACCCGTAACACATATGTACTTCAGCGCTAGTAATCATCATCATCATCAACCTTTTTATCGTCCCACTGCTGTGCACAGGTCTCCTCTCATACAGAGAAGGATAATGAGGAGGAAGGGAGTAATGTACGCTGAGTATTGTTTCCATCTTTGCATTCCAATAAACGCTTTCAAGGCATGGTGGATAAGACGTCGCCGAGATTTCTCCTATAAAGTAAATCTGCTTAAAGTCATCCCTATTTCGGGAACCTAGCACGCATTCTAAGCATACCATAAATGTACACTGTCTCTGATACAGACAGACGAGGGCAAGCATTCAGACTTGTTGCTCAACCTCTTTGGCCTTAATTCCTGAGAATGTGAGATACGTAGGATTGCCATGTAATGAGCTACATTTTACGGTCAAACCCTTTGAGTGCGGTGACAGAACTAACCGTGGTCCCTTGGCACATTCACGAGACCTTCATTGCCACCGTAAAACGGTCAATTACCCAAAATTAAAACCGGCGCATTTGCAAATTGGTGTATTTAAACCACGGACTACAATGGCGGTCGTACATAATAGAAACTAAAGCGAAATTATCCTTTTGTATGTGAAAAATCCTTTGAAAAGCCAGGTTTTTTATGTTGAACACGACGCTACTGCGGTTGCGTTGTAGATACAAACCATTGAGGGAAACAATGTCTTTGTTGTTGTACCATTTTTCAATATTTTTGTTCGTTCCGGTATGAAAATCCTTGACGGCGTTGTGCGGCGAATTAAATTGGTTTTTCGACAGTACTTTGATATTCCTTAATGTTAAAGAATATTCAGGAAACCTTTCGCTTCAAGTGAAATACTAATATTCAGCTGCATCCGGTAAGATTGGAAGCTGACTTCAACATAGTTGGAAAGAGAATGATGACTTAAGATAACGATTCAATTAAGCCTCATCTCTTCAGAAGATAGTTGCGGAATCACCCGTTTAAAAAAAACAATTACCTTATTTCTTTATTGCAGTCTCGAAGGCAGACTACCAAACATGCATTTTGCAAGCAATATAGGACCTACTATAATAACAGCAAATGTTTCTAATGTGAAGTCCCTGCAAAAGCACTTATAGTCCGTCCACAGTAATTATTTTACCACTGACAGCATCAACCTAACTGCAACCTTATTAGAAGCAGAATAAAGATCACAATAATTTTGAAAAACTTGTTAGTGACAGCAATCCAACAGCAACTTTATTGGACTGGGAATAAAGATGACTTTAATTTGGACCATGGTGCGAAATCCGAGATAAAATAGCAGTCCTTACATTCTTTCTAACTGCCTTAAAAAGGTTCTTTTAGAGACAAATAATGACATTTGCCTACAGTTTCATTAATTATACATAGATGAGCATTGGCGCTACATAAAAGCATGAATATGAGCTCCATAATAATCCTTTTTATCTTTACATTTTTTTTTTTTTACATATTATAAACCAGCGCTTGACCGCAATCCTGCCTGATGGTAAGCAGTGACGCAATCGTTGATGGTAAAGCGCACTAGTTTATTAAGAGCCTATTCACTCTAGCCTTGAAGACACTCAAATTGTAGTCCGACGGAAACACCGCCGCTGGCAAATTATTCCAGTCCCTCGATGTACGCGGTATATAGGAGGAGGCGAAACGCTTCGACACTCATTTGTCGTTGAAAATAGATATTTGGTCGTACTCTGCGCTAGTGGACAAAATCACCCCATGCATACTTAAAAGTATTAGTTTTTTATTATGTATGTCTCATGCTTTTATTCCCTATAAGATACACGGAACATAAAATGTACCTATCGACTTATTGCAAAGTCAATATTGCTATAGTCGCTACTGTCAACCATGGCAATAACCGTTACCTACTGTAACTTATCTATTTCCCCTGAAATGTTTTTCAATATTTTTATAACCAATCCATTCGATTTATCCGAACAATAGAAAAACATTAGTTTACCTACACCGTACACGGAATCAAGTCATTACAGAGTCTATCGATCTACTAAAAATACGAGCAACACCGCCGCGCCAAGAAATACAACAGGACTTTTTTAAAACATGACCTCAAACTAGGATTTTCTTTGCTTAGCCGGTAAGCCGTGGATTTTTGGGGCATTACGTTTTATTGGCCCAGAGTGTACGATGTGCAAGCACCTGAAGCTTCAAGTATTCATAAAGCTGAGGACGTCGAGAACTAGACTAGACTTGGTCCTGTAGGGACGGGACAAAGCGGAAAAGTGTCGATAACCGGTAACGTTTGATAACGTTGAAGTCGATAATTACTGTTGTTTTTTAAACGTAACCTCCTACATTGTAACTGCAATGTTTGTGATACGAGGCGTACATAAAAGCTAATTTAATGCTACTATGAAACACATGATTGTTTGTTGAATGTTTTTGCTACATTTGCCTGAAAATAGGATTTCCTTGAAAATACGCCATCATAAATACGAAATCTTGCATGCTTTTTTAATGGACAGAAAATAGATTGTTTTCTAAATCGAAGACATTAATCAATAAACTCCAATATTTATTTCAGTAGCAATATTTACTAAACTCACGATATGATGAGATGAGATCATCACCATCATCTCAGCGTTAATCCCAGTCGCATCCGAAGCTTTTTAAGCTTTGGAGCCTGGGAAATAAAATAAAATAAAAAAATCCGCTTTACCAGTCTAACTGCTGATGTTGGCTAAACTATGATATTTTCCATGAAGCGACTGCCGTCTGACTCCACAACCCTAAGGCGATGTCGAAGCATTGCAGTTAGACTAATTGTTGCACTCACAATCGCTGGACACGGCTTAACGTGCTTTCCGAGGCACGACCAGACCAGTGCAAATATTCACATTCATGCATACAAATATTTGCACTGCGCGGGGTACGAACCCGCGTCTCCTTGCGCAACGGCCGCGTTCGCTACCGCTACGCTACGGAAGCTGTCGCCTATGATGAGATGAGATGAGGTAAGTAATGGATGACATAGCTTGTATAAGCAAAGTATCATTATGATTTGGGTTTTCAGGGCAAAAACATTCAACGAACAACTTTTCCATTAAAAGATTTAAAACTTTTAAAAATCTATTATACCCATCTATTGCTTATTATTAGGTTACCCTATGTAATTGTGTTAATAAAATCTATATCTATATAATTTGTACAGTGTACAAAGAGTATAACTAAGTAGAAAATCAAACCAAAAAACGAAATAACCAAACGAATAAATGCTTTAAACTAATCGATAACGGTACACATCCCTATAACACTGACAGTGTTACGACTCGTCACTAGAGGTCGGCGGGTCAGCTGAAACCTGTGGGGGTGTGGGAAAGGGGTGCGGGCGTTGTCATGGCAACCGCGCCCCACAACACGCCGCGGCGGCGCCGACCGCTCTCCACACACAAACGTACCTTATTATGTATGTTTTATGTGTTTGTTGGTTGTAACGTGGATTGCAACACTAACACACACATATGCTAACACATACGAACAAATATACGCGCGGGAAATAGAACGCGTTTTAATATTTAAAAACGTATAAGGACAGACGTACTGTAGCCGGTGTTAGCCGTGTATTTACCAAATTACAGGGTTCGTACTGCGGCTTCGCTATCGAATTGAAGGTTGAATAACAATTCAATGTAGTGCCGTCGAACATTAATATTAGATGTAAACTTACTTAGACTAATAGTAAAAGCTCTATTTAATAAATCGAATTGAAACTGACAAGCTTCATAATATATTCAAATTTAATTTTGTTAGTGCCCATTATAATTACGGTAACGTTCTTTTAGAACTTTCTACTAGAGCTTGTGTTTGTAGAAGCGGTAGAGCACGTGATTAAAATTCCTCAAGCCAAGCGATATGATCATCATACTCCAGTTTCACTCCAAAAAAAAGCAACAATAATGCCGTTATTTGCAATAATTAGGGCAATTACATACGTTACTTGTATATATTCAATTACTTAGATATCTACTGACCATTCGGACCGTTCTAACTCCTCAGAAGCACACATTCGGTGAAATTACAGAAGCGTTATGTTAGTAATTGTTACCATAAAAGGTAGTATACCCTGGACCACCGTTATTACTTATAACAAATTTTGTGTCGGTAACTGCCACAGAGTAACTGCCTTCCGCACGCACACTGACCAAGAAAGCGGGTAAGGTACACTGAATTCTTTATACTGTGGCGTGTTTATTTTGGTAATAATTAATAAGATTACATTTTGTGGTGTGCGCGTGAGTGGGTATGCATTACATTAATCGGTCTTTCAAATTAGTTGGTAACAGTGCGTGATTAGGCAGTAATAAATGATAGCAGCTAAACACCCGTGACTTTGCCAGCATGAATTTTGTATATCCCTTCAATAATCTAGATACTGAGACTATCTGGTTAGGAATACTCAATCAACTAATAAATCTATATGTGGCAACCAATCGGCTTAATTAACCATTTAACGGCTCTTCAACTAACGGCCTGATTGATATTCAATAAATTATAGTTTAGATTGGAACTGGAACCACCGAGCAAATGGGTTAGGTTTGAAGAGTGGTCAATCGTGTGCGAGCTGAGCATCCAAAGGCCAGCCCGTAGACTAAATGGCTAATTTAGCCAGTTGGTAGCAACGCAGCCACGTTAACCAACGTTTTTGAATAAAGGGGATAAATAGCAGGAAGAAAATTATGAGAAGACCTTTCAGACGTTTGATCACACTTAGAGAAGCACAACTTTCATTTCAAAATTCGATATACCTACGTATTTCACATTGCCGACGTCATTATAAAAATATAGGTTAACCTGTTGGAATAACCTGTAATAGTTTACTCGAATGTTGCGATTCGAACGAAATATCGATAATTTCAAACAATTACAAATTGTGACCTGAAACATTCTGTTGATATTTACTGGCGGAATTCAGCGAATCGTTGCTGCAGTTAATCGTTTACATTAGGTATTTAGAATTTAACGCTTTATTACAAACCGAAATTAATGCGTCTACAAAATATTTGTGTAAACTGCTAAACTCAGTAAAATACTAACAGAGAAAATTTAGTCATCATCATCTCAGCGCTAATCCCAGTCGCATCCGTAGCTTTTCAGCTGTGGAGTCTGGGGTCCGCTTTACCTGTCCTAACTGCTGATTTTGGCTAAACTTCGATATTTTCCGTGAAGCGACTGCCGTCTGACCTCCACAACCCGAAGGCGATATCGAAGCATTGCAGTTAGACCAATTGTTAGACTTTTGAGGGCTCCAACAACCCGTAACGGCTACCACTATATGTTCGTATGGCAACCGGGACCAACAGCTTAACGTGCTTTCCGAGGCACGCGGCGAGTCATATCACCTATGTATTGACGATGAGATTAGTACAGGATAGATCGCCAGTTTGTAAATCATTAGAAAAAGTACTTAGACTTTTGATTATATCGCCCATCTAGACATATCTACGTTTTTAATATTTTACAGAATCAAGGACCCAAGACCTTATAAATGATTGACTTAATTTATGAATTAATTTTAGTTTTTTTACCGATTCGTGTCTATACTAGTGATCAAACGCAGTGTTCAACGGGTTCGAAGTACTAGTATAGACGCCAATAATTATGAAGCATATCATCATCATCAACCTTTTTATCGACCCACTGCTGGGCACAGGTCTCCTCTCATACAGAGAAGGATTAAGCGTAATCACCACGCTTGCTCAATGCAGGTTGGTGATTTCAGACTTAAACTATAGGTTTCCTCAAGATGTTTTCCTTCACCTTCAGTCATTGGTGTCCAAGATATATTTAGAAAGTACATAAAACTTTAGAAAAGTTACATTGGTACTTGCCTGACCTGGAATCGACCCCGCGCACTCATACCTACTTGAGAGGCTGGTGTTTTAACCACTAGGCCACCACAACTTGACTATGATTGTAATAAATTCAGTTTCACATTTTTTTGCAAATTTACCAATATTTTATCAATTAAGTACTAGGTGAGCGATGTAGATTTGGTTGTTAAATTCTAACCCATTTTTTTTCAGAATTCAAACCTTCTAAAGTGACAATTTAAAATAAATAAGCCCTCCCATAAGAAAGACAAGTAAATCGATTAGCAGAATATACAACGAAAGAAACCTAAATCAAGAAAACCACTGACAGCTTGGAAGGCCCACATGAATAATGGATGCGTCAAAAAAAAAAGATGCTTGAACAGCAACTGAATAAATTGAATTTCGGTTAGTTAAGAGTAAAAAACTAAAATCATTTAGGTAGTAGGTAATATATACCTACATTCATTCAGCAGATTCAACCCAATCTCCATATTTAATAGCCATTTCATTCAGTACTAAAAACATAAAAATAAACTCCCAAAAATATGCAATAAATTCCATGGCAATCACAACATCAATATTAAATTGGTACTGCATACAAAGAGTCAATCTGCAATCCGATATCGCTTAAATGTTCACACGTTTTCAGAGCTACAGCAATAAACAAAGTGAACACATTTCAGAAAAAATATCGCCAGATATACTGGGGACGTGTTCGGTCCTGTATTTGCCTCGTATAATATAACCTGTGCCTGCATGGCCGATTTTCAAACGCCATTTTATCGTATGTCAACGTACGACAGACGGCATGGCTGCGTGCAACACGCCAAATCTCAAAATCTGTCATACCGCTCGCGCACGCAACAAAAATAATAACCAATTTTATTTATGAAAATTAACCATTTATTTACCGTAATGTACTGCTACCCATTTATTTAATACGTGACTCAAATCAGATATACTACAGAAAAATGCGTCATGAAAACCGAACGTAAAATCTGAAAGTGTTACGTAAAAACTTTGAATAATTATTTCGTCACGAATACTGCGTTCCACAGGGAAGCATACTGGGTCCGCTATTATTTGTATTATATATAAATGACCTTATGAAATGTTTAAAATGTGAATGTATACAATTTGCGGACGATACCACTTTAGTGATAAAATGTTCCAACAAAACTGACATAGAAGATTGTACTAAGACTGAATTAATTAATGTAATTAACTGGTTAACTGACAATAATCTTCATGTTAATATAAATAAAACCAAAGTGGTACAATTTCAAACATGCAACTTGTTAGCTACACCAACAATAATTCAATATGGTAATACAATTTTGCAACCGGAACCATCAGCTTTATTTTTGGGTATAATAATTGACAACAAACTGAATTGGAAGGATCATGTAGAAAGAGTATGCAGTAGGCTTGATAAGTTTGTATATGCTCTCCGCAAGTTGAGATTAGTATCCAGCAAAAAGACAGTCCTAAGTGCCTATCACGGGTACGTTTCATCAATATTGCGTTACGGCCTTGTTATTTGGGGAAATTCGGTGGACGTGGACAGAGCGTTCAAAGTACAAAAAAAGTGTATCCGAGCCATGAGTGGAGCAGAATACTTAGACCATTGCAGACCATTATTTAAAGAATTAAAAATTCTTCCACTTCCCTGTCTATATATTTTTGAGGTTTGCCTATTTGTGAAAAAATATCCTCATTTATACTCACTGAGTGAACATGTATCGGAAAGACTGAAAAGAAAAAATTCTGGGAAACTGTTAGTTCCTACTCAGAGACTACATCTCTACAGTAGAAATGCCAGTTGTATGACAATAAAAATTTATAATAAATTACCGTCTGCGTTCAGAATGTTACCAATTGATAAATTTAAATGTAAAATGTTTGCTTGGCTTTTAGACATGTGTTTTTATTCTGTTAATGAATTTTTAAATCATACTTTTTAAAATTATTATTAGTGACAGTAATAATGTATATGATATGGGTATTTGGACAATAGTAGTTTGTATAATTATGTTTTTCTTCATTTATTTGACTTTTTAATACATGTATAATTCATTAATTATTTAATTTTTAATCAATTTATTTTTACTGCTTAAAAATGTTTGTACGCTGAAAGACAGCAGAATATTTTGGACGTGAATTGTATATAACAACTTGTAACTACAATATTCTTACAAATAAATAAATTCTAATTCTAATTCTAATTCTAATAGGACAGTAGGCCTAGTATGAGTTTTCATTACGAGCCTCGATCATCGATATCGAGCACGTTTGGTGCTCTCATTGGTTAAGAGTTGTTACAACCTTGAAGCGGGCCAATCGATGAGTCAAACGCGCTCGATATCGACGATCGAGTTTCGTAATGAAAACTCGTACTAGGCCTTCTGTACGTAGGCCTTCATTATGTGAACAAGTTTAATGATGTTTAATAATACCCCTCTATAGGGTTCAAGGAAAAACGAAAAAATTACAGGTTTTACCAAAACCTGATTTCCTTTCAGACTTATCCTTTATTTTGAGGATACATTTTTAAAACGCTACCGCGTTTCCAGGTCGTATTAAACGAGTAATTCTGTCACAAATTACCATAGAAACGATTGTGATTGGAACATTTACGACAATGAACTAAACTACCCTCCTAATGCTGATTTCCCGCATCGCCACACCCTTCATCAATATATTTGACGTAAATCGAATGATCATCGTTAGTAAAATTAATCAATGCTCGTCCGATACATGAAGTGCAGTGAAATCGCAAATTGATTTATAATTCGACCTGAATTCAATAATAGTACAATCAGTTAGTACAAAGTGTCACCGGAAATTGGCCCACAGGTCGGCGCGCGCGCCCCGCCGGAAATGAAATCGCGTCCGACATGGCCGCTGATCTATTGTGCGATGCGCGCGCGCTTGTTATTGTTCATGCGTTTTCAAGCATTTTATTATAACTGTATAACTTTTTTGAATAATTTTGTTTATTGTGCTTTTTCTATGAATTTTGAAAAATTATTCACCCAGTCCAGAAACGCAAAATTCTCCTGTAACAGACCAAATCTGATAGTCGCAAAAGATTTCTATAATGTTATATTTTGGACCTTGATTTATTTCATATTCTCTTTATCATTTTTATATATTACGATTATAGAAAAATATATTAAATCTCTAACTCAAACTCAGTTTCTTGTTTGTGGTCGTTAACAAAGATGGTGCTTAACATTAACAAATGTATCACTACGTCCTGCTAGTAAAGCGTACAAATATTAAGTTTAAGTATAATCTATACAGCGTGGCGCCATAATGGTGACATTAAATTAACACACGAGTAGTGCTAGTGCCCATTAATCATATGACATTTGATATTTTAAAATAACTCGAAAAAAGAAAAAAAATTTTTTTCAAACAAAATAAATAATATAAAAGTAACCAAAATTGGGATCACCCTTGCAAAAATTCATTCATGCAATTACTTACCTCGGAGGTGCTCGGAGCTAGAACGCGTCGCTTCGCGTACAGACCTAGTTAGCGGGCTAGCACACAAGCGTAAATCGTACGGACGACAGCACATCAAGCTAAGGTTACAATCAGTCAGATGTCTTTATCCGATTTTCAACTTTATCACTAAAGCATTAAGGCTCAAGGTTGATTGATAATATCTGACGGTTTCGGGCGGCTTGACCTGCTGTCGTCCGTACCTACGTATTCGTAATCGGTAATAAGATTCTTTGTCGGCTTTTATCAATGAATCCGGCGGCGCGCGCGCTGTTTGCTCTAATGGTACCTACAGCGGAACTAGTTATAGTCAAACACTAATCACATCCCACTTAACTGTTATTATTACTTATAAGTAACTATCATCAGTTCATCACTAGTCACTGCTTTTATTTTAAATTTTCTTATGTTCAATGAGTTCACCTTGTTGGCGGACACAGAGAGCTAAACGACGTTTCATGTTTTCCCGCAAGTTTGATAATAAATTATCGTGTAAAGCCATTTCCCTCACTTTTTCAAACGCGATTGTTATTCGATGGCGTAATTGTTCGACCGAATCCACGTTCTCCGCGTAAACATGGTCTTTGATGCACCCCCACAAAAAAAATCGAGTGGCGTGAGGTCTGGCGATCTTGCTGGCCACCTACGAGGTCCGAATCTGCCGATCCATTGGGCGCCAAACGTGTTATTTAGCCACTGCCTGGCTGCTGTTACGGAGTGGGCTGGCGCGCCATCTAATTGATACCACATTCGTTGGTATTGACGGACGCTTAAGTTGTTGGTGTATTCTGACACCGTATCATTTAATAAATTAACAAACCTTTCGCCGTTTAAAGTCCCATCAATGAACACGGGTCCGATGATGTTATCACCGTGAATAGCTGCCCAAACATTTACTGAAAATCTGTACTGATGGGCTGTCTCCCGCCAAACGCGTGGGTTTTGGCTTTTGGGTGCCCAATGGTGCAGATTGTGCTGGTTCCACATGCCGTTTCTCGTAAACGTGCTTTCGTCAGTCCAACAAATTTGGGAAAGAAAGTCACTGTCCTCTTCAACTTTACGCAGTAACCACTGACAATATTCCACTCTAATTAATTTATGACGCGATAATAGAGAATGCACTTTTCGAAATTTAAACGGGTGCCACTTTTCCCGCTTTAAAACCCGGTGTATGGTTCTGTGATGAACCTGAAAATGCCTAGCGCTCTGGCGAAGGCTAGTTTTTGGTTGGTTTTCAAAATGTTGTAGCACATTTTCAGTTAGTCGAATCGGGGTTTGACGTGTAGGCGGCCGATCAGGGCGTTGAGACCTAGGATCCACTGGCCGGTTTTCACGGATGCGCTGAAGAGCTCCTACAATTGTGCGAGGATTAGTAGGGCATTGTCTGGAATTGCCATATCTCTCGCGATATGTTCTTATTGCAAGGGCGGAATTTTGATGACATTCTCCGTAAATTAGAATCATGTCCGCATATTCAGCTGCTGTATAGTTGGGATGTGTACTCGCCATCCTAGACACAAGTTTACACAAGTACTAATAAATAAGATAACACAAATAACGTTCGTAACACGAGAAATAAAACGACCGAACTAAAATAAAACAAAGCGTCTTTATCGCGGTACCATAATCTAATTACTATTCTAATTACACAAAAATAATTAATAAAACAATAGACTAAGCGTCTTTTCCACAAAAACATTCACAGAACTTGTATTTAACGAAATTATGCACAGCCGGTATTATGCGTGTCAAGGACACGCAGACACGCGTTCGTCTAGCATACTAAGGAAGTAAGGAACAAAAAATAAATATTTAATAATTTGCGGAGGCGCGGTAGGGTGGGTCGAGGGGAGGTGGGCCGCATGTCGCTTGCGCGAGCGCCGTCGACAAAGATAATGTTTTGCATCTCTCTTCCGCACGAATGTACCTGTAACCTATGATCCATGACCTCGGCAAATGACCGCTGCGCGACAGCTGACGCTCTCTAAATACAGGTTGCTCTAAATGGTAGTTTCTAAAAATTTAAGTAACTTCGTTAATAATAACATTTTATGAAAATAAAATCTCTTCATGACGCCAAAATGTAACAAATTATATGTGTTTTTAGTTAATGTCGCCATTATCGCGCCACGTTGTATAAAAGAATTAATCTTCAACTCTATTTTTTTTCCTTTATTCATTTATAGGGACTTTTATCAATCAGTTTTCTACTAACATCACTATTCATGAATCAGGGCACACGAAGAGGCTCACACTGTATGGTTTTATACCATAAACCCTTCTCTAATGACCGTTTATTGAAATAGTCTTTCCAATAACCATAGCATATACTCGTACATTTAAATTTTGGTAAAAACTCTGAATAACCTAATATAATATTTTTTCTTTTCCATTTCTAAATTTCGCCAATGTGTCAGCTTCTTCATTTCCCCGCAACCTAATATTCGATGGAACCCACTGCAATCTCAGTTTGATGCCTTTTAAAGTACCTAACCTCATCAATTTTAGATGCAATAACATAAGTTTAACTCTATTCTACTTTAACATCTAAATTTTCGAATGTTATCGTCTAAATATCCTGACAAAGTATAGTAAGCCTTACCCAATAATAATACTTGCAATTTTTTCTTAACCCTATAAAGATAACGTGCGCCTCAGAGGCGCCCGCAAAATACATATTTCGCCGCAATTTTGTTGCCGACGCGTGTACAAGCTTCTGTTTCCTCGCCAATTCAGTCGTTGGTCAACACTTCCAAAAGACGGCTGCTACTGTTCGGTAAGTACCATAGTTTTGCTGTTAAAGCGATGCGTTGCGCTCGGGAGGCGCATGTTTATCTTTTGTGTAACATTTGCCAGTTTCATAGTGAATTTGTTTTTATTATTTTTACTAATGTAAGGTAAGTAATAAAGGTTGGTTTTTTTATTAGTGAATACTTATTGTCATCAATTGTTTTTAAGAATGTTTTAACATCGTGTCCAGCAGAAGAGTGTTGGATGAAAGAGAAATTGTTTTTTTATTGAATAAAGAATATGAAGGCGCTTATCATGGTAGTGACAGTGAGATTGAGGACCATGTCAATGACTAATGTTGATGGCCAACAAGGAGTGATTATGAATGAAAATTCAAAGGATATTTCATCTCAGAATGCCACTGAAAATACTGAACACGACCAACGCATAGCAATTCCGCCTAATGATGTAATCAGGGGCAAGAATAGGCATGTTTGGTCTACTGCTAAATGACAAAATACCAGAAAAACGTCTGCAATCAATATAGTTCATTCAAATTGTGCCTAGTTGCATGTGTTGAAATATTTTTGCACCGTGTTTGAAAACTAGTGGAAATTCCTACTTTATCAAGATGCTTGAGAGAAAGTATTCAATATCCCCCCACAAAGTAACAGAAATATGTCTGAAGAAGCTGATGAGGAACCACCAACTGAAATTCGACGGTACTGTCGCTTATGTACTAAAAAAAAATTGGTTGCCTGTAAAGCCGGTATACGGGCGAAGTTTTACGTGACAACGACTTTGAGTGGTAAAATAATTTTAATGTGAATATTCATTCGACAAACTGACGAGCTGTTTTCGAGAATTCTGACTAAAATTGGAGATGGACTTAAACTAAGTGTCAATAACATCAAACTTATAGAATCAAACATATCCTTCCACATCATGTTTGCCTAGTAGCTCCGAAGAAGTTTCTTCTTTTTTTTATGCACTTGCGTGCCTTTCACTTTTTATTTATATCTGTCTCTCTCGCTCTTAGGCGGGCTAACCATGCCCGAGTGGAAGGGACGCGTGCCTCTCACTCGCTCTCATTGTGAGCGCATAACGTGAGCGGGCAGCGTAACGCAGTTTCTTGAAGTGTCACCCGGCAAACCAATTTATAAGACGTTGTCACGTCAAAAGAAAAGAATTATTCAAAATAAGGTGCATAAAATGTAAAAGACATTGTGCGGAGAACATAAAAAAGTTGTTTGCAGCAATTGTCTTTATACGTTGATTTTTCCAGTATTTTTTTTAAATTTGAGACTGATTATATTATAATTAATTAGTTAATAAGAAAAAACACTATAAATGTTGCTTATTTTTTAAAATTTCTATCTAAGTCCAGAAGACTTCTTATTTTTGTTAAAGGTTTATAAAATCCTTCAAATTTTAATATTTTAAATAAAAAGTAATGATAATACGTATGTATTTTATTTACTTATTAATAATTCGGCAATTTATAGTAATAAATGAAATAAAAATAATTGACAGTCATCAAAAAAATCGGCTATCAAAACCGGCGCCTCTGAGGCGCATGTTTATCTTTTCAGTACAAAAAAATAACGTTATCTTTCTTTCGTTATCATTGAAGCATTTCTAACAGAATGCGGTTTTGCAAACAGATATTTGTTTGTTTTGACAAAAATCGCAACCTCATAAATAAATACTAAAATATGTAAGAGTAATAATTTTTAACTACTGAAAAAAAGGTTTATATGAGTCTGGTATATAAATATTTGCTATAACACGCACACATTTATTTTGTGCTTTATATACCTACATACTCTGTATCAGTGGCGTTTCCCTAATAAATAAAATATTTAAGGGTTGATGCCATATATGCATAGTATACTGTCAGTACAACTGATTGGTCTACTACTTTCGCTTATTTCTACAAGGGATACGAATATTGGTTTAGTTTTTTGCATATTGTATTTTTGTGTAATGAGGAGATCCGCAGAAGAACCAAAGTCACCGACATAGCTCTGCGAGTCGCTAAACTTAAGCGGCAGTGGGCAGGGCACATTGCTTGTAGAACCGATGGCCGATGGGGCAGTAAGGTTCTGGAGTGGCGGCCACGTACTGGAAGACGCAGCGTAGGGAGGCCCCCAACAAGATGGACCGATGACCTGGTGAAGGTCGCGGGAAGGCGATGGATGCGGGCAGCACAAGACCGATCGGCGTGGAAAGCCTTGGGGGAGGCCTTTGTCCAACAGTGGACATCTATAGGCTGAAGAAGAAGAAGATATTGTATCAATATGTGTTTGACATCCAGAATTGACAGTATTAACATACGACACAGTATTAACAAATTGACAGTATTGACAGTATTAACTTCTTCAATATGTGTCTTATCATACTATAACCAAAATAAGAATTGTTTGATAAATAATCTGAAGCCTTTATATATATCAACTTATAACCAGCCGGCCAATGTCCGAAGAGGCCCAGTGTATCTATGGATTTCTAAAGAGATGTATGAGAGAGAGAAATGACAGAGAGGGGCGGAGAGCGTGAGAGTAAGATTTTAAGATGTTATGTCTGAGATGTGTGGTGTGTGTGATGTGTGGTGTGTGTGATGTGTGAGTGTGTGATGTGTATGTGTGTGTGGATACACTGGGATTGACCCCATGAGGCTGGCATAGTCACCCTGAGTGCACTGAAGCCTCTAAACACAAGATCAAAAAAAAAAAACTCATAACCAAACACATTTAAGATCCGCTTCACGATATTATCTGCGCTTCATTGACCAATTTCCGTAAAAAAAACAAATTTTATAGTCTAGACCAAACAGTAGAAAATGAAATGGTTTGTAAACTGATTGCTCCACAAATAGATAAAATTGTCGGCACGTCACGCCACTGCGTACGCGCCGGATTCGAAATCGCAACCGGACAATTAGGATGTTCTTTGATGCGTTACGGACCGCCGACCGCGCCTTCGCTCTTGTACAATATCGAATACTTACTTGCTTTTAGGTAACCGTTTTAACGCTTCACTGGTCTGGCGAGCTCATTGATTGAAAAGCGGGGTGTTCTTCACTGGCTGGTCTTTTTGGAACTTTGAAAGCCTTTCCACCACTTGCCAGATATTTGATAATACAGTTTGTCATAACTGTTTCTGACCACGGTAGTGGGGGAATGCATGGGTATTTCGCCACTTGTCTGTAGTCAGAGTTGACTTTGCATCATGTGCTTCGAATACTTATGCTTGGACAATTTTAACATAAAAGCGGTTAATCATTCCCTCTACGTTCTTAACTGTTGTCGACTTTTGTAGTCTTCATTACCTCCAGCTTGACATAAATTTAGCGTCCTCTGTTGTTTTACCTTAACGTCAATGTTCCTACAACTACAACAATTCTCTATTGGCAAAGCCATTATATTTATTATTAATGCAGGACAAAGGCATTCCTACTTTCTTTTGACCTCAATCTTTCTAGAGCCTCCAAGGACTAATCTTTATAAAAATAATAAAAGCTGCGCTTATAAGTTCGGAAATTAATGTATCTTGGAAAACCAACTTGACTTAAAACCGTAACTAAAGCCTTCGAAGGCTAATCGATCATAAGCATTGATACTTGAACTACCGACTCATCGATTACTGTACAAGGCTAAAGAAACACGTACAACCCATAAAGATATTCTTCTATGCCCAGAATCAGATCATCGTTGTGTATTTTATAGATCATCCGCATATATTACCATTGTCTAGGTTGACTGCATATAGCGGAGTATTGTTAAATTATTCTACTCACATTACTTTTGCAACTAGTGAATAAAGATATACCACATACATATTTTTTGTTCTCTAATAAGGCATAATTCTCTTGTAACATCAGCAGAGCTCTAAATTTTTAAGCCCTCATATCAGCAAATCGTGATACAATTTAGACTACCTAAATTCTTTGTGTTAAATTTGGACGTCTAAAATCATACAGACAGTATCTTTGGGTACATTGCGAAAATTGAAGATTTCTCAATGGTTGCTTTTGCCCGTTACAATAGTTACAAGAATAATTATCTACCGTTGACATGACTGCATATTTCGACAAATTCTTATTGGAAGAACATAAGAAGACGAAAACAATAAATCATGTCATGTCTAGATTATTTTGTGACAATAGAAAGACTTTCAATAGACAATACATTTATGGAGATAGAACAAAATAAGAGATCCGATGCCAAAAAACAATAGCCCATACTGAATATATGTAGGTAACAGAAGGAACAAATCCGTCATTATAATTACTTATAAACAACACTTTCTACCTATGTCAGAATACACTTTTATAATGTCGACCAAAAGTCCATTAGCAATCTCACAAAGCAATGTCTAGACCTTTAATTTGACTTACGTTCTTCCAGTTTCAAGATATGTATACATACATATGTATGTATAAACTCTGACAGCCTCCGTGGCGTAGCGGAAGCGGACGCGGCCGCTGCGTTGGTTTCGATCCCTGCACAGTGCAGGTATTTGTATGCATGAATAAGAATACTTGCACTGGTCTGGTCGTGCCTCAGATAGCACGTTAAGCCGTTGGTCCCGGTTGCCATACAAACATCTAGTGGCAGTCGTTACGGGTTGTTGGAGCCCTCAAAAGTCCAACAATTGGTCTAACTGCAATGCTTCGATATCGCCTTCGGGTTGTGGAGGTCAGACGACAGTCGCTTCACGGAAAATGTTGAAGTTTAGCCATTTCAGCAGTTGAACTGGTAAAGCGGACCGCTGACTCCAAAGCTGAAAAGGGTTCGGATGCGACTGGGATTAACGCTGTGATGATGATGATGATGACATATGTATGTATAAATCATTGTCGTCAAAAAGTGATTGTATTTCATAATTTCAAGGTCATTCTATGAGTCAATATGACCAAACGGTTAGGCGTGTATCATCAGATACATAGATGCGTGAATCAGTGAACCGTGCGTTCAAATTTCAGGCAGTACGCAGGCTTTTGGTAAGTTTTTGCTCGATTGGAAGTAATGAGACAGAAATCATATTCTTTATTTCGTAGTTTGAACGTTTCTCACGTTTAATATTAGAAAGTAGGAAGTAGATCATAGAAAACCAAATATGCAAAGAATTTAGATTTTTATGACATAAATATGAATTAAGAATAATTAGTAAGTAACTTAATCTGACGTGGAATTTAATAGACAACGGTAGGTATTATATTTATTCTCAAAATGCAGGCAAACGTTAATATCGAGGCGATCGTGACTATCATTACGTTGCATAATATTGGTCCCAATGGACCACATATTGCTAATGAATTGGACTAAAAAGTTCTATTTGAAATTTTATTAATTTGGTGACAAATAGATTAATTCTTTTCGGTTATTTTTAATCCATGGTGATGCCTAAAAGAAAAAATATAATATTTATTATTGGATTTATAATGGGAAGTTTTAATATTTTAATTAAGTATGTATAATTGTATACAATATGTAAAGAAAACCCTATCCGGTCCGTGAAGGTATTCTTAGGTATCGATAACTGATTCTACTAACGCCTGCAAAGCCGGGATAAACTTTTAAAAAATCCCCTTAAAAAATAAATATTATTTCACAAAAAGAAACTTAATACATGTGAGGTAGGCAATACATGCGCGAGCGAAGGGTGGCAGGGCACGCGGCACGCGGTCGCATAGCTATTCGCTCATAATAATACCGTCAAAAATGGTTTTGTCACTTTTATAAAAATTACCAAGTTTCGGGGATGTTGGAATTAATTCGCGGGAAAAAAAGATTATTTCAAAATTCATTAGTATTGTTACTATGATGATTATGTAAAAATTCATATTTTATTTGGTCATATGTTTGCCTAACGTTTATTATCCTTATGGATCGGAAGGGGTTTTCTTTACATATTGTAGGTATATTTAAAAGAAATGTTCTTATATCATACAAAATTGAATTTATTTTAGGTAGCCTTGCTAGTTGACAGCGAATTGTAATGCCGTCGCTTATAAGCATAGCACAGCGGCAAGGGCGAGTATAAAACAAATGGTTTCATACTAACTAGACAGTTTGCGGTATTATTCGACACATCATTGCAAATTGTTCGTCGTGTCCTCCACGCAGAAGGCTTGTTTGTGATGCAAGTTTTCTGTGTGATTCTGTGGGAGAATAGCTAAAAAGCTCTTTTTGACAGAAAATCATAGACAAGAACGATTATGTTTTGCAAGCGAAGTCAAAATCGAATTTGTTTATTTAGTAATAATGCAGTGTACAAAGTATTTAGGTACTAATACATATTAGTACATTATCTGTTAGTTTGAGGTTCAGTTTTGTGCACCAGTGCAGGCATGAGGAACAAGCAGTTAAGTTCACACATCCTCCATAGAAAAAGGAGGATCCTCCGACCAGACAAATGTTGAGTCTGACGGGCACTTACCCAACGGTTGAAGTTGGGAAGTTGTATGAATGCTAATTGCACGGTAAACTCCGCTTGCGAGATGTAGAATTAGTGTGTATGATAGTATGGTACGTTGTTCGTTGTTGTGGCATTTATATGTAGGTACCGCTACAGTTTTGATATTCTTGTCGTCAAGAAAATTAACACTTAAGCTAAAACATCAATGCTAAATGTATTAAATATATTTTGACGTTACATAAAACATAATATATATTCATAAACTGAATAAACTCTGCTGAATGCCGATATCTGGAGCAACCTATACTCGTATAAATGTATAACAACAATTATATTTACGTTATTAGAATATCCCTTTCTTATGGGTGTACAATAAAAAATCTTATGAACGGTTACAAGAGAACTTGTTTAATCTAGTCAGGTGACTTCAAAAAATTTTGTCCATTTTATGAATAAATAATACAAATAAACTTTTTGTTTCTATTTCACTTTTTTAAATTAAGTAATGAGCATGAATACATTATAAGTTAGCATAAATAAATACCTAAAATAATTTTGCTTAAAATCCAAATAATATTGTGATTTTAAAGAAATGAAAACAAATAGGTACACATTGTAATTAAGATTCGAACTAAGACTTCGTTGTTCGTGAACTCATTGATTAGCCCAAAAAGCTAACAGCAAAGGATACATTGGCGCAAATTTTATCAATGCAGTGGTAAGTACAAGTCGCTTATCCCAAATGCGACAGAAATATAATGTTATTTGCGTGATGCGACGACAGTTCGTTAATGTGTATTATCTGTGACACGCACACACATGCACTGTCTGCGCGCTTGCATGGTTCAAAGCAAATCTAGTCGTTAGCATGCCACTGGAGTTTTGAGCGAGAGATCATAGTTACAAACTTTGAGCCTTTTATAACATGAGGGGTGTTTTATAAAAAACACTACCTTATAGGTAATTGTGGAATATCCTCATATGTCTTCCAACTGCTTCCACGTTGTTACAAATTCATCAGCTAAATTTTCATTACCAACTCTCAATACTCAAAGCTTATCTACCGAATTGTTCCAAGTAATTCCTATGAATGTAGATATAGAAAAAAATTGGGTTAAATACACAATTGGTACGCAAAAGTCGATCTCTTCGTTAAAAGCCTAAATATAGTAAAGCACGAACGTCAATATCCATAATTGCTTAGCTGTATACTAAAATGTGGAAAAATGAAGGCAGCGACTATGGAGGTTAGGTACCGTCAGCATGCGAGGGAAACGCAAGCGCTTGTGAACACGCGAACCGCGCCCCGTGTTCCATTCCAGTCAACATTTTATAGGGGAAATAGCTAATGTTCTCTGCTATTGACATAACGTTCTTGTTTGCTCGTAAAAGTACCCGCAGTGCGAGTGAAGTGGCGTCACATCGTTATCAATTTAAAACTCGCGGTAAAGGAAATTGTATCCAAGGAACACGTAATACCTATATCCTCCAATATATCTTCTTTATATTTATTAGGTTACTTTCTTGCGTAATATGTTCATTTCGTTAATTTATTTAATTATGTAATTGTTACGCTACGGAAATGATAAAGTTTTTCACGACATTTTCTTCACTAATTTACTATTCGACTTTTATTGATTATTCATGAAACGACAAGTTTATAACTAGTTTGGGGCTGGCAAATTATATATCATAAGCTAGCTTCAGGTAGTATTTTAAGCTTCTCATGTTGTCTCAACTGTGTACTTACAGTATACCTAGAAGATATAATATTTTCTAATATCACAGTAAATATTAGTGATAAGGTTGACAAGTATTTGAGTAAACCAAGGGTAACTACTTACTATGTATAAGGTTTCAAGGTGGTTGCCTTGAAACCTGATAGCTTTTATTACCAATGGATATTAATTTGTTAGATTGATATTAAAAACCTAACTATTAGATATTATGTACGTAACATAGATATAGTGTAAATTTAAAAGAAATATCATTTATGCCTATGGGAAACCATCATCAAAATAACGTCTCCCGCTCTGGGCGGAGCGAAAGGACACATGTCAGACTTTAAAAGTCTGACATGTGTCCTTTCGCTCCGCCCACTGACTTTTACTGACTAAATCGACCCATGTTCCTTCACTTGCCTGAGCGCAGGGACCACGGTATCTGTTTCGAACAACCCCCGGCCCTGGCTAGAAAAGAGACATCCTGTGCTTTATTGTGTAAAATCCAGAAAGGGAAATTTACAAATTTGCGCGAAAATGCTGCGATTTACAAAGCCAAATATATCCTTGTGTGTTTCTGCCTTTCAAGTTGTAAGTCAACCCACAAATACCGCTGTGGAAGTACTATTTATTCGGCAACATACCTTCAATCAAATAAAAAGCTGAAACAGTTCATGCCTTTCATTCCACACGCGACGGACTTAAGGAGGTAATTAGGAGGTTATCAAGTACATATGTATGCTAAGTATGACTGTAGCCATGAGAGAACTCCATATAACTGAAATATTTTGTGGGTATAGCAACGGGATTGGCACATTTTGCTTGACAAATTTTTGCTTAATTAATTTTGAAGCATATTTCTAATCCATTGCTCCATATATTCCAAAAATGTGTCCGCTCAATATCGTAAACAACGTAATGAATGTTGTTGAACGGCCAAAATGAAACACATTGCTGCTGATAGTATGTACGTTACACAAATTGACGATACGATTGGTGCAGTGGATGAGCGATCTACTGCTGCGCCACGTGTCGCGGGTTCGATTCTCGCACAGAACAAATATTTATATGGTATACAATTAGTTGTTCCGGGTCTGGTTGTTTGTGTATGGGAGTTTATATGTTTGTAAACGCACCCACGTTGTCGCCTGCGGGGCAAAGATTAAAAAAAAATCCCTACAGGTAGTAGGTATTTTGTTGGACCAAGTACCATTACATTTCAATAGAAGAAACAAACCCACATTCCGTTCAGGTCTGTTCAATCTTGATTGGTGTTTGCTTCCAGTTTAAATACATTTAAAAAAATATCGATTGATTAGTAAACGATTTTTTGTTTCTAATTCTCTTTTCAAAATTGTTCTCGACTTCAAAATCGATTTATAAAAGCGTACTTATATACATATGTACAATTGTACAATTTGTCCAGGTAAAACGCTCCGACCCACTGTGGCGTACGGAGACGCTACGCACGTGTATTAAGCTTTACTATGTAATAAAATGTGTGGTTGTGTCCACTACCACGGAGAGGCTACGCATGAATTGACGTCATTGATACATGCGTGGCTTGCCCGAATAGGCGATTACTTAGCCAGCGGCATCCACGTGGGTCTACGTTTCCACTGGAGTATACGATATTACCCACGATATGTATAGCGTGACACGGAGAGGCAACACACGTGCCACTGCAATGCACGGACATGGGCTTAATTGCGGGAGGTAGGACGGGCGAATCTTCTCCATACACCGTGCGACCCTAAGCATGGTCGTGAGTCAAATGCTTGTACTCCAGTGGACACGTAGACTCACGTTGTCATAGCAGTGCAGTGGCTGAGCGATCGACTGCTGTGCAAAAAACAAATGAATACACGCACCTAAAATGCGCTGCATGCCCGTACACGGCATGCGCCTCGGTGGGCCCGCGCCTTAACACCCCAATTAAAATATTATGCATAAAACGTTGTTTACTTATCAAACCATTAAGTTATACTGATAGCGGAAGAATATTGTCGCAGTAGTTACATCGTTCATTTTGATGGTTTGTACTGTACTGAGAAAATATGTAATTTACGTAGTTGTAAAGAGTTTTTAATTTAAAAAAATGCTACAAAAAGACAAAAATCTTCTCAAAAGTCATTTATTTAAATTAGGCTGATAATCAGCAATTTTTGACCGTCAATATTACATAAGACAGTCCCCCAAAACGCCCGCCCTTCGCCACTTCCTAGTGCTTTCGCTGAGAAGAAGTGACGGAACAAACTCTCCAGCAGCACAGCTGTCTGTTCTTTTAAAAAACACACATGATTTTATACAATACTATGTACAGTAATAAACACAAGAAAACACAACAGCAATGAAATTAATTACGCTATGCCAGCTAGCCACGCGAAAATACCAGCGAATCAAAAACAAGAAATAAAATATACATAATTAAAATGGAAATGATAAGTAAAAACTTATTACCTAAATAAAAGCCCCAGGTATAAAGGGCGTGGCAGCTCACATATTTATGCACTGTAAAAAAGCAAATTATATGAACTCATATAACGTGTCAGTAAGCTAATTCTGGAGAAAGAATACAAACATTGTCTTGAGTTAATCAGAGCGACCAGCTATTCTATTCATATTAAATCGTTACAAAATGGACGACCGTCGTACGGCGAGTTTCCAACCTTACGTTGTTAACACCACAACGATCCGGACGAAGCGTTTCGCCTCCTCCTTTATACCGCGCACATCGAGGGACGGGAACAATTTGCCAGCGGCGGTGTTTCCGTCGGACTACAATTTGAGTGTCTTTAAGGCTAGAGTGAATAGGCTCTTAATAAACTAGTGCGCTTTACCCATGAACTATTGCGTCACTGCTTACCATCAGGCGGGATTGCGGTCAAGCGCTAGTTTATAATTTATAAAAAAAATAAAGATACCGTAGCAACTTCACTGCAGTATAAATATAAATAGCTCTACACCAAACCTTGCCAAATTACAGCGAAGGCGATTCCACGGAAAAACCTAATTTGAATTGTGTATTTTGTCTTACCTCACCTTTGTGTGGCTTCCCGTCACTTCCCCAAATTTTCACTCCATCAACGAAACGACTCAGTAAATACACATTATGTACGCAGCGCGATATTGTAACGGTTTGAAAGCGATATTTTACCGGTGTTAAATACGAATATAATTATAGGTTTTTGACCACCATTTTTGACTTGGATAAAGTTGTGCTCTTGTTACGAAGTAGAGCTGTCAAAATGACGGATTAAAATAGAACATACGGCGAAAAGGAATCACGAATTATAAGCGATCTCAGGGTTTATATATGTACTTATACTCATCAATATGTTCCTAAGATACCCAAAAACTAGCAGGCGCAGTGGTGGCCTAGTGGTATCGGGCGCGACTTACAAGTTATAGGTCGTAGGTTTGAATCCCGTCAGGTGCTTTCCTTTGCATAAATATTTCTTCACCACTGCTCTCAAAACGGTGAAGGAAAAGATCGTGAGGAAACCGGCATGCCCCAGGGCCAAAACTTCGAAGACATGTGACATCTACCAACCCGCACTGGGTTCGTGTGGTAGATTACGGCCCACTCCCACTCACCCAGAGGAGGCCTGTGTTCCAGGAGTAAAACATTATAGGCTGATTATGTATTTTATGTATACACAAAACCTGGGATCTAACAATAAATATGTCTCGATTTTAATGAGTTTTGAATTAAAAAATTGCTATAAAAAACAATCAGAATTCGATTTACTAAATATTTCTTAATAAACCACTCTCATAATGTACATTGAATCATTACAAAATGAAAACATCGTGTACTCCACGAGAACTCACGTTGTCATACAAATGAATACACGAAACTTGGCAACGACTTGGCCGCATAATGTACATAGGGTATCCCCTATCGAAGTGAGAAGTTTATTAATAGTGACTATTATTTGTAAGATATACTTAGAAAGTACATATAACTTTAGAAAAGTTACATTGGTACATGCCTGTCCTGGAATCGAACCCGCGCACTCATACTTGAGAGGCTGGTGTTATAACCACTAGGCCACCACGACTCATTCCTTCTCTGTATGAGAGGAGACCTGTGCCTAGCAGTGAGTGGGACGATAAAAAGGTTGATGATGATGATGATGATGATGATGATGATGATTATTTGTAATATTTGTGATGTTTATTTTGTGCTTTACCTTATCAATCTTTAAAACATAACTTAATTTCGTGCCTAAAATACTCGACTATCATGAATACTATCCTGATTATTAACTGATACGGTACTCAGTCCGAATATCCATTATCTATTTTCGTCTTTTCCTATTATGCAAAAAATTTACTTAATTACCTACCTACATAAAATAACAATTATATGAACTCATATAACCTGCCAGTCATGGTGGCCTAGTGGTTAAAACACCAGCATCTCAAGTATGAGTGCGCGGGTTCGATTCCAGGTCTGGCAAGTACCAATATAACTTTTCTAAAGTTATATGTACTTTCTAAGTATATCTTGGATACCAATGACTGAAGGTGAAGGAAAACATCTTGAGGAAACTTGGACTTCTGAAATCGCCAACCCGCATTGAGCAAGCGTAGTGATTACGCTCAATCCTTCTCTATATGAGAGGAGACCTGTACCTAGCAATGGGACGATAAAAGGTTGCTAATGATGATGATGATATAACCTGCCAGTAAGTTAATTCTGGAGAAAGAGCATAAACATTGTCTTTGCCCCGCAGCAAAATACTGTAGGGTATAACTCTGTGAAAATAACTAAAATAGACTAAACGAGCTGTATCAACGTCTTACTTTCTTGAGGCATTACATTCGTAGGCAGCCGAACTGAGCCTTCCTGCTAAGCTTGATATATGTGATGTCCTCACTGAAGTTTGGCATCTCCTGTTTATTCCCAGAAACATTGCCGAGCCCACAGTTTCAAACATATAAAACGATATTGGATCCTAGATTTCTATCATTCGGTAAACGAACTCACACTTTTTTCTTGGTATTGAGAACTAGATTATTTATATAACATAAATAGCCCATTATGTACCCACAACTGGGATATAGGCCTCCTTTTGGTGAGAGGGAGTGGGCCGAAATCTACCACGCGGGCCTAGTGCGGATTGGTAGATGTCACATGCTTCGAAGTTTTGACGCTAGAACTTGCCGGTTTCCTCACGATATTTTGCATCACCGTTTTGGGAGCAGTGTCATACTTTACACAAAACAAAGCTTCTGATCTAGTTCGAACCTACGACCTATTACATATGTATAAGTCGCAGCCGATACCAGCAGGCCACCGCTGCTCTCAGGTTATTTGACGTAAAAGAATCCATAAGTAATGAAAGTGCACAGTTTACGTCGCCCAAATTTTGTCTATTCCGTTCCACTTTAACTACTACTTTTTTTAGATCTAACTATTATATTATCTGCAAACAATGTAATGTCACTGAAATCCATTAATTGGAATGATATTCATATATACATACATATTCTAAAAACAACAATGAACCCAGTATTGAGCCTTGCGGTACACCCAGCTGAGTTGGTAATTCGGATGATTTCACATTATTAATATGAACTCGTGATCAACTGTAGTAACTATAAACACCCATAATTCACTAATTCTATGTAATATAATTATAGAATTGAATGAAACACTTTTAAAACCAGTCAGCCCTATGTCCACTTAATTCCCACTTAATGATTAATTAAGTGATCATACACACATACAAACAACGACAATTCCTTAGTTAATTTCGCCACTTCGCGGTCATTTCGCGCGGTTTCGTTCATTGTCATAGAGAATAGTTACCTTGTTGGTTTTTGTTAAAAGTGATAAGACAATCATAAGACCGACTATACATACCAAGCCGGGTAATTGTGAGTTTGTAATAAATTTCAATTGAAAAACATTGATTGTCTTTCAGCATTGTAATTTATATTAGCGTGAGTTTTAGACATTACTCAAAGCACTTAGCATTGCAATTTATCAATAAGAGATGTTTTGATATAGGTAATAAATCATAGTTTTCCACATTCGCATACTTATAGTTCGAGGTAGATCAAGAAATTCCTCATACTAATATAATTAGGGTAATCCGTTTAAACTAGTGAATGAAACTATGTCTATTATACATATGTACATATACAACTATTTAAGCGCTAGTCAGTAATAAGATTTACTCACCAAACGATGTTTTCTTCAAAAAAGAGGTAATTTGTAGAAAGTTCAAGATTCAGAACAGTTTTCACTTATAACATACTCTTCTCCGTATAATTAATTATTATTAAAAATCGCCAAAATATTGTAAAACGCTCTTGAGTATAATGCAATATTCATAAATTTAAGGTAAATATAAGGGATATTTTATATATTATTCTACAGGCACAGTAATGATATGTATTTGTTTGATATTATTTTATGTACTAAGTCATCAAATATTCGTCACTACAGTAGATTTATCGTGTTTTTTGTTATGTCATTTCTTGCTTGTATATGATGTTGTTTGCATGCCTCATAGCCGTAGTAATGATCAGTTCCTTCAAGGCCGGCTGAGGGAAGTCGATATAGTGTTCACTTCTGTTAGCATTCTTGAGAGTCACTGTTGGCTTCCGATGTTGTTATCACTTCATATTTCGTCCGGGCTATGGCGATTTGCTGTTTAGATTACATTGGGAAACCGCCTACAAACAAGCACAGTATTTGCGTATCTACTGGTCACTGTGACGGGCAAAACAAGGAGAAAACCTAACCGATATGTTAGACGCACTTTTAGATGGATTTAAAGTTGGTGCAGATATTATTTAGTTTTATTTTCAGGGTGTTTGCTTCCCAGAGATTTTCTAAGCGTGCCTTAAAATGTCAGAGTTGTCAGATGGTGTGCACATGCGCACTAGCCTCCCTTTTGACAAGTTGTTGGTGTCGATAAAACAGGGCTCAATCGGCTTGGAGGTTGAGGTTTCATGTTAATCTTTGTCGATTTGGACAATATCAGCCAGAGTATATATGTCTACTTTCCGTCACGCTTTGTCTGTACCGAGTCTGGCAGAGAGATATGACCCTGCAAACTACTTTAGAAGATTCTATTTTATTTTTGCGTTTATTTTTCTTTCAACGTTAGTTATATAATTATTTATTGGTAGAAGCTTGTAAATAGCAACTGTAAGCGTTAATTATACATTATTTACATACATTAGACCGTAGTTTTCCGGAGAATGAAAAAAAAAGTCTTATATTCTCCTATATTAACCAACAGCCATACTGAGTTCTTTTATTTGTTAATAAAAGAACTAAAAAAAAAATGATACTTCTCCGGGCATTAACACAAACACATGTACCTAGTAAGGTAGGAAGGTAACATTTGATTAAAAGTATAATTAATTAGGCTATTAATATTAACCACTCTTAACAGTAACAGAAGCTAAGTAAGTAGGTTTACTCCCACTAATTAGTTGGAGTACCAATTCTTACTTACAAGTAATTATAATAATGACTTACAGGCTTCATATTATTTCTTTTTGTGTACCTATAATTAAAAACCTTACTTATAGCAGCAGTTTTAACTACCGGAGAAAAACGTTTGGCTCGTATATTGCGCGAAAAACTTTTCTGTAGCGTTTCAAGATTGTGATCAAAACGGAGTATGCTTGACCTGACCACATGTTTTTTTTTTTTCATTTAACGCTATTTCTGTATACATTGCGTGACAATTTATAGAATTTATTATGTTTTTTTTTACACAATTCCTTGTTAAAATAAAAGAAAAATATAATAGAACCACTTTATGTGGTCACTTATCTGGAAGCGAATGACCCGCTTTGCGTGATTGTTATTAATAAAGATTTTTATTATAATAATGTTCGCTTTCGGATAAATACTTTCCAACGCATAATTAGGAGCAATAAAAGTAATCCTAGCGATAAGATCGAGGGCTAAAAGTTTAACAAATCATTTTACTTCGCGACACGAATTGAAATAACGGTTCCTCGGACAAAAGTTACTAAAAAGGTCAGAAAACTTTGCAGGGAAAACTAGAATGTGAGCTGTGGAGAGTGGAGGAAGCAGGAACATATTATGACATTAAAAAGAAAATCGTATCATGTCATGTCTTGCATTTGCCTCTATCTATCATGATACGATGTGTTATGGAAGTCGTTAGTCCTTAACCCCTTTATTACAAAACAAGCTCTAACTATAGTTCCAGACTTAACCTTTGAGTCATTATTTGCATCGAACTTTATTAAGGCTAAGTCAAAGTTCTTAATACAAAAGTGACAGCTTAGTACTGAACTAAGCTGTAATTTTTATAGAAAGAACTGCATTTCTATAACGATAAGGTGCATAATTCAATAACCATTAAGGTGGTTTAAACTTGATCTAAATCATATCCGTGTTTTTGTTTCTATCTTCATTAATATAGATATTATTTAGTAAACTAAATTTAAAAAACATTTCGATTATTTTCGAACACAATTCGATTCTACGCCAAGCGTAGCATTCGGGATATTGTATGCTACGCCACGCTACAAATACTACTCCACGCTACAAAGACTACGACATCTTACGAATTTATTAATGCGTCTCTGTCATCTGTTAGTCGCTAGCACTCTTTTAGCGTGGATATATTTCAATTCTAAAATATGCATTTTAAAGTTTTATACTCTGCAGGGTAATTGCGTAACATACTAATGGTAACAATGGGTTTCATTTACAAAGTTCAACAACATTCACTGCGTTATTTGCTTTGTTGAGCACACATATTTTTGGAACATATGGAGCATTGGATTAGCACTATGCTTCGAAATGATTCGTACTGATAGTCATAGTGTTTTTTGCAATTAGGGTGCTGTGCAGATTATCTGCATTACGTTTATAAGCATAAAGAGCAATACATTTCCTTTTAAAACAAAACGTGAAAACAGTCTTAGCATTTTCTTTTATATTCAAGTCAACATCGAACTTAGAACTGTACTAAAACCGAAATATAGCTAATAAACTCCCCCGTGATATTCCTAAAACATTTTACAAGTATATAAGTACCGTAGCTCCATATGCCTACGACCATTGGCAGGACAATAAAAACGCGACAACATCAAGGCTGAGCGGTCACGGTGACATTTAAACACTGCACTATCCTATACCTACGTATAAATAAACTATGGAAGCTCCCTAGTTTTACCCTTGGGATAAGATATTTTACTTACAAACACTGTGTTTCATGTACATATGTTATGTAACCTTGGCATACCGGTATCCCCTGTGTTTTATGCAGAGGTCAGGTGGAATTCGCCATGTGTATACTAGTGGCGTTCCGTAGCATGTAGATTGTAGATGGACTTAATACCAACTTATTTTTTTTTTATTTTATACAGGGTGGCAGAGATATTGATGATTTGAAATTGACATTCAATTAACTAAATAACAACATGACCCTGAAGGAAAAAAGAACAGAAGAAACTTCAGACGATATAAACGTTAGAGAAACAGGTCCGTAACAACAGTTTGAGTAAAAATTTCTTCGTTTTCATATTTAGAATTAAGTAGTCGTAGAATAGGGTATTTGACTAAAACAAACTAATTAGTCCGTCAGTCAGATTTCCAAAAAATACTAGACACGTATATTTTCTTTTTTCATATAAACAAAAAATGAAGACGATACAGCGCGTTGAAAACTCCTGTGACGTAACTGTGCACTACACTTTTAGCGGCCAGTGACGTCACCAGCCACCACTCCTGATCTTTGATGCCTTTTATATTTGTCAATTTTTAATGATTTGATAAAACAAAATATACGTATCCAATACTTATATTTCTTTAATCTGAATGACGAACTAAATAGAATCATTTTTTTTACCCAGGAAACATCCCTATTACTAGTTAGTAGTCCAAGACCGTTTTTATTTGATACCCATATTGGACATATCTATACGACAAATAAAAAGGTAAAGTAATTCCTCGTTTTCTAAAGTCAGATATGTAATGTATTACTGCAGTGATGAGTCACGTGAATTACTATCTACAATTCCACACGCACAGAGTAAAGCTAACAGAGCCACGCAACAGAACAATAACATTAGGGTATGTACTACGCACAGTAGTCGCAATCCATTGTTTTAATAGTAGCAATAAACTGTCTTCAAATTAATGGTTTATTGTTCTTTGTGAGCGACCAATGGATCGGAACTTACTGTGCTTTGTTTTACTGTTATGATAATGATCCACGTAACTTTATACTCAACGACAATATAAATGATATATTATATTATATAAAATAGAGTTGGGAAATTGCATCATCCTGTATATTGTGATCTATGGTGAGGGAATGGGCACACCCATCTTCCGTTGAATGCTACCCCAAATTCTGGCTTCATCGACTCGTTTAAACTACTATACCTATCTGTAATCTGATGATATCATACTCCGATCACCTGTTTGCTTTCTACGCGTCACATGAAAATGACGTCACTTCAAGATTTCTTGAGTCAATGCTCCTGGTCTGTTAACTATTTTCAATAGAAAACTTGCACAAGATCATGAAAATATGTTTAGAATGGTTAACAGAAAGGGATCTACTCAGTTTATAAGTCTACTTCGTTTATTTGTCTATTTACGTACTTATTACACTTCAAATATGAAATTCACGCTAACCAGCTTATTCAAGCTAACACTAATATACCTTATATTTCACACAAGTAATGAACCAACACCTGCTCTCAAAGCGGTGAAGGAAAACATCGTGAGCAAACTGGCATGTTCTAGAAGCAAGACTTCGAGGACATGTGACATCTACCAACCCGTACTGGGCCCGCGTGGTTTGTTATGGCCCACTCCCTCTCACCGAGAGGAGGAATGTGTCCCAGGAGTGGGGACATTATAGGCTGATGTATGTATGTGAAGAAAAGCTAGGAAGGAGGTCGTCTGGCATCAAATTTTCATCCGCATCGTATTCAATAGGATGGGTCCAAAAGGCTTGCAATATTACCACCTTAAATGACAATGTTCATTCTTTGAGCTAAAAACAGGCCAGTCCTCTGGGATAACCAACTGTAAGGCAATGTCCCGAAAAATTCGATATGCGCCTTGAATCTAATGCTTTACCCCATATGGCTCTAATATTTAGCTCTCAATAAGGACGCGCCATTTGATATGTTTTCTGCTTCTGCACCAGCAGCTCCAGCACTGCTTACCGTGTCAGGAAGGTATGATTTCGTCTACACAGGTTACATCTCACACCAAATAGCGTGCAACTTCCAAGGTATCATAGTCATTCAATCTGGCCCCTTTCCATCATAGCGTGCCAAGCCAGTGGTTTCTAAAACTTAGTTTAATGTATAACATCACGCCTTGTTACCTCAAAGTCAGACAGAGATGTATAGCAAGCACACCGACATTTCACCAATCATGTTTAAAGCTCCATGTAATGTGCTTAATCCATATCCTATAATAGAAAAGCTAACCTAAAACATTGTTGCTTGGTGCTTCGAAGAAATAAAATTCTCCAAAGAAATAATTTTAAGTGTCACCGCTAAAGAAACCGGAGAAAAGAAATTTAACGTCAATGCTGTCTAGTAGGTACTCTCCACGGGGCATGTTATTTTCATACAAAAAAAACGAGTCTCTAACGTTAATGTATATACCACAGTCACGGCCCAGAGCCCCTGAACAATTTACATTTTATATAAATATTGAAGAATAACCATGTCGGTAATGCTCGAGATAAAATGGATTCCGACGACCTCCGTCCATTTGGATGAGAACATGGTATGTTAACTCTATGTTGTTATGACGAAATTATACAGGGTTTTTTTATTATTGTTTGCTGATTAGTAATTAATTTGAATGTTTTAGCAAATACTGTTAGTGAATGCCATTACCGACTGGCATACATGTCTGTAAAATATACTGTATAATTAGTGAAGGCAAATTATCCAGAGAAATAGACTGAGCCTACAATGAAATAAATTTCAAAATCAGAACAATTTAGGAAACATAAACCAAGCTACATTATTCTCAGAAGAGCGGTAAGTATATAACGTCTGCAAAATACTTCTTAATTTAATAAATAATAAATTTATTTATTAAAGTAAGAAGTTTCTAGAGAGTGTTGTTGGATACCGTGAAGTCATACTCCGCTGTCAAATCTTCTTCAGCCTATAGAAGTCCACTGCTGGACAAAAGTCTTCCCCAAGGATTTCATTACTTTGGGGGAGGGGGGAGGGGGGTTGCCATAATTTCCACGGTTGTCAGGCCGGTTGGGGATCGCAGTAATTTAATACGCTTCCCGCTTCCCTGGTGAGAGTTGCCTTAGTCGTGTCTTACGACACCCACGGGATGATATGGGTTGGTACTATTCTAAGCCTGGTACCACACGGGCTGTCAAATTTTCAGTAAAAGCCGTCCGAGGGGTATAGGTATGCGGCCAGTTAAATGAGGTTCGATGTAAACTGTGTGTGTTCTTCATAGAAAAATATTATAGACTGTAAGCTGTTTTTCTGCAAGATGTTACTAATTTATTCACGCTACTGACGATAATTGACTCAATAATGAAGCTAACTCAGCTCAGATTCAGGCTCACTTCGCCTCAGTTATTCCGGAGTCCAGAACCAATAACCGGAAAATAGCCAACTAAACTGCGGAATGAACAGAATTTTAATCTACTGACAAAAAATCTCATCCATTGACACTAAAACCAATTTTGTTAAAACTCATTGCAGATCTCAGTTACGTCGAATCAGCCTAATCGAGATAAGGGTTCACTTGTCTATGTTTGGTTTGATAACATATTATTATTGCACGAAGCAACAATGCTGGGTAGGATCACACCCGGCTATATGGAAAAGGTACACTTTTTATTATTGGGTTAATTTGCAAATACGTTATGCGATCGAGTGTGAGTGCTGTTTGTGAAAGGGGTAGGTTGAAGGGTGATGTTTACTGTTGGTATTATTCGGATCTCCTTTACCTATATTTTAGGTAACGGAGATCACCAAATCATCCTACCACATATTATACGGTTTGTTTTGCTTGACGATTTGGTGGCACTCATTTGAAAGGCAATATATATTGGCGATTATTTGCGAGGCAATGTTGCCAGCCTTTTATTTAGACTCTTTCACCATTGGTAGCGTAGCGGGAGAAGTTCTTGATAACCAACGAGTTGTTACCCTTTCTTATATTATTACATTTAGCCTATATTGTTTTCAGTATCGGGATACAGTCCTCCTCTCTCTTCGAGAGATTCTCTTTTCTCAGCGACTGTCATCGGAACACTTAAAGCGCTCTAAGAATATATGTCTCTGTTACTCTCTGGGAGACACCAGAATATACACACGTCTGTAAACTCTTGCATCTTTGGTCAATATATAAGACAAATCGAGCTTATAAAAAAATCGATGTTTTGTCACGAATATAATCTTTCAGTGACGTCTTCCACCGCTAAATTATAGATGCAATGTGGCGGCCACCGCTTTTATGGGAAACCGTAGTGACAAATATGATGCTCTAGAGAGCCAAACTTATTCTTAAACACAATCACACGTTTTTAACACCACTACGATCCGGACGAAGCGTTTCGCCTCCTCCTTTATACCGCGTACATCGAGGGACTGGAACAATTTGCCAGCGGCGGTGTTTCCGTCGGACTACAATTTGAGTGTCTTCAAGGCCAGAGTGAATAGGCTCTTAATAAACTAGTGCGCTTTACCATCAACGATTGCGTCACTGCTTACCATCAGGCAGGATTGCGGTCAAGCGCTGGTTTATACTTTATAAAAAAAAAAAAAAAAAAATCTGACATACATTACGGCCTACTACGGGCATACTGTATTTTCTAACCAGTAAAGTAAAGTAAGTAATCTGTATTTTCTAACCATAAGTAATACAGCTGTCTTTTATAACCATAATTAACATACCTGTATTTTGTAACTACAAGTAACATACCTACCTGTATTTTCTAACCATAAGTAACACACCTGTATTTTCTAATCTTATGTAACATAGCTATATTTTCTAACCATAAGTAACACACCTGTATTTTCTAACCATAAGTATTTCATCTGTATTTTGTAACTATAATAACATACTATATTCTCTGATAATAAGTAACACACCTGTAATCCTTGAAGGGTTAAGCAGAGGTGTAATATACATGTAAGTACCTCCACATTTTGCCAGTGGTGTTTTAGACCCATATTATCCCCTTGCCATCAAACGGGGTCAAATCCAGACACCAAGTTAGCTACTGAAAAAAAGTCTGATGAAAAAACCCAATGTCACTTTGTCCGACGCAATTATCAAACCCAGGAACTTATTTTGCGATGGCTAGACCAACTGCTAAAATATTCATATCACCTAGAACAAACAAATATCGGATTACAATGAAGGCTGTATTTTAATATCAATCATTATGATCCATTGTTTATTGTAAATTACAGAAGCCTTGAGACTAAAGGCTGCTAAGAGAAACAATTAGAAATCCGAGTCAAAACGCGTTTGCGTGCTACCCAAACAATTAGCAGCAAACCTCTCGGCTGGGCCGGGAGTCTATTAGCAAGATTATCGTTCGTTCGCAAAACTTGCATCAACTGGGTCAAGATGGGCGCAGTCGGTGTTTTACTGGAAACAAAAACTGTTGTTTAAATACCAATAGCTTTTAGATTTCAATTATTACACAATAGATAAATTTTAACCCCTTCTGCATAACACGATATCTATTGTGGATACGCCGTCATTCATTATAGAAAACTTTACGTCATGTTTCAGTGAAATCTGTGTGTTTTCGTCCAGTGTTGTAATCTATATCCTATTTTTCCTTTATTCTCCTGCACTTTTTTTCTGGGTGAGAAATTATTAAATGACCTCTCCCGCTCTAGGCAGAGCGGAAGGGCGTGTCAGACTTTTACTGACTTAAACCCACCCGTGTTTTTGCCTGTGCGCCAGGGCCACTGTTTCTTTTTTAACCAACCCGCAACACTGACCCAGGAGGCATCCGTCTCCGTGGACCTCGTCACGACGTGCTGACGTCTCTTTGAGGCGCGATGCAACACATTCGCCGTCGACCCGGTCCTGGTCTTTACCGGGCGGCGAGCGGTGAGCTGCTCGCCTCCCGCAAGCCCGCGCCTACGGTGACCGGGATTTCGATCTTGTCTCCCGACTACGGCCTCTCCTGCGGCCGCTAGAGGCGTGACGGCTTTGGAATTCCCGCTCCCTCACGCGCTCCGCCTCCTCCTTTGACAGCATCACTGGTTCGCAGAAGGAGGTCACGGCCTGCCATGCACTCTCACTCCGGACAATGGCCAGGACCAGCGCCGGACGCGAGAGGTCACCGGCGATCGTCGCCACGATGACATAGCGGTGCTCTGCCCAAGCCGGGCAGACCTCCACCGTATGCTCCACCATATCCTTAGGGCGATCCCCATAGTGGTGACACCTTGACGTTTCCTCCTGTCTTATCCGAAACAGGAGCCTCCGGAAACAGCCATGTCCGATGAGGACCTGATTCTCCTACCCTTACCCCAAATTATTTAAGGTCATCGCAATATGTCTTTTTCTTAAAAAAAAAAAAACCTTTCCCAAGGAGGGTTGGTGTCAGGCTACGGCTGACTGCAAATTTTTTCCAAAACCTTATGCAACATGGAAGATTATCCTGTATAGGTGACAATAAGAGTTGCGTAAGATCAAAGAAACTATGAATGGATCGGTTGATTGATAATTTGGAGGCATAGGCGATAGGTAGTCTACTATATCTTCGTCTTCTTCTTCAGTCTATAGAGGTCCAGTGCTGGACAAAGGCCTCCCCCAAGGATTTCCACAATGACCGGTCTTGTGCTGCCCGCATCCATCGGCTTCCAGCGACTTTCAGAAGGAGATGAGCGTAGCTTCCCGAACTCTGCCCAGCCGACCTAGACACCTCTTTCTCGTAGTTGGACCTACCTATGTAGTTGGACTATTGGTCCCAGGTATATACTTTTCAACAACTTCGAGTGCAGAACAACCAACTAGAACAGGAGTAGGTGCGACATGATCTTAGTCTTATCCGTGTTCATCTTTAGACCCACCTGTTGGGAAGCTCTGCTGAGGTCATTAAGCATTTTTACCAAGTCTTCTAGGATATACGCCATGACCACGATATCATCTGTAAATCGAAGATTAGTGATGCATTCGCCATCTACCTTATGTTAGTGTTGAAACCTATTCTTGTTCAACGTTTTGTTTATTAGGACATGACAAAACCCTGCCAGGATCTCATGCATCTTTGACGAAGTTCTTTACCATAAATGTTCTGACCAAAGGCAGAGAGAGCAGAGTCACTCATGCCAGAAGGCTTTCTTTTCTAAATAGATAAGTGAACCTTTGTGACAGAAAAAGAATAAAAATTATTATTATTTTCAGTCATTAACCCCAGCCCTTCATCCATACTAATCCATACTAATATTATAAATGAGAAAGTAACTCTGTCTGTCTGTCTGTTACGCTTTCCCGCTTAAATCTCTTAACCGATTTTGATGAAATTTGCACAGACAATCTTTAGACCCTGAGAAAGGACATTGGCTACCTTACTACTTTTATTGAATAAAAAATTGATAATCCCGAGAGAAATCTAAAAAGCGTGTTATAACCGAATTCCACGCGGGCGAAGCCGCGGGCGGAAAGCTAGTGATGAATATAAATTAACCAAAAATGAACCTTGAAAGGCAAATAACTAATAGGTTAATTAATAGCTTGGTTTTACAACGAGCCAATGACCTTTCGGCAAATATGTATACCTACTCTAGTAACAGTACAACTCACGTAGGTACCACTAAAACTAACTTTATAGAAATATCTAGCTGTGCTACCTTTTAATTCAAAAATTTAATATTAAAACAAACATAACGTGTTCATTTTTAACTCACTTCAACTAATTGGATTAAGTTGAGCCGAGCTCTCGCGCTAAAGTATCTATGTTACATCTAATTGTGACCGAAATCCATCTGTATAACTAGTATTGCACTGTCGGATTATGAAGCAAGCCTTTATGTAATAGGGAACTACATAAATATTATATATAATATGTATAGAGTATAACATAACGGTCAAGATTATGTGCTATTAAAGTCACGTGTTTGGTAGACATAACTGATAGGTGAAGGGAGCATATTTATTTAGAACTAGCTGTCCGCCCGCGGCTTCGCCCGCGTGGAGTTCGGTTATATCGCGCTTTTTAGATTTCCCTCAGGAACATCAATTTTTCCGGGATAAAAGGTAGCCTATGTTCTTTCTTAGGTCTAAAGATTGTCTGTGCCAAATTTCATCAAAATCGGTTTAAACGGGAAAGCGTAACAGACAGACAGACAGACAGGCAGAGTTACTTTCGCATTTATAATATTAATATAGATTAATTTAAAGTAGGTATGTAAGTAAATATACTTTTTTTTTAATAATTATAAACTAGTGCCTGACTGCAATCCCGCGCTAGTTAATTAAGCCAACACAGCAACAGCTTAAAAACCTTAGTGAATAGGAAGACGGCAGTTGAGCGAGGTGATACAATGTTAAACCCAACAACACGACCAACGATGCAGCGCCAGAGGGAGATTGATCTGGAGATGGATCTGGATCAACACAAAATAACAAAAATATAGGTCAGGCAAGTACTAATGTAACTTTTCATGTTATATATACTTTCTAGGTATATCTTGGATACCAATGACTGAATTAAAAGGTGAAGGAAACAACCTTGAGCAAACCTGGACTTTAAGTCTGAAATCGCCAACCCGCATTGAGCAAGCGTGGTGATTATGCTCAATCCTTCTCTGTATGAGAGGAAACCTGTGCCCAGCAGTGGGACAGATGGTGATGATAGTCTAACTGAACTATAATATTCATCCGCATCGCTCTCGGCTGGTAATATTACCACGTTGTATGGCACTGCCTGAAATGAAATATGTAGTTAATGTAACAATCTTATAAGGTATAATATTGTTTAAACATTAGCCATACTACCACTCAATAGTGTTTGGCAGTTGTTTAGCTAAACACCGTTTAAACGCGACATTATTTGTTAGCGGAACTGATGGCTAGGGTGCCTCGTGGACTTTTTCGTTACACTATCAAAAGGCACACGTTGAAAAGTGTTTGAGTTTTTTGTGGTAAGACCCTAGGTCTATAATTCTAATTGGATGTTTTAAGCTGATGACGATTTATCTTGATGGTTCTAATCAAATCTATTAAGCTGCACTGCGCTATCCTACCCTACTGAAGAATGGTGCAGAGTTGTTTGAGGTACCTAAAACCTGCATTTAACTGATCACTAGGAACGTTATTGCTGAAGCATAACAAGGCGGTTTATGGAAAGTTGAGGCTTACACACTCATGTTTGTAACTTGCAACATATAAATAGAAAGCTTGGTCCAATTAAGATTTTGTAATGGCCACATCTTTTAATTAGGTAGGTACGAGAAGTATATTCAAATTTCTAATTTTCATTTAGATTAGCAAACATAAAACACCTTGACTAACATTAACCATAGATACATCAAGTCAATGAAACTCCAAGTGTTCGCGGTATGCGCTCAGGCCGCGCCGCGCAACCCAATCCGCGCATCCAAGATGGCGCACATAGAGCACTGCGCACACGCCGTGTCCGTTACGCTTGACCACTGAAGCGCGAACAGTTTTTTTTCTACATAAACATTGTTCGCAGTAGAGAAATCGACGGGCGTGACTGGGGCCATTGTTGTACGAAGCTAAACGCAGAGAATATTAGAGCGTGATACGGTAAAATAACGTATAAATATACAATACGTACATACATATGTACCTAATGTCAGTACAGGATGAGGTGACACTTTGTGACGTAGCAGTGATTTATTTTGAAAGCTGCAGACCTGTAACAATCGCCTTAAAAACTAAGGTGAAGTGAGTTTGATACTACCTGTCAATAATGTCAACGCCAGTAAATAGTAGAAAAACATGCTCATTTCAAACTCACCTCACCAAAATCTACATTTTCACGGTAACACGTTTCAGAATAGGTTTTTTTTAATTATTATAAACTAGCACTTGACTGCAATCCCGCCTGATGGTAAGCAGTGATGCAATCGTTGATGGTAAAGCGCGCTAGTTTATTCACTGATTCACGAAAACAGTGAAGTTAATTTAAATAATGTTGCTCATATTGAGGGCACAACAAAACCTTTCAACATTGGATTAGGTACTAATTATTGCGTGGCTTCGGAAGCTATTATATTATTTCCCTTGGGTGTTTTCAGATGCAGCTAAGTAAGGAGTTATCTAAGGGCACCCTTGGGTGCCCCTGCCTGGGACGTATGAGCGCCGTCCACAGTAGCTTAATTTCTGCACATATGGAAATGGTAATATTTTCCATGTTCCCTCATGCTGCATATCCATAAATGAAATATTGTTCGAAGTAAAGGAATACTTATGTCTTCATGTCCTCGGATTGACACGTGCCACATATAAAAATGGATAATGGGATATATAATAGGACTGTAAGGATTTGTCACAGTTTGTTAGCGGAACTGATGGCTAAGGTGCGCCAGACGCACTTAAGTATTGTTACGGATATCAAAAAACTGTTTGAATGATGAGGTTAAGCAAAATCATTCTGGTATTTAAAACTTATTATGATTAAAGAGAAAAGGCGAAAGAAATCCTTTACCCAGGATCGGAGACAGCACATAGAATAGAATAGAATAGAATACTCTTTATTATGTACCTCCATACCAAAACCAAACCCAACATACTCACCAAAATAAAGTTACAAGTTTTTTTTTTGTTTTTCACTTTTATATTACTCATTTTTACCAAATTTTATTTTATAATATAACTTTATAAACCCGTTACGGGTTACGCCGTTTCATTACAAGAGTTTCCATTGCCGCCTTCCAAGATGCCACCTTTTAGCTGCAAAATCAGATCCTAGATATCATCTAGGACCAGGACGTTTTATTACAGAATTCTAATGGGCAACTTCCGGCTACATCATCTCATCAATTGCATGTCATAATCATTAATTATTGCATTGTTTTTCAATTCACATATGAAACCAAATTTCAGCTCAATCAGAAACCAGATAGTGGCTCAAATTTAACTTGCAATATTTGATTATTAATTGCTTTTTTTTTTATTATTTGGTTAATTTAAAGCCGCTCAGAGAGCTATGGAGCGGGCTATGTTGGGCGTCTCTCTGAAGGACCGCATCAGAAATGAGGTGATCCGACAGAGGACCAGAGTCACCGACATAGCTGAGAGGATTAGCAAGCCGAAGTGGCAATGGGCTGGTCACATATGCCGCAAGACCGACAACCGTTGGGGTAAACGAGTCCTCGAGTGGAGACCGCGTCTCGGCAAACGTAGCGTAGGACGCCCTTGGGCGAAATGAAGCGACGACATCAAAAAGGTGGCTGGTAGTGGCTGGCGGAGAACTGCTCAGGGTCGAGCTTGTTGGCGTTCCATGAAGGAGGCCTATGTCCAGCAGTGGATGAGTAGAGGCTGATGATGATGTTAATGATGATGATTTGATTATAGACAGACACGGAGAACCACCGGAATAAAAACTATAATAATAATAAAAAAATGTAAGTACTTATGTACATAATATTAGGACTTGTGAATGTCTAGAGCATTACGGATTTGTGATAGTTCAATAAAAACTATCACTGAATGGTTTTGGGATGGTGTCACAATCTTTAAAAATACAAATTAATGTTTGTAGTTTGTATATAAAACGTGTAACATAAAGGGTATATACATAAGAAAGGCATGGCATCTTTACATGATATCAAACGATATTTGAAGGGTTTTTTAATCCTATCCCTTTATGTTACGAAGTTATGAGGAAAAACACCGCCTGTGATAGGCTACTATCATACTAGTCGCACAGAGATATTGAAGACATTTATCGGATTTTGGCAAGTAACGTGACGGGTAACGAGTAGTTATTAACGTATGTAGTGTGCTGCCACGTTTGTTATGATTTTATTTTAATAAACACACGAAACCGAAAATTTGGTACCAATTTTTAGAGTATTTTATTTTGAGTTGAAACCCTTCCGATATCGTTTGATATCATCTAAAGATGCCATGCCCTTTTTGTTACACGTTGTATAATAAAACCAACAAAACGCTAGCGTTGTACATAGAAGAAACGATAGCAGGTAAAGCTACCCGAAATTATCAAATTCCACCAATCAACTTTGAACCTCAACCTATTCAAACTCTAAAGAAATTTGCCAGGTTGTAATAGTTTAATGTGCTGTCGTCTGTACATTACTTCTATCCAACATTATGTACAAAACCCGTTTACTTATCGCTTCCGTCTGATTATCCTTTGTTCAAGCCTGTTCAGGCGCATCTATTCAAATTACATGATACTCATGCGCATACGCGATGAGCCCGCATGTATATACCGTAGGAGTCATTATCGAACGTACAAAGTTTACCTAAGTACTTTGATACTGCGGTTAGATTTTATCGTTCGCTTGATGACCCTCGATAGCAGGAGAAGTTATTGTGGAGTTGCTGCAGGTTTGTTAGTTTCGGATTCATGTTCACGGCTGCAGAAATATGCTTTTGATGTTATTGTAGATATGACTATCTGTGCTTGTCATTTTGTGGGGTTTGGATGCGGGAAACAGGACCGGGCGAAGTGACAGAACTTTGGGGGCTATTGCAATGGACGTCTTTCGGTTCATGTAAGTAATTTTAATGTCTTTGAGCTAAACTGACGATAGTGGAATATTGATAATGTTACGGGCTGGGGGTACTAAAACGCCGGTTAAGGGTTGCGAAGTTTATTAGCAACGAAGATACAGTCGATCGTAGGCAATGACAAGTAGAACGTAGCTGATGTCGCACCGAAGTTTTCTCTTACGTCCACGAAGTCCGTGTCGTAAACACACAATAACACTACAGATGTTACTTCACGTAATACTCACAGTTCTCGTTACAGTTGTCGCAGTAGGTATTCTCAAAGATCGCTTCTTAACTGTCGCTGTTTTTGTATCGCTAGTCGAATGCAGACTGACTCTGCGCCGGCGTCACGGCGCTATATATAGGTCAGCTGATCGAACGTTCCAGATTCGTCTAGACGTAATAATAATACCGCATAACTTCGAGGTCATTCAATAAGTACCTATGGTAATTCCCGGAAACGGCTGGAAATTTTGATGTCGACACTTTGTTGACAAAATTGTTGAGACCTATACCATTCGATAGGCCAAGCAATGCGTTTTTATATTGAACCTAGAAAATGTCTAGATCTGGGGATATAGGGCTTAAAAGTTACACACTGCATGTCACGCGATATTGAACCTTATGCCATCGACATAAGGTCTATTCGTAACAATAAAATAACAAATTACCGAGTTTTTTTGCTAAGCTGTATTCCTACTGAGCTAATTATGCCGACTATATTATTATGACGACACGATTGAATGTTGGCTGAGCGATCGAATGCTGCGCTGCATGTCGCGGATTTGATTCCCGCACGGAACAATATTTGTATGGCCTACAAGTAGTTGTTCCAGGTCTAGCTGTTTGTGTGACTTTATATGTTTGTAAGCCCACCCACGATACAGGAGACATTTCTTCTATGAAACTTCCAGTTGTAACGATTTAAAAGAAAAAGAGAAAAATAAACTGTTAATACTCTTTGTACTTACTTATTAAATAAGTAACAGGTCGATAATCTTATTCGTTTCTATAGCTTAAAAAGTATTAAACTCCAACTAATTTTATTGTTCAATCTTGTTTAGATATCGCTATCCATCACGTCTACGGAGTTTCCTTAAGTAATTTAATTTGAAGATACTTTCTTTTTATTTCAGTTGTAATAAATATCTCGTACTAAACCCGATAAAACTGGATAGATAATATAATCAAAATCCAGGAAAGATTGTGAGTGCCGTGAAGATGAAGGTAGATAATAATTCTATGATCCAATAAGTTTCTGAAAGCTTATTCAATTTAATTTAATGTCAAACCCAATAAAACATTACAATCAATCTCCAGTGTTAGATGATCTATCACAGTAATAACGTTATTGGCAAAATTGCAGTGTACGTACCTTCTTTCACAAAGTCATTAATGTAGAGTTGAAGATGATATAATGATGTTTATCTATATCATCATCATCCCAGCGTTAATCCCAGTCGCTTCCGAAACCTTTTCAGCTTTGGAGTCTGGGGTCCGCTTTACCAGTCCAACTGCTGATATGGCTAAACTTCGACATTTTCCGTGAAGCGACTGCCGTCTGACCTCCACAACCCGAAGGCGACATCGAAGCATTGCAGTTAAACCAATTGTTGGACTTTTGAGGGCTCCAACAACCCGTAACGACTGCCACTAGATGTTCGTATGGCAACCGGGACCAACGGCTTAACGTGCTTTCCGAGGCACGACCAGACCAGTGCAAATATTCATATTCATGCATACAAATATTTGCACTGTGCGGGGATCGAACCCGCGCCACCTTGCGCAGCGGCCGCGTCCGGTACCGCTACGCCACGGAGGCTGTCAATGTGATGTTTGTCTATATATGTATCTATTATAAATATAGTATCGTTGAGTTAGTATCGCATAACACAAGTCTCGAACTTAATTTGGGGCTAGCTCAATCTGTGTGATTTGTCCGTATATATTTATTTATTTATAATTTCGTACAGTCAGCTACAATTGATCTTTGACAGCAAACCTAGGGCTCTAGTCTGCTATTACAATAGTTTCAGAATGGTTGATCAGTGATCTCATAATGATCGATTTTAACAAGTTTCGTAATCCACTAACAAAATAGCTTCATTACGTGTTTCCAGTGGTCAATCACTGACACTCCACTCCATATTAATAAATTCTTAACTTAAGTAGTAGTTTCTAGAAAATCATTTCTGCTAACAGGTTTTATATTATTGGCAATACGGCAATGTCATTTCATCATCATTCCATTACGAGACGACTGACCGAATTGATCGATTATTATGAATTTAGCAGATTACGAACTTTTTTTTCTTTGAATACCAAATTTATAAAAAATACCTGGCATAATCCGTAATATACTATCAATCTCAATATGGATTAATTTGAAGGATATTGGTAATACTTACACTTCATGGGATTCGAAAAATGTGTTTGCTCAATGCTCAACAAAGTAAATACCGCAATGAACTAGTAGAATTTCCAAAATTAAAACGATTGCTAGTGATACAAGTTACGCAATAACCGCTATTGATCATTTACAGACAAATATGAGCCTAATCTATACCACAGATTACAGAATACTTCTATAGGTACCTACTTACTTTTCTTCGCGTTTTTATACTCCTTCGGTAAACAAAATAAAACACGTGACTTAGTTAACCAGCACCCTAATTGCGTAACAAACTATTATTATCTCTATTGTAATTAATCACTTAGAAGCTTACTGCTAATCCATTGGTCCATATGTTCCAAGAAGGTGACTGCTCTACAAAGAAAATACCGCAATGAATTTTGCTTTACTGTCAAAATTCACGTTTTTATACTCCATCGGTAAACAAAAAAAAAAACACGTGACTTAGTTAACCAGCACCCTAATTGCGTAACAAACTATTATCTCTATTGTAATTAATCACTCAGAAGCTTATTGCTAATCCATTGGTCCATATGTTCCAAGAAGGTGACTGCTCTACAAAGAAAGTACCGCAATGAATGTTGCTTTACTGTCAAAATTCACGTTTTTATACTCCATCGGTAAACAAAAAAAAAACACGTGACTTAGTTAACCAGCACCCTAATTACGTAACTGTATGAAACCCATTGCTACTGATAGTGTTACACACTTACCTTACTGGTCGGTTAACTATTATAATGTAACAGTCTCTTCAATTTAGCATCCTAAAATTGACTACTATGACTGGTATTTTTTATTGCTCAGTCGGTTAATCCAAGCCACGTGTTTTTTTTATCCTTAGTTAACAAACCGATATAGTACCTATATCAAATCAAATCAAAGCATTTATTTCAAATAAACCAGTTGGCGTTACAAGCACTTTTGAATTGTCAGAAGGTCGGTCAGTCAATAAGATGAAGCTAGTCGTCCATTCCAAAGAGTAGGTACATATGGAGAAGAACGGGCAAGGAACTCGAGTGTCGTATGTCGTAGGTAGGCTCAATATAAAGATATAAGTAACAATTAAGCTAAGAACTCATCTATAGATTACGACACAAGCTTTCACGATAGCATTATATATGTACAAGAACTGCAATTCTGTCAGTCATTTCGGCCAATTATGTAAGGTTCAGAGTTGATAAAATTGCACCATCTAATCGTAGGTTCGATGTCTCATCGTGAATCCTTTCTAAAACAGCACTAACCTGTAATTGTAGGGACAGATTTCATCATCAACCTTTTTATCGTCCCACTGCTGGTCACAGGCCTCCTCTCATACAGAAGAATTGAGCGTAATCACCACGCTTGCTCAATGCGGGTTGGCGATTTCAGACTTAAAGTCCAGGTTTCCTCAAGATGTTTCCCTTCACCTTGTAATCAGTCATTGGTGTCCAAGGTATACTTACTTAGAAAGTGCATATAACTGAAAAGTTACATTGGTACTTGCCTGACCTGGAATCGAACCTGCACACTCACACTTAAGAGGCTGGTGTCTTAACCACTAGGCTACCACGGCTACAGACAGACAGGGACAGTTTAAGTATCAACTCAGTCCAGTCTTATCCAGTAAATGGGGTTGTGGAAGTCAGATATGGAGTCGCTGCATGTAAAACTCTGGTATTCAGCTGCATCATGCTAGACTGGAAGCCGAATACTTACTTACATAAATCAAAATCAAAAGTCATTTAATTCATATTATTTATTTCATATTTCAAATTAGGCTGAGAATCAACACTTTTTGAACGTCAATCTATATCTATACTAACATATAAAGCTAAAGAGTTTGTTTGTATGTTTGTTTGTTTGTTTGTTCGCGCTAATCTCGAGAACTACTGGTCCGATTTGAAAAATTCTTTTTACGTTGGATAGCCCATTAATCCAGGAAGGCTTTAGGCTTCATAACATCACGCTGCGACCAATAGGAGCTGAGCATAACTAATTCCACGCGAACGAAGTCGCTGGCGGCCGCTAGTATTACAAGACAGTCCCCCCAAAGCGCCCGCCCTTCACCTCTTCCTAGTGCTTTCGCTGGGAAGAAGTGGCGGAACAAACAAACTCCAGCAGCTGTCTGTTCATTTAAAAAAATACATGACTTTGTACGATACTATTTATAGTAATGAACACAAGAAAACCCAACATAAAAAAAAAATATTTACCAAATGCCAGCTAGCCAAAAAAAAAAATATATTAAAATACCATTACAATGAAAAATAAGTAAAAACTTATTAGATACTTTAATAAAAGCCCCCGGGTATAAGAGCATGACAGCTCACATATTTATGTATTGTAAAAAAGCCAACTATATGAACTCATATAACGTCTCAGTAAACTAATTCTGGAGAAAGAACGCAAAGATTATCTTGAGTTAATCAGAGCGACCAGCTATTATTATCATTTAAATGGTCATTTACGGAATAGAACCTTGAACAAAGCTTGGATTTGATTTGTTTTTTAAATGTATTGTAAGGCAAGTCTAGCCTTTTTTTTTTTTTTTTTTCGGGGTGGAAATCCTCATAGGATGTCCGCCGCCCTAGGGTGGGCGACGGGGTCTGTCAGACTTTTACTGACTAAAACCACCCCGGTGTCTCTTCTATCACGAGCGCGCGTGGGGCCGCGGGAGTCTAAATTCTTCCGCAGCCCCACACTCTCGTCCTGGCCCGATCTGTCCGGGCCTCGTCTCCGGCACGGGGTAGTGGGGTGTTAAGCTACCCCGTGCATCGCCTCAGAGGCGCACGCTGACACTCGCGCGCGCCACCGCCGCGGGGTCCATCGAATAGGGGGCGGGGACTTCCCCATGTCCCTCGCCCCTGGACCCATTCATGGGGGGCGGAAGAGGGCGTTATCCGCCCTTCTTCGGCGCCCGGTGCGTCTTCTGCGGCCCGGGAAGGGAGTTGAGATCTCCCTCTCCCGTTCCGCAGCTTCCTTCTGCGACATCACGTCCTCGCAGAAGGACACCACCGCGTCCCACGACTCTGCGCTGCCGGCCATCCTCCGCACTACTGCCGGCAGCGTCAGGTCGCCTCCTACTTCATTTGTGAGGACACGGCGCTGCTCCTCCCAAGCTATACACTCGGAGAGCGTGTGCTGCGCCGTATCCTCCCCGCATTGGACGCAGTGGTGGCACCGAGCGTCCGGCTCCCTGCCTAGGCGACACAGGTACTTGCCGAAGCAGCCGTGCCCCGACAGCACCTGCGTCACCCTGAACGACAGGGAGCCGTGCCTTCTCCCGAGCCAGTCGTCGAGTACTGGCCGGATCGCCTCGACGGTAGCGAGGCCGGCGGTAGGGCGCATAAGCCTCTGCCGCCAGTCCGCCACCAGCACCTGACGGAGCTCCTCTCGGCGCAGCTCGATCTGCCGCTGCGCCGGACTGGAGCCCCGTGTCCGCTCTTCCTCATGCCATCGGTATAATGACGCGAGTACTTTCGCCTCTAGGTCCCAGGGCGGGGATCCGGCCAGGACGCAAGCCGCCTCGTAGGAAATCGTGCGATACCCGCGGACGACCCTGACGGCCATCGCCCTCTGCGGCTTGCGCAGAATGGCGAGTGTTCCGGCCGTCAGGTCCATCGCCCACACAGGGGCCCCATACAGGGCCATGGACCGCACGATTCCCACGTATAACCGCCTACAGGCGGCGCTCGGGCCCCCCATGTTGGGAAGCAACGTTGACAGCGCGCCTGCTGCACCCATCAGCTTGGGCACCAGCCGCCGGAAGTGGGGTCCGAATTCCCATCGGCTGTCGAGCACCAATCCCAGAAACTTTATGGTGGACTCGACAGCTATCCGGGCACCACTGACCACGATATGTGATACCGGCGCCGGCGCACGCCGGGGGCCATGGAAAACCATGGCCTCCGACTTGTCAAGGGCCACCTCCAGGCCCAGGCGCCGGATGCGGGTCACCATCTGTGACACCGCAGCCGTGGCTATCAACGTCGATTCCCTGTGCGAGCTCCCCCGGGCAGTGACAAGCGTGTCGTCCGCATAACACGTCAAGTCGGCGCCCGACGGGAGCTCGCCTCTCAGCACCCAGTCGTAGCCGATATTCCACAGGAGCGGTCCCAAGACCGATCCCTGTGGAACGCCGCACGACATTTGGTGCCGACCGGCACCGTCACGTCCCCGATAGAAGGCAAGTCTAGCCTAGTCTGACCTCGGTGGTAGGCCATAACATCGGCTGCCGGCAGAAGTTACCACCCACCCGATAAAGTCTTGCCGCCAAGCGATTCGTCGTGTTCCGGCATGATGTCTGGTGAAGCCGTACGGAGGACGGGTCTGAGCAGTTATGTTGCGGACGTTGCGGTATGTGGCGGGCACGATGCGCCAAATGTTGTTGTGTCGGGAGTTTGGTCGTGGAGAGTCTCCACATCAATCTCCCTCTAGCACAGCATCGTTTGGTCGTGTTGGTCTCGGGTTTAACATTGCATCACCTCGTATTCCTAAGTTTTTTAAGTGAATAATAGGCTTAATAAACTAGTGCGCTTTACCATCAATGATTGCATCACTGCTTACCATCAGGCGGGATCGCAGTCAAGCACTAGTTTATAAATATTAAAAAAAAGAGGGTAGGTATCTTGTTATAAAAAGTTATATCAAGTCGAACAAAAGAGTTATGAACCTTTTGAAGCCGGTGAAAAGGGGCTCGTTGTTTGTCCTTATTTCTGGTGTTAACATTATGAATCTCAATGTTTTTGGTGTAGATACATGTGAATATTTTGCCTAACATATAATATGTTGGCTAAAGTAAATTGTGAAGCAGCCGTGGCCATACAAAAGTATAGGTACTATGAAACTTAAAATATCAACATTGATCAGAGGGCTAGCCAATTTGTGCCATTCGCCAAACAACGTGGCAATGTTCTGACCAACCTTTTCTGCACTTTACTTGTAATAGCGATGTGGACGAATTTTTGATTGCCCTACTATTTATTATAATTACCTCCCTCTCTCTACTCTCCTCTCTTACTATCGATACTTTTACCTCTTTTTATATGCATTATTAAGTACCTAATAACCTAATATTGACTGTTAGCTCAGGTACCTACACCATGTTAATTCCTAGAATTTACATAAATTATGTTATTTCTTATCGTTGATATTTACAAGCAATAGCAAAAATCAATAGCCATATACTAAAATATGAATAGTCACCATTTACAGTTAGTCAAAGACAATTACCTATTAATAAGCCACAAGTGAAGAATACACGTATGATTGGACCATGTGTTATGTTCCCACAAATAGTGCGCCATAGACAAAGGAACATCGATTGCGACTACTTAGGTAGTTGCTTTCATATTCTATTTGAAGCTATAATTCCAGTCTGGATATCTAGTCTTTATCGTATTATTTATGTACTAACAGCGTGCCGGAGTTACGCCGCATAATTATCGATTCGGTTTGAATATTCGGGATAAAAAGTATCCTTTACGTTAACCCTGAAAAAAAAACAAAAGTCATACGAGTGCCTTTTATCCAAATCCGCTCTGTAGGTTTTGTGTGAAAGAGTAACATGATCCGTCCATCCAGCCATACAACTTTCACGTTTATAATAATTATTAGTTGGAGGTAGGATAAGTGATGATGATGATGATGGCAGAGACATCTTCACACACATTATAAACATGAAGTCAGCAGATATTCCTCAAGACTCTAGGAATCACCTTATTATTTCGCCAAAAAAGTTATCGGATATTTCTTAGAAAGTGTAATAGTACCTAATAACCACGCGTTTGTTTCTACCACAAGAGGTGGACTATAATTTACCCAGTGAGCCCAGTGCAGGTTGGTAGATGTCACGTGATTTCGAAATTTTCGTTCTAAATCATGTTTCATTTCAATGTTTCTTAATTAATTGTTGAAATTTCATGTACTGTTTGTGCTTTACATGTTTCGGGCTTGCAACAAAAAGCTTCGTTAATTTTTGATTCTTTGTATCTACAGAATTATACATAGATAAAAAAAAACTAGGTTCATTTAAAACGTAAAGGTGACTGTACCAACACTGTGAGTTAAGTATATCTACTCACATTTGTTCTAGTTTGATAACGCCTTTAACAGTACTTTTCACTCGCTTGTTTTAACTTTTTTTTACTGCTTAGAACACGCAACTATATTTCTGACACGAATGTCGTCTACTGCCTTTCATTATGTATACACGTAAATAGATACGTAGATACTAACTTATCTACGAACACTATACGGTACCTAACACCTACCTAATACCTAATACCTGATAGCCTCCGTGGTGGCGTAGCGGTAGCGAACGCGCCCGCTACGTAAGGAGGCTCGGCTTAGATCCCTGCGCAGTGCAAATATTTGTATGCATGAATGTCAATAATTGCATTGGTCTGGTCGTGCCTCGGAAAGCACGTTAAGCCGTTGGTCCCGGATGTCATACGAACACCTAATGGCAGTCGTTACGGGTTGTTGGAGCCCTCAAAAGCTTCGATTTCGCCTTCGAGTTGTGGAGGTCAGACGGCAGTCGCTTCACGGAAAATATCGAAGCTTAGCCAAATCAGCAGTTAGACTGGTAAAGCGGACCCCAGGCTCCAAAGCTGAAAGAGTTTCGGATGCGACTGGGATAAACGCTGAGATGATGATGATGACTATATGGTACCTAAACTTTTTCAAAGAGCACTACCTAATAAGTTTTTTTTTTTTTATTAAATCAAACAATGACGACACGGTTGGTGCAGTGGTTGAGTTATACGAAAACTGCGCTGCGTGTCACGGGTTCGATCCCCGCACGGAACAAATATTTGTACGGCCTACAGGTAGTTGTTCCGGGTCTGGCTGTTTGTGTATATGAGTTTAAATGTTTGTAAACGCACACACGATACAGGAGAAACTCCTAGTGCAGAATAACGTTTTGTTTAAAAAAAACTGCGTATTAGATAGTTATATTTTAAACCATACCTTTTTACTTGCTTTTTAACTAACTAGCTGCCGCCAGCGACTTCCTTCGCGTGGAGTTAGTTATGCTCCGCTCCCATTGGTCGCAGCGTGATGTTATATAGCCTAAAGCCTTTCTGGATTAATGAACTATCCAACGCAAAAATAATTTTTCAAATCAGACCAGTAGTACCCGAGATTAGCGCGCACAAACAAACAAACAAACTCATCAGCTTTATATATTAGTATAGATTTGTGTGGTAATCTTAAAGGCCTGTTTTTACCAGTCTAATATCTTTTATCCGTGGCATAGAATTGACGTCTGCCAGTTTCAGTACCTACGGAAAAACTGCCAACAATTAAAATGTGGCTCATCTAAAGTTTGGTAATTGCCCTATATAGTATGTACAAAACAAGGTCACTTTTCATGTCAGTCTATGTGAGGGATTTGTTTTTGTAAAATAGGTACGTAACACGTTTTGATGCGTTTTTTTATGTTTATGTGAATACATAAAAAATAAAAAGGTATATTTTCAGACACTTTTACGGTAAATCTTACAAAGGGACCTTTTAAGTAAAACTTTTAAAGAAATGTCTTTGTTTTGTCAAGTCGTAAACACTGTGAAAAGCAGCACCCTAATTGCGTAACACAACGTCAATAATAACTCGAAAAATGTGTCTACTCAACAACGTAAATAACTCAATGAATGCTGTTGTTGAACTCATTTCTACTTTTAGTGTATTACTCTAGCTCAGTGGTTCCTAACCTGGGGGTAATTACCCCCGCATGGGTAAAACGTAGATTCTAGGGGGGTAACACGGGATGGCACGAAATACATAATATTAAAATAGCAATAAACAAAATAATAGATTAATTATGAGATGCACGTTGAGTGAAACCGTACCTAATATTGTCAAAGTTGCGAATACAAAGCAAGTTCAACTCTGTTCAAACTTCACACTAGTTAACCGAGATTTATATAATTATTACTTTACTAGTTACCTAAACGTGTAATTTCTTACATAATAAACACATTTGCGTTTGAATTTGTGTGGTTTTATTTTAATCTAGCGGCCGCCAGCGACTTCGTTCGCATGGAGTTAGTTATGCTCCGCTTCTATTGATCGCAGCGTGATGTTATATAGCCTAAAGCCTTCCTGAATTGATTGGTTATCCATCGCGAAAAGAATTTTTCAAATCGGACCAGCAGTTCCTGTGACATTAGCGCATTCAATCAAACAAACAATCTCTTCAGCTTTATAATTATATTAGTATAGATTAGCTAGGGGTAAACTCAATTCCCATACTTGTTCACAGGGGTAGTGACATTCAGAAGGTTAGGAACCACTGCTCTAGCTCGATGGAGGTGGTCACAAGTACCTAAATATCAACAGACTTACTGAATACACAAGTACTTGCCATGAGTTTTCGTGACAGATAATTTAGTAACATCACGTCAACGTCGACGTATGTAATATTCAAATACGTACCTACTTTTCATAAAACTTTGTTTGCTTCATGTTATCCATCCCCTAGGGAGGAATATTTATGGTTGAGGGGTCTTTTTACAAGGTTCTTTTTATCTACAATCAAATTGCAGACATGTGGCTATTGTTTGAAAGGAATTCGGGGAAAGAAGGAGGACCTTCGTAACATTAGTATGTACGTAGTACGTACTCGTATACCCAAGATTCTGTATTCTTAATTAAAAAATTACAGCCGCACGAGTCGATCAATTTATCAATTGGAATCATTTTGAAGCATATTGCTAATTCATTGCTACATATCAATCCCCCTCTAATCTGGCGCAGCATCGCTGGCCGTGTTGTTGGGTTTAACATTGCATCACCTCGCTCAACTGCCGTCTCCCTTCCTAATCATCCATCCTCCTTTTTTTTTGTGGGTGGGAAATCATAAAATGTTCTCTCCCGCTCTGGGCGGCGCGGAAGGGCGTTTCCGACTTTTACTTACTAAAACCCATCAGTGTTCGTGTGTGTGTTTGTTACAGTTTCTCTTTTAACCAACCCGCAACCCTGGCCCAGCCCACACTGCCTCCCCTGGTTAAGCCTGATGGGCTACTGGCTCATACGGCAAGATAGAAAGCAGGTCTAGTAGTGCTATTCCACCTAATTTGCCTCACTGCGACTCTACTTATACCCGAGATTCGCATTAGGAACAAGGAGATTCTGAGAGTACGTACTGTGTCGTCTGGACGTGAATAAGGCTTGGGGACCAGATGCTATACCAGCGATTATTCTCTAAGCTTGTGCGCTTGCGTTGTCTCCTATATTGACAAGCTTGTAGGTATCGCCTCTCATTTCGGAGTAGTAGAGTGCCCAGTCCTGGAAACTTACCAACGTGCAACCCGTTCCTGAAAAAGGGTAGTCGTGCCGATCCTACAAACTATTGGTAGACTTCAATAACCTTATACTGTGCAAGATTATGGAGCGTGTAATTGACTCGCGCCTCTTGGCATACTTACTTGGAAGGTAAAGATCTCTCTGAGACCGACAATACCTACGGGTTTCGCAGAATCGGTCAACTGGGGTAGGTCCCCAGTGTATGCCAATACACTGTACACTTGGGGGCGAGACCCTCGAGAAAAATCAGGAAGCGATTGGCGTCTCCGAATAGGTCTCAAAGGCGTTCGACCGGGTATGACCTTTTGAGTAATCTTCCAGTGTACGGCATTTCCCCTGGCCTGACTGGCTGGGTAAAAATCTTCCTGACTGAACGGTCCCTCAGAGTTGTTCTCGTGGATGCTCATCGAACCCCCATATCGACTAACCGGTGTTTCTCAGAGGTCTGTTCTCTCTGCAACTCTGTTCCTGCTGCATATGAACGATCTGCTAATACCCGGTATCTATGGGTATGCAGATGTCAGCACAGTTGTGGAGAGATACCTGCCGGGTGCTCGGCCTAGTAAGCATGCAAACCGGCCCAAAAGATAAGCTATGGCAGAGCATACGAATGTTGCACTACAGGGAAGCAGAATGCAGAATGTTGTCTAAATTGAGAAAACCGATCTTGTGGCATTGAACACCGCTAAAACACAAGCGTGTTTATTCACCACCAAAAGGAGCCCGTTCAACTTGGCTCCTACTTTTTGGAATGTACCCTTGCGAGTGAACCGACCGTCTTCAGCTATTCGGAGTTGAGATTTCGATCGAGATCTCAAACGTAAACTTTGGACCGTTCATTGAGTCCAAAAAATTTGCATTTTACGCGGGAATCGCATGACTTAATTCCTCCATCTCTGTTCAATCATCGGACGACCCGTCGCACGGCGACTATCTATCCTTATCACAGAACAGACAAAGTAATTAGAATGGAAATAGTTCGGAATCAGTATTAGAACGCGTGTCGCCGCTTGATTCCCCTCTTTATGCAAGATACGGAAGCGCATTACGCACACAAATAAATACTTGCACTTCGATTATAAGTTTTTAATTGGTGATCACACTAACGTAAACAGTGCATTTGACGTACACTCCTACATTCACAAATTTCTCATACACGCTATGGCGACCAAAAGGTCGATATTTATATCGATAGTTTATATCGATAAAATTGACAGAAAAGGATTAATTGTGTTCTCATTATGTAGTTTCGTAAGAATTAGGATCCTTACATATAAGTATACATGAGATTCCAGTTATATAATTTTTAAGTAATTTGTAGGGGATTTAAAAAACAAATGTACTTATAAATTTACATAACTTGATTTTTTTTTTTTTTGTTCTATCAACATAAAATTAGAGTTGAATGAAAGGTTTAGGTGTAAAACAGTTTTACAAGAAGTTTTGAGGTGATAGGACTTTTAGTTTTCGAGATTTTAGCAAAAATGTGTAATAAAATGTCGTGCCTACCTAACTTAAATAAATTATTTATAATATATACAATATGTTAAGAAAACCCTGTCCGACCCGTAAGGGTAGTAAAGGTTAGGTAAACACATGACCAAATAACATATGAAATTTTACATAATCATCATAATGACAATACTAGTGAATTTTGAAATAATCTTTTTTTCCCGCGAATTAATTATAATTCCAACTTCCCCAAAATTTGGTAATTTTTAAAAAGTGACAACATTATTTTTGGCGGTATAATTCTGAGCGAATAGCGACGCGGCCGCGTGCCGCGTGCCCTGCCCCTCTTCGCCCGTGCCTGTATGGCATACCGCACATGTTTTAAGTTACCTCTTTTTGCTTTTTTAGGGGGATTTTTTTTAAAGTTTAGCCCGGCTTTGTAGGCATTAGTAGAATTAGTTATCGATACCTAACAATACCTTCACGGATCGGATAGGGTTTTCTTTACATATTGTATATTTCCTATAAAAAATAATTTATTAAAAGTTGTGTTGTGTCTGTTTAACCTTAAGGATCAAATTTGTTCATAATTAACGATAGTAGAAAATAGGAATAAAATACGGAACCTAAGTCCAACAAATATAAGCACAACGGTTATGACAAAACTTACCAAAGAACAAATCCGAACTATTTGCTCTCTTGGGACCATACCTGGTTTTAGGTACCTTTTACCCGGTTTTTTAATGATATAATCATTTTCGATAAAATGTTTAGAGCAAATAGTACTAGTCTTTGTCGGAATCCTATTTACTCTACCAGTCACGTCAATCCATCGCTCTCTTATAACGCTAGGTTGTTTAGGAAACCTAAAATTAATAATTTATTTATTTTTATTTGCAATTTATTAAAATAAATATTAACAGCTGACATGGCTCTTTATATCATTCCATTACATTTATTCGATAAGATAAGATATTTTATTTTGCACATAAGGGTGCAAACATGGCGGTACATAATATTAATACGAACAGCCATATTTCGGCAATTAAAAGGCACAATTAAAATGTTCACAATTTAAAAATACACAAATTAAATCATATGAGTAGTTCTAGTTCATTGTTTGCTTAATAATATAATTCCATCAATTAATACAATATTTCTATTTCAAATTCATCAGTCAATAATATAATTAATGTCAGTTTCTAATAATTAAATTATATAAAATAGTCAACCAAGATGTTTCTAAAACAAAAAGTCTGCAAAACTATAATAATAAGCCTTGACCACATAAAAATTACGAAGGCTTTTCTTAAACAATTAGTAATATATTATTGAAATATGTCTAACTAAAAATAAAATATTATTAATTTAATATAAAATGATTCAAACAATATATTTATCATACTCGTATATTTCTGAATTCTATCGATAACTTTAATTAACCACATGGTCACCTCACTATAAATAAACATGGCGCCCTGCATTTCGGCCAATCAGGGCAAAGGACAAAATGACAATGAGTAAAGTGTAGAGGACGCATTGGAATTACTACATCGTACGCACACTTTCTTATTGTTTTTCCAAAGCGAAGGCAAACCGAGCAATGTAATTTTTTTTCTTCCTTGAAGCAATAATATCATAAATGTTTGGAATATCATTGTTTTCAGTATGTTTTTGTGTTTTTTACAAATTTTACTACAACATAATATTATTTTCGACTTACCGATGGAAAGATATACCACTTCGTTGTATAGTTGAGGTCTGGCTTTTTGCCCTGCATGTTATAATTACACAATACGGCATTTTAAAGCGGAGCTCCGACTCGTGAAGTACTTTTAAGAATACTAAATGAATGTTTCGGACGTTCGGTCGACATAAGATTTGCGTCTCACATGTGTGGCACGGCGGCCACGCCCACACGGCCTTTCCAGTCTTTTATTAACTATTCCGTGATCCTTATGTTGTTGACACCGCTACGATCCGGACGAAACATTTCGCCTCGTCTTTTATATATGTGTTCAATATTTTTTTATAAATCCATCTGATGGACATTAAAGAATTTTTTAGGATACAACCCAATTCTTGATCCCAACTGTCATTCGTGGATCTCATTCGTGGACAATTGTTAGGGGTCATCAGTAATCCAAAAGTCTGCCAACTAGTCTTAGGTATGATGCAAACATAAAAAAGCGAGTTTTCGGATCGGACGTTTATAAAGAAAGGGGATACGATATTACCATTTCTCGGAAAAAAAAATCTGTGCTAAAAATATAAACCCCATGAATTGCGACATCCTATCCTGATCTGTCTTCACTGTTCTGCTTCGCTGACATGGTTCGTTCTGACCATTTCCGGCCACCTTCACTGGCTGCCCACATCTTGTCAGCGGTCTTCCCAAGTTACAAAAGTGGTATATTAGGTAAATGATTAGAATGAACCATTTTCTTTTGAATAGTCCATATCTGAGCAAACCCACGAAACTGCGATAATTAACACAACATTTAAAACACACATCGTCATTGTCCTTTTAAAATTGAAACAATAGCTTTTAAAATGTTTACACATTTATCTCGGAGTTTATAAGAGAACCTGAATATAAAAACACCCGAGTAGGTACAGTCAGCCTCAAAACGATAATTACATACCTACGACGACAATCGATTGAATTGTTCACAATTTAATTTCCATATTTTTGTATCAATGTGTAGCCAACGAGTCCTCGAGTGGAGACCGCGTCTCGGCAAACGTAACGCAGGACGCCCTTGGGTGTCCTTGGGCGGTAGTGGCTGGCGGAGAACTGATCAGGTTCGAGCTTTTTGGCGTGCCATGAAGAAGGCCTATGTCCAGTAGTGGACGAGTAAAGCTGATGATAATGATGTTCAGCCACTATTAGGCACACATTGATCACAGCATATCATGCAACACAGATTGAAGATTATCAAATGAATTCTTTTCGATGTATAGGTGGAATGTGAAGTGAGCTTTTGATAGTGTTAATGGCTCGGTACACCTGACTACACATAAGTTTTCACGTTGAGATTATTACAGAATAGGTCAGCGGTATCTGGTCAACAAAAGGTAATGACAAACTTGTGGAAGGAACGTCGATATCTTTGATTGTATGATTCCGTCTGTGAGGGGCGAGCGAGATTTTAGAAATGGAACATTCGCAAGGCATTTCAAGAATAGATAATATTTCCATGAAAAAACCATTCACAACTCAGGCCTCCATATAATGGATTCTAACTACACCATATTATGCAACCTGAGCGCAGTTGGTATTATTTAGTTACAATTAAGAGTATTAAAGATTCAATAGGGTACACAATCAAAGGATGGGGATATGAAAAAGCCTACACTTTTGTAAGGTTTATCAGAAAATCTAGAAATTATTTTTCTCTTCTAAAGATATAAACTGTCTAACACACTTGGCTTAACAAATACAGCATGTACGGCTTGCCCTACGAATGCGTAGAAACTACCATGTGCAACACATATCACCAAGACTACAAAACCTAGTTCACCATCTGTAACACAGCTATTACGTCGTTGGCGATGTTAATGAACACCATGATGAATAAATAATCATTAATGAATATCAATAGGAATCTGCACCTGTTTATGGGTAAGTACACAGGAAGACACAACAAGCATACATTTAGTTTTATCAAACCTCGCACTGTGCAGGTATTTCGTAAGTACCTACAATCAGAAATCAGTCTATACAGCTTAACACTTACTTACGGTTAGAGTTGACAGCCTCCGTGGCGTAGCGGTAGGGAACGCGGCCGTTGCACAAGGAGGCGCGGGTTCGATCCCCGCGCAATGCAAATGTTTGTATGCATGAATATGAATATTTGCACTAGTCTGGTCGTGCCTCGGAAAGCACGTTAAGCCATTGGTCCCGGTTGCCATACGAACATCTAGTGGCAGTCGTTACGGGTTGTTGGAGCCCTCAAAAGTCTAACAATTGGTCTAACTGCAATGCTTAGATATCGCCTTCGGGTTGTGGAGGTCAGACTGCAGTCGCTTCACGGAAAATATCGAAGTTTAGCCAAAGTCAGCAGTTAGACTGGTAAAGCGGACCCCAGACTCCAAAGCTGAAAAGCTGCGGATGCGACTGGGATTAACGCTGAGATGATGATGATGATGATGACAGCTTAGCACTTACTTATACCGAATACAGACTAACAACAAATACTACTTACGTCAATTTACTAGGATGATTTTTGAAATAAGTAAAAGGGAGAGTAAATCGTCCTTCGTTGCTTTCATTGCTGACCGTACTTTATGTAAGTACACATAGCTAAATACAATTAATACATTTTTGATAGGACACCTACTTTGCTATTGTTCAGTCTACTAAACAATGCCATAAATAAATGATACTGTAAGTTTCTAATTACTACTTCCACACATTAAATACAATGTTGCCATGTCGACATAGCGTCGGTAAGTTCATACACGCACATTAACGTATCAGACTATTGTTAAAGTAGCTAAAAACACTTCAAAGGATAGTTAGGTATAGATTAGTAGGTGCTGTTAGGTACTTAGGATGTAGACAGGTAGTTAACGATACATGCCCGAAACAGTATCTTTGAAACGATGATAGCGCTAGTTATATCGATTCTAACAAGACAATTACTTATGTCGAACTAAAAGTTGATATCAAAGCAGACTATGTGTACCTATACATGTGCCAAATTCGATAAAGAATACAGGTAAATAAACCAATTCCGGGTTATTACAACTCCAATATTACAAATCTTCTATTATTTACATGATTATTGCATTTTACTTGCTTACTAATTATGAACAATTAATATTGCAGCATAGTTTATTAGGATCACTCAAACAACTTCCATATTAAAATTTTATTTCGAAGAACCATTAAAAATTCGACATTAATTTTACGCGATAGCCCTACAAAAAAAGAAACGGATGAAATCACAAATGAAATTTAGACATGAAACACATTTTGGGGAATTTATTTGATTAATAGAATTTTGACACATGTGAACTACTTTTTAAATCAACTGCGTAACACATATACCTATACAACGTGTAATGAAATACCCCAATTAGATTCATCATGATCATCCCAGCGTTAATCCCAGTCGCATCCGCAGCCTTTTCAGCTTTGAAGTCTGGGGTCCGCTTTACCAGTCCAACTGCTGATATGGCTAAACTTCGACATTTTCCGTGAAGCGACTGCCGTCTGACCTACACAACTCGGAGGCGACATCGAAGCATTGCAGTTAGACCAATTGTTGGATTTTTGAGGGCTCCAACAACCCGTAACGACTGCCACTAGATGTTGGTATGGCAACCGGGACCAACGGCTTAACGTGCTTTCCGAGGCACGACCAGACCAGAGCAAATATTCATATTCATGCATACAAATACTTGCACTGTGCGGGGATCGAACCCGCGCCACCTTGCGCAGCGACCGCGTCCGCTACCGCTACGCCACGGAGGCTGTCAAACACCCCAATTAGATTATTATGTTATAATCATAATGCATAAACAGCTTTTTTTATTTAACATGTACTTATTATATGCATTGTTATTTATTAACCATTATGCCAATTCTTGGAGAACGAAGAACTTAACGTTCTTGGAATAAGGTTTTTTTTTAATTTATTTTGTATTGAATGACTAAATTTGTATCAATACATACAAGTAAAACTGCGATTTTAAAAGTCTGTTACAACAGTGTTAGTCTAAACAACAGGGTTAATATGACAGTAATTTCCGCAGTTTTAATTATTTGTGGGATACCTGCGGTAATATGTGAACTACTTTGGCATTGGTATAGTAATCATACCAATCATGTGAAATGGGATGGTATACTCTCTTATCCATATCGGTTGGAGTGCGGTGTGAGACAGGGAGGACTGACGTCACCCAGGCTTTTCAACCTTTATGTTAATGACCTTATAGAGGGACTCAGCAGTATGCGTGTCGGATGTAGTGTTGATGGTGTTAGCATTAACATCATCAGCTATGCTGACGATATGGTGCTTTGTGGCCGTTTATGGCGTTTAAGACTTGTGAAGCCTATGCTGCTGCACATGAATTAATCATCATCTTCATCTCAGCGTTTATCCCGGTTGCATCCGCGGCTTTCACGTTGGGGCCGGGGTTCGCTGGTTTAATATACAATGTAAAGAAGTGCGCGTACATGGACTTTGAGATCGGTGGCAAATGTCGTGAACTGTAGATTTTTAAATACCTAGGCCACTTTCTATCTGTCGACCTTAAGAACCATGAAAATATAGAAAGGGAGCGCAAGGCACTCGTTGGCCGGTGTAATAAGTTGGCCCGTAGATTTGCTCAGTGTACGGATCTAGTTAAAATAACTCTTTTTGAGGCGTACTGCCAGAGTCTGTACACGGGTAGTCTATGGGTCAATTACACTAAAAAGTCGCTGGATGTCCTTCGCGTCCAATATAACAATGTCTTCAGGATGTTGTTGGGACTTCCTGTCTGCTGCAGCGCGTCGGGGATGTTAGCGCTTGCTCGTACCGACGGGTTTCACGCGATTATGCGCAAAAACACAGAGGCACTCCTGCGCAGAGTGAGAGACGGTCCCAACAGCATCTTAAGAACTGTATCGGAGAGTTTCGGCTCTCCAATTATAAAGCAATTTAGACAGAGGGTGGTGGGTACTAACTAGGTAATAAGTTGTTTTTCTTTTTGGCGTTACTAACACTCTATGCATTCTCTGGTCCGAAATAAAAATCATTTCATTTATTTATTTACTAGCTTTCCGCCCGCGGCTTCGCTCGCGTGGAGTTCGGTTTTATCGCGCTTTTTAGATTTCTCAGTGTTTCTCTACTATATTATGCATTTATTATACATACAAACCTTCCTTAAGAATCACTCTATCTATTTAAAAAAACCGCGTCAAAATCCGTTGCGTAGTTTTAAAGATCTAAGCATACATACGGACATACAGCGAAAGCGACTTTGTTTTATACTATGTATTGATTTAAAAATTATATAAACCGATTCAGTAAACGATTCTGAACAAACTATTTTCAGGAAGTGCGTTAATTCATTTACATGTTGTATATATATACTTCCAAGTGTAGAAGGCTTGCGTTTTGTTTTGTTTTATTGAAGACTGTTGAGTGTTGGTACACGTATCAAAAATTTAACCTATTAGGAAATTAGCTTACTTGTACCTATGTCATATTTGTGTGGAGTTAGATAGAATTGGAGGTGACTATATTTTTTTGCCCGTGTGGTACCGGGCATAGAATAGTACCAACCCATATCCTCCTGTCCTGTCGTAAGAAGCGACTAAGGGAACTCTCGCCAGGGTAGCGGTCAGCAGCGCTTCTCCTGTGGAATATTAAATTACTGCGATCCCCAACCCGCCTTCCAAGCGTGGGTAATATGGATACTCATAAAACCAATGAAAGCCTTGGGGGAGGCATTTGTCCAGCAGTGGACCACTATAGGCTGAAGAAGAAGAAGGTTGCCCAGCAACAAAAATAAAATAACGTAGTAAATTAAACGGGTTCTCCATATTAGAATTTTCTTTCGCCGTTTTTTTTTAATCGCTCCAGGGCGGTTATTTTATTATTTATGCTAGCTAAGTCTAAGTTGCGGTCAGAGATGCGATTTATTTGAAATACTTCTATTTAAAATGCAAATACAAAATGCAAAATAGCTATTTTGTATTTAAATGCTTTTAGTAAAAAGCATTTTGTATTTTATTTGAAATACCTTTCCAGATACAGAATGGCGCAATAGAACGTGCATATTGCATCATCTTTTTTTGCGGGGTAGAAGGGGCGTGGGCGAGGGGAGACCGATATCGTTGGGTAGCGCGGTTCATGAAGTTTTAGTCACTATGAGTCACTTCGACGGGAAGCGTCGCGCATTTTGCGTGCGCGCATTTTACGAAAACTCTCGTTCGTACGTAGTTGTCAGGCGACTATTTTGTTCTGAGTATGGTGTACGGCAAATTAGGGAGGCTCCGAGTGCTAATTTAATTAAAATCTGGATAAAGCGGTTTGAAGAGACTGGATCGACGTTTAAACCACACGCAAAAGGTCGTCCACGCACATCTAGGATCGAAGACAATATTGAGAGTGTTAAGCAGTCGGTACGAGAAGATCCACAAATGTCTACTCGCAAGAGATCGTCTGTCCTAAACATATCGCGACGAAGTTTGCAACGAATTTTAAACTTGGATCTTAAATTGCATCTATACAAGCTGCAATTAACTCAAGAATTGAAAGACTCTGACTTCATAGCACGGCTCATATTTGCTAATGAAATGCTCAATCGGTTTTCAAATTTTGAAAACATCCTTTTCTCTGATGAGGCACATTTTCATATGAATGGGCTCGTAAACCGCCAAAATTGTCGTTATTGGAATAGTGAGAATCCCAGACTCAAACATCAAAAACCGTTACATAGCCCTAAAGTGACAGTTTGGGCCGCAATCTCTGCCAAAGGAATAATTGGTCCTTATTTTTTTGAAAACGTACGGGGGCAAAACATCACTGTTAATACCGAACGCTATGTTGCGATGTTGGAAGGTTTTTTGGCCCCAGAACTTGAAAATTCAAGAATAAAGAACTCTAGGACTTGGTTCCAACAAGACGGAGCTACCAGTCACACATCAAATGACTCCGTGGCGGTTGTGAAGCAAATGTTCCCTGGCAAACTGATTTCGAAAAGAGGTGATATCCCATGGGCTCCGCGCAGTCCAGACTTGACGCCTCCTGACTTTTTTTTGTGGGGATACCTCAAACACAAAGTCTACACCAATAATCCGAGAAACATCAGTCAGCTCAAGGAGAATATTCGTGTTGAAATGGCAGCAATCACACCAGCACTACTTAAGAAAGTTTTCGGTAATTTCCGTTTGTGGTTAGAGGAGTGCCAACGTAGAGAGGGTCATCATTTAGATGATGTTATTTTTAAAAAATAATCTTCAGTTATCACTTAATAATTGCTTAGTTTTATTTTAACTATACCTTTTGTATTTATTTTTTAATAATTATTTTAAAAATGCACGTTCTATTGCGCCACCCTGTATATTTTGTATTTTTAATATTCATTTCAAAATGCAAAATACTTTGTGATAAACTTTAGCCAATATTACCAGTCAAACAAAATGAAATTTATGAGCGAATGACGTGTGTGTTGCCATTATTCCATATTTTTACTTGTTCTCCTTCTTCTTTACGATCAAGTATTGAATACTACTTCAACTCTTGATCAATGGCCCCTGTGGAATGGTTACCACAGTTTTGCCAATAACACGTGTAACGAATTATAGAAATTTTTTGAAAATTTGATTTCACAATAATGGCGGATATCGCCAATGACAGTTGAAAAAAAAATCGTTTTTTACTTCTTTGGTCAGGTTTTTTGGCGGGAAAGTCAAGCAGAGTGTCACGCTCATTTTTCATTGGACTTTTAAAATTATTTATAGTGTTGTTTACTAAATAAAAGCGCGTGATTTATGTAGTAAAAAGTGCATTCAGTCAATAATTTATAAAGAACATTGTAATATTGCAGCATAGTGGCCACATCATGACTTTACCCCAAACCCCTCCTATAGTGGAATTTTTAATTCGAGTCAGAAAAATGACAAGGGCAAGTATCACTGATATGAATAAGGGTGACCCGCTACAATAGTGATGTTCGGCAATCAATAGACTTAGACATTTCTCCTTCTTCAGCCTATAGATGTCTACTGCTGAACAAAGGCCGCCCCCAAGGCTTTCCACGATGACCGGTCTTGTGCTGCCCGCATCCATCGGGTTCCCGCGACCTTCACCAGGTCATCGGTCCACCTTATTGTTAGACATTTCATCATCAACCTTTTATCGTCCCACTGCTGGGCACAGGTCTCCTTTCATACAGAGAAGGATTGAGCATAATCACCACGCTTGCTCAATGCGGGTTGGCGATTTCAGACTTAAAGTTCAGGTTTCCTCAAGATGTTTTCCTTCACCTTCAGTCATTGGTGTCCAAGATATACTTAGAAAGTACATATAACTTTAGAAAAGTTACATTGGTACTTGCCTGACCTGGAATCCAACCCGCGCACTCATACTTGAGAGACTGGTGTTTTAACCACTAGGCCACCATGACATTTTTACATTTAGTCATGCATTATTTCATTATGTATCAAAGCGGTTTTTTTGTAAATATATATGTAATACATACCGTATTTAACAATATGATTTTAGAAATATGGGCCTTACCAGCATATTAAACTCACTACAACATTATCACAAGAGCTGAAGAAAAAATGTTTAAAGAGATTCAAAGCAATTAAGAAACTATACAAATCATTTTATACGTTTTTATTCGTTACTTTTTTATTGATTACCACTCGAATCGGAATCAGTTACATTTATAAATTATGAACCCGCACATTCATCCATGATGTGGTCGAGTTGACACATTTCATCTTCAACTTTTATGGCATGATTGATGCACTTCTCCAATTTTCCGGTGTCAAGTTTTGTTTTTCCTGGCGACGTACTCCTTTGCTTGAGCCCAAACTAAGGTCCGTATTACAGAACATCACTCAAAACTCAAGCTTTACTTAAGTCTCGATTCAAGCCACTTGATTGGTTAAAACTAGTTTTAAGTAATGTTTAAGCAGAGATCAATGCTTGAGTTTCCTTCTGGAATACCTAACCTAACTCTATTAGGTTGAGCTCACAGTGATAGGGGGCCAGACGCAGGATTGTGGCACCGCGATTCAGCGGCCAATTCTTCCACAACATAGCGTTTGTAATTAGTTTTTGTCACAATAAACAGTTTTAATCTACCTACTGAAATTATTTATTTTATCATTATTTCAAATATAAACTGACTTTTGGTCCACCCTGTATTTTTATTTATATACATATACGCAATTTGAATTAAAAAGTGCAATCTAGACTAGGTTTTAAGTGTAAAATCTCGATTTACCACATCACTATTTATTTGGGACAAAAAACCTGCAACACTGGTGTTGTCATTTATCTGACTCGAATTAAAAATCATAATGTAGTCGGCTCACGCCGGAAACGAAAGGAGGTAGGTTAGTTAAGTCAGGATAAGAAGATATATAAAGGAAAAAATAGAAAAGGATAAACTTCCTCAAGTCCAGACTGTATGGCGTACCATGCCTTTGCCTTTTCCGTTTAGAAGTACGGAAAGAAGTGAACCAAAAAAAATCAACCAAAACGACGAACATTCATTATATCTATAGATAAGAAACTATTTTATTTTGAAAAAAGTATTTTGAAAATACCTATTTTGCATTTAGCATTTCAAATACAAAACGCAAAACTACCTATTTGGTATTTTGCATTTGAAATAGTAAATCTGAAAAGTATTTTGCATTTTGTACTTAAATGCTTTTTTAAAACCATTTTGTACATCTCTGGTTGCGGTTAATTTTATGGTACAGAAGCTGAAACGTCTTTTCCCAATAAACATTAAACTTAATTACCTAAATAAATAAAAAAATACCAAACTGAATTCTGTGTAATAGCACGATCACACGGCCCCGTGTTTTTCAACAGCTAGAAAGAAAAAACTGATAATGACCTATCTGTACCTATTTGCATCACAATCATAACAGAATCTGTAATGCTTGGGCGATAAAGTAAAAAATACATTAAAGAAATTTGACAGATTATAGATTTTAACCGCTAAAAATTAAACATGAGCTTTTCCTATTAATATTTCTTACCATTATTTATCAACACGAGCAACTTAATCTTCCTGATCTCTGTGTTAGACCATCAGTCTCTTATTTTACTTGGAAAGCCTAAATCAGACTCCTTATCAAAGTAGGCAGCAGCAAGGACTACCTCCACAAGTGCTCGTTTACGAGTGGCTCTGACCTCCGGTGTGTATGCAGGGTTTCCCCACGGGTAATGGCTCACCTCCCATCTTGCTCCTTCTGCCCTGTCACCTACATACCTACGTGAGGAGTTAAGGGTCAGGGTTGCACGATAGGCAAGTGAAGAAACACGGGTGGCTTTTATTCAGTAAAAGTCTGACATACCCCTCCACTCCACCCAGAGCGGGAGAAGTCATTTGATGATTTCCCATCCCAACGGAAAAAAGGGCTGCGTCGACGAATGCTATTGACGGTGCAGCTATTGAGCAAAAAATTTAATAAAAAATATATATTTTCCATCGACGCACTAAGACCTCTGAAACCTCTGAAAGAAGACAAACAAAAAAGATAAAAGTTAAACAAGCGTTAACAGCCACTGCGTCACCTGATTCTCGGAAAAAGTTCACCGATAATAATTCTGCTGTTCATTTCATTAAACTAAATCACAATAAAAGCTTCGTGTTTCATTGCACGAGATATCTGGGTTTGTTCAATAAAGAAACACGTACCTGTAATACTGAAATCGCATGCTATGCTTATCACACGCGAATGTGTCATTTTTGGTTTTTGTTTTACAGTTAGGTGGTTTGTATGGCGTTTTTCCCTTTAAGAGAGGTATTAAACCTATAACATAGTTAAAACGTATGATTTACCTATAAACCCGTTTCGTAAGATGTTAGGTGATCTCATTTTCAGCGTCAATTAATTAGGACATAGTTTTTTTAAGAATCGTGGAAATAAATCAGCCGATAGAACCACTAGCGCCACTTTTATAGAGCGGCAAATGACTGAACAAATCCATATTGAATTTGCATGGTATTCATTGACAATCTATCTCTAGCCGGTATTGAAATGGATAATAATTAACCGTCCATGAACGATCAATCCATATTAGTTCAGTCAATAGGTCAGTGCAGGATCTTGCGTGGCTCTAATAGCATTATCAAGAGAATTAACTGACGTACCTATATCTATAAATTAATTCTAGGGTCAGTAGATCGGAATTATTATAATTAACCATGAAGGCCGTATTTCGATTAGATTCTTAGGAATTTTTCAAATTTAATATTTATTTATTACCTAGCTTTTTTAGATGTAATTTTAAAGCAAACCATCTGGTTCTGAACACACGTGGATGCGAAGTCTCTAAGGATCCCAAAGGCCCGAGGCTAGAGATGCTGGCTGCGAAGGCAGGTCCAGGGATTGACCTTTTTTTTAATAATTATAAACTAGTGCTTGACTGCAATCCCGCCTGATGGTAAGCAGTGATGCAAACGTTGATGGTAAAGGGCACTAGTTTATTAAGCCTATTCACTTAAAAAAACTTAGGAATAGGAAGGATGACGGCAGTTGAGCGAGGTGATGCAATGTTAAACCCAAGACCAACACGACCAAACAATGCTGCGCTAGGGTAATGTGACATACCCATTGTAAGTGTTCACAATTATTTAATATCCAACACCAAGATCTTAGCAACTGCTGCATCATAGTGTCAGACGCGTGTGTGCAAGGACTTAAATTAAAATTCTTGAGAGGACTGAATCTCATTTGTTTTATTCCAATCAATATTTCATGCACAACATACCCAAGTCTCATGAATAGTTACCGCTGAGGTTGGCCGGTGGTAAGTGACCAGAAGACCAATATGAATTAGTAATTAATAATAACAACGCGTTTCATTTGGAGCATTCTTGTTTTAATACCTCACACAATAAATTACAAAAGCCAAATGATTAATGTAATATTTCATAGACAATGTATTAAAAAGTAGTTATTTACAATGAGATCCTCATTATAAAAGGCCATTGACCGAGTGCTTCGATAGATATGGTCGAAGCGATAACTTTTTCACGCCACTTCTGCCTGGCGATAAATCAACTTATCTATTTACAAAATCCTGAAGCAAAAGGTGACTATTAATTGTTACACAAATATTAATACATAATTAGGTATCACAATTGCTTAATACATGAAGTGGTGAATAGCAAAGTGCTTGCAACACCTGCGTGATAATTAATTGAAGAGGGTCTACTTTTAGGGGGACACGCCAGAATAGCACGCGAAACTCAAACTATCTTGCGTTTACCAATTCCTATTTGCAGGTCAGTGTCATGCTGAATGATGAATAAAATATTATATAGGTAATGTAAGTATATAAATAAATCATTTATAAAAAGACAAAAACAGAAAAGAAAAATAGGTACAAAGATGTTATTTATTATCTTGAATCATATTTTGTTCAACATACAACCTGAAAATAGCCTGCGAATTGTAAAAAAACTTAAGGAATTTTAAATTTCGCTAGCTACCTAGCGCTTGCCCTTTAGCCCTTGTTCTTTTGAGCAGGTAGGTACGTATCATATAATCTATTTGCATCAACTAAATTTAAAGGTCTAGAATAAATTAATAATGGAGTTAAACTACAACACAGAGAAACTAAAGCGTAATAAAAACAAATAAAAATATAATCAGACTAGCAACACTGTAAAAAAAACAACGTAAAATAACAAACTGGTCAATCTATCATGGTAGTTATATAACAATATAGATAGCTGGAGGTTACTTAATTAAACCCGCGTTTGTCTAACGTTGGTTGTTGTCATATACAATATGTAAAGAAAACCCTGTCCAACCCTGATAATAAAGGTTAGGTAAACACTTGACCAAATATAATATAAAATTTTTCATAATCATCATAGTAAGTAACAATACTAATGAATTTTGAAATAATCCTTTTTTCCCGGGAATTAATTCCAATTTTCCCGAAATTTGGTAATTTAAAAAAAAGTGACAACACCGGTATTATTATAAGCGAATAGCGACGCGACCACGTCACAGGTGCCGCGTGCCCTGCCCCCCGCCGCCCGCGGAAGGGGTTGCTTATCGCACATGTATTAAGTTACCTCCTTTTGCGAATTAATATTTATTTTTTTCGGGGGATTTTATTTTTAAGTTTAACCTGTCTTTGTGGGCATTAGTAGAATCAGTTATCGATACCTAACAATACCTTCACGGATCGGACAGGGTTTTCTTTACATATTGTACAACGTTATTTTTTATTTAAACGAAACCTGAATATAGTTTGTTCAAAATAAGCAACGGAATCGATTGCAATCATTTATACACCATCTTATATTTTTTCCCAAATACATTTAGAAATTATGACAGTGTGGTTACCGAGCGCACAACACAGTTGACGGTAGATCATAGTACGAGGCGCACAGTGAGACAGGGCACCCCGCGCCACGTCGCTGCAGGCGCGGGCGGGCGAGCGATGCGTTAACCACAGTTTTGTTGAGACATCTTCATGATATCTTTTTGAAATTTTGTACATAGATTCTCAACTTAAAAATAGTGAACACGTGTTTGGGGTTTCTCATATACAAAAAATAACGTTGTAGATGCGACGCCAGAGTGGCATTGTCACGGCGGCACGTATACATACGTTCGAAAACACCGACACTAGCTGAGAAAGCGATCTAAGTCTCACAGTTACTTCATTTATCACAGAGTTCATATTTCCTAGCACATATATAAGACCGTATACAAATCCGTTTTTAGCCGCAGGCTTTGATGACGTGCTTCCCTAAAACTAAAATCTTGAGCTTGTATGCATCAAATATCGGGGTATTCAAAGATTCAAAAAAAGGAAAGAAAAATATGCAAGCTACGACGCCACCGCGGCAGGCCGAGGCGAAAATGGTGGGAGTAGCTTGACTCCTACCGTAAAGACTGGCGCCGGCCAGTTCTTGCTCGTAAAAGATAAAATTGTGTGGAAAAAGGAGAGGAACGCCTTTGATCTGTAGCTTGTAACTAGCCTCTTTTATCCCACAATACAGGCTTGTTACATTGGCTATTCTATTTTGGATTAAAACTATTTTCGAAAGAAATATTTACAAAATAACTGTTATTTTATAACTGGCTGCGAATTTTATAACTGGTTTCGTGTTTTCATAATACGATATTTAAAATACAGTCGCGTCAGACACAAAAACAAAAGAAAACTGGCTGCGAATTCAGTCACTTACAAAATTAGAACAATTTGGTCACCGCTGAAGTTATTTTACATTTTGTTATGAGTTGAAACAGTTTTTAAATTCTACTAAACATTGCGTGAACGCTCGAGTACGCCATTGCATACTACTAATTACGTAACACACTATCAACTTCCATCACAATCATTTTGAAGGAAATTGGTAATCCAGTCCTCCATATCTTTGAAAAAAATTCTGCTCAACAAAGTAATCAAAGCAATGAATATTGTTGAACTATCAAAATAAACCTGCCGCACTTTCGTAGAAAAGAGAATAAAGCCTAAAGGATAATTTACCCCTAGCAACACCATCCACCTAGCATCCCACAGTCAATACACTTTTTTGCTTTTAATAGGGAGATTGGTCTCGAAATCCATTCCAATTTACTTGGTAGGTACCAAATGATAAAAATATCAAATGTTGTTTACTCCAGATCGCTCTCGAAAGCCATTCCAATTCACTTAGTATGTATCAATCAAATGTTTTGTATCTACCTAACTAGTTCTGACATAGGTGATTCTTCTACTATTGATAAATTACAATGTAATAACTTAGGATTTGTCTTATCCACTACTAGATTAAAAAAAAAATCTACATGCGTACCATAACTACAAAACAAACGGGTTTTGATGATATAAAATTACACAATACCCAGATTCCCTTGTCACAAACTAACAAAATAAAATTTTATTTACAAAGTATTCATAAGTGTATTAGAACGATAAAAATTACGAATGTAGTACAGACCATCTAACTGAACAACTTTCATCATGAGGACCAAAATCGTATTCGCCGTCCAACCGCCCCATACATTTTTGTCCCAAAAAAAAATTTATGTGTTGACTAATCATTATTTTCGTGATTACGATGCGGCCCCCATAAAGTTGTTCAGTTTCGATGGTCCGTACTACGCCATAAGTTTTGACCACACCACCCTGACGCAACCTGAATCTGATTTTTTTCTAATATAATTATTTACTATTATTGCCTGCATGCATGTGACATTTCATTCGTTAAGACACTCAATGTAATTACAATTATTGTCAAACACAGAACAATATGTAAAATAATTCAAGCTGAATAAATTGTATAAGTACCTATTTAACCATTGGCTCTGGCTCCTATTCTCTTATTAGTCTGTAGGTGGGCAGCTCTATTCTTCTATATTGGAACATTGGCTATGCCTGCATGTGCCACTCTTTTGCCTGACTTTGGTGTAACCAACCCTTACCATGATACTTTATGCTTCATAAACTTGGGTTTTGATTTAATCAATTGAAGTTGAGAACTGGCTACGAAAACTACTTATGATAATAACAACTAGTCCGCAAAATTTAAAATTTCCTATACTTTGTTAAGAAATTTTAAATTTCGCAACCTTAAGTAATTCAAGAGTAAGGTTTGTTCTCAATCTCAAATTATAAACCAAAAAACAAGTAATTAATAACTACTAAATAATAAAACAACACTTAAGAAGTTGTCTGTCAGAAAATAGAAAAAAACTAAAGAATTTTTTAACGGTGACCATGGTGGCAAAAAAGAATGCTTAATATTCACTTCATAGTTTAACATCGAAATTCAAAGGTTTTTAATTCTGTATCTGATTTCTCTTGAACTTGACAATAGGCTATTTGACAGGTTTATAATTTCTATTTTAAATTACTTGGTTGCGGTTAACCCACTTAACCCTACTGTGTCGTAAACGTTCATCGAAAGTATTTTTCTTATTTTAAATACATGTGTATTTCGTAAGAAACATGCAAATAAAAATTCAAAATTAAAATAAGCCGCCGAAACGCTTTATCCGGCAATATGGCGTCGCGGTTTGTAAGTGACGTCACAAGCATATAAACGATTTTCGGTTCCGCAGTCGTGTTTATTTTTTTTTTTTTTTATTCCTTTATGGCTATGACTAATGTCTAGCCAATTATCAAAGTTAGGGAAACAAATTAAACAGTATAATCTCGGGATCGGGAATTTAGGATGAAAGGATTGGTAGGTACATAGGAAAGTTACAAGAATAATTTAAAGTCTTAAATTATTAATATGTACAAACTGAATTAATAACTTATATACATCTAGACTACATAAACTTAATAAACAAGCAATAGAAGTAGGTAATGGAATAGATAAGGATATCAGGTTCGAAATAAACTGAGTTCTATCATACAAAGTACAAGAAAAGAAAATATGGTTACTGTCACCGTACTCTCCACAAGGACATGATGGATCTGTTAAAATATTAATTTTGCTCAGATGAGCTGGAGTCTACACATGGCCTAAACGTAATCGGCATAAAATCGATGTTGACTTTTATCAAAGTTTAACCTGGAAAACCAAGGTTTATGTGAGATATGATCTTGCACAAACCTATAGTATTTCCCCTTTTGCTGGCAACTATCCATCCACAATCGATCCCAACATTCATATAGAATTCTTTTGGGCATGTTAATTAAGTCATGGCAGTAATTTACAAAGGGGAACACATCACCATCACAAATTGCTTCATTTGCTAACCGGTCTACTTTTTCATTGCCCAATATGCCAACATGACTCGGAATCCAGGGTAGAACAATGCGGGAACCCTTTAAAAAGCACTGTAATAAGAGATTTCTAACTTTGAATACTATAGGATGTTGCTTATGGGGTTTAAAAGGAAAACGTGATACTGGCTGTAAGGCGCTGAGAGAATCACTAAATACCACCACCCTTGACAAGCCCATAAGAAGAACATATTCAATGGCTTTAAATAATCCATAACATTCTCCTGTATATACAGAAGATTCAGGTGGAAGCTTAACTTTTTCATGAATTTTGTACTGTGAGTGATACACTCCTACACCAACATAACTACTATTCGATTTTTTGGATGAGTCTGTATAAATATAGTGGTAATTTTCCCAGTTAAGATTAAAGTCTATTAAATTCTACATTTTGGTTATTACCCTGTTTGTATAAACCTAAGTCACATTCCACATGCGGACTATAAATATGAACACTGTAATCATATTGATAAAGAGGAAGAGTATTAGATTGATAAGTTTTAGCTTTAATGAAATTAAACTTCACTAGACTATTTACTAATAGAGGTGTACTTTTTCGAGCCCAGTATCTAGAGGACTCTACTTCTGCTGCAAGTAATGCAACTTTGTCAATTAAGATGTTGTTTTTAATTTCCAAATTCTTAACAAAGAATCTATGACATAAATACTGCCGCCGTAAATGCAGAGGGGGATCACAACATTCAACTTGTAAACAAGTTATAGGGCTTGACTTCATAGAACCCGTAATTAAACGCAATGCTTTGGATTGAATTCCGTCTAATTTTTTAAAAGCTACTGAATTGCCTGGGTGCAATAAAAAACTACCATAATCTAAAACACTTCTTATTATAGTATTATAAAGGAGCCTCATCGTGACTGGGTGTGACCCCCACCAAACTCCAGAAAGACATTTGAGGATATTCAAATTCCGTTCACACCTCATGTGCACATAGTCACAATGAGGAATTCCCGTCATTTTGGAATCTAGTATTACACCCAAGAACTTCACTTGATCTTTTACTTCTAAACGCACACCATTATATACAAGATTCATTTCAGGTACCACGCGTTTTCTGGTAAATAAAACTACAGTGCTTTTAGACGCCGATAATTCTAAACCATTACCGTCCAACCATAGCTTTAAATGAGTCAATCCCAAAGACATTGAATTACTAATTTCTTTTAGAGAAGGTCCTGAAGCGTATAAAAGAAGGTCATCTGCATACTGCAGTACATTCACTTGTTTATTAACAGCAGGCTCCAGGTCAAAGGTATAAATATTATATAAAATAGGACTCAACACAGAACCTTGAGGCAGACCTTTCCAAACAGTTCTACAAATAACTTCATTATTATGTGGGTCTGCAGAATATTTGATAAATCTTTCAGACAAAATGTTGATGATAAAGTTAGAGAGAAGGCCAGGGACGTTTCAGACACGTAATTTTTCATTTAATATTGTGATATTGACATTATCATACGCGGCAGTGATATCTAGAAACGAAGCAACCACAAAATCTTTTTTAGAAAACGCCAATCTTATATCTGTGGTAAAGATACCTAAACTGTCAAGTGTACATTTACCTTTTCTAAACCCAAATTGAGTGTTAGAAAAAATGTTGTTGTGTTCGATATTCCATTCTAACCTATTTTTTACTAAATGTTCAGCTATTTTTGCTAATACTGATGCTAGTGCTATTGGTCGATATGATAACGGATCAGAACTTGATTTTTGTGGTTTCAACAATAAAATGAGGGTTTGTGTTCTCCACGACACCGGAATTTTCCCAGAAACCATAATAGTATTTATTGGGGTTAGGTAATATTGAAGACTTTCTCCACCAAGATGTGTTAAAAACGAGTACGTTATACCGTCTTCCCCAGGCGCAGTATCCCGGATGTCAGAAAGAACACCTCTCAATTCATTTAATGTAAACAGTGAATTGTGATCTGGATTATCATTTACATTACAAATCAATGGCAACATATTTGTGTACTGGGGACATTCCAGCTGTTCTGGGACGTAAGGAGGAGCCAGGCGATCTATTACTCTCTCTGCAAGTTCTAAAGGAATCAAGTTTTGTTGGTTTTCAGTAAAAGCAGATCTAAATCGTCTTATATTTTGCCAAACAATGGAAGAGTTAACGTTTGGTGAAAGTGATGTACAAAAGCGATGCCACCCTTTTCAAACTTCTTTCTTTTAAGCAATTCTTTAGTACAGCTGGCTATTTTCAAATAAGAATCAAAATTTTCATCATTCATTGAATTACGATATTGTGTTTCAGCTTCCTTTCTCTGCTTGACAGCAATGGTACATTCCCTGTCCCACCAAGGGGGAGAAGGAATCGTACAAGACCTATTGCATTTAGTTGGGAATGTCTCATCAGCTACTTTAATCAGCAATTTAGCCAGTGTATCAGCACAGGCAGATACATTTAAGTGTGATATCTCAGGAAGTTCAGATATCTTTTCTTCCACCTTTAACCTATACTGATGCCAATCAGCCTTATATAGTTTATGTTTTATACGAGGTGTTTTTAATGGTTTTGTAGGTGTCCTGAAGGGAAAGGTGATCAACAAAGGATAGTGCTCACTACCATAAGTACTATCAAGAGGAGACCAAGATAAGGAAGAAGCAAGGTCAGGTGTACATAGAGAAAGGTCTGGAGCACTTACAGCCTCTCTTGTAAGACGGGTTGGCAAACCATTATTTAAAATACATAAATTATGATTGTCAATTATTTCTAATAATTGTTCTCCATAGTATGAAGATGAAGAGCAGCCCCAGGTCTGATGATGAGAATTAAAATCCCCTAAACATATAAATGGTTTAGGTAAAATACTAAATAAATTATCAATTTCATTGAAAATTTCCATGCTGGGCCGAGAAAAATATATAGATACATAACAAATTTTATTTACTACAATAGCAGATACAGATATATTATTACAAAGAGAAGGAAGGGGAAGAGATGAATAAGGAAGAGAGTGCCTAATGAGGATAGCTGAACCGCCATACCCATCAGGTCTATCAGACCTTATGCAGGAAAAACCAGGAAATTTAAAGTTAAACTCCTGCTTTAACCAGGTCTCTTGAAGACATATAATAAAAGGGTTATATTTATTTACAATATATACAAGCTCATGTTTTTTATTAATCACACTGCGACAATTCCACTGAATTACTTTGGATTTCTGATCCATAACTATTTAAATTTTGTAAAGTGTTTACAATTACAGCAACATTGGACGGTAGTGTTTCAATATTTTGATTTAATAGACTAATAAGTAACTTTATTGGCTCTGAAATAGCATTATCATTTTTGTCTACATTATTAAAAACCGGTTGTGATTTTTCTATCGTTGGGCTTCGAACTATCCCCCTATGGGCAAGTTGATCATAGCTTTTAGTATGTTTAAGAGGAGATTTAGGTTTTAAAAATACTGTTTTTTTATACGAGTCTGTTTTATTTGTATGTGTAATTGTCATTGGCATATTATTAGTAGAACCTCCAGAGCTATTTGTAGTTGAATGGGTTGAGGACAACAGTGCTTCTGCATACAAGACTTTTGAGACTGGAGGGTGTTGTTTCATTGCTTCCATGTATGAAATGCAACTTTTACTCATTGTTTCTTTAATGGCTTTTTGCCGACTAAACTCCAGGCATTTTTTGCTGGTGGCTTGGTGAGATCCCTTGCAGAGGCAGCAGAAAAAGTCTTGCTCGTCAACATCACAAGAATCGCCAGAATGTCCCTGACCACACTTATAACAACGTGGTGTTGAACGACATTGCACCTTGACATGACCAAATCTGCAGCAATTGTAACATTGAACCATTGGGTAAATATATAATTTAACTGGTACTGTGTTGTAACACATGTACACACGAGTCGGTAACACCTGACCATCAAAAGTTAATACCAGTATGTCTGTATTTTGAAAATGTTTTGTATTATCAATAAAAACTTTCTTTTTTATTCGTCTTGTTTTTATTATTGGACCACAACCTACTGGCAATGTGATGTTCTCTAATACTTCTTCCTCAGACCATTCTGTAGGTATGCCTCTTACTACACCTAATCGTGTGATGCTAAAGGTTGGAATGAATGCCTTGTAATTTTCATTACACAGATTTTTGTTATTTAAAAACGTATTTGCATCGCTATAGTTTGTAAACGCTAACGTTATACGGTTACGACCTATGCGCTTAAGTGAGCCATTAGCTATACCATTTACACTATTTCTTTTTAAGAACCTGCCAAAGGTGATGGGATGAAGAATATCACTACTGTTTGCATTTTGGGTAACCCTTTGTACATGAACAGTAAAAGGGGCGACATCAGAACGCTGAAACAACGCACGCCCAAGCGGCTTTTTGACTGTATCATTTTCACTTTGTACACTATTACCATGTGCTATTTTGTTGATTTCATTATGTGTATTGTGATCGTTGTTGGATTTTTCAGGCTCACATTCTTTTAAACATTGGCAATCACCAGGACTTTCTCGCCTAGATCCTTGCCGCCTTTTTTTCGTGTGGCATGTACCACATAACGTTTTGACTGCTCGCTTACGCTTTAATTTACTACTACTATTCGATATAGAGCAGTCCGTGTCCATTGACGACTCCAGGGCATCAATTAAAACATCCATTGATGTTTTTGTGCTATCTCCATTCATTAAAGATTTTGTCCCTCCGGGATCGTCGGGCGGATCGCCCATGATTTTTAATAATTTATGTAACTTACGAACTACCACTTACCAAATAACTGGAACTAGGACTATTATAAATATATACAACAAAAACTACAAATAAATACAATTATAAACCAATCTTTCTCATAAAATATGAAAAAAATTAAATTGCTGAGAAAAAACCGCGTCCGCTCGACTCGAAGTTTCCCGCCCTTTTTCCAGTCGTGTTTATGTATATCTGTTATTTGTTGTTGTTTATCTAATAAAATTATTTACAAGTGATGTGCTGTACCGGGTTGTACAAGTACATCGATAAAACCCCCGGAAAAACTGTTTATAAGTTTGCCCACAAATCAGGAAATTAGTTAAAAGTGGATGCAGCTTGCCCGCAGAAATCCTAGAGATATTTCGGATAAAACAACTCCTTTTTTGTGAAGACCACTTCTGTGTCAGTAATCATGCTATAATGTCGTACTAGAGACAAAAATATTATATTAATTCATGTAATAAAATGACAAAAAGTCATTTTGTATAGTATGTAGTTGTTTTCAAAAACTCTGTATGTAACCCCGACGACTGAAATGGTCGGAACCTAAACTACTTTTCCAAAGTTTTGTCTGTCTTTTCGGCCGAAAACTCTGATAGCGTGATTTAGAACTTTCCTTGATAATTTCATTACTACGTTGTTATACCCATTTTTACTAAACAACATTTACTAAAAATATAACTTTAACTACCTATTTATTTATGAAATACATAACAGTTTCATTTCAACAGTAAAACAATAAAATAACTTGAAATGAAACTTTTCAACCGTCAGCGCCATCTAGTTTGTGCGTTCAACACTAATGTTCTCAACAAATAGCAGTTGTTGGACGGTTATGTATTTGAGTGTAGCCCCAACTCAGGAAAGTTTAGATATTTTTTCAATAGCATTCTACCTCCGTTCAGGAAGGCTCCTCGCTTCTTCTGTGAGGCCACATAAACATGGCGACCGAATAGCATCCACTTTGGGCAGGTTTCTGCTGTCTGTTTTAATAAAATGGCTCTCCATTTCGAAAAGAACTCGGAAAACAAAAGTCAGAAAACAAAAAAAATATCACAACTCGCTCCAAATATCGTTAAAAACCTTCTAAAATCTTTAAAACACCTGGGCCTGTAGACAATGTAACATCCCTTCGTAGTGAAGCGAAAGCGAATACCAAACCAATCAATGGCGGGAACGATTGACCACGCGACGCGATAAATCACGTTGTCAATCGTTCCTGCCATTGGTTGGTTTGGTATTCGATTTAGCTTCACTACGAAGCGATGTTACATTGGCTACAGGCCCTGAGGACACAGAACGACAACAAGTGCTTATGCGCGTATGACGTCATCGTGACATTAGCCAATCCGGACCGTTTCAAAATATGAGGCGCGAGAAACAAAATTTATATATTTTTACTCGTGTAAATGACATAAAGACCCCGTATTTTATGCATTTAACGCAAATAATCACAAAAAAATCCATACTGTCAAATAGCCTATTTATTCTCTTTCATTTAATAATAAATATGTGAGCAACCATAAAATAAGAACATACACATATTGCACAAAAGTACCTACTAATACCTAGATAACATGTTCACAAATAATAAATTTGTACTAATATTTTGGTTGCAAAACTGCAATTAGAGCATATCACGATTATTTACATCAATATTATAATCATTATATAAACACATGGAATGAAAATTACTAAATCTAAATAGTGTATACAGTTTCTTGAAACTTTTGACTTTATTTCAAATATGTTCCTATCAACTTGAGATGAAATAATAAGCAAATCATAATAAATAAATTCACGATAATAATACGTACAACGGCAGTTAATTTTCAGCTGATTGCAATCCCTAATTTCAAATCCAAAATATAAGACGAAAGAAGAATGGACAACTATATTATCAATCTCAATCTGTATCATTTTGAATCCATTTGCTGAAGCAAATTTTTTAAACATATGAATATGTTTAAAAAATTTGTCGACATAACAATATAAATGACGCAATGATTGTTTTAGAACTGTCAAAATGAACGTTACTGTATTGATTATAAAAATTACCTCGCTGGCACACGTCTGTAAAATATTTTTTTTCCTTTTACTACACTAGTGGAATACTAGATGGAATTAAAGAAAGAATTAGCTTTCACCAACAGAACAGAGAACCAATAATTGAGATAATAGTTAACGTCCATAATTCTTTCATACAAACATTTATAAAACATAACTTTTATGAGTTATGAAACTACTAAATACACATCACATAACAATGGAAATACTAATTATGTAAGTATGCAAAACTAATTATGAAAGCGAAAAATTACCATGAAATCCAAGGTGGTTGATTCATCTTGCCAACTGGCACATGTGTCATGTTTATGGGCAGATTGACCACTGCATAGCTTTTTTTTAATTTTCTTAATGTGCGAAGTATTGTGGCGCCGCTTCGACCAAGTAGAAAAGCTGCCGGTATATTCACATCTAGCTCCATTCTGAAAAATATAATAATAGAATCAGAAACACCCAATGTTGTCAACTTTGTAATCAGATATGTTTTAAAATATTACAAAGGTCTCTTAGGAATAAATCATAGTATTATCACAGTCTAAAAATCATACAGTCGTCCGACGAAGACGTCTAGACAGAGCAATCGTGCGGGATGTGAGGGACGAGACGCGGGTAAGCGGCACCCGAGCTGCGAACAAAACGATGTTCGTAGCTCGGTATCTATCATTAAGGGCTGACGCGTGTTTGTTTTTTTATTTGTTTGTTTTATAATTTGATGCGAGTGTCAATTGTGAGTATAATTGGGGTGCTTGTTACGAAAAAGCTATCCTTTTTGAAATCAAAGATGGCGGACGCCAATTTAAATGTAAGTACATATTTACAATATGATATGGGTGTTAATTCCGAGGTGGATTGGGGTGCTGGTTACGAAAATGCCATATACATAAATCTGTCTCGAGTTGTTCCCTTAGTAAAAATAGCAAATTTATTAAATATAATACAGCTATCGATGTTAATCTGCAATAAATAAACAATTTCATAAATATTGTTTATTTATGACAACCCTGGCCGATGCGTTACTGTCTAGACGATGTCGGCATTTTACACGAGATCAAAGGCGTCGACCTACTGTATGATTTTTATACTGTGGTATTATGTTAAATTAATCTTTGTGTCTGTTACCTTTTCAGGCTTAAACCACTAAATGAATTTCGATAAAATTTGGGAAAGAGATATAGGGCAAAGGTAGGTCATAAGTTACTTTCATAAACACACTATGAGGGCGTAAACAAATTACATAATAAAATCCAGTATAGCAGAAGAAAGAAACCAAAATCTAAAAAAATTGAGTAAAAGCCCTTACTTATCATCCACCATCTCTATTAGATGATCAAGGGAATCATCCCATTTGTCTACGGACTCTGTAATAATAATGGCCCTTGCTCCCGCTTGCTGCGCTTTGGCTGTTTTGTACACAAAGGAACATTCCCTGAAAATCATAAATTAGAATTTATTATTAAAAACAAAAATACCTAACTATTTTTAGACCACAAAACAAAAGAATTGATTGAAAAAGATATACAGTGAAACCTGGTTAAGTGAGACATCAAGGGACCTGCAATGTCGTTTCACTTATAGAGGTATTCCACTTACCCAGTGTCTCAGATATACAGGTATAAATAAATATCTGTCTCATTTACAGAGGTTTATGCATATACTTAAAGGTTAGGGTTATACTTAAGGGTTACAAATGAATGAGTAAACAAACAATGTTATCTCAGTCAGAGGTTTATGCATATAAAATTTACTCGCTGTCTTAGTTATAGAGGTATCTATGATGATAAATCAAAAGAACAAATCCCAGATATAGAGGCTTACCTCGTCCCACTAACAGAGGTAATTCAGTGCCAAAGTGTTGGGACCTCAGCATGAGTTCCAGTTACGGAGGTTTCTCGCTTATCCAGGTCCCACTTAACCAAGTTTCACTGTATTTTTTTTTATATGTGGGTAACACCATAAAATAAAAAAAGAAGTTTTGTTTATGGAAAATAATTCCATAAACAAAACAGTATTACGGCAGCAATTTCGACATTGCTAGCGACGCTGTCACAAACTACCGATCGCTAAATAATACCGAAAATAATTGCTTGAAAACGCAAAGACTTGCGTTTGTCGCCAAAAAAAAACGTTACGTTAAAAATTATAATTGTCAATGAAATTATAATTTTTGTGTGGCTGTCTATGTTACAATATGTCATATCCGTGAAGGTATTGTAGGTATCGTTAACTGATCCTAATAATGCGTACAAAACCGGGCTAAACTTTTAAAAAAGAACCTAAAAAAACAAATATTATTTCGAAAAAGCGAGGTAACTAAATATTAACATGTGCGGTAGGCATACATGCGCGGGTGAAGGAGGGCAGGGCACGCGGCACGTGGTCGCATCACTCATAATAATATTATTTTATAGGAATTTTGGCTTGGTCTTTCGTAACTTAACCTAACCTATCTCCTTTCGTTTCCCGCGTGAGCCGACTAGGAGGGGTTTGGGGTAAAGTCTTGATGTGGCCACTATGCTGCAATATTTCAATGTTCTTTATATATTATTCACTAAATGCACTTTTTACTACATAAATCACGCGCTTTTATTTAGTAAACAACACTATAAATCATTTTTAAAATCCAATGAAAAATGAGCGTGACACTCAGCCTGACTTTCCCGCCAAAACTCATTCATAATAATTATTTAAAAAAATACCAAATTTTGGGGAAGTTGGAATCAATTCATGGAAAAGAAAAATTATTTCAAAATTCATTAATATAGTTACTATGATGATTATGTAAAATTTCATATTTTATTTGGTTATGTGTATACCTAACCTTTATTATCCTTTTGGGTCGAACGGGGTTTTCTTTACATATTGTATAAACATGTTTAAATTATAATTAACCTTTTTTTAGTAATAACCACACTCAAACAAGTTTCACATTAAACTTGAGTGTTATCTATAAAGTAGCACCTATTGGATTTAGGATTTTAGGTTTTATTTGTCTTGCGCGTTTACGCATATGTATCACATTTTATTTTATTATAATTATAAACTAATTCTTAACCCTGAGTGATAAAAAGTAATGCAATTGTTGATGGTAAATTGTCACATTGGTATAAAATTGTCGACATCAGCACCAATGCCATAGAGAAAAATAGAATGAATAATCAAAAATTTAAAAAAATAAATTTGGTTTTTCCATTGGGAAACCTTTAAGAGGTCTCAAGTATTTTTGTTTTGTAGTCGAGATAAATATGGACCAAGTTGTACATATAAGTGTTGGAAGTGAACTAAGTACTATTGTCACGTAGCAAAAATATAGCAGCAGGCGACATCTCTTAGACACGGGCTAAACTCGTGTCACATATTTTGCTTCGAGCCGAGAGATGGCGTTGCGCGAAAATACGGTCGATAATATAATGACGAAATTCAAATAAGGAACGACCTGGTTAAATAAAATGAAAGGAAATCGGATAAATAAATATTAAAAATAAGAACCAACTAATGAGTCTGAAATTAAAATACAAGTCGCGGAACGCACTAGTCTATGGTTCAAGAAAAGACAATTGGGGTGGGTCGATCGCTTGGCTAAGGAAGTTTCGAGAAGAACGATTGATGTCTTGCTCGGTGGTGGCTGGTCTGCTGATGTTGCTGGTACGCAAGGAAGGCGTGTTTGCGCCATGACCCTATGGGGTTGAGCGTCTAGCGATTTGGCTGATATTTCTGTGAGTATTCATTTCTATACCCGGAATATTTCTCCCCGTGTTTTCTTGTTCTATAGTGCTGACTTAGGTCAAATGTTGTTCTAGATTTGGCTCTTTTTGGCGGGCCTAGGGCAGGAACCCTTGTGGAGGCGTCGCGTCCTGACTTGCCTCAGGTGGCCTTGATTCCGATCGGATCAGGCTTGTTTGGAGTAGAAGTGTGCTGAACCCTGGTGGTACGGCACATCCAATTTTCTTTCGACGATGACTAGACATGTATAAACTGTCATAATTTCTTTGCTCCGGGTGTTCCCGAAATACCTAATCCCGCAGGCCGCGTTCATCCGTGCATTAATCTGACACCCGTCAGTTAGTGAAGCCAAGGGTCTTTGTACCGTAAATCAGAAGCGTTAGTTAGGAGAGCTAATCAGAAACGTTAGACTCCCTGTCCTTGTTTATTTGTTTGGATGTATCTAGTGAGGGAGAGTGAGTTTAAAGCAGATTGCAGGTAAATAGACTGTACTTGTCAAGTCTTGTTAATTTCTATGTTGTGCACAACCTAAGATAACTTTTGTAACGACTGAGCTGTGGTCACAACGGTTCACCTCACGAATCCTTCATCAAGCGACCCTGAGCTTGCTGAATTGTCTCATGTGGATTCCCTGTCCCACTCCGACCCGAGACGGAGTCAGGAAATCGACTAGGTCAGTTAGGAGATTGTTTTGTCATATATTTATGACACAGGGTAATTATAAAATAAACTTGTAATTGTATCCATTTATTGTTTTATTTAATGCTCCTAGCTACCAAGTATTTACATAATTAAATTTACTGTGACTGCCGGGTAAGGGTAAAATTAACCAACCAGTGTTACACTATGCTGAAGCTTCGGGTGGAGTTCAGCACTCATAAAAGATCTAATGACCCATCATCACCTTTATCTTCAGAGGATAGCATAGCATCACCTCCACCAAACAAAAGAAGAAAACTTTCACGTAAGTACAGACTAATACAGACATTTTCAGACTCATTAGTCAATACTCTTATACAACACTAGCGACCCGCCCCGGCTTCGCACGGGTGCAATGCTGATACTAAATACACTACAGAAAAACTGTGAACGTTGTTTAAAAACATAGCGCCGCTCCCGCCGCCACGGGCGATTGGCCGGAAAAGACGACGCCCCGCAATTAGAGATGGGCATTTACCCGGTAAAATCCCGAACTATGGGTAAATACCCATTTATACCTATTTTTACCTACCCAATTTTAATTTTTACCGGGTAAAAATTATAATCAGTTTAATTTAGGGTAGATCCGTAGTTACATCGTTATTATTATCGCAGATCATATTTTGATCAAGTTACAACCTGACACTGACCAGTAGATTACAAAAAATTCGAGAAAATCTGAATTACACGGTCTGCCACGGGGCAGCGGGAAATCGTCAAATGACCTCTCCCGCTCTTGGCCTGTGCCTGTGTGTGCCTGTGCGCCAACCGCCAGGGCCACGGTTTCTTTTTAGGCCTCTGCCTCGAATCTGGCGGCGGCGGCGGCGGCGAGTGAGCGGCAGGATCTTATGCGTAAAATCAAACGGACCGGTTCTCGAAAACAGCGGCGTGGCACAACGGGGCGGTGGCGGGCAGCGAGCGGTGTACTTCTCGCGCTCGAATCTTGCGGGCAGCGGGCGGGCAGCGAGCAGTGTACTGTAAGTCAAGCGGTGATCGATCGTTAGAAATAAATTTGAATCAAAAAGTTGTTGCCGCCATTGTTCAAACATTTCTTTCGCGAATAAAAACATTCAATATGTTAAGAAAACCCTGTCCGATCCGTGAAGTTACCGTTAGGTATCGATAACTGATTGTACTAATGCATACAAAACCTGGCTAAACCTAAAAAAATACCCCCTAAAAAAATAAATATTATTTCGCAAAAACAGGTAGCTTTCAAGGCAACACTGGGCAGCGCGGGCGACGAGGGAGATCACGCGGTCACGCGCTAAACCGTAGCGGGGCCGATAGGTCATAAACTCACTTGACCTCATTCATGACCTTCCATACTTGCATATGGTTAGTGCCTAGCTCTCGTGTCACAGTGAGGTCCTCGTTGAATAATTCGAGCACCAACTTTTCAATATCTGGATCGTGGATGCGTGGTCTCCCTACACCATGAGCTTCAATAACACTGCGAATTACGTAGTCGCGATTTTACAGACGTTATAACGCACAATCACACAGGACCGGGGTACAAAACGGATCTCATAGTCTCTACGAGCCTCACTCACATCCAAACACATCAGCATTTTAAATTACGTTAGAAAACGAATTGATCACAAAAAACATTAAACGTCTATACGGAAGCAAAGTTTACGCGAAACTGATAATAATTCGAATTTATTCGAAGTAAATGTAAAATGATTTATGATTTTTATTTCATAAAAATACTTAATAGGTACACAGGTGCACTGGCGGTATTCTTTGAGTAGAGATGTGTAAGTAAGTACTCAAAATATTGACGGATCGATTGATACAATTTATTTGTAACTATTATGGTATCAATTTAGTATTGCAGAATCTCATGCATGGATTCAATATTTCACAAAACTCAATAACATGCCAAAGTTTTAATTACAGTTTATGTCTGAATGTCGATGATATTGGCCGTTAAAATGTTTAAAATACTTTACTAAAAAAGTATTTCATAAGACACTCTCCTTTCTGTTTACTAATATGTAGTATTCTGTAATCTGTGCTAATAGGTCTATCTGTTATAATATTGTTATTAGTAATTTATCGATAATGAAACGAAAGTACATTTACCATTAGGTAATCTATTTTACAATAAATCATTCAACCTGCATTGTTTTACACTAAAATTAATAATAATAATAATTTATTTGCATCAAATGTTACAGTACATTGAAACATTTAGTACAATAATAAATTAATCAACATCATCATCTCATCATTAGTTAATTATATCAACTGCGATCCAAACGATCCCAACTAGTCACAATCATTTGACAAAAATGTGTTCGCCTATTAGGCTGCAGGTACAAGTTTTGATTAATAGCGATAAAAAAAAACGTTATTACGCAAAAATTAGTACATCACTAGTTTTTTCTTTGAGTACGCCGACAAGCCGCCGCGCAGCGACTTCAGACGAGCACCGCCAAACATCGAGCATTAATTTATGCATTAATATCCAACAAAGAATCAAACGATGATACCGCCGAAAATGGTGTTGTCACATTTTAAAATTTAACCTTATTTTGAGTTAATTCGCGGGAAAAAAGGTTATTTCAAAATTCATTAAAATTTTTACTATGATGATTATGCAAAATTTCATATTTTATTTGGTCATGTGTTTACCTAACCTTTATTATCCTTATGGGTCGGACGGAGTTACCTTTACATATTGTATATCTCGTCGACACAATCGTGACCGCAATACTACGCGGCTATAGTGACGCGCGATCTGCCCGCTAGTTTCGAGAACGGGTCTTCGATGCCCGCCCGGCTCCCGCGCCGCTGCCGCCGCCGCCCCGGTGCCCGCAAGATTCGAGGCAGCGGCCTTAAACAACCCAAAATTCTTCTTTTTTTTTGTTTTCGGGGTGGAACATTCTCATGCGATGTCCGCCGCCCTGGGGCGGGCGACGGGTCTGTCAGACTCTTAATGATTAAAAACCACCCCAGTGTTTCATCTCACACCTACACCGGGGGTTGCGAGAACGAAAACTGCTTCCGCAATCCTCCATTGATGCTGGCCCGCCACTGCGGGTCCGGTCCGGTGGGACAGGTCAGCCGCCCAATTCACACGCCGTTCCAACTGTCCCCTGTCCGGGTCAGCCAGCGCGATGCGGACAGGGGACAGTGACAGTGAGGATATCGCCTCAGCATACATAAGCAACCAGGGAGGAGGATCATGTATGCTGAGGCCTGTGTGGGGACTGCATATGCTCTTTCTACATAGAAAGAGCATTATGTAGAGGCATGTTCTTCGATCTGTATCTCTCCATGGTGAACCTTAGTGTTAATTTAGAATCCATGGTTCGGTACCCTGGACGAAACCCATATTGACACTCCCAAAACAGCATACCCCTGCCGAATCTGAGAGTCTATAATCCTCTCAAAATTCTTCAGGGTGTGTACCGAGCCCTTGCCCTTGAAGACTGGAGTAATAATACTCAGTCCCCATTGGCTCGAAATTTTGCCGATCAGGAACACGCGGTTCAGAAGGTTAGATAACATGCCCGCATCGCGAGGACCCATCGCCTTCCAGGCCTCAATGGGGACTCCGTCAGTTCCGACAGCTTTCCGATTTGCCATGCGACGAAGAGTCGTTTGGACTTCCTCGGGCGTTATCGGGGGCACTAATTCAAGATTTGGAATGAATTTCGGTGTCTGCACCTTTTGGTGCTGCTTATTCAGCAGCTCGTGGAAGTACAAGCGCCATCTGTCCTTCACCGTGAGGTCTTTGCATAGCAGGTTGCAGTAGGGTCTTTTACACAACGGCACTTGGATATATCCTATGCCGCTTTGACCCTTGAACATCCAATTTGGAAAAAATCTTTTGCCCCTCAGAAGATTCCTACTTCTCGTAAAGCGCTTGCAAGTGAAATCCGGTCGCATGCCACGTTGTAAAGAGGGCTTTCTTCACCCTAGTCTTCCTCTGGACTGTGTCGTCTTACCTCCAGGTCTCCTTTTCACGTTTGCGGTCGCCCTTAGAGACTCCGAGCACCACCCGCGCCGCCCCAATAATAGCTGCCTGGATCCGGCCCTATGGTCTTGGACATATTCTCCATCGGTCCAGCGCACTTGTCGCTAATTACCGATGCGAACTCCTGGGACTTATTTCATCAAGCAGCCGCCACCAAATCTGGTGCCGTACTCTACACCTCTACGTTGGGCCTTTACGCAGAGATCTATGACAAGGAGACGGTATTGTCCAGTGAAACTCTCACCGGCTATAACTTTGCAGTTGGCTGCTTTGCCGATGTGGTGTCTCCTAGTCAAACCTCCTAAACCAATAAAATCAAGTTTTATTAGTATTCGATTGTTTGATATCAACAAACAGGCTCCCAATTGTCTTTTGTTTCTTTAAATTCTGTGTTCGAAATTCAAAAAAGACTATTGAATGAAATTGTGAATGTGTCAGGTTCAAAACTGCATAAAAACTTTTTGCTCGACCTAATATAAAATTCTAGATAGGACCAAACGAAACTGAAAATGCAAGGTGGGCCAATAGATGTGTCCAGAAGTGTAGTTGCACGGTTTCAAAGAGTTGGTCTCATGGAGAAGAACCGGCAAGAAACTCCATGAAATGTTACCGATACGATAACATGCAATAATAACTTAATATCTACCAATTTTTTTTTTTTTTATATGTTATAAACAAGCGCTTGACCGCAATCCCGCCTGATGGTAAGCAGTGATGCGATCATTGATGGTAAAGCGCGCTAGTTTATTAAGAACCTATTCACTCTAGGCTTGAAGACACTCAAATTGTAATGTGACGGAAACACCGTCGCTGGCAAATTGTTCCAGTCCCTCGATGTACGCGGTATAAAAGAGGAAGCGAAACGCTTCGTCCGGGTCGCAGTGGTATCAACAACGTAAGAGTGGAAACTCGCCGTACGACGGGTCGTCCGATGGTGGAACGGTGATGGGGGAATTAAATCATGCAATTCCCTTGCACACTCACCAGAATGCAACCTATAGAAGACCGAAAGGCTGGCTACTCTACGCCTGTGCTCCAGGCTTTGGAGACCGTTTCGAGTTAAGTCTGGGTCGCCAATCAGCCTCTTCGCACGCCTCTCCACTGAATCCAAAGTATCCAGGTGACATTTCGCAGCACCAGCCCAAATGTGGCTGCAGTACTCCACACACGAGCGGACCTGTGCTTTGTACAACATTAGAAGCTGCCCCGGTGTGAAGTACCGCCGGACCTTTGCGAAACTTGGCGTTACCAAGTTTTCTAGCAGCCACCCTGGCCTTGGACTCAATGAACCGCCCAAAGTTAAGGTTCGAGGAAATCTCTACTCCCAAAAGCTGAAGGCGGTTGGTGCACTCCAAGGATACATTCTGAAAAGTAGGAGCCAAGGTGAACGGGCTCCTTTTGGCGGTGAAAAGACACGCCTGTGTTTTGGCGGCATTGAATGCTACAAGATTGGCTTTGCCCCATTCGGAGACTGCCTGTAGTGCAGCACTCGTACGCTCTACCATAGCCTCTCTTTCGGACCAGATTGCTTCCTTACTAGCCCGAGCTTCCGGCAGATATCTCTCCACAACTGTGCTGTCATCTGCATACCCATAGATACCGGGCATCAGCAGATCATTAATATGCAGCAGGAACAGAGTTGCAGAGAGAACAGACCCCTGAGGAACACCGGCATTGGTCGACATGGGCTCCGATGAGCATCCGTCGACAACAACTCGGAGGGACCGTTCAGTCAGGAAGTCTTTAACCCAGCCAGTCAGGCCAGCGGAAACGCCGTACGCTGGAAGCTTACTCAAAAGGCCAGCGTGCCATACCCGGTCGAAGGCCTTCGAGACATCAAGGGAGACGGCAATCGCTTCCCCATTTTTCTCGAGGGCCTCGCCCCACAAGTGAGTGGCATACACTAGTAGGTCCCCAGTTGACCGATTGCGCCGAAAACCGTACTGTCGGTCACTGAGGAGATCGTTACCTTCCAGGTAAGCCAAGAGGCGCGAATTCAATACACGCTCCATAATCTTGCAGAGTATGGAGGTTACCGAAATCGGCCGATAGTTGGTAGGATCGGCACGACTACCCTTTTTGGGCACGGGCTGCACGTTGGCAAGCTTCCAGGACTTGGGCACTATACCAGTCCCAAATGAGAGGCGATACAGGCGCGTCAATACAGGAGACAGCTCGGGCGCACATGCCTTAAGAACAATCGCTGGTATACCATCTGGACCACTAGCCTTATTTACGTCCAGACGACACAGTGCTCTCAGGACCTCCTTGTTCCTAATGCGAACCTCCGGCATTGAAGCTCCGCAATGAGGTAAATTAGGTGGAGTAGCACTGCCAGTATCAAGACGCGAACTATGGGCAAAGAGAGATGCAAAGAGACCTGCTTTCTCTCTCGCCGTATGGGCCAGTGTTCCATCAAGCCTCACCAGCGGAGGCAGTGTGGGTCGACAGAAGTTCGCCTCGACCGATTTGGCAAGGGACCAAAAAGATCTGCTACCGGATGGCTGCGCAGATAGCTTGTTGCCAATATGGGTAATACGGTCGAAGCGAGCCCTCTTAAGCGCCTTTTTGTAGGACTTGGCAGCACGGTTAAAGGCTCTCTTCTTTGAGCTTAGATCCGGAGCTCTGCGGTCACGAGCGTCAACCCAGGTGAGAAATGCCGCGTGCTTATGCTGTTCAGCTTGGACACAATCGGCATTGAACCATGGGCGAGCTGAGCCACCGACGGGCACGTCGCTGAAGGGGATAAAATACTCCATAGCTTGACGCACCACATCGGTTATAGCGTCCGCACAGCTCGACGGGTTGTCAGAAGAGAAGCAGACCTGCTGCCAAGGATAAGACGCAAAGAAGTGGCGCATCTCATCCCAATCTGCTGACTTGTATCGCCACAATCTCCGTTCACCACGAGAGTCGTGATCTGGAGGGGAGAAGGATGACACAGACTTCACCAGACAGTGGTCTGAAGTTCCCAACGGTGAGGAAACTGTTACAACACATCTGTCCGGATCAGTGGTCAGCAGAAGGTCCAAACAGTTGGCTGTCTGGCCAACTACATCAGGCACCCTAGTCGCTTGCTCTACCAGCTGGGAAAGGCCCATAGAAAGCGCGAAGTTTCGCGCTTCTCTCCCAGCGTGGTCGGTCCTCTGGTATGGGAAGAGCCAGTCCTGGTGGCAGGCGTTGAAGTCCCCCAGAGCGACGAACTGAGCGTCAGGGTGCCGGCGCAGCGCATTGTCAGCAGCCTCACTGAGGTGGTCGAATAACCGAGTTGTCTCCTGATCACCGCTGTGCGATCGGTAGACACAGGTGTAGACAATTTTGTCTACACCAGTGTCAACCAACAGCCATAAGGTCGATAGATGAGGGTCTTCGAGGTGACGGAGACGCCGGCAACAGATGTCATTACGGACATACACACAGACCCCAGCACGCTGCAGGAAATGATGCTCCAAAGAGTATCCCGGGTAGTTGAGGTATGCCGCATCAGACGGACATCTGATCTGGGTCTCCGTCAAGAAAAGTAGGTGAGGCTTTTCAGTCTCAAGGTGGTGGTGGACTGCATCGATATTGGAGTGCAGACCTCGAATGTTTGAGAGGTGCACTTTAAACGAGAGGACGTGCGCCCGCTGTGCACACCTACTTTTCTTATTTGTACTTTTCATCTTTGATTTTAAATTGAGTGAATAGGAAGGAAGACGGCAGTTGAGCGAGGTGAAGCAATGTTAAACCCAACAACACTACCAACGATGCCGCGCCAAAGGGAGGTTGATCTGGAGACTGCGGGGACGCCCGAACCCCCCCAGGGATCGCCATCGGGTCCTCTCGTCCGGTCGCCAACCGGCACGATGGGGCCACCCTGGGATTTTTCGCAGTTGGCGGGGCAGCCTTTCGTGTGTGGCTGGCACACTACTTGGGCCCCCAACTACCTGCGGTCGGCCAGCGGAGCACCGTGCTTCGGATCCCGCTACCCTCCAGGACCAAACTCCCGACACAACAACATTTGGCAAATCGTACCCGGCACACATCGCAACACAACTGCTCAGACCCGTCCTCCGTAGGGCTTCACCAGACATCATGCCGGAACACGACGAATCGCTTGGCGACATGACTTTGTCTGGTGGGTGGTAACTTATGCCGGCTAATTTATTATTTGTAAGTACCTATGTGCTATTAAAACTATATATTTAACTAAAATGAAAGGTCAAAACAGCCAAATGAGACAAAAAATATACTTTGAATTCATCTTAAATGGCAAAAAATTTCATACAAAATATTTTTTTTTACCAATCGATTATTCGCGCGGCCGTAAGTGTCCGGGGCTGATTATTTTTTAGAAGATAGAGAATGGTCCTAGCTATCACATACTCGCGCCATACACCCAACATATTAGTACAATTGAAGAAAAAAAATGAAACGTGATTCGCTCCATACAAAAAAATCTAATTTATTTATTTTTTTCAGACAAACTATCAACTTTAGAAAAAATTTCACAACAGTAAAAGTTGGCTGGAATATCATAACGCCTCATATAAAAAAAAATCGGATCGATATTAGAACTTTGTTGCCTATGTCAACTGTTTTTCAATATGGGCCCACTGTGCGGCGCCCTGTGTCACGTGCATTTCTTCCTTTCCTATTCATAATAGTTTGGCTTGTTTTGCTTTTACGAGTGCGACTGCCGTCAGACCACTCAGCTCCGAAGGGAAAGCTGGCGTCAGCACCCCATCCGTAAGTCAGCGGGTGCACCGTCAGGCAGGTGGGGTTGACTTGTTGGTGGGTTGAACCCAAAGATGGTGGTAGGACCCCAAAGCACTCCAGTACCTGATCGTAGTATTGATGACAAAGCCAATAAAATAACAACTCATTTTATACCCGGTATTTATTATAAATACCCGGTAAAAATGGGTATTTTTTTCTTTTTTACCTATTCTACCCTTTTCTACCAATTTTTACCTACCCATTTTTTACCCACCCGCCCATCTCTACCCGCAATTTTTAAATCATTGCTGAAAAGGGCGATATAATTAAATCAATAGATCGAAAGAATAGATCTATATTAAATCAACAACGTATTTAATGTATTAAATTGGATAAAGATTAATGCTGTATTGGTTAAAATCGCTTCGGAAATTAGCCGGTATTTCTCGTAAAAACTAAATGACAAAAAATGTTATTGTGGAATATCCATAAGAGATAGACATATACCATCCCGGGCCTTTTTTGTAGACATTTTCAATGTGTACAATATTTAGTACATTATTTTGATAAATCTCTTAGGGTTCAGCCTGCGTTTCACTTCAAACGCGGACAAAATGTCATTATTTATGACATCACATTAGAAACCTCAAAAACAATATAATTTCTCTACAATTTAATGGATGTTGTTATACATATAAACCTTCTTCTGTAATCACTCTGTCTATTAAAAAAAACCGCATCAAAATCCGTTGCGTAGTTTTAAAGATTTAATCATACAATGGGACATAGGGAAAGAGAAAGTGACTGTTTTATAATAGGGTAATTCCATGAAAAACGCTACTGCAACATAAATTTTTAAATTACTGTTTTTAAATTAAAATGTATCTTAGGATAATCTTGAAACCCCATATTTTAATAATATATCATTATTTTTTCGATAAGTATTTAATTTTTCGATGTTTTTACATATTTAAGTTAGGTTAGTATGAACGATTGATGGTTGATAAATTTAATCAAAATTGGATTCACTGAAAAAAGAAAACTATTGTTAAATTGGCATTACGCTTCCCGCCATTCGAACAGAAAGGTTTTCAACAGTTGTTGCGTGTAATATTATTTCGTAAGTTTTATTGTTCTTTCCATTTATTTAACTTTTAAATTATGCCCCCTACCTGTAACACCCGTTACAAAAAAAGTGCATTTGTTTGTTTGGCGATTAAGTTATTGCACGCATTATAAAATGCTTTTAAGAAAGTAAGGATATGATTGATAACCACTTAAGTTTGCATTTATATGAAGATTGGCCTTTTTGTTTGTGAAATTTTGGCGGGTAACAGAGTGTAACACCCGTTACGTAACGGGTGTTACCAAATTTTGAGATGCCTTGATGAGAACTAATAAAAACGTAATGGCGCTAGTTTAGTGATTTTTTAAAGGTTTTACGTTTAGGGGTCCTCCTAATATTATAATGACACGTTTTTTATGTCTTTCGTTAATAAAAAATGTTTTCGTTAACAGTTGACAACATTTTCATTTTACTGTGTTGAATAAAATATTTGCATTTTATTCTTACTTCTTATCTTATTGGTAAATGGGTAACCTCTAATGTCTTGAGTTGTTTGACCCATTCACTAGCCCCGAATCCCTTGTTCAAAAACTAGACTAAATTTAAGTTGCATGCTATTCTTTCTATTTAATTAAGAAAAAGACACTTAGATAAATTATAGTTAACTGTTTTCAAGCAGCCTTTGACAACTCGACAGATCTCTGACACTAAATGTTGCAATTCAGCAAAACCGCCGACAATTTAACTTAGTAGCGTGATTTATTGGCGGGCCCCAAAATAATAATTATGCCTGATGCCGAATGCAGTATGGTGTACTTTGCTTAGGTTGAGCTAGCTTTCCTTTTATACTGACGATGTCTTCAGCGAAAAATAGAATGAAGAAAAATATAGACAAAGCTTGAAAAAAATCTGCAAAACATGCAGAACACCGTGCAAAAAGAAAGAGAGAGGGACAGAAAACGAAGAAAAAAAGATAAAGAAAAAATTGTACAGGATCCAAACTTAAAAGCTTAATTAAAACCAGACAAAAAACTAGAAATCGCGTAGAGAGTATTTCGACTAAAACATTACAATATTTTTATTAAAAATATTGTAATCTTTTAGTCAAAATGCTCTCTCTGAAAGCAAAAAAAAAAAGGATACCGTGGTGCAGGGATATGCCAATATGTCCATGCGAAGGAGCAGATATTATTATTTTCCCAAAAATATTAATTAGCAAATTAGCAGTAAACATGATTATTTCACTGCTATTGTTATAAAAATACCTTTATTGGTACAAATATTGTTTTAATTTCGTACTCGTAACACCCGTTACATTCAGCTGTAACACCCGTTACAGTTTTAAACTTCGATAAAAAATTATGTTTGTATTTTTGTTTTAAAACAAGTGGACTATGAAGTTAAGAATTTATTTAGCTACGTAGTTCCAATTTTTTCACTAACGTAAAGTAAAGAAATTCGCAGAGTTTTGCTTTCATTTCGGTTAAGCCCAAAACTTAGACAAACTCGTGTAACGCCCGTTACACACATATCTTGCCTTTAATTTCTTTACTGCTGTTTGTAACTGTCCAATTTATTACAGATACCAGTAAATAGTCCTAGATGGAAGGTGTTAAGCTCATAAAACTTAATTGTTTTCTTATTGCATCATGAATTAATTGTCAAGTAAAAGTGTACGACCTGTAACACCCGTTACATGGAATGACCCAATATGTAGTGAAGTGGGGATTATATCTAGTTACTCAACTAACTCTCCACTACTAAGAATAGGTATTATTTGAGAAATGCTATCTCTACAATTTAATGGATGTTCTTATACATATAAACCTTCTTCTTTAATCACTCTATCTATTAAAAAAACGGCATCAAAATCCGTTGCGTAGTTTTAAAGATTTAATCATACTGTACGGCACTTGACAACTGCCCGGTGAGACTGTGTGAAATGAAACAACGATTTCCAAGCGAGTACTAAAAAAAATTTATTTTTCTGTAACCTATATATAATGATCACGGAGAATCTCGACACCGCGATTCAGAAAACGGTACAACGCCATCTGTCGAGCTTGATAGAAAACCGCGATCGAACATCCCGCCCACCATGGACAGAATGTCCAGAACTTAGTTTTTTTATTATCAACTAACCGCCCACCATGAAACAAATCAAGATTTGGTGGGAAATTAAAACAATAGTGGACTGTAATTACATTAACAACAAAAATTGTGATCTTAATCTAAAACCATACAAAACCTTTATTCTAAACTTAAATTGTAACTTAACCAACAACTTTATCCTTAACATTATAGGTAATTAAACCAAGAACCGAACAAGAACATAATAATAAATTTATGACGTAATAGGAAGCACAATTAGCTTCGACACTGGTCTTTTAATAGTGGAACCTTTACAGCGCAATGTAACCACTCTTGTGATTTTGTCCGAGCCAGTATGCTTTTCAATAATGACACCATAGAGCCATCTTGCTGGTGGAAGGTCATCCTCAATGACTAACACTACATCACCCAAATTCGGTTCCACGGTATGGTGCGCCCATTTGTTCCTTTGGTGAAACTGAACTAGATATTCACGCGACCACCTGCGCCAAAAGTCCTGAACCATACGTTGAGTCAACTGCCATCGTTTTAAGGTACTGATATTAGACTTCTCGAAATTATTCTCTGGTACGAGAAGCAAGGGCTCGCCCACTAGAAAATGACCCGGTGTTAATGGCTGTGGATCTTCGGGGTTAGTACTGATGGTGGAAATAGGCCTGGAGTTTAGACAGGCTTCTATTTGGGCAAGGACTGTTGTCAGTTCCTCAAAAGTGAGTGTGCTGGCACCAATCACTCTTTTAAGATGGTATTTGGTTGATTTCACTCCAGCTTCCCAAAGCCCCCCAAAATTAGGGGAGTGGGGTGGAATGAAGCTCCAGGTGGTTCCGTTGGTTGCTAACCAATCGGCAATATCAGTTACTATGCCGGACCTTTCGTGGTTGAACAATGCTTTCAACTCCTTGTTAGCTCCAACAAACGTAGTGCCGTTATCACTCCACAGTTCACCGCAAATGCCTCTCCTCGCTGTAAAGCGCTTAAAGGCTGCTAAAAAGGCTTGGGATGTCATGTCACTGACAACTTCTAAATGTATGGCTCGAGTAGCCATACATACGAACAAACATATATATCCTTTGGTGGAGTGATAACCGCGACCTTTGCTAGGACGGACACTAATAGGACCTGCATAGTCCACGCCACTTCTAAAGAAAGGTCGGCTGGCATTGACCCTAGCAGAGGGCAATGACCCCATCAAAGGATGTACAGACCGAGCGGAATGACGTATGCAAATAACACATTTGCGTACGTAGTGCCTAACGATACTTTTGGCACTTATTATCCAATATTTGGATCGTAAGTAATTGAGAATCAACTGAGGCCCACCGTGCAACGTTCTCTCATGAGCATCGGCTATTAAGAGGTGGGTTAAATGTGACTTACGAGGAAGAATTACAGGATGCTTCGAGTCTTCGTGCAGGTTGGCTCTGTGTAACCTACCACTAACTCTCAAAATTTGTTCCCGATCTAGGTAAGGATTGAGCGAGGTAAGTACCCCCTTTTTATTTATTTCACCCTTTATCTTTAAATTATCCATCTCCGATCCGAAATGTTCCCTTTGACACAATTTAATGCAGGTAAGTAATGCCCCTTGGATTTCAGAATGTGTTAAAAATTTATCGAATTTTGTAGTATAGTTTTTGTTTTTAAACTTCAAAAACCTTTTACAGTAAGCTACTACTCTGGTAAGTTTTCTAAGAGATGAATATTTTGAAATTATAGAATCATCACTTGTTTCCCTTACTACTGTGTTGCATGTTACTACAGATTTTCTCTCCTCAAGGTTAGTTTCTTTAATTTCTCGTCTACTATAATGAATTTCTTTATTTTTCAGCCAACTAGGTCCTTGTGTCCACAACTCTAGGTTAGCGTACTCAGAGGGATTCACACCGCGCGATGCACTGTCTGCGGGATTGTCATTGAACTGCGCGTGTGACCACCGATTCTTAAATTCCGGATCCTTTAATAATTTATTCTCTAGGTTGATAAAGCGTCTACGGGCAATGACCTCTGATCCCCCAGATGTGCAACTGGGCGCATTTGTTTTGAACGGTAACCTTACAATATACCTCCCGATCGCGTCGCGTTTTGTAGTTTTAGAGTAAAAATCCTCGCATTGTTGTTCTTCTTCAGTCAGCATTACACTACGAACTGAGGGCTCAGACTCCAACTCCCAAAACTTACGTAAAAGGCCATTGACATCCGCTGACTGTACTACTGTATGATAACATACTGACCTAGAGATTGCCGACAATGGGATCTCACCAGACAAGATCCAGCCTAATTTTGTCTTCTGAGCCACTAGAGAACCTGGCGCAGCCTTGACTAAACCATCCAATAAAACTTCTCCGACTACACGCGTACTCAAAAGTAAATCAATTTTCCCTGGCGTATTAAAGGTTGGATCAGCTAATTTTAAGGACGAGAAAGAAGGCGATACTTGAACGATCTTCTTCTCGGGTAGGCGGGATGTCAGTTTATTCAATACATATGCATCGACGTATAAAATAAAGGTGGGATCTACACGTGATTGTAATTTAAAGCGAACTATCCATTTAGAGGGAATTGAGTTTCCTTCGCCATCGCCTAGACGAAGTATGTCGGTGCGAGCAGGTGATTTCCTAAGCCCGAGCAACTGTACTGCAGCCTCTGTGATGAAAGAGACTTGAGAGCCCTGATCCATCAGAGCTCTTAAAACAACAGCAGTACCAATTTTTGACTCAACGTTGACCAAGGCTGTGGCTAATAGCCCTTGGTTGTGAACATCCGCAAAACAACAAGTGGGTTTGGTATCACTTTCACTGGAAGTGGTGACTGCATTAGCTACCACAGCTTTCTTTTCTGCTGAACTATCAACAATTTCGGCAGAGTTGGCAGTGGATTTTGGGTGAAGCAATGTATGATGCTTCTTCTTACAAAGGTGACATTTAGTATGCTGACGACAAGCATAGACGGAATGGTTTGTACCTAGACAGTTGTAACACAGCTTACTGACTCGTGCAAACTCACGACGCTCGTCACAATTTTTCTTCGCAAATTCCTTACAGTGACACAATTTATGATTTCCAGAACATAATACACAATTTTGAGATGCGACATGAAAAGATTTGACATTATTATCACGAGAATGATTTTGTTTATTTGCTTTAGGATCTAAATATTCTAAGGCTCTAAACCTAGACTCCATAAAACTTTTGAACTCATCGAACGTGGGTAAGTCGTCATTGGAACTTGTACTAACTCTGAGTTCCCACAATTTACGCGACTCTGTATCTAATTTTTCGGAGCTTAAGTATACAATAATTGCATCCCAAGAGCTGACATCAATACCTAAACTGCGTAAGCCATGCAAACAGTCAACAGTTGTATCTAACAGAGTTTTAACGTTCGTCGATGATTCTTTAGTAATGGGCGACTGATGGACTAGTCGTTTGAGCATACAGTTAGCTAGAAACCTTTTATTGTCAAACCGTTTGTTTAGAATCAACCAACACTCATTATAATTACCCGCAGTCACGGGAATGTGTCGAAGCAGCTGTTCTGCTTCCCCTGAGAGATGACTCTTTAAATAATGGAGTTTTTGAACGTCATCCAGTGTATCATTACTATGAATTAATGACGTAAATAAATCACGAAACGTAACCCATTCGGAATACAGACCCGTGAACGTAGGTAAACTAATTTGTGGCAATTTCACATTTGAACTGGTTTGATTACAATGTTTGTTATTACTTGGCTTAAAATCTGTACATGGAGTAGTTTGCAATAAGTGCTCTTTTAGTTCAGACTTGTATGTTATGTATAACTCTTCAGTTACATCATATATATCAGACGTAAAATAAATATTTCTTTTTAATTCTTCGTCGGTAATTTTTCCACTATGCGGGTATGTGTTTCAACAAATTGTTTCCACTGCGCCTCTAATGTTTCTAATCTTGTTTCAATGTAACTTTGTGTGAGACGATCCTTAGGCGATTTTTTATAATTAATTCTACCCTTTTCAATGATTGCTTTGTTGTTTAATTGCAATTTACCTAAGGATTCCATTTTTTACAGAAAGGCTAAATAATTTTATAAGTAATGGAATCAATTCTATAATCTAAATACAACAGACGAAAAATTAAGTATATTTTATTATTATATATTAATATTTATTTAACAGTATTTAATTTAGGAAAAATCCTGTAGATTTCTCGTCACGACAATATTTTAAGATGCACGAAAATATTAAGTAGTAATAAGTCCAAACCACCTACTAATAAATCTTAAAGTCTTGAACACTTCTAATAATTGTACTAAGTTAACCAAGTTGATCTTCAAAATTCACTGAGAAAAAGTCTACAACATAATAAACACTGGATTGTAACTCACGGTTTTGTCTGTCAAACCTCTCCAAGCACGTCGCTGCTGCGAGTGTGGCGTCGTCACTCTTGACGTCACTGCTGGTACCGCTGAGAGTGCGTCGTCACAGTTTGTGACGTCACTCTTGTTCTCGTCTCGTTGCTCTGCTGTCGTCACCGTTGCCGCATGAAGTGAGCCTCAATGCTGGTAGAGTGGTGGCGCCCCCTGGCGCAGCCGGCTGCAAACCTCGGTGCTGCACTGCTGGATTCCCACACACGCACACACGTGGATTTTACTGGCACTTCAGGGCGATCCACCACTGGTTTCTATGCCTTACCAGAACGTCACAACACTCACTTTCTACACTATTCGACGCGATTACACTTTCCGCGATCCGGCTCGAAGGACCAAAATGTACGGCACTTGACAACTGCCCGGTGAGACTGTGTGAAATGAAACAACGATTTCCAAGCGAGTACTAAAAAAAATTTATTTTTCTGTAACCTATATATGGGCAATTCTCTATAACCTCGTAAACGGCTGTCCCGACGAATTTTTTCAAAAAGTAAGTAAATTATGAAAAAAGAAACCACACCTAATGAAACTTTAATCCCTAAACTTAAGGGACCCAAGTTTTCATAACTATAACTATTTTAAGTTTTTTTCTAGACCTGATAGAAGCTCTAAAAATACAGTCCCCTGGCTGTCCCCATCACTGTTTTTCCACATAGAAATGGAATATACTAAGAAATTATTGAAATTATATACATTTGGCAGTTAATATCATAAAGAAATATTACTTAATTATATTATTTTCGTTAAAAAAGGTCCATTTATGAATTTTATTTATTTATTAAACACCTGTAAACTCTGTCCCCAAAATTTTCAAACAGTCCCCTGCCAAAAATTTAAGTCCATATTACAGAAAAATCACAATATTTAGGAATATATTTTTGAGTGAAACGAAACCTAATTGCTGTGAAGTTGGCAACCTTGCTGAAAGCGCCGTTAAGACGTCATTTTGTTTAGTGTCAGAGCATCGTTTGTAAGGAGAACATGCGCTTGGATTGCTACACTACACAGTCCTCTGGTAAGTCATAATTTTGTATGGTAATTACTTTAATAATTTATATATAATGTTTATTGTATATTATTTATGTCTCAATTGATCGGTACATTCTTAATAAACTCTTTTACCTCATTTCTCTAAATATTGTTAAATGTAACCAAAATACACAGTCCCCTGGCAACAGTCCTCTGCCGAAAATTGCAGCAGGGGACTGTTTTACTTAACAGGGGACTGTGTATTTTGCGTATAGTTAATTGTTATTGTGTACTATTTGGGGTCATTTATCCGCTCATCTATTTCATTAGTGCAAGAATTTACCACGTATCATTAATCGCTTCATAATATCATTATATTAACTTAGCATTACTAATTAACTTAAATTATTTTACACAGGTTAACCAACGCACGAGATATGGTTCCTTAAAAGAAAAATTTATCCCGTGAGGAACAACTATTGAAAAAGCAAGAAGCAGAGCGATTACGTTACCAGCGAAGAAAAAATTACCCTGAAAAGAGAGAAGAAATGAGAGAAAAGGAGAAGTTGAAGTACAAAAAGAAAAAGGTTTGCGAAAGTTAGTAATTAAAGGATATGACACCTCGTGAGCACAGAGCTGCCTTAAAGAAGTGGAAAGAACACTGTACTGTATACCGACCCAAAAGACTACGACTGAAGAGCATCACAAACACTTTAGCACGAGAAAATACGCCGTTATCAGAGCCAGAAGTGGATACTCCGCCTTCAAGATCCGCCAGTCCAATATTTTAAGCTCCAAGTTCTGCAGTTTCCAATACTAGTCTTTTGCAAAGAAAAAAAGAAGGCAAAAAGCGACGATAGAGGTTTAACAGGGAAAGAAATGAAAAGATCGCACAATTAGAGAAAAGACTTGACAAGTATAAAAAAAGATTAGCGATATTTGAAAGAAAAAACATAAAGCAGGTTGAAGATACGCTTAAGAAAAAGATATTAAAAATGTTAGATGACCCTGATAAAAAAAAGAAGTAGTCAGAAAGCGTTGTTTGGTGACGTCATTAGTAAGCATTTGAATGAAAACTATTCTACATTGAAACGTACCAAAGATAGAAAATCTTTAAAAAAGTTGTTAATGGTAGTGTTCTTCAAAAGTACAACACTGGATACCTAAGGAAATGAAGTCATTGTCTAGACCCAGTAAAAAACAAATAATCTTATTGGCTTAGTACCTGTAGCTAAACGGCGTAAAATACCTGATAGTTATAGAAGAGCTGTTCAGAATTTTTTTGAAGAGGATACTAACAGTCGTAAATAGCTCCGATTGGTAACTAAATGTGTGAAAAGAACACTTTAAGTACGTCCAAAATTGCTCTTTACAATTTTGCAGAAAGATTTACAGAAATTTTTAGACCACCAGCGAAATATTGTTCACCAATATAAAGCCATGAAAAATTTGAAGTCACGTCTACAAGATGATGAAGTTTTGATCCACGTAGATTTTAGTGAGAATTATTGCACTAAGTATGCAGAAGAAATACAGGCTTTTCATTTCGGCGGATCTCGAGCACAACTGAGTATGCATACCGTAGTAGTTTACCTACGAAATTGCATTAATTCTTTTTGCACAATGCGACCAATCTTCAAGACTCTTCCACGTGGCATAAAATGAGAGCATTTCTTGAGCGATTGTCCGATACGCAGTATCGTAACAAAACAATAATAAAATAGTTGAAAGAAAAGACTGTTCCCAAATAATTACCTAGTTTGTAAGTTTTTCAATTAATAGTTGGTAGTTAATTGTTGATTAACACCTACTGTTAATATTCTGACCTTGTTGATCCCAGTGAGTACAAATTGTTTCTAGCACTTAAGGTTAATTTTTGTTATGAATATTTATCTTTAAATATTCATAACAAAAATTAACCTTAAGTGCTAGAAACAATTTGTACAATAGTTGCAGTTTTTGTTCATTTTTAGGTTACTAAAATACATACTAAACTAATAAATACTAAAATTTTATATATAAAAGTAACAAATAATTGAATAAAAATGTCTTTTTTTAAAGTACAACAGACCTCTGTCTCACCCAACAGTACCTTGTCACGTTCAAAACAGTCCCCTGATGTGGCAAACAGTCCCCTGTCATTATTTTTTGAAAAATCGCTAATAACTCGAGAAATAACAGTAGTTTCAGTGGGCCTCCTTTTCTATCTCAATTAATAGTCCATTTTCTTGGAAATAGAATAGGGTGTCTTGGAAAATGTTAAAAAAAATTGCCAGGACAGCATTTCTATGGGACCTGTACGAGCTTACAGAGAAATGCCCATATAATGATCACGGAGAATCTCGACACCGCGATTCAGAAAACGGTACAACGCCATCTGTCGAGCTTGATAGAAAACCGCGATCGAACACATACAAAGGGACATAGGGAAAGAGAAAGTGACTGTTTTATAATATGTAGTGAAGTCGGGATTATATCTAGTTACTCAACTAACTTTCCACTACTACGAATAGATATTTTTTGAGAAATGCTACAACACTTATTGTAAACTCTTTTTAGAAGAAAAAACGATTTATTTAATCTTTAGTCATTTATTGATCTCACACTGGAAAAGCATACAGAAATTACACCAATGGAGCAAATAATAACTTCTTGTGCTGTTTTCCATTCAGCCTATAGGCAGTAGAAATTAAATGAGTGGAGATGGATCACATCTACAGTAATATTATAAAGAGAAAAACTTTGTTTGGTTGTAATGAATAGGTTCAAAAACTCCTGAACCATTTTTAAAAAAAAACTCTTATACCACTCGAAAGCTACATTATCAACGAGTAACATAGACAAAATTTTATTATGGAAAAAAAATAGGGTTCCGTAAGATATTTGGGTTTTTTGAACACAAGGTGTAAAAAATCAACCAGAAAAGTTACTTATTTTGCGTATGCTGCCTAAACTATAAAAGATAGAACCACATAATGTTCTAATTAATTGTAGATCTTATAAATATATATGGGATCTGGAGGCACATCGTGACGGAGTCCATGGAGACCGACGCCTCCTGGGTCAGGGTTGCGGGTTGGTTAAAAAAGAAACCGTGGCCCTGGCCGTCGCACAGGCAAGTGAAGAAACACGGGTGGGTATTAGTCAGTAAAAGTCTGATACACCCGTATGTGCTGTGCTTCAGGTAAAGTTTGTCTACCTAACGTTCAGGAGCCGCCAGAACCAATAAAAAATCTTGTAACTAATAACCATCCACTATCTGGTAATTTTTTGACAAATATACGTAAATACAATAGTCTTTTGCAAATTACTTCTTTTGGTGCAAAAGAAATTAGGGTAGGTAATTTAATAGGCACTTTTAAAACTGAACTCAGATAGGTCATGCTGATGGACTGAGTCGCTGGCCACAGCCGGTTCCTGAACAAGCTGAACCACAGCTCTATGACATACTGCTGATGGCAGAGGCCCCTGATGACTTTCCGATCAATGTAGACAAAATAGCACACGCTACAAAACAGGATATCCTTAATCGAGTTAGTCATCACATTCTATGCGGTTGGCCGGCCAAAGTATCAGATGATCAGCTACGTCCATACCGGTTACATCGGGCTGAGTTGTCGTTGCATGAGGATAGCGTCCTCCTAGGCTGCCGCGTAGTAGTGCCGCCGACACTTCGTGAAGCAGTTCTACGTGCTCTTCACAAGACGCACAGTGGTATTGTTCAAACTAAATCACTCGCCAGAAGTTATGTTTGGTGGCCACGGTTAAATGACGACATTGAGGCTTTAGTACAAACTTGTAGTCAATGTTCTGAAAACCACCACCACCAAAAACTAGGTACGAGTGGGTGACGCCAGTGAAGCCTTAGTCTAGATTGAATGTGGATTTTGCTGGACCTTTCCAAAATAAAACTTTTTTTATTATAGTTGATGCATATTCGAAATGGCCGTAAGTGTTCATTGTCAATAATATGACTTCAGCCACCGTCATTAAGCAATTAAGAATGATTTTCTCCATCCATGGACTGTGTGAGACACTAGTATCGGATAACAGTACTCCTTTTGTTTCTTCTGAGATGAAGGCATTTCTAGAAGCTAACAAGATTAAACACATTACGTCTGCACCTTTTCACCCATCCACTAATGGCTTGGCAGAACGTATGGTACAGACAGTTAAAGATAAACTTCGTAAAATGGACGGTATGTCCTGGGATATTAAAATTCCAACCATGCTTTTAGGACTTAGGGCAACTCCATGTGCGGCTACTAACAAAAGTCCAGCAGAGCTTTTGTTTAACAGACGGATCCGCACATTACTAGACACTATTAATCCACATGATCAAACGCGTAAAAATAGGGAAAGTCAAATCTTAAGAAATAGTCAAAAGAAAAATAGACAGACAGACGTAGGGCACAAGGTTATGTACAGGAATTTTAGCAATGGACCTCGCTGGTTACCAGGTACTGTAGTAAGCAAAGATGGTCCAGCCAGTTATCGAGTTGAAACGGGAGATGGAATGGTAGTCAGTAGGCATATAGATCAGTTAGTCAAACAACATAGTGCACCAGATTCAGAAAGACAGATTACTAATGAAGAATTAGGACAGACTGAAGAAAGGGAAATGGTAGAACAAAGTTATGGGGAAGGACAAGATCAGGAAAGAAATCAGTTTGAATCTGATCTAACGGAGAGTGAGGAAATGATAGAAATACCCAGTGCAGACAAATGGGCTGAAATGTTAGGTATTCCATTAGAGTCAGAACCTAGTTTTGCAGGTGGTAAAATTAGAAATAAGCTCCAAATTGTGACTTTATGTTGTAAGTAGTTAAAATACATAATTTGGAACCTATAAAATAAATACTTTTTTCATATTGCCATTGTTATAATATTAAGATTAAATTGATATATATAAGTTAAGTAATATGTGGTGAAGGGTTACAATAAATAATTTCAATTTTGTACTATATTAGTCAGTTTATATGTTTTCATATTATTGTTATGTTTTACATACTTGGGGGAAAGGTATGTCATATATGTAATAACGTGGGTACCTTCAATCTTGTGGAATATTCTTTAATAAAAATATACGCTAAGTCGAGGGTAGGTTGACGTTACACACATTGTTTGTACTGTGCTATGCTACTCAGCTCAATAAACGGATTTACTAAAATCTCGGAGTTTTAATGGACATAACACTAGTGAAAAAAGCAATGTGTAAAACCATCGTTAATTAATGAAGTTTTAACCATAGATATCAATATAAAGGTTAAATTATATGTAATAGCTTCTTTATCTAGCTACCGCATTTTTATATTCACACATATAACCTGTTTTTTTGGAAAGCAAAACAATTATAGTTACATGTTGCACAGACAGAGCTCACACAGCCTGTGCCAGGAGCTAATTTCTTAAGTGACTGGTACTTGTAGACTTCTAAACATCCCATCCTTGAAAATGGCACAACATGGCAAAAAATAAATACCAATTCCTTTTTGGTTTGTATTATACAGCGCATATGAGAATAAAACTTACCCTCTTTCAGACAAAGCGATCTGTCCCACAATATCTTCATGATTTACTATATCAGAGCAACTATGTAGCGGTACAGTGGGTACCAACCGAGCATCTTGAAATTGTATACTCTCATTCTGAAAAGTAATTAAGTAGTTGTTGAGGTTGAATTTTAATATTGTCTCTGACTGATGATTTTTATAAAGAAATGAAATTCAAGTTTAGAAGAAGTCAGATTCGACAGATATGAGAAAAATGTTTTTGATGAAAGTCAGTTGTAAAAAATCAGTCCAAAAGAAAGGTTTAAATTTATAGATATGATCCGATGATGTGATATGATGTTTTAATAGAGTTTTGTTTTTTAAAACATGAAATGCAAATAAAGTTTATCCAAGTGAATTATAGTCAATTTTAATTTTTGAAGCTTTTACTACAGGATCGCAGGAGCTACTGCATCCTATTCATTTCATTATTACAACAGTAGTTACATGTTAACTAATACTCAATAAATACAAGTTACAGTAGACAACGTTTTCATTACTTACAAAAGGGGTACCAAAGTCTTTGGCTGGTCTGATCCTATAGGAATACCTGAGTTCAGGAGGATCTAATATTTCGAAAAACACGTCTCCATATATAACGTCTGCTGTAGAAACGCCATCATAGAAATGTAAATCATTAGCTGTAACAGTAAAATATACAATAATAAACGTCTTTTAGTAGCGTTAACGCAGACATAACCTACAACAGAATCGTGAATTTACCACCAGGCGACACAGCACTTGTAAATATAATGAGTAATAAACTAGAGTATAAGGGCAGCAGCCGTTTTTTAGAATTGAGTTTCATTTTGGTCAAAGCAAACAAATAATATGTTATTCGCAAATACTCATCTGTCTATCGTTTTTGTCTTTCTTTTCTTACAACTGTCAAGTGTCAACTAGCCGCTGTCACCAAGTTGTTTTTTAAAGGAGTTTTTGGCTTGGTTGCTAAGACCTTTAATCCATTTCTTCATTAACCCTTCTTGTTGCCAAAAGTCTATGTAGCGATAATTTCTTGATTAGCTATGGACTAATGAACAAATAAACTCTGTTTTTTAATCTCGTAGACTAAACTGACATTACGAGTGTTGGCAGTTTATTGCAATTAGGTGCAATAGTGCCGAAACTTAGCGTTCATAAAATCAAGTATCTTTTTTACATTAAGTTATCCTGAAATAATGTGTAGGTAACAGAGTATAGATTCTATCTCAATGTGAACAACTATCGGATCTTTTTTTGTTTTTGGACCAAGGAACTTCTATCTAAACTGGAATGTGGACTTGTATAAGTTCCTTAATTAAAAGAAGACTATCGCCTCGGATTCCTACGAGGAATCAACACCCTCATCCCCGAACGATGAAGCTAACGGCTTCATCGTTGCCTCGGTAAAGAGGAGGAGGAAGATATCCTCCTCAAACCCGGCCCCCAAACTGGCGGCCGCTGCCCCCGCCAGCGGCTCACCCACCCCCGCCCCTGCCCCCATCAACGCTGCCGCCGCCCCGCGTGCCGCGACACCAAACCCCTCCCACTCAGCCCCCCGAGCTGCCGCCAAGATCCCTCCTCCCCCGCCTGTCTTCGTACAGGACAAGGGGAAATGGACCAACGTGTCCGGATGGTGTGCTGATCAGAAGATCAGCTTCACCAAGGCCCAGTCTACACAGACTGGAATCAAAGTAACCGTCCCGTCCTCTAAGGACTACCGGGAGCTGACCAAGCTCCTTCGTCACGGAGGTGTGGCCTTCCATACCTACTCCCTCCCGGAGGACCGACTCACCCGGGTGGTCATCCGCCGCGTGCCTAAGGAGTTATCCTCCGAAGACATTAAGGCGGACCTGATCTCACAGGAAATCCCTGTGAAGGAAGTCCACCGTATGCATAGGGCGCGTGGTAAGGTGCCCTATGACATGATCATGGTGATCTGTCACCCAGCAGAAGGATCCGCCCACCACCCTATCTTTCTGGTGAAGAGCATCTGCTCTCTCACAGGAATAACAATCGAAAAGCCCCATAAGAGCAGCACTGTTGGCCAATGCCACAGGTGCCAACTCTATGGGCATTCCCAGGCACACTGCCATGCTAAACCCAGGTGCGTTAAGTGCCTGGGCGATCATGGCACGGCAGAGTGCCTCTGCCCCAAAGAGCGGTCGTTCTGTACCGAACCACCGAGTTGCGTCCTCTGTGGCGCGACCGGTCATCCGGCAAACTACCGAGGGTGCCCCAAAGCACCCAAAACCACATCTCCTAAACTGACAAAGCGCGCAAACGCTCGTCAGCAAAGGGAAGCCCCTGAACCCCCGACCCAGCCCCCGGTGAGCCTGAGCCCCCAGAGACCTAGTCCCTGGAACCACCTCAACCACCAAAAGGCTTTCCCAGCCTTAGTGGTGACTGCCCCGCAGACTCCCCCGATCACTCCCGCCTGGAAGGCCAAGGATCCTCGCATCCGTCCGATCACGGCTCAAAAGGAGGCCCCATCACCCTCCGCCCCCGCCCTCGCACCATCACTCCCCGCTCCCGCCCCCGCCTCTAAAGCTGCGGCAGCGGCCCCCGCACCCCTGCTCGCAACCCCAACGGTAGGGAACGGCCCCATGGATGCCTTCAATGCCATCTCGGGGACCTTCCTCATCTTCCCCGCGCTAAACAAATGACGCAGGAGCTACTAACCGCCAGGTCTGACGGCAACCTACATGCTATCTATAGCATCTACAATGCCTATCCTGAAATTACGCAGTCCCTCTCCACCCTCTCTTTCAACTATTAATGGATAATAGACCCTCCCAGCGAATCAAGCCCCGATCCCTCAAGCTGGCTCACTTCAATGCCGACGGCATTAGAGATCAGAAGTTTGAGATCTCAACCTTCCTCCGTGAGCACCAGATCGACATCTTCCTCGCTCAAGAGACCTTCCTCAAGCCTAGTAACCGCACACCCCTGATCGCAAACTACCGTGTAGTTCGCAACGACAGGCTGCGGTGTCACAAAGGCGGTACTCTTATTTACTTCAAAAGGGCTCTATATTGCATACCATTGGACCACCCACCCCTTTCACGACTCGAAGTTTCAATGTGCCGTCTCTGCATGTCAGGTCACCAACCTATTACTATAGTGTCGGCCTACCTCCCTCCCAGCTCCTCTGCAGAGAACCACCAACTCCTAGCAGATGACATTGCCCTACTTCTTGGGTTGAGTGACTCCGTTATAACAGCGGGCGACCTCAATGCCAAACACACTGCCTGGAATAGCACCAGGATCAATACCAGAGGCAGACTCCTGTTTGACCTCTCCACCCGATTAAACTTCGATTTCGTGGGGCCCATGACCCCCACCCACTTCCCCTATGACCCAGACCACACCCCAGACGTCCTCGACGTAGTGCTCCTAAAGAACGTCAACCTACGGTTGGACCCTTTAGAAGCTATACCAGAGCTATCGTCTGACCATCGACCAGTCATCATTCGACTGGCTCCCCGCTCTGGCCTTCCTGACCCAGGTCAAGCGCCCCTGACAAAAGAGGTAACGGACTGGAGGAAAGTAAGCGATCGGCTGAAATCCACCACATCCTCCCACTTGGACTCCATACCTGCACGCCTCGACTCCATCACTAACACGACAGCCGCGATCGACTCGTTCACGGATCACGTACAGTCAGTCCTGAACGAATGTTCAAGGGAGGCCACAGTGACAGAAGACCGTCCCACTTTCGTCTGGAGTGCTTGACCTGGGTCTGCGAGGCCAGTACGAGGAGCCAGTCGGATGATGACTGGGCGATGGTCAGAGCTCTGGTAGTGCTTCTATAGAGTCTAACCGTAGGTAGTCATTATTTAGAAGCGCTACATCGAGGACGTCTCGGAGTGTGGTCGGGGTCATAGGGGAAGTGAGTGGGGGTCATATGGACAAAACTCCCATCTATTTACCTACTTATTCGTTTCGTCTTTGTTTTTTTTTTTTCATCGTTCTCAATTTAATCTCTGCCTGAGATGTTTCACTTCAATTCAATAATAATAAGCCGTCTTGAGTTCTTGCTTTGTTTTTGTCTGGAAACTGGTTGGATTGGACCACGTATACGTGTCCAAGTATGACGTGTATTTATTTACTCTATGGCACGGGAATAACCACTTCCGTAAGTTAGAACGTTCTGTTTGTACCTTTCAATTAATAAATATTAAAATTTTACCATAGACATATTAAAGTAGAACATAACGTATCTCATGGTCAAATTTGGCATAATTTTTGTAATTGCCAATTTTATAAATCATAATAATAATCGCATGAAATATAAAGCTCATATTTATAACGTCAAACGAAACGCAGCAGAGGAACAGCAAGAGATGTCATGTTTTAAAAGTACCATTTTTAGGGGGAAATTACTGAATTGAGTCTTCTCTATGTGATGTTATATTTTATGGACAGACTAGCTTTGGAATTCGGTTATATCGCGCTTTTTAGATCTCCCTCGGGAATCTCAAATTTTTCAATAAAAGGTAGCCTATGTCCTTTCACAGGGTCTAAAGATTGTCTGTGCCAAATTTCATCAAAATCGGTTGAGAGGTTTAAGCGGGAAAGCGTAACAGACAGACAGACAGAGTCACTTTCGCATTTATAATATTAGTATGGACAGTACGGATTTGCATTGAATTTTAGCATGTACTGTGAAGTGGGTCATCATCATCAGCCCCTGCCCCCTACTCGTCCACTGCTGGACATAGGCCTCCTTCATGGCACGCCAACAAGCTCGATCCTGAGCAGTTCTCCGCCAGCCACTACCAGCCACCTTTTTAACGTTGTCGCTCCATCTAGCCCAAGGGCGTCCCACGCTACGTTTGCCGAGACGCGGTCTCCACTCGAGGTCTCGTTTACCCCAACGGTTGTCGGTCCTGCGGCATATGTGACCAGCCCATTGCCACTTCAGCTTGCTAATCCTCTCAGCTATGTCGGTGACTCTTGTCCTCTGTCGGATCACCTCATTTCTGATGCGGTCCTTCAGAGAGACGCCCAACATAGCCCGCTCCATAGCTCGCTGAGTGACTTTAAACTTATGGACTAGTCTGACCGTTAGTGTCACGTGAAGTGGGTAGTAAATCATAATTATCTTTTATCATTATTATGTGGTGAATTCTCCCAGAAAATACCAGGGAAATTTTATTCACGAGTGTGGTAACCCTTGTGCTGTCATTCTCATAAAAAAAAGGTGGAACAGTGTTGAGTGTACCTACACTTGTACAGAGGAAACATCAAACAATGAAACAACATTAATTTTATTTCTTGTTGTACTGAACTCGGTCAGTGTTAGTAAGTATGAACTAAGTGCACGGTAAACTTTATTTATTGTAGACTTTGATGAAATACTATTTGCATCACCCGTTGACCCAGGTATCAAAGCTTTAGAAATATTTTTTTATCTAAGTTGTACATAACGCCGGTAAATAACAGAATTGCATTTTAGTAAATATTGTACTATAGTAGCTATCCACCAATTCTAATATATTAATATATTGAGAGTAAATCCTTAGATCGTGTCATAAATTAGCAATGATAGTTTATCAATTCACTTGCATTTTTTTAAATTATTCCTAAATGTGTAAATAAATAACTATTTATAACAATTAATAAACGATAATAGCTTTTGAAATTTTGTAACTGCAACAAGGCTGATAAACTATAATTTGGTAAATATTTTTGTCTCTAAATACTATTTCACAATGATTTCTTGTTTTTCTAATGATATAGAAATATTTGTTTAAAATAAAGGTAGATGAAGATTCCTGTTCTAAGTACCAAAACTACACTCTAGCACTTTGACGAAAATGTCCCAATAAAATAGACCTCAGAGCTGTTGTAAAAAAAATAATGTATTTTTATTATACAAAATAAAAAAAAAACCTGTTCATAATTTAAACAGAAACCTTTTTGCATAGACAACATCGAGATGGAGCAGAAAACAGATGCTGGAAGTGACGAGCTAAAGGCCAGGCCTTATCAAGCTCAGCTGGAAGAAATTGCTACTGATAACAACACAATCATATATTTACCAACAGGTTTGGTGTAATATTTTAGTTACATAAAATAACATCACACCCATAAATACCAGAAGAGTCAAGCATACATGTATTTACAGTACATTCATATTGTGTCGGTTAAGTTTTAAGTCTCTACTCACTTGTAATAGAGGCAAGCCTATTGCCATCAAATCGGAACAAACCCTCTGATGCTCTGTAGATCTGGGCTACCACAGAAAAATTCCTGATGGTATAGCCCAATTTCATCACCCAATTTGGGAATCTAATCTGGGGCCTCATAAATGTAGTATGTGACACACACTTAGAATAGGTGTGTCTATTCCACAAGAACAACAAAAAGAAAATAGAACAACTTTTTTAGAATGTAATTATTTTGCAGGTTCCGGGAAGACCTTTATTGCAATCTGTCTTATCAAAAAATTCTGCAAAGCGCTGCAAAAACCATGGGGACAAGGAGGGAAACGCACTTTCTTCCTGGTAAACACTGTGCCGTTAGTCAACCAGCAGGTATGTTAATAATGACCATTCAAAACACATTAGTTTTTAATTTGTTTTTGTATTTTTTATATTCAACCAATCAATCCTGTCTTCCATAACTTTTTTTACTTTGAAATGCTCCTTTGTTCACCTTCATTAGGCTTTGGTTGATTGGTTTATCAATGTATGAGACCAATGCAACTAATGCTGCTTATTCTTGCTAAGCTTTTTAAACCATACCAACACCTCGTAACTTGTCTATGAAAACTGTACACTTTGTCCACTGCTAGTATACCTTGCCTCTCTTCAAATACCTTCATGTCTTATTTGATCATCTAGGTAAACTTCAAGCATAGCAAGAAGTGCCTAGCATAGTACTTACATCTTTTGTCTATTTCTATTTTAAGGCGCTGTGCTCAGTAAAAATAGGCTTCAAAAAACAGTTTTTTAGCCAAATGTATACATTTCAGAGCAGCCAAAAATTTATATGTTAATCTTGATTATATGTAGCAGGAAACCATTGTTTTCAAAACACGTTTTGAATTAATTTTCTCGATAGAAAAAAATCCTAAAGTAACCCCTAAAATTGAATTTATAACAGTTGTAACTGTATTATTAATCATCAAATCTTGATAAAATTGAGAAGAGCGATGTAAAATATAATAGTAAATGAAACCATTGTTTTTGTTTATCAATTTAACTAAGATATTCTAAAATAAATAATGTATTTAATGATAAATAACGTGAACGAAACGTCGCTCCATCGAGGCGTCCATTGCCTTCTCTTTCACTTCTATGCTTAGCGACAGTGACCGCTGAGGCGCGCTGCTTGTCGGACCTATGTCACTTTTATTGCTTTACCCCGCACAGAAAATAATTATATTTACGTGTCTGTTTGTTGATGAATAATCATATTTCGTTTTTGCCCGGGTTCAAACCCCAGGTTTACATTATATGCTTTTTATAGATTTTAATTGAAATAAATGCTTTTTAATTTACTGTTGTATTTTTGCCGATATTTTATTTGATTTTTTTCTGTAATTATTCTTTCTTTTTACTTTTTCGCGGCAAATTTTTCTTCACCTGTATGTGTTCGGGTTCAAACCCCAGCTTTTCGTTGTATGCTTTTTGTTGGATTTCTTATTTGCAATTGTTTTTTTTTTTAATTATTATTAATTTATCCGATTTTCTGTATTTTTTGTAGTAATTGTTCCATCTTTTTGTAACAATTATAATGCAAACTAATATTTAAAATCAATTCGTTATAATTTTCTCTCTACAAATTTCTAGAAATTAATAATAAATAATAATAATAAGCCTTTATTTAACTATGAATTTCTTAGTTCATAATATAATTTAACAAAAGAAAAACAATAAAAATAACAGTTGATTTGATAATAGTTCAAAACAGTAAATTTAGATTTCATTTTGTTACATTATTCATGGCCCCTTTCAGTATAGGCCTCCTCCAAGTGCCTCCATCTATTTCACTCGTACAAACCCGATTTCGATAAGAGTTGCAGTTTTGAAGAAACAATCTTTTATTTTTTAAATATCCGAAAAAGCATTTTTTTTTAACAGTTACTCTAAACAGCTGTTTATAAATAGTAATTTCTAGAAATGATATATTTCTAACAGTTTCATGAAAAAAGGACATAACACAAAAAATTTAAGCAGAACGGACAAAGCGCATTATAAAAATAAAAAAGAAAACAAAAGTAATAATAAAAAATGAAAATATGTAAAAAATGTACATTTTCGAAAATCGCAAGGTAAAGTGGGATTCGATCCTGGTGCTCGTCTAATGCGAACCGGGACTGTGACGAACAGAGCCAACCATGCTTCGCGGTTGGGTTGTGAAATTACCCTTCTAAATGTAGATGGAATAGAAAAGAAAAACAATAAAAATAACAGTTGATTTGATAATAGTTCAAAACAGTAAATTTAGATTTCATTTTGTTGCATTATTCATGGCCCCTTTCAGTATAGGCCTCCTCCAAGTGCCTCCATCTATTTCAATCTTTTTGTGTTGTGTTATTCTAAGCACTCGTACAAACCCGACTTCGATAAGAGTTGCAGTTTTGAAGAAAAAATCTTTTATTTTTTTAAATATCCGAAAATGCATTTTTTTTAACAGTTACTCTAAACAGCTGTTTATAAATAGTAATTTCTAGAAATGATATATTTCTAACAGTTTCATGAAAAAAGGACATAACACAAAAAATATAAGCAGAACGGACAAAGCGCATTATAAAAATAAAAAAGAAAATAAAGGTAATAATAAAAAATGAAAATATGTATAAAATATACATTTTCGAAAATCGCAAGGTAAAGTGAACGGATGTGGGATTCGAACCTGCTGCTCGTCTAATGCGAACCGGAACTGTGACGAACAGAGCCAACCATGCCTTGCGGTTGGGTTGTGAAATTACGGTTCTAAATGTAGATGGAATAGAGAATGGTTGGTATAGATTTAATAGAACGTGCGTATTTCTCGATGCACGACGCCTCACGCATCGATGTACTCGCGCGGAGCGCCCTGCGCCCCGCAGTGGGCGGCGCTAGTCGTGTCCCACTTCGTCTGCTTCACCCCCTCAAATACTTAAAAGTTTGCTATTCACAGCGTCTTAAGTTCTGCACTATTTTTTAATCCTCTTAGTAATATAATGAACTAAAAATAATTATTTAGTCCATACTATTTTTGAATAATTAATCCAATGACTCGTCATTGGCCTTTTATGTAGTGGAATAAAAAAAGTATTCATGTCCTAACCTAGACTACTTAGACTAGGTCATTCTTTACCAGTGTAGTTGTACAGAGGACAGCACATCAAGCTACTACAATCTGTCAGATTTCCTTATTATATTTTCAACTTTATCTCTAAAATGTTAAGGCTCAATGTTGATTAGGAATATCTGCAGTTTTGGGGTAGCTTGACCTGCTGTCGTCCATACCACAATTAATTGATGTTTTTTAGCCGTTAGCATGAAATTTATTGTTTTCGTGTATATTATACTTATTTGTATATTAAACTAGGGAAATAAATTTGTGGAGCTTTATCAGATTTAGGTCGAGCGAGGCACACGTCGTTACATGTTAATACATGTCGTACCTGTTACTATCGGCACAGATTACAGAATACTCCATACAGATACCTTAATCAAATCAAATCAAATCAAATCATTTATTTCAAATAAACCAGTTACAGGCACTTTTGAATTGTCAGAAGGTCGGTCAGTCAATAAGATGAAGCTAGTCGCCCATTCCAAAGAGTAGGTACCTATGGAGAAGAACGGGCAAGAAACTCCATGGACACTCTTTTAAATTTTTAAGCTATTGTTACAAATATTTGATTACATCATTCATGTTGAAATCAACCGCGTGAGAACGATGCAGAAATATATTGTACGCTGAGAGCGTCCATTATGGATAACATACAAAAATCAATTCAGAAATTAAAATACGCCGTGGCAGCTAAGAGATGACCAGTCCCCTCCGACGGCGTCCGTTCACGAACATGACGTATGGATCAGCATCATTCAGCTCAACCATATCGAAGGGAACCCAATGACCCAAAACACACGCCACCATCAGCGAGACATTTGAGTGAGCATGACATACTCTCAACAGCCAGAGCACAATTAAGTCAATAAAAAAGACTAACCCAACAAATAAATGCCTTACAGCACATTCGTACATTGTGCTCACACGTTTGCCATGCAATTATACAATACTAAGAAATTGAATCTACACAATGCTAAGATAGTTTTGTCCAAGGTTCAGCAGCTCCAACAGTGTTCCCGAATCTGTGGAAAGTTTAACTCCTGTGCAGCTGCAGCTGCACAAGTGCCGAACACCTCTGTCAGCGATACAATTCCGTAACGTACAATATGCTTGGCTACATAGTGTGTAATACAGGCTTTGACTAAATAACATAAACAATTACATATTAAAACTACAAGAGGAAAAATCAAAGAACAATCATTGTATAGAAATCGGACGCAGCTCAAGCCCAAGCCTTTTGTCCTCAATATAATCCTTCACACTATAAAATGCTTTCTGACACAACTTACGTTTAATGAAGGATTTGAATTTATTCAGGCTCAGATCTTGAACCACCTCTGGAAGTCCATTGTAAAAATGTATACATTGGCATCTGAAAGAGCCACCTATTTTCTTAAGCCTTGTTGTAGGTACAATAAATTTGTGCCTGTTCCTAGTATTTATATCATGGACATCACTGTATTTTTTAAACAATTTTATATTTTTATGAGCATACAAAAGATTTTCATAAATATATTGAGACGGCACGGTCAGTACATTAATCTCTTTAAATTTTTCTCTGAGAGAGTGTCTCGGACTTAATTTATAAATTGCACGAACAGCTCGTTTCTGCAAAACAAATATTGTTTGAATATCGGCGGCATTTCCCCACAACAGAATGCCGTACGACATTACGCTGTGGAAATAGCCAAAGTACACTAAACGGGCCGTCTCAACATCAGTCAAATTACGAATTGTTCTAACTGCGTATGCAGCAGAACTTAGCTTTTTTGACAATTTTTCTATATGTGAACCCCATTGAAGCTTAGCATCCAGAGTTATACCCAAGAATACTGTGCTGTCGTCAGATTTCAATTCTTCGCCCTTTATCAACACTTTAGTTTCCACCTGCCTCACGTTAGGTAGAGTAAACTTAATGCATTTGGTTTTTTTCTCGTTTAAGAGTAAATTATTAACATTAAACCAATGGACTACTTTGGAGATCGCGCTATTTACATCATCAGTAACCTGCTGCTGACGTTTCAGTTTAAATAAAAGTGAAGTGTCATCTGCAAACAACACTATATCGTGGTTATCCTTTATTAGGTACGGCAGGTCATTGATGTAAATAAGAAACAAAAAAGGACCAAGAACTGACCCCTGTGGGACTCCCATTGTTACTAAAGATCCGGAAGATCTTTTTCCATTAACGTCAACGCTTTGAATCCTACCACTCAAGTAAGATGTAATAAGATCCAGTGCAGAGTTCCGGATCCCGTAGTGGCGGAGTTTCCTGATTAACGTATCGTGAAGAACGCAATCGAATGCCTTGGACAAATCACAAAAGATGCCCAAGGCATCGCATTTATCCTCCCATGCATTATATATATGACCTAGAAGTTCAACACCGGCATCAGTAGTTGAACGACCCCTTGTAAAACCGAACTGTTTGCTATGTAATAATTTATGTTTATTAAAAAAATTTAGCATTTGGTTTAAAATTAATTTCTCAAAAATTTTACTAAAGGTAGGTAGTACAGAAATAGGTCTATAATTTGTGGGGTCTGATGTACTACCAGATTTAAACAAAGGTATTATTTTACTATTTTTCATGAGATCAGGAAACTCTCCACAGTCAATACAAGCATTAAAGATAACAGCTAGAGTGGGTGCCACAATATCAATAATAGACTTAGCAACTTCCACCGAATGACCCCATAGGTCAGCAGTCTTTTTTACATTCAGAGTGTGAAAGATTTTAATTATATCTCTACTGATAACATGTTCAAAATGAAACTCCGAATCACAAACATTAACATTTTCTTTAAGCAAAGACTCCGCAACAGAAGGTGATGAGTTTAGGGATTTAGTAGTTGAAACAGGAATATCCGAAAAGAAATTTTCAAATGCCTCAGAGACTTGCGAGTCTGATTTAATTATGTTGTCATTAATAGACAGGCTATAGTTAGTATTTCTATCACTGGACCTTCCCGTTTCACTATTAATAATTTTCCAAGTCGTTTTAATTACCGTGAACTTACTTAACGTGAACAACAATTTGAGTCGAGCAGACGGTCGAGCAAAAAAAGTTTCTTAAAGAGATCATTAGATGGCCACCAGGGAGCGCTTGACCGGTCGGCCACTACCGCCGTATATGTCTTGTCTACATTGTCATATATACATCCATGCGTCGTACATCGAGCAATACGCATTCTAAAAGAAGATAACAGCAATATAATGGTTAGAAGACATCTTATCTTAACCTAAAAAAATATGTTATGATAGGATTAATTGAGTACACTGCCATCTATTGTCCCGAGTGTAAAATAAAAATCATTGTCAGTACTGAGCCCATTTTACCGTTTTGTTTAATTACGTTATTTATACGTGTAAATATACGGAGTAGCATTAAATAAGTAAATCAAATAGTTAAAAATATTAAAAAGGCTACAAACTACACATAAGAGGTTTAAAATTGTTCCTAAGTTTTGGACCGCAACCTATGCTGCCATCTATTATCTTTTGATAAGAACTGAGAGTCTGTTGTACGGGATGATACCCCATGCTATCGGTATCGGCGCCATTTTTCAGCGCCGCGGCGGCGGCGTCTCATTGCACATTATGCACTTGATATTGCGTCATCATGGTGGTGATATTAAAGGCGTTTTACCTTATTCATGAAATTGCATCATCTTGCGTAAATGATAGCCTATATTAGGTACCTACCTACATACTCATTTACCTACATTGCCCTAGCTCGCCCAAATATCATGGTCTGTTCGCTGTGTTAAAATAGGTGCAAGTTTCCATTGTAGTTGTATCATACTCATAATATACAATAACTAAAATCTAGATATTTTTGTAAGTAGGTAGTATCTATGTAAAATAGCACATCTTTCGGCAGACATGGTCATTCAATATTCGACCGATTTCGACCTTCCCAACTAAAGCACTAGCTTTGCGAACAACTATAATTATTTCATGTGCGTTCGCGCAGCGGAATGTTGATGAATTTAAAGATTTTAAATATGCAGATATTTAGTGTATGACGTCGTATAATTGTGTATGGTGAAAAAAAAATTTGTGCATGCAGCCATTGTGGAGAAATTCACCAAAAACTGATTCCGCTGGGCGAACGTTGTCCTGGCGGAAGTTTTTTTAATCCATTGACTTTAGAAAAAAGAGATGTGTCCAAAAATTAGTGTGTATTTGTGTGTAATTGTGTATGTATGAATAAAATTTGTGCATGCATAAACTTCGGAGAAATTCAAGTTTCCGCTGCGCGAACGTTTGGCCATTAGCTAGTTTTCATATAAAGCGCTTACATAGAGAGCTGTAGATTTTTACATACGTTGTTTTGAATTTGTGCAAAAATTTGTTTTGTACACAAATATGTGTACAAAACAGATTTAGAAAAAATCGTAAGGCTAAAAAGATAAAAATATAAACGTAAAACACGCTTATTAGGTCTTAGTTCTTAAAGTATGCACTTTAGGATCTAGATTTTCACGTTTATTCAAACCTTGTTAGTGTCTGCAACATATTGCCAAGTATCAATGATGTTCCTTTAGTAATTAAAGAGTTATAGGACAATTTACCATGACAAAATCACTGTTTACAAAGCAGTCAAATATCACGACATTCTAAAGGAATTGCATGGTAAAATGTATGCCAATAATAGTTAGTGTATTCATTCAACTATTCACATGCAAAATTTCATGTCATTAAATTCAGTAATTAAAAAAAAACAATTATAATACTGACGAAGCATCGAAAACCTACATAACCCGACCTTAGTGTCCGACCGAAGTTCGGATAGCTATAAAAAAGCGGCCGTGAAATATATTTTGGTAACATCCCAAAATTTACAGTATAATACCGGTATGAATTGGTATAGGTGATAACACAATTGTTTCGATATAATATAAAGGTCATTTATTTTTGTACACCCACTTTTTTAAATGTATTTGACTTAAATCTCGTTTGAAGCCTTTTGATTGGTTGAAACTAGTTTTAAGTAATGTATAAACAGAGATCAATGCTTGAGTTTCCTTCTGTAATACGGACCTTAGACTATTTAACCAAAGGACAAGCCTTAACTCCTTAAGTGTACCGCTTCAAACAAAATAATTTTGCATATTTTGGTGGGGTGCGGGGGAACACGCTCACATACATAAGTCACAATCAGTACAACGGTATATATACATCAATTAAAAATCGATTGAAGAGTAGTTTTTTTTCAGTTATTAGATTGTTTTGTTGGAATGTGTTGTCTATCCACTAAAGTTGCAAAGGGGAACGCTCGTGCATGTCTAGTGCCACAGATTACAGAATACTACATACTAGTGCATTGGTTAAAAATTGTAATAAGCTACAATATGATAAATATTTACCTACTTACTTGTGGTAATTTTTTAATTTCCCTGAGGGGTCTATAGTAAGAATCCTGATCCGTGAAATATTCAATAGAAATTAGCTGTATGAATTTTATTTGCCTAAATTAATATATTTAGATTATATCTCAAGTCTCAAGCGCATACTTAAATAAAGTAACTACATAAATAGTACCTACTTTGTCATAGTCAAATACTTTTAAAAAAGTAGGTGTACAAAAATAAATGACCTTTATATTATATCGAAACAATTGTGTTATCACCTATACCAATTCAATACCGGTAACCGTATAGTGTAAATTTTGGGATGTTACCTAAATATATTGCACGGCCGCTTTTTTATAGCTATCCGAACTTGGTCGGGTTATGTAGGTTTTCGATGCTTCGTCAGTATTTTAATTGTTTTTCTTTAATTACTGAATTTAATGACATGAAATTTTGCATGTGAATAGTTGAATGAATACACTAATTATTATTGGCATACATTTTACCATGCAATTCCTTTAGAATGTCGTGATATTTGACTGCTTTGTAAACAGTGATTTTGTCATGGTAAATTGTCCTATAACTCTTTAATTACTAAAGGAACATCATTGATACTTGGCAATATGTTGCAGACACTTACAAGGTTTGTATAAACGTGAAAATCTAGACCCCAAAGTGTATACTTTAAGAACTAAGACCTAATAAGCGTGTTTTACGTTTATATTTTTATCTTTTTAGCCCTACGATTTTTTCTATATCTGTTTTGTACACTAATATGCACAAATTCAAAACAACGTATGTAAAAATCTACAGCTCTCTATGTAAGCGCTTTATAAGAAAACTAGCTAATGGCCAAACGTTCGCGCAGCGGAAACTTGAATTTCTCCGATGTTTATGCATGCACAAATTTTAATCATACATACACAATTACACAAAAATACACACTAATTTTTGGACACATCTCTTTTTTCTAAAGTCAATGGATTAAAAAAAGTTCTGCCAGGACAACGTTCGCCCAGCGGAAACTGTTTTTGGTGAATTTCTCCACAATGGCTGCTTGCACAATTTTTTTTTTTTACCATACACAATTAAATTTAAAATCTTTAAATTCAACAACATTCCGCTGCGCGAACGCACACAATTATTTCGATTTACGATGTTTTTGCTCGGCTCCTATGTCCTAAAGGTTGTAGCGTCATGATGAGCCTATAATCTATATAATTTTAATGCAACTGTTAGTTCTAGAAATCAGTGCTTTTTAACAAAACTATCGAGTTTTATCAGATTTCGGTCGAGCTCGAGGCACACGCACGCGTCCTTATTACTGACATATACATAATGTCGTGATCCGCCAGAGACGTGTCTCGATCGACCTGTTACATAGGTACTATCCGCACCATTTTTGCGCGGCGTCTTATTCAGCTTTGTTGGTTCTAAAACTAATTTGTTGGAATAACACTCTAATATATAAAGTATCGTTCCCTAGTAATGATACAAATATATCTCGTTTTTGTCTGAGTTACAATGAATGGTGCTTAATTAAGTAGAATGATGTTTAAAGGCACCCTTAAATATCTTTTACATCTCTCATATTCGGTAAGTAGGTCCTTCTTACCCCCAAATGGGGCTTGTAAGTGACCAATTAGCGCCCTTGGGTAATAATTAGGGTTATAACGGAGGCTTGTTAGCGGAGGCGGAGGCGGATGCGGAGGTGACGAGTCTCACTTCCGCGGATGCGGAGGTTAACGGAGGCGGAGGCGAAGGTGAAAGTACGTATAGAAAAAATTGAAATTTATGGTTAATTAAAACATAATTTTTATTTTAAATGCGTACATTAATAGTAGTATACTTGGTAAAAAAATACCTTCTTGTAATGGAAATTAAGGAGAAACAAATAGTGTTTGCCGCATTCCCGCCTCGCACTAGTTGATTCTTGACCATTTCGCGCTCAAACGCGGCCGGACGGTTGTCAAGTGTCGCAGCTTGCGCGTTATTTATTTTATAAATACGTAAATAAACCTCCGTTATAACTCCGCAATAAATGTGCGGAGGCGGAAGCGAAGATACGATTTCTTGCGGAACTTCCGCAGTAACGGAAGCGGAGACGAAGCTCCGTTACAACCCTAGTAATAATGTCGCTAAAAAGCCCTAGGGCGGTAAGTAAATAAAAAATGCTCGCGTACATCTTATGTAATCATCATACTGGCAACAGATAGACAATCGACATCATGCATTCAGCCCAATGACAAAAGAGTTCGCTTCGCAATTCAGTCTTTTCTTCGTATGAGTATAATAGTCATCAATTTTAAATATCGAACGGCGAAGCTCAATTTAGTTCTTGAAAAAATAATAAAAAAGGCGGGTATAGAAAACTTTTACTTTAAAAATATTGTTTGTTATTGGGATTTTTTTTATAATTACGTTCTAATTAGGAAAAAACATGAGTTCTGCAAGTGATGAAGATATCAGCTGCACTCCCGATTCGATGAAAATGGAAGCTACAGCAGCAATTAACAATATTTTTCCTGAAAGTTCTGAAATATTTTATTCTTGTAATGCCGGTTTTTGTTTCTACTTACCTCACGATCGAGATGTAAAGCAGAGTAGTTAGCTCCGGTGTAAGCATCAATTTCACCCTCGAACTATTTATAGTCTACTAGCTTTCCGCCCGCGGCTTCGCCCGCGTGGAGTTCGGTTATATCGCGCTTTTTAGATTTCCCTCGGGAACATCAATTTTTTCCGGGATAAAATGTAGCCTATGTTCTTTCTCAAGGTCTAAAGATTGTCTGTGCCAAATTTCATCAAAATCGGTTGAGAGGTTTAAGCGGGAAAGCGTAACAGACAGACAGACAGAGTTACGTTCGCATTTATAATATTAGTATGGATATAGATATAAATATCTCGGGCCATTGATGCCTTACAGCCCTTAGCTGCTAATCTACTATTAAATTGCTATAAAAAACTTAGTAAGTATAATAATAATCAGTCAACCGTATCTCGTCCAACTTTATCGCAGCGAGATTTTTTCGCCCACTGCATACTCAACGCAATGCTACTCAACATTGCGTTGAGTATCCAGTGGGCGAGAGTACAAAATCCAGGGATAGCTTTTGACGCGATGGGATATGCTTTGTGCAATACATTCTCAATGCTTGGTTCAACTATGTAGTATTCTGTAATCTGTGGTTCAACTCAAATGTTTAATTTTTGAAACGTGTTCAAGGTAGGTATATGAATGGCTCAAGAGCAAAGCCGTAACCATAACAAGGCGCTTTGCGTGGTACTTTCTGGCCGCGCCACAGTCGTATTTTGAATTGTAGTTGATGAGAATAAATGTACATAATATGTTCATTATTGTACGAAAAGAATTAAAAATTGTACTTGAGAGATTCGCGAGATATTTAACAAAATCGGTGGCGCGGCCAGGAAGCATGCATCCTGGCCGCGCCACCGTGTACACTGCCACAAATTGGATATTTATGTGCAAACTTAATGGTAAACAATTGTACGACTATTGTTTGTTCTATTGGTAATGAGGAATAGTGTAAAAGTCATTACCTAAATGCTAAATTTAGCAATACCGAAACTAAAATACTACTTCGACTATGGCAGAACTGTCGGACAGTTACGATCGTTGTTCTTGTACATACATTATATATATTATAATAATATAATTATTATTATATTATATTATAATTATTGTTAAATTAAAAATAATATGCTGTAAAAAAAAAAACATCGAGGTTAGCTTTTGCTATAAAACACTTGATTTACAAAATGTTTATCTCAAAGGGCTTTATTCAACAATTTAGGATACGTAATCAAATGAGAGTGTACTACTTAAGACTATAAGTTATGAGTACCACACCGGCACAATTAGGGGAACACAAAAAAAAGACGGATTTTTTTTGCAACTTGTGAGAATTTGGACAAGGCTCCTTTATTTAATTCATTGCCCTCATATGGCATACCATATTGAGACTTTTTGGCACTCTTCTATCATTTGACAGCAATTAGACCCTCTTAAGTGATTGTTGACAATTACTGCGTTTAAGTGTTTTCGATAAGAAATTTATTTATGCAGTCCACGGTGGCCCTAGCTTATTTTGTTGCTGTTGTTCGGAGAATTGACATTGTATCGCATAGAAAATGAGTGATTTGACAGCAACAGAAGTCGCCAGAGCTGTGACAATGATCGAGGAAGGTCCACATACCGTTCAGTGAGTCGAAGGTTGGATGTGTCAGTATCTGTGATCCACTCTAATGTAAAACGGTACAGACAAACGGGATATTACGAGCGGAGGCCGGGACAACGCAGAAATCGTACAACCAGCGCCGTAGACGACCGTTTTATAAGGGTGCAAACATTGAGAAATCGTCGATAAACTGCTGTTCAGACTCGAAATCTCTTGGAAGAAGTGCGTATGGTACGTGATAGTGAACGAAAAGTGAGAAGAAAGTTAAACGAAGCCGGTTTAAAGTCGTACGTGCTAGCTAAAGCGCCCAAGCTCGAGGATTTAAGTAGCAAGATTAGTCTTCGCTCATCAATACCAAGATTGGGTTGAGTACAGCGGACTTCCCTTATTATAAAATGAGAATAAATACTGAATAGTAATGAAAAACAGGCGGATACTACTACCAGATTTATTATCGGTATTTCCACAGGTTTAAAAGTATACAATCGTTGGATTCGGGCAAGTATAGCCACGGTGCAGTCTTACAATCTAAAACACGGTTACATTTTACGAGACTAACACTAACACACCCGCACCCTCGGCGTCTCGAAAGCAGAAAAGGGCCGTTACCACAGTATGAGGGCGGAAGAGACCGATATTTTAACTCAACTTCCGGGTCTGAGAGTTTCTAGAACATTCGAAACGTGTCTACCTTACCGCCTCTAGTGCCGAGAGGCGGTCAACTACAGTTTTCATTGACAAATAATCGTGATTCATTCATAAAAGCAGCGCCCCTGCTGTTCAAAGGCGGTACTACAGTTCTCAAGCTCCACACTATAACCGTTTTCATTCATAATACAGCGCCTCTGGTGTCGAAAGGTGAGCACTTACTAATATTATGCGTAAACTTGTTCATTGATGCTATCACCTCCCTTCGACAACAGAGGTCGCTAGTTGCCTATATCAGCCACAGTATTGTTACGGGCTAGGGGTACTAAAATGCCGGTTAAGGGTTACGAAGTTTATTAGCAACGAAGGTACAGTCGATTGTAGGCAATGACAAGTAGAATGTCGCTGACGTTGCACCGAAGTCTTCTCTTACGTCCACGAAGTCCGTGTCGTAAACACACAATAACACTATCAGATGTTACTTTACGTAGTACTCAGAGTTCTCGTTACAGTTGTCGCAGTAGGTCTTCTTTAAGATCGCTTCTTAACTGTCGCTGTTTTCGTATCGCTAGTCGAGTGTAGACTGACTCTGCGCCGGCGTCGCGGCGCTATATATAGCCCAGCTAATCGAACATTCCAGATTCCTCTAGACGTAATAATAATAGCACATAACTTCGAGGTCACTCGGAAGTACCTACGGTAATTCCCGGAAACGGGTTTCTAGAAATTTCGATGTCGACACTTTGTTGACAAAACTGTTGAGACCTGTACCATTCGATAGGCCGTCCTAAGTCTAGCAATGCGTTTTATTATTGTACCTAGGAAATGTCTAGATCTGGGGAAAAAGGGCTTAAAAAGTGACACACTGCATGTCACGCGATATTGAACCTTATGCCATCGACATAAGGTCCATTCGTAACAGTATATATCAGTCAAAATTGGTGTGATGAATGTAGTCACGTCTTATTCTCTTACGCAAGCCGGTTTTGGGTAAATTTCATCGACACGGCAAGGAAAGGATGTGGAGGTATCGAGGAGAACGCTATCATCAAGCAAATTTCACCGAAACAGTATCATACACTGGAGGGTCCGCTATGGTGTGGGGTTACATAACTTTGACAGCACGCACCGCTTTAGTCATCATTGATGGGGGTTCTTTGACAGCTCATAGGTACATAACAGAGATCTTAGAACCCCATGTAATGCCTTTTGCCCCATTTAAAGGCCCAAATTTTGTATTAATGCAAGATAACGCACAACTCCATACTGCTCGCGTGGTTACTGATTACCTTAACGTAATCGGAATAACCCAAATGAACTGGCCAGCACGATCACCAGACATGAATTCAATAAAGCGTGTCTTGGACATGATTGGGCGTAGGGTACGAGAGAAGGTTCCAGCTCCTAGGAATGTTGAAGAGTTAAAATTGGCGCTGTTTGAGGAGTAGGACAATTTGAACCAAGAAATGATTGAAAATGTCATTAGAAGCATGGGCAGACGTATCCAAGCTCTAATAAGAGCCCACGGAGGCAATACAAGATATTGATAGCTTTTTTTTTAAAAAAAAAACACTAATTAAATTTTTAAAATTGTGCAGAAAATTTAAAATGTCTCATTTTTTGTATTTTTCTGTCTTTTTATCAATTTAAAATAAAAATAACCCTTGTTTTGGATGTGTCATACTCATATCGAGTAAATACACTCAAATTAAGGGAAAAACATGCAATACAAGCTATTATTTAAAAAATAATCTGCCTTTTTTGTGTTCCCCTAATTGTGCCGGTGTGTGTAGAATTAAATTTGTTTTAACACCTTGGACATATCGTTGTAACATTCCTAAAAAATTTTTTTCACTCTACGTTGACAATGTCTTCTATAATGTCCTACTCCAGAGTCATCACTTGATAGAGGAGGCAAGAATTCGATTACTGCACACAGTGCAAAAATTTTGTCTTGTAAAATAATTTCCTCAGGAATGTCGTTTAAAGAAAGATCCATATCCAATTAAAAAATATGAAATGGGTAATTTCAAAGTTCTAATTTTGTTCTCTTTTCCTTTGTAATGATCGGTTTTACAATCATGCTCAGAATCTTCAATTATAGCATCATCTTCTTTTATAAAAACTGATAACACGTATTTGCATAGATGTTAACCAATGTAGTAGTCTATTATCCATAGAACAAAAACAATATTTACATATTATGTAGGTAGTAGCAAAAAATATTCAGTTTGGATATAAAAGTACCTACGAAGGCTTTGGTAATATCTTTTTGCAAGAATACCTACTGTTATTGATATAGACATAACAGATTTTAAAAATTCAATATTCACATATAAATAATGACTTTTTACACTATTCCTCATTACCAATAGAACAAACAATAGTCGTACAATTGTTTACCATTAAGTTTGCACATAAATATCCAATTTGTGGCAGTGTACACGGTGGCGCGGCCAGGATGCATGCTTCCTGGCCGCGCCACCGATTTTGTTAAATATCTCGCGAATCTCTCAAGTACAATTTTTAATTGTTTTCGTACAATAATGAACATATTATGTACATTTATTCTCATCAACTACAATTCAAAATACGACTGTGGCGCGGCCAGAAAGTACCACGCGGCGCTTTTTGTTTTGAAATAGGTACATAGGTACAATACGATAACCCAAGCTTATTTCATTTCATTCGGTTTGAGGCTATTTTAGGAAAAAAAGCCTTTGTGAATGAATATTACTGCTTCGGCAAAATTAAGAAGTTGTGGATGTGACGCATGTTTTCCTCATTTTTTTTTTGTTTTTGTAATTTTTCCGTCATGTTTACCTCAAAGATACCTACGTGTCTTTTTTTCTTTCTCCTTTCTCGTACGTACAACCGCACATAAATCGAAAAACATACGTAAACATTGATATCAATCACTATGATTGATATCAATGTACATAAATAATTACAATTGATATCTACATAGTTATGTGCCTAAGAAAATTCGTTTATCTATCATGGTATGTATGCGTTCTATAAAGTATAAAATCTCATGGTCCAGTCCTTTGAAAGTCATTTACATAAATTTCTGAGATGGTATTTTGTGGATACAACCACACAGATTTCAATGAAATCCATACTAATATCATAAATGCGAAAGTATCTCTGACTGTCTCTCTATCTGTCCGTCTTTCACGTCAAAACTACTGACCCGATTGTAATGAAATTTGGTACACACATAGTCTAGAGTCTGAAAAAGGACATAAGCTATATAACATCCCGCTATGACCAATAGGAGCAGAGCAGTAACAACAAATGTTGCGAAAACTGGAGAAAACACGGACGTGCATATTGCTCTCAATATTTTAACAGGCGCTTACTTAATACCAACTGAGCAATAATTCATAATGTTGCCAGTGGCTGAGGTGGTTTGTTCTTTTTGGATTCTCTATGAGATACACGCAAAACCTATAATTTTAAGATAAAGGAGTTGCTGTTGCAATTGCTTCTTTGGGAACAGCTGCTACATTACTTAGTGGGGGACGAACAGCGTACTCAGTTCTAAAGTTACCATTGAACTTAGCTCATGAAGAAATGCCGGTATGCAACATTAGTAAAAGCAGTGAGCGCGAAAGAATGTTACACCAGGGTAATTTGATGTGATTACTAGGGGTACGCCGGCAGATGAAATATATGCCTGTTTGAAAGCATCTGCATTATGGTTTCACGTAAAAAAGTATTGTCTCACAACGAATATGTGAGTACAACTTCACCACGATTCTCACGCCGGGCAATATGCAGCTACTCTTCGAAAATGGCCAATGCCAACTAACAGGAACGGTATGATTACACTAAGTCATGAGTTCTGTCAAATTGTGGATAGCTCAGATGACCTATTAAATAATGTCTATCCGGATCTTCAAACAAATATGGCCAAGCGAGAATGGCTATGCGAAAAGGCAATTTTGGTGCCGACTAATGAAATAGTTAATAAAATGTTCAGGGAAATGTTGTCGAATACCTCTGAGTGGACAATATTATGACCTACATCAGAACGTTCGGCCAGTCGAGATAGGGAGCTGACTGATACGCCAGGTTTCAGTGACGATTTTCTGACGCATAAAGATGCTAGTCAAAGAATTTGTGACAGAATATTTCGAAAGTTAGAAGCATTTATTTATGACCGAACGACCTGATATCAGAACGTTCGGCCAACTTGAATCTCCATAACTGAGGACCTTAGAGAAACTGTTACTGAATATAGATTTAGTGACGATGTTGTGACAAACAACCAATGCTTTACTTTTTCTCGTAATGCCACCGATTAAAAGTAAAATGAATTTTGGTTCCTGGAACATCAGGACGTTCGGCCAATGTAATCTCCATAACTGAGGATCTGAGCGAAACCATTAACCATTAAAGTTTTAGTGACGAGACTGAATCGCATAATTATCTCTTTATTTTTATTTGTGACGGCTCCTATAAATAGAAAAGTGAGAATTTTACATATAACCTCAAAAAAATGGGGTTATGGATTACTCCACATTGAAGCAGCCCAAAGCAACCGTCAATCAATAAAGATTTAGTGACGAGACTGAATGGCATAGTTATCTCTTTATTTTAATTTGTGACGGCCCCTATAAATAGAAAAATGAGAATTTTACATATAACCTCAAAAAAATGGGGTTATCTATTACTCCACATTGAAGCAGCCCAAAGCAACCGTCAATCAATAAAGATTTAGTGACGAGACTGAATGGCATAATTATCTCTTTATTTTTATTTGTGACGGCCCCTATAAATATAAAAACAAGAATATTACATATAACCTCAAAAAAAATGGAGTTGAAATATGGCAGATGGCGACTGAAATAGGGTGACCATGTATTCCAACGCAACAAGTATTTATCAGGTACTTAATTACCTTAACAATGACGCAAAACACGTAATATTAAATTATATACATAGGTAGAAACAACGTTGAGCTGTTGCCTACATATCAGTGACCACTTGTGAATTTTTTTTAATATTACTCGAATCTATTTTGCCTAAAAGTAAACGAAAGTGGAAAGGCGACTGACATTAGATGGAAAATTTGAGTGAGTATGTATAAGCATACTTAAATAAATAGGTACACATAATAAAAAAATGCTTTATTTGTAATAAATCATTCGAAAATGCGATAGGTAGTTAGGTACGGACGACAGCAGGTCAAACTACCTGAAACTGTCAAATATTTCTAATCAACCTTGAGTCTTAATGCTTTGGAGATAAAGTAACTGAATTTCGGTTTTTCTCTTGCTTGCCATTGCCAATTTTCTATGAACATTGGATTGTCAGAAAAAATTGAATCTTCGTAGAACTATGTTTTTTTTTTTTGTTTTAGTACCTATTGAATTTGTCGTGGTTTGTGAAAATCAAACATAGAAACTAAATCTGATTTGGCAAGTTTAAGTTCACCGTGCAAATAATTAATGTGTCTTTGTAAAAATGCATCAATTCTATCTATGTTTTTCAATTATCGTCTGCAAAAATTAATGTTTTAAGGTTTTATAATAACTCTCCGCCCAGGAAAATGATGGCGAAATATTTTGAACATTTTCAACAATTTCGACATTGATATAATATTAAACTAAGGTAGATACGTCACTAGCGCACTGAAAATGAAGCGTACAAAAGGAGGTAAGTCCAGCAAGTCGCTTTAGTTTTCGTCGATTCTATTTAAGCGCAAACGACAAACACTAGCCATCTTTTTCTTCTCTATGCTTTAGATTGCGCCCCATGTCACTCACATTGTGCCAACGTGTGAAATGTACAAATAAAAATAAAGAGATAATTATGCGATTCAGTCTCGTCACTAAAACTTTAATGGTTAATGGTTTCGCTCAGGTCCTCAGTTATGAAGATTACATTGGCCGAACGTAGTCCTGATGTTCCAGGAACCAAAATTCATTTTACTTTTAATCGGTGGCATTACGAGAAAAAGTAAAGCATTGGTTGTTTGTCACAAAATCGTCACTAAATCTTTATTCAGTAACAGTTTCTCAAAGGTCCTCAGTTATGGAGATTCAAGTTGGCCGAACGTTCTGATATCAGGTCGTTCGGCCATAAATAAATGCTTCTAACTTTCGAAATATTCTGTCACAAATTCTTTGACTGGCATCTTTATGCGTCAAAATCGTCACTAAAACCTGGCGTATCAGTCAGCTCCCTATCTCGACTGGCCGAACGTTCTGATGTACATATATTATGGACACTGAACAAGTTACATCATACCCTATAGAATTTCAACTCTTTAGAATTATCAGGAGTGCCATCTCATAAGTTGATACTAAAAGTTGGTGTTCCTGTCCTATAAATGAAGAATCTTGACGCTCGAACGCTGTGTAATGGTACTCGGCTACAAATAACAGATTTGGGTCCCAACATTACATTGGGCTACAATCATGACTGGAATGGCAAAAGGACAAAATGTCTTGATTGCCCGTATTCCCATCATCCCGACGGATTGGCCAGTTCAATTTAAAAGAGTTTACTCTAAAAGCAGCATTTGCTATAAGAATTAACGAAGCCCATGGCGGACCATGGGCTTCGTTAATTGTTATAGCAAATGCTATGCGAACGAACTCCTGCAACTTTAAGCGTCTGAACGCTTAAAGTTGCAGGAGTTCGTTTAGAAATAACATGTTTTCTCATGGGCACTTTATGTCGCATGCTCACGTGTAGATCAACGTGTAGACAAGATAGCAAAACATAAAACGTTGTTTATAAAACCGTACTTACTTAAATGTGCTCATATTTTATCAACAACAGGCTACAGCTAGTATTTTATATAAACGAAAATAGGATCAAGCAAGCGTTTCTGTGTGCCAGTTTCATCAAAATTGGCCTATTCATTTGAGCGTAAAGAAGAAAGAAACATCATAGATAAACACACACCCACACACACACACACATTCACTCACAATTTTTCGTCTTTAACGTATTAGCACAGTATAAAAATCATACAGTAGGTCGACGCCTTTGATCTCGTGTAAAATGCCGACATCGTCTAGACAGTAACGCATCGGCCAGGGTTGTCACAAATAAACAATATTTGTGAAATAATTTATTTATTGCAGATCAACATGGATAGCTGTATTATATTTAATTAATTTACCAAGGGAACAACTCGAGACAGATTTAAGTTATTTAGATGGCATTTTCGTAACCAGCACTCCAATCCACCTCGGAATTAACACCCATATCATATTAATATACGTTTAAATTGGCGTCCGCCATCTTGAATTTCAAAAAGGGTGGCTTTTTCGTAACAAGCACCCCAATTATACTCAAAATTGACACTCATATCGAATTATAAAAAAAACGACGTCCGCCATTTTGGATGTCAAAAAGGATGGCTTTTTCGTAACAAGCAATTATGCTCAAAATTTACACTCATATCAAATTATAAAACAAACAAATAAAAAAACAAACACGTGTTAGCCCTTACTGATAGATACCGAGCTACGAATATCGTTTTGTTCGCCGCTCGGGTGCCGCTTACCCGCGTCTTGTCCGTCACACCCCGCACGATTGCTCTGTCTACTAGATGTCTTCGTCGGACGACTGTATGATTTTTAGACTGGTATTAGTTTGAAAACGATGAGTGTACATTGTAACTTAAGAATTTTTTTAAATTTCTTTTTGTAGAAGAAAGTCATAGAAAAGCTGTGTGCTGTGAATGGCGTCGGTGGTTACAGCAGTGAAGATGGAGTTGATTATTGGGACAAGATCAAATGGGATATTGAATTGGAAAACAACCAGGTAAGGTTATGGCTAACACTTTGAAATATACCTCGTTTCAAAGTTATAAGCTATTGTTACAAATTAAAATATTCGAAAGCATTTTATTAATAAATTCCCACACATAGCCATCAACTACGCATTCTGTATTCAGATTCCATTGTGTGTTCCGAAGTTCCCGACCAATTTTTTTTTTTTTCATTCGGAAACTTTTATTTCATTAGATTTTCTGCAGAGCAATTGGCGCACAGGATACATACCAGATTTTATTTAGCAGTAATAATAGAGGGTGGAGTCACATGATGGCGTTATTTTACTATGTAAAAACGTTGCATTTCCCCGGCGCGGAGGGTACGGGCACGTTCGGGGTAGCTTCAGCGACATCCTGAGGAGCAGAGTTTCGATTGCCAGTACCTGAACCATTGCTGTATGGTTCACACTTCACATACTAGGCAATCGAAGTATGTATTTTTTTTAGTCTAAACATATTTAGACCAAAAAAAAATATGGGGATTGTAGCGGTATCTACTTACAAACGCTACATGCGAACAACGCGTGATACCGACGTCACACGGATTCTAAATCTCGCAAGCAGAGTTTACCGTGAAACTAGCATGTGTACAACTTCCCAACATCAACCATCGGGCAAGTGCCCGCCAGACACAATATCCATCTGGTTGCAGGAAACTTCACTCATTCTCCCTTTTCTATGGAGGATGATTGAAGTTTACCTCCTGTTTCTCATACCTCGTAAAGTGTGACTGCATGTGACTCTCGGCTTCGTGAAGTGTCTTTTTTACACTCGTTATTGTTATTCAACTTACCTGATGAGCATTTACTTGGAAAAGTCTGAAATCTCCAACCCGCATTGAGCAATCGTGGTGATTACGATCAATCCTTCTCTGTATGAGAAGAGATCTGTGCCCAGCAGTGGGACGGTGAAAAGGTTAATAATGACTTATTTTATAATTTCACTTTATATTCAGGTTATCGTGATGACGAGCCAGATTCTAAGCGACATGATTACTCATCAGTACATAAAAATTGAAGATATTAACCTGTTGATATTCGACGAATGCCACCACGCCGTGTTAGATCATCCCATGCGAATCATCATGAAACACTTCGCGGATTGCCCGAAATATAACCAGCCTCGAGTTCTCGGTAATATATTATTGTGTTTATGGAATATTATCATTGGAATATCCGTGTTGGCTTCTGTGAACTGCTTTCGTATGAACGCTTAATCGACAATACGTTCCTTTGTCCACAAACAATAATAGATAAATATACACATTTTAAGCTTCCGCTAGATAAAACAATACAATAGAATAGCTTCATGTTTAAAAATGGCGTCATTCTTTTGGCACTAAACGCATACTAGTCACAGATAAGCACAACATAGCTTAACGCTTTTTGATTAATTACTGTGATGTTTTTAGGTTTAACGGCGACTCTCCTAAATGCAAACGTGAAGACGGGGAAAGTGGAAGAAACACTGCACGAATTGGAAATTACTTTTCACGCCACAATTGCTACAGTCGATGAATTAGGCCAAGTTCTAAAGTAAGTATGTCATTTTTCTACACTTATAACCGCGATCTAATTGCGTAAGGCACTAACAATGCAATGGTTTTCATTTTGACGGTTCAGCAACGAATATAATGCAATGAAGAATATAAAAATAAAGCAATGTATTAGCAACACCGTCCCTACAGAATTTCGATTTTAAGATCTTTAGACAAAACGTCAATTGCTATTTATTAGCGATTCGGATTCATTCAATAGTTTTTTTTTTTTCATTACCCAAGACCCAAGAGCACCATCAAAAATATAATCTCCGGTTATGTAAAACAAGATGTCTAGAAAAGGCCTAAGCCTTGTGCATATCACTGTTGCTTTAACAAAGCTAAAGCTTTTAGCGCTAAAACTAAGAACCTTTGTAATGTCAAGTGAAGACCTGCGAGTGTAATGTAAATTTACTGTGTTGTACTACACACTACATTGTATGTTCTTATTTCAGTTACTCGACGAACCCTAATGAGATGGTTCAATTTTACAAATCTTGGCAACCGTCTGCAGTCTCTACCCAAGTAACGCAAATGTTGATAGAGGTCCAAAGTCTCGTCATGGATGTAACATTGCCTAGTGCTACTCCACAACGCAATATTCAATTAAAGCAGTCCCAAACAAACATTACTGGAGATCCCAAGAAGGTAATTGACAGTTTAAACTTTTTAAATTCAGAATCATGGACAATTGTCAAGTTTATGAAACACTATACTCATTGGAATTTATTTAGGATTTTCTTATTTAAATACCTAGTTACTTAAAATCACTATAGCTACATAACGCTACAGTAGGTAGATAGTTAAATAAATAAATTGTTTATTTCTCAGCTTTGTACATAATTGTAAGTAGGTCTTCAGTCTGCTCATATTATACAAACCTTGAAGATAATTAGAAACAACATTCTTACAGCTAAAATAATTGAAATTATAATTATTTAATACTCTATACAATATGTAAAGAAAACCCTGTCCGACCCATAAGGATAATAAAGGTTAGGTAAACACTTGACCAAATATAATATAAAATTTTACATAATCATCACAGTAACAATAATAATGAATTTTGAAATAATCTTTTTTTCCCGGGTATTAATTCCAATTTCCCCGAAATTTGCTAATTTTTAAAAAACTGACAACACCATTTGTGACGGAGCGAATAGCGATGCGACCACGTGCCGCATGCCCCGCCCCCCTTCGTTACGTTACCTCGCTTTTTCAAAATAATATTTTTTTTTTTTTTAAGTTTATCCCGGCTTTGTAGGCATTATTAGAATCAGTTAACGATACCTAACAATACCTTCACGGATCGGACAGGGTTTTCTTTACATATTGTATATTTAATCTATTGTATAAAAACGGCCCTAAGAACGTATAGATTTTGTTTGTAAATGCATATTTAAAGGTAGAGGTTGAGGTGCACTCTATATCATTCCGCCTTTTGTTAATTATATGAGCGTTGTAAGTAAGCGTAGCATGCCGTTTAGTTGAGTAAGTAGCAATGAAAGGAAATAAAAATTTGTCGATAATATCAATGATTACCCGTCCATATGCGTGGCGACACGCTCTATGCCGGTTTTCTCAGATGAAGAAGAAGAATTTCTTAAGAAATAAGCAGTACCTTTGTACTCAGATCTTAATTTTGTCCTACCCTTATGTATTTTGTTGTGTGTACATAAATAAGAATGTGATAATTTCGGTATTTCAGAAGTCCATCGATAGCGGGGACTTATCTAACCATTACTTATTTGAAATCCAATAAAGTAAAACACTACCTCTATTTTATAGATCGTAAAAGCAGTGAAGAACATGATATCTTCCATGATAATGTTTTTAGACGAATTGGGACTTTACGGGGGCGCTTTGGGTATACTCGCCTATATTATACTCTTAGAGCGCTTAAAACGGAAAGCTACAATAAAGGAAGAAGAAACTCTGTACAAACTTGTAATAACACGTTGTATCGAGTAAGTATCATCACAACATATTATAAAACAATGTCACTTTCTCTTTCCCTATGTCCCTTTGTATGATTACATCTTTGAAACTGCGCAACGGATTTCGATGCGGTTTTTTTAATAGATAGAGTGATTAAAGAGGAAGGTTAGTATGTATAATAACATCCATTAAATTGTGTTATAATTGTTAATTTAATATAGATCTATATCGCCCTTTACACCATATGATTATATGTATGACAGTATCAAAACATTGTTCGACGTAACTTGATCGAAACAACTTAGTCGAGAACTACATGTATATTAAGATTTTACGTAATTTTGCAGAAATTGTTGGTTCTTTACAAATAAAACTATAGTTTCTATTTGTACCTATTGCCAAAATGCCATTTTATTACTAAATGCATCTGAAAGGATATAGGTACGGTGTTTATTATAACATAAACACTAATTATAACGTTTATTCTGTCTGTATGTTTGTTGCGGCTAATCTCCAAAACGGCCCGAACAGTTTTGACGGTACTCTCACTGGATAATAGCTGATGTTATAAGGAGTAGTAACACAGGCTACTTTTGTTCCGGCACATTCCTTTCTGACGTCCGCGTCCCTAGGACGATACCGTAATATATTGAGAAAATATTTTTTGATACCTTTTTTTGATTACAGCGTACGAAACATTTTGTTACAAGCGATGGAGAATGAAACTGGGTACGAGAAGATAATAAAGTACTCCTCAGAAAAAGTTCTGCTGATGTTGAACATATTGAAAGAATTTAGTCCAACTGTGCTGAATACTCCTGGTGGTAAATATTTCTCCTGTTAACTTTTATAGATATTTTGTATATACTGGATATCTTATAATTCCACTTGAGGAATAATTTTGAAATGTTGGCAGTTATTTTCCAAAATAACATAACTGTTAATTAGATAACTCTAGTTATAGAAAAATCACCACTAAATACACTAACTAAAATTTGTAATATTTATCTATCCTCTACGTCCTCTGTACCGCGTACATGTTGTCTCGTATGTACCCAAGAGACTGGCAGTACAACCGCTTGTTGCAGCCAGCCTTTGGGTCATGGAAAGCGTCAACCAGACCACTATTTTTGTCTACAGAGAATCTTTAGACCCTGAGAAAGGACATAGGCTACCTTTTATCCCGGAAAAATTTGATATTCCCTAGAGAAATCTAAAAAGCGCGATATAACCGAACTCCACGCGGGCGAAGCCGCGGGCGGAAAGCTAGTAAGAATATAAATCTTACCCAAGAATTGAATCCATACTAATATTATAAATGCGAAAGTAACTCTGTCTGTCTGTCAGTCTGTCTGTCTGTTACGCTTTCCCGCTTAAACCTCTCAACCGATTTTGATGAAATTTGGCTCAGACAATCTTTAATCCCTGAGAAAGGACATAGGTTTATTGAAAAATTTGATGTTCCCGAGGGAAAACTAAAAAGCGCGATATAACCGAAGTCTACGCGGGCGGAAAGCTAGTTTCTTATAAAAGCAGCGATGACGCCACAAGACTGCTACATTGACGGTACCTGCAAGGCTAGAGTGGCTCATAATAAACTATGTGCACTTTACCATCAACGATTACAACACTGCTTACTATTAGGGTCGTAGTCAGCACTAGTTGAAAAAAGAAAAAAAAAACATTTGTTTAACTTGACGCATTCAAATAACTTTCTATACAGTATGACAGGAGGACATCGATGCACAAGCTGGAACTATGAATTTTTTCGTCGTATATCAAAATAAAGCGCTGTTACCGACGAAAAAATTCAACGCCAGACACGTGTAAAAGAAGGTGGGTCAGGGTGGCGAAATAACGAGACAGAAGTGTTTAAAACAGAGTCTGTATTGGGCACTCTCACAAAGCGGAATAATTGAATAATATAAACTAAAAGCCGGGCCCCATGTTTATTAATCTTTGTAAAAGAAGGTGGGTCAGGGTGGCAAAATAACGAGACAGAAGTGTTTAAAACAGCGTCTGTATTGGGCACTCTCACAAAGCGGAATAATTGAATAATATAAACTAAAAGCCGGGCCCCATGTTTATTAATCTTCTAACAAATAACAAAGCTTAAATATCGTTACTCCGAAATAATAACATAATTTAAACAAAATACGAGTCGTACGCAGATTAACAAATGCCGACGACAACGCAAGGCTTAGTTCTTATCGGATACATTATTGGGGCCCAGTGACGCGATAACGGGAGGTCCCGCTGTTACTCGATGACGGGACGTAACACACGACAGCACTTCAGGCTACTACAAACTTCGTCAGATTTCTTTATTAGATTTTCAACTTTATCACCAAAGCGTTAAAGCTCAAGGTTGATTGGGAATATTTATCAGTACCGGGTAGCTTGACCTGACAGCCTCCGTGGCGTAGCGGTAGCGGACGCGGCCGCTGCGCAAGGTGGCGCGGGTTCGATCCCCGCACAGTACAAGTATTTGTATGCACGAATATGAATTGGTCTGGTCGTGCCTCGGAAAGCACGTTAAGCCGTTGGTCCCGGTTAACATACGGACATCTAGTGGCAGTCGTTACGGGTTGTTGGAGCCCTCAAAAGTCCAAGGTCTAACTGCAATGCTTCGATGTCGCCTTCGGGTTGTGGAGGTCAGACGGCAGTCGCTTCACGGAAAATGTCGAAGTTTAGGCATTTTAGCAGTTGGAATGGTAAAAGCGGACTCCAGACTCCAAAGCTGAAAACGCTGCGGATGCGACTGGGATTAACGCTGGGATGATGATGATGATGATCAGGTAGCTTGACCTGCTGTCGTCCGTATAATATGTCTACTGAATCCATGGTAACAAGGTACGCGTCGAACTCTCTGTCATCCTATAGGTAGAGTAAACCACATCAACTTATTGCCATAAGTAAATAACGGGTTTGAAACATTATTTGCCGCTAAACTAAGACCAAAATATGCACCGCTCTCTAACAGTAGCATAAACTTCTTTTTTCTTTTCTAGTCGCTCTAAAAGTGAATAAGGCAAGGAAACAACTTTCAGCCATTATATTCACTAAACAAAGGTTCGCTGCGAAAGTTCTGTTCAACCTTCTGAAAGATGTAAAAGACGCTAATCCAAAGGAATTCGACTTTCTAAAACACGATTTCGTCGTCGGATTCAACGTGAACCCGTTGAGAAATGTAAGAGAAGAATATTACGTTAAGAAGGCCAGCCAACAAGCTTTGCTGAAGTTTAGGAACAAGTAAGTTAGCTGTAAATCATGAATTTTAATTAATCGTACTCTCATTTAATATGGTCTGTTTAGATATACAGAATGTAACATCACACTGTAATCTCAGAATAATTAGGCAGTGGTGTACCTGAATGTATCACCTACACTTCGCAAGTTATGATTAAGTCTCATGTAATAGTGGTCAGCCTGTTGCCATAAACAATCCAGATTTTGGGCCGCTACCGAGGAATTCCTGATGAAAAGTCCAGTAGCACTTTACCCGACTTGGGAATCGAACCCTTTATTTTTTTGTGGGGATGGAAAATCATCAAATGATTTCTCCCGCTCTGGGCGGAGCGGAAGGGCGTGTCAGACTTTTACTGACTAAAACCCACCCGTGTTTCTCCACTTGCCTGTGCAGCGGCCAGGGACACGGTTTCTTGTTTAACCATCCCGAAAACCTGACCCAGGAAGCATTAGTCTTCGTGGAACCCGCCATGATGTGCTGACATCTCTTTGAAGCGCGCGTGAAACACGACGCGCCGTCGACTCGGGTCTGGTCCTTATCGGGCGGCGAGCTGCCCACTGCTCACCGCCAGCAGGCCCGCGCCTACGGTGGCCTCCCGGCCACCGATATCGTCTCCCGACCAGGGCGTCTCCTGCGGCGGCTAATGGCGTGAGGGCGCTGGGATTCCCGCTGCCTCACGCGCTCCGCCTCCTCCTTTGCCAGCATCACTGCTTCGTAGAAGGAGGTGACGGCCTTCCATGTACTCTCGCTCCGGACAATGGCCTGGACCAGGGTCGGTTGCGAGAGATTGCTGCCGGGGAATCGAACCCTGACCTCATTATTATCAATAGCGCTTGCGACTACTAGACAACGAGGCAAACACAGAGATTGATAAATAAATCATTTAGTCATTTCCCGCAATACTAAAAAGCTGTCTTAATAATCAGTGACATATCAATCAATGTAGAATAGGCGTCGCGGTTACTCAGAAACTGAAAATCTTACGTAACGTGTTACCCAATAATTCAGTTGTAGATGGACAGTCACTCGATATAAAATACTGCACATTGGTAAGACTGGAATTTAGCCTAAATGAAAAAAAAAAAAAAGTCATTTATTCAAATTAGGCTGAGAATCAACACTTTTTGAACGTCAATGTTACATAAGACAGTCCACCCAAAACGCCCGCCCTTCCATCTAATATCAATGTGAAAATACAAAGCCGATATTAATGTGACTAGAATAATGAGAATATTAAACACATATCGACGCTTGAAAGGGAATCATATCTAAGCGACAAAAAATCGTAAATTGAGTTATATACACCATTCGAATCGCCAGATTTTTCTGTGTCGTTTGGTGTATATAACTCAATTTACGAATTTTTGTGGCTTAGATATGATTGCCTTTCAAGCGTCGATATTAAAATAAATACACCACCATTATTAGAATGTTAATTATTATAATTGTGGTCTAAAATACCACCATTATTATACTAGAGCTATAGTAGTCCAGTGGCAACGGAACCCACAGGCGCTTTACTCTGTTAAATTATTTTGTGAAGGTGAAGACGAAGAAAAACATGAGGTGAGGAACAACGTACAGGAATTATGTAATCAATAAATGTACTTATTTTCAGTGACCTGAACTGCCTAATATCGACAAGTGTAATAGAAGAAGGCATAGATATACCGCAATGTTTGCTCGTACTGCGTTACGATCCGCCTTTGGAGTACCGATCGTATATACAGAGTAAAGGTTTGTATAATTTATTTAAAAAAAACGCCGTTTAAAAGCCATCGTGTAACTCAATCCTATTTTAGGGAGCTCAACGAGCCGTCACACGACACTACCAGAGGGGATATTATCGTAATTATAGTCAGAATCAGTCTAATCTCAGACTCAATCAAATAAACGTCAACTTCAACTCTTGATCAATGGCTTCTGTGGAATAGATACTACAATTTTGCCAATAACACTTGTACCAAATTATGGAAATTCTTTGAAAATTTTATTTCAAATAATGGCGGATATCGCCATTGACAGTCGAAAAAGACGGTCGCGTGAACCGTCTACCAGGGAGGTTTCAGGCAAAGTCATGATATGGCCACTATGTTGCGATATTTCAATGTTCTTTATGAATTATTTACTAAATGCACTTTTTACTATGTAAATAACGCGCTTGTATTTAGTAAAAATAATTCAAAGGTCTAATGAAAAATGAGCGTGACACTCATCTTAGCTTTGCCGCCAAAACTTCAAACAAACGTCATTAAAATACATCTGATTTCTGACATCTTTTTGACATTTGTATGTCACCGAGATCAGACTGTAACTAAATTTTGAATGTTTTTAATTTCGGGAAATGACCCTTAGATCTGCAGAAAATTTGCGTAGTCCACATAACACACCACACATAAACTTGTTTATTCTATTGCATATTATTAGATATTTATTAACATTCACAGTCCCATCGATTCTCCAGCATTGCTAGAGCCCTGGTGTAATACATTTGTCTCCCGAGCCCTCGACTCATGGTACTGGAAGGAACAGTGAAGCTTTAATTGGTAGGAGTTCGACATTATCCTCCGTTAGTCCTGGACTCTTCTTCAGTCTAGGAATACCGGAGGGTCATATCGAAAACCGAGGGTTATGAGGTTGGGAAAACTCATGAATATCCTCATATCCATGAGGATTTCCCCAAGATAGAAAAAGTGCCTGGTGTAATAAACTACTGTAACAATCTCCTAAATTCGTGACCATCATCAACCTTTTATAGTCCCACTGCTGGGCACAGGTCTCCTCTCATACAGAGACGGATTGAGCGTAATCACCACGCTTGCTCAATGCGGGTTGGCGATTTCAGACTTTTAAAGTCCAGGTTTCCTCAAGATGTTTTCCTTCACCTTCAGTCATTGGTGTCCAAGATATACTTAGAAAGTACATATAACTTTATAAAAGTTTCATTGGTACTTGCCTAACCTGGAATCGAACCCGCACACCCATACTTGAGAGGCTGGTGTTTTAACCACTAGGCCACCCCAACTTGACCGTGTGACCATGGCGGTCATAAAATGTAGGATCGAGGCTGTAGGTGTTTTAGTCTGTTTTATGCTCGACACGAATCTGTACGAGGGGCGTCTACAGCCGCACAATACTTTGATAAAACTTATCATTTTAGGTCGAGCAAGGAATGCTGAATCCAGTTACGTGATTTTAATAGACAGAGCTGATGAATTTAAATTTATGAAAAACTATAAAGAGTACCAACACACTGAAAGTCTTATACAAAGGGTAAGTAACTCTAGGGATCTTATTATTTTCTTTAGTATGTTCTCGTTACATACCATTGGTTAACGTTATTTTTTATCTGTCCAATGTAAATCATATCATATTTAAAAGGTAGAGAGCAAATAGTTGAGATCGAATATTATAATAAAAAAACAAAAGACGCAAAACTCATAAGATCTGATGTTAAACCAATACATGCTTCAATTCCCCAGGGAACTGTCATAGGTTGTCTGCTTTTCTTCATATATATAAACGACCTCCCTAAAACCATTGAAGGTCCATGTGTACTTTTCGCAGATGATATCTCTATCCTGACCTCATGCCAAACAAATGCCAATTTAAACGACAGACTTTCAACCGGGCTCCAACGCGAAAGCCGCGGATGCAACCGGGATAAACGCTGAGATGATGATGATGACTTTCAACTATTCTTGAAAAGACTATAAAGATGACAGACCATAATCTCGAAATAAATTTCACTAAAACGAAATTAATAGCTTTTCACCCCTGGCAGAAAAAACAAATAGATATAGAATTTAATGTTAAACAACATAAATTAGATACAGTAAATAATTTCACTCTCCTAGGCTTAACAATAGACACTCATTTAAACTGGAAAACACACATACAGACAATAAAATCAAAAATTTCGAAGTTATCGTTTATGCTCTCCGCGAAATAAAAAAGATCACAAACCTACAAACCGCACTAAGTACGTACTACGCGTACGCCCATGCTTGGTTTAACTATGGCATCATATTATGGGGAAATAGCACAGACGCTCCTTCCCTATTTACCATGCAAAAAAAACTAGTAAGGATAATTCAACAGACAGTTGCAAGCCTTACTTTCAAAAACATAAGATTCTAACCTTAGTTAGCCTTTATATTTTGGAATCATGCAAACTAGTCCGTAAGTATCCAGTTCCTATAAGACACGGGGAGATGTACAAACGACTTATACGTTGCGTCATAGAAACAAATTAAATTTGCCCCCATCCAACCTAAAATTGCACTCATGTAGTCCATATTCTATGTCAATAAAAATATACAATAAATTACCAGAAGACATTAAAGAACAGAATAAAACCAGTATATTTTTATTTAAATTAAAGCAATACCTAATCAGGGAAAGCTTCTATACGTTACAAGAATATTTAACAGATAAATTCAATAAAAATACACAACTGTAAAGAAAGGTATATTTACAAAAAAAAAAAATATTTAATATACTAAAATACTTAAATATATATAATACATTTATAATAATGAACAAATTTTAATCGAGTACCAATTAAAATAATATCAATATATTTAAAGAAATTGTTAATGAATGAATACTTAACAATTAATATAATATATCTATATACTAATATACAGTACGTTAACTAACAGAGGGCGTTCCCGTTAACCCAAAATAGTATAGCATACATACATGCTAAAAAAAATATTTCCATTCGAAAACAAAATGTTTTAAAAATTTTTCAATATGAAAATATTCAATCAAAATTTTAAATTGACATGTAAAAGAAACACACTGTACACGCGAACTTGAAAGACGGCAACGTCGCAATTTATTTATACATGACGACTACTATTTTGATTTAAAACAGGAGGTTTCAAATTTATTTTCAATTATATTTTTTTTTTATTCGGATTTTTTATGCTTATTTTTCTGTGCTGATATTTTTATTTTAATCTATTAATGATATATATTAACGAGTTTAAGGGAACGCCCTCTGTTATTTAACATACTGTATAAAGCGGAAGAGTTTGTTTGTTTGTTCGCGCTAATCTCGGGAACTACTAGTCCGATTTGAAAAATTCTTTTTGCGTTGGATAGTCCATTAATCTAGGAAGGCTTTAGGCTATATAACATCACGCTGTGACCAATAGGAGCGGAGCATAACTAACTCCACGCGAACGAAGTCGCTGGCGGCAGCTAGTATAATATAAAGAGATAGCGATTGAATAAATACTCACTCTAATACAATTAATAAAAATAAATGATTAAGAATTATATAAAACTAAATAAATAAATGGAAACATGAAGCGCTCTTCCTCTCTCTACTTATTTAAAACTTGCTGTGCCCAACAGGTTCCATAATTGTTTCCAATATTATATTATTTTATTTACCACCTGTAGCTGTACATTATGGATTGCAATAAACGATTTGATTTGATTTAAATTCAGCCAGATATATTTTGCTGAAGTATTTGAATCTAAATCTCAAGAATATAAACTTCTCTGAAGACATTTAAAGGATAATCATTCAAGTGTGTGAGCATATTATACCCAAAAATTAAATTCCGAACTAAGAAGTAGGTACAGTTTTCTTATGGGCAATAAAATCTTGAGCTTTTTTGCAATTAGAACGTAATTCTTCAATTACTCCTTAGCTATTGAAAAACAAAATAAAAAAAGCAAAAAGTGTAACTAATGTGTGTTTTAATCCTCTGTTTGCTAATTTCACGGCACTTTAATTTTTGTGTACGATATGTCCTTTTGTATCAAACTGATATCTTAAGTGAGGAATCCAAATTTTCAGGAATTTCTCAGCTTTTCTGATTTATGTGGATTATTTTCTGAACAAATGTAATAGGTAATACGGGCTACACCTCAATGCGTGTAGGTATTTTGTTCAAGAAATGAATGTAGGTATTGTGATTTTATTATTGATTAAATATTTTCCCTCGGTAAATAATCACCATCATCTCAGCGTATAATCCCGGTCGCATCCGCGGCTTTCGCGTTTGAGCCCGGGGTGCGCTTTTCCCTCCATTTCGCGCGATCTTTGGCATCCCGTGGTGTGAGATAGTTGGCACGCATGTCATCTCTTGCTACGTCAAGCCAGCACTTCTTTGGTCTACCTCGCTTGTTCCGGCCCGGCGGAGGCGCCATGGCAAGACATTTGTACCCACGTAACCTGCCGGTTTACGTAAGACGTGACCGTACCAGCGCAGGCGACTCTCTTGCAGTTTGTCTACTATGTCACGTACACGGAGACTGCCACGGATGCGGGAGTTCCTGATGCGGTCTTTCCGCGTAACTCCACACATCCACCGTAGCATATTCATCTCCGTAACACGCAGCTTCTGCTTGTGTCGCTCAAGCACAGGCCACGCCTCACTGCTATACAGAAGGACAGAGGTCTAATGATGGTCTTATAGACCTGTCCCTTAAGCTTAACCGGCATTTTGGGGTCACAAATGACACCTGTCACCTCATGCCATTTTGCCCAAGCTGCGGAAATGCGTGCTTTAACGTCGCAATCTATGTCGCCGGACGCGTGGAGCACAGACAGGACCTCAGTGCCCACCAGAACACTCCTCGAGGGACACAGTCGAAGGCCTTTTGCATGTCTAAACAGAGCATATGCAGAGGCGTGTTCTTTGATCTGTATCTCTCCATGGTGATCCTTAGGGCGAACAGAGGGTCCGTGGTTCCGTACCCTGGACGGAACCCATATTGACACGACGAGACAGCACACATTTTTGCATTACATTACCCCTCGGTTAAAATTTCATTAAATGCAAAATAATAAATTTTTAGATACTGATCGGCAATAGTGATGATCGCAATGAACCAGCTCCAGCTGAAATCAACAATCAACTCTACGAAGATGAAGATTCACCACCATACATAACCCCAAATGGAGGTAATTTATTAAATAACATCATTACTTTTACTACTCAATTAACTAAAACTTCTTTAATTTAGTAGACCTCGTAATTTCTTCATCACTGGTCAAACTCCTATAGTATTTTATGTGGTACATCAAACCAAATTCAACCTTACACGCATGCATTAAAGTCAGAATTATAAAGCAAGTATTAAATGAAAGGAGCACCCAAGTGCTGTGTTGTGCGCTTGTTCAGTTCAACCATCTTTTTAAGCTGATTGTGAATGTAGTGTATAAGTGATCTATGGTCTACAAGCAAAAATAGACCGTGACGTTATAGGGTGTCCATTACCTTAGCTTATTTATGAGGTGGTTAAGCAATGCCGAGGTGAACTATACATCTGCTAGACGTAGCTTTTAATATTATAGTGTATTATGTCCATGTTTTTAACTGTGAGCAAAATAAACAATTGTTCATTTTTCTTCTGTTAACCTAGTTTTAATCGGTATAGGTATTTATGTATTAATAATAAACAATGAATTATAATGTGCAAAAATAAGGTTTTTTAAACTTTCATACTCAATTTGTCTATTAATCCTAAGCTTTTAACGCCTTTTCCAGGTCGTTTATCATCAGTATCAGCCATAAATTTGTTAAACCGATACTGTGCAGTATTGCCACACGATCAGTTCACTGTTATAACGCCAATGTGGATTCAGGAACCTAAAAAGAACGCACAGGGTGTGGAGCAGAGACTTGTCACCATTGTTATGCCTATAGCTTGTCCGATTAAGGAAGAAATATTGGTAAGTTATTATTGATTGACTAAACTAATTCGCATCGTGAGGAAATATCCGCCGCAGGCGACTTATAACTATACTCTGTTTTTTAATCTCGTAGACTAAACTGACATTACGAGTGTTGGCAGTTTATTGCAATTCTTAAATAGTGCCGAAACTTAGCGTTCATAAAATCAAGTATCGTTTTTTTACATTAAGTTATCCTGAAATAATGTGTAGGTACTTATTAAAAACGTAATAATACAAAATTAATAATGTAAATTTGACATTTGCATGTGTCAATTTAGTCTACGAGATTAAAAAACAGAGTATAGTAGGGAGACAAGCTTGAAGTCCCGGCCGCCGTACGCGCGGGCTTGATGTCAGCACATCACTCAATATAATAACAACCATTGATAAAATATTAAACAGATACGATATATTCTAACAAACTGACCAAAAAAATACAGCAGCAGCACACATGCATATTTTTGTTCGGCATACATTGGTACAGTGTGAGTGAGATGGGGCGCAATCTAAAGCATAGAGAAGAAAAAGATGGCTAGTGTTTGTCGTTTGCGCTGTTAGTGTTTGTCGTTTGTTTTTACGAGTGTATCGAGAGTGACTAAAGCGAGATACAGGACTTACCTCTTTTTGTACGCTTCATTTTTAGTGCGCTAGTGACATATCTACCTTAGTTTAATATTTTATCAATGATAACAACTCAATAATTATGCATTATTTTTCTTCTTCTACAGGGAGCGCCTAAATACAGTTTGAAGGCTGCCAAACGATCCGCAGCACTAAATGCTTGCATAAAATTGTACGAAGCCGGAGAGTTGGATGCTGTTACAATGCTACCCATCCGTTACACGTACGTTCCTTATTCTAATCTATACTAATATATGAAGCTGAAGAGTTTGTTTGTTTGAACGCGATAATCTCAGGAACTACTGGCACGATTTGAGAAATTCTTTTTTGCGTTGGATAGCCCATTATTCCAGGAAGGCTTTAGGCTATATAACATCACGCTGCGACCAAAAGGAGCAGAGCATAGCTAATTCCACGCGATCGAAGTCACTGGTGGCCGCTAATTACACTATAAAGGAATGTGTCTTTTCAGTAAAATGAGCTAACTCGAGGATTTAAAGTAGTTCCCCTCCAGAGCTCATAACTTCTTTCCATCCTGTATAGCCGTAAATATGGCACACGCCGTCTTATACAATTTATGTTTAATAATTTATGTTCAAGCCCAAACAGCTACGCGGAGTAGTTATTTAGTGCGTACCTCACCAGTCGGAAAGTTATGGAAGTTTGAAACCATGAGAGGCGCTTTACTTTGTGCAAATTATTTCATCACCACTGCTCTCAAAAAGGTGAAGTGAAATGCCGTGAGATAAAACCGGCCGATGTTCCTGTCAACCGCTACTTGTATAGCAGGCTCGGTCGGATTGTCGATCTCTTATTAATTATTCATCATCTCATCATCATTTTCCCAGCTACGTTGAAATCGGCTTTCAGTCTAACCGAATCCAGCTGAATAACAGTATTTTACATGATGTCTGGTGAAGCCGTATGGAGGACGTGTCTCAGCAGTTGTGTTGCAATGTGTGCCGGGTACGATGTGCCAAATGTTGTTGTATCGGAAGTTTGGTCGTGGAAGGTCTCCAGATCAATCTCCCTCTGTCGCAGCATCGTTGGTCGGCAAAGTCGCTTAAAAAGGGATTTAATACATTCGAAAATCTCGTAACTGAATTATGTAAAATATGATTATTATCACCGCCAGAGCTTGAAATGTATTATACCACACAAAAGTACGCCCGAAACGGCACTTCTACAGTATAATAACATTTATTAATTAATAGAGAGTGGAGACTTTTCTTAAATTTTGATTGGGGCAAATATTTTATGCTGTCAGGTATTTTATTATAAATTTTCGGGGCCATCCCAAAAAAACTTTTTTTTCATTAAAGCGGTTCTGCATTTCTTGTTACACAGTTTGTTCATATACTAAGAACGCATTGGGGTCTTCTTTACTTCAGATAGTTTTTGAAATAAGTTTAAATTGATCTTAATCATTTCTATCAAAAATCCAATTATTCTCAAGCCCGCTATTCACCGATGTGTCTATTGAAATCGTTTCGACAGCACATATTATAAGGTCACGACAAATCGTCACGACAGCAGAGATTATAACCTGCCTAAGGGTGGCTATTTACTTAACCACAAAGTGGAGTAAAGGCGCACTACGAGATTATAATAATAATAATAATAATATTTATTTCATCAAGAAAGGATCAGATTTCACATAGTTATAATGGTTTATGTATACAAATAACTGATCTATACACCAAAAGAGGAAACTCTGCCTCTCAAACTAGGCGGTAGCCTGTATCTTGAGAGACAGTGATTCGTTGCTTTAACTAATGATTAATACTAAAGTGGACTGGGTCGTACAATATTAATGATTGGTCGTGATAATGCCAAAAATTTCAATTTCCTACGCTACATTTGTGAATGTGTGTGTGCGTGTGTGTGTGTGTGAGAGAGGGTGTGTGTGTAGTGTGTGTGGGTGAGTGTAATGGAGAAATTTAGGAAGTTAGGTGACATACTTGAGTAAGGATTCAGTTTCCAGATAGTCACGCTCCAGAAGCCATTCCATCAATTTTGATTTTATTTCATATTTATTTAGATTGACAATATTTAAATTTTTGTGAACTTGTTTGTATATGTGTGTGCTTAAAGTATAGTATTGGTGTTGTGCAAAGGTAGTTTTATGTGGGGTACCTATCGGTAATTGCTTTCTTTTTGTGGGGTCAGCTTGGGGAACGCTAGGATGTTTCCTAATGGTAGACCGCAGTACATAGAGTTGGCGCACGGAAAGTACTTTGCAGTCAGCGTAAAGTTGAGTTGTAGGATACCGAAAAGGTTTGCGTGACATCACCTTCAGCACGGCCCTCTGCGCTCTCTCAATCTTTAAAAGACTGGTTTTATTTGCTCCACCCCATACCGTCCGATTAAACCAAGCGTATCGTCTAGTTCCTCCATGATGTCTGGAGAAGCCGTACGGAGGACGAGTATGAGCAGTTGTGTTGCGAAGTGTGCGGGTACGATGCGCCAAATGTAGTCGTGTCGGAGGTTTGGTCGTGGAGGGTCTTCAGATCAATCTCCCTGTGGCGCAGCTTAGTTGGTCATATTGTCGGATTTAACATTGCACCGCTGCCGTCTTCCTTCCTATTCACTAAGTTTTTTAAGTGAATAGGCTTAATAAACTAGAGCGCTTTACCATCAACGATGGCATCACTGCTTACCATCAGGCGGGATTGCAGTCAAGCACTAGTTTATAATTATTAAAAAAAAGCGACTGCCTATCTGACCTCCACAACCCAGTTAGGTACTGGTACCCATTGGTACGACTGGTGGTCAGACTCGGACTTCTGACGACCCGTAACGAGTGTAATATCTACAAATGACAGCCGGGACCAACGGATTAACATGCTTTCTGAGGCACGGTGGGGTCTCGGTAATAAAGATGCCCACCACAGACCAACCGCAACAATCGTAGCTTGGCTGATTAATCGACCTGTGTGGCTACCATGAGTTTTGATTACGAGACTCGATCATACGCTTCAACCGCGTTTCGCGCTCTCATTGGTTGAGAATTCTTACAACCTTGAGGCTGCTGCCTCGAATTTTGCGGGCAGCTGGGCGGCGGCGGCGGCGGCGAGTGAGCGGCAAGATCTTATACAATCAAACGGACCGGTTCCCGAAAACAACGGCGCGGTAGCGGGGCGGCGGCGGGTAGCGAGCGGTGTACTTCTCGCGCTCGAATCTTGCGGGCGGCGGGCGGGCATCGAGCGGTGATCGAACGTTAGGAATAAATTTGAATCAAAAAGATGTTGCCGCCATTGTTCAGACATTTCTTTCGCGAATAAAAACAAATATCTCGTCGACAGAATCGTGAACACAACACTACGCGGCTATAGTGACGTGCGATCTGCCCGCTAGTTTCGAGAACGGGTTTTCGATGCCCGCTCGGCTCCCGCGCCGCTGCCGCCGCCGCCCCGCTGCCCGCATGATTCGAGGCAGGCGGCCTGAAGCGGGCCAAGTGATGAGTAAAACGCGGTCGATATCTATGATCGATTCTTCGTAATTAAAACTCATGGTAGCCACGCTGTGCGGCTGGTATTAACGCATTACAATTATATTACAGTGCTGTAGACTTTGACGACAGTAATGTAAATGCTTGCTTCCCGAATTGGCGACACGATGATGTAGGGGAAGAAGGCTCCGGCGTACCACATCCAGGCACAAAGAAACGGGTCCGGAAACATAGAATACAGGTTCGTATTTTAACAAGTTCCTACTATACAATATGTCTCTTTTAAGGCAAAAGCGTCAGGGTAGCCTGCGAAATTATGTCTGTTATGTTTCGACACGTAACATCCATTTTCGACAACAAATGAAATAGTAAGAAATCTTCTTACACATCGGTAAAGGCAGAAAGAACAACCTGATGAAACTTGGACCAGTTACTATACTAGTCTAAAATAGCCTTAAGCGAGCGCGGTGCTCACTGTTCGTGCATCTGTATACTAGAGAGGCATTGGCCCTGTAGTGGGACAAACATAGGCTGTTACTATAATCTATGTATACAACGTTATTTTTGTATATTATGCGAAACGCGAAACACGTGTCCAGAATTTTTAATTAAAAAGTGTATGTAAAAAAATTATGAAAAATCACAAACTTATGAGCTTGTAATCTTACCTACTTGTCCGAACAAAAATACGGACAACGCTCGTAATGAACTAGTGATAACATTTTCAATCACACTAGCAGACTTTGGCTTTGACTTGATATTGTGCACCCCTGCATAGAGGGGCGGGGGTCCTGTCCCGCTATGCGCACGCGCCTAGTACCATAATCTACCGCGCTCGGTAACCACATTGCAACAATTTTTAAATTTAATTGGGAAAAATATATTTATTCTCGGATCACAGAAGAAGTCACGGGCAACAACTAGTAAGAAATAAAGTATTATCCTAACGTCACCAATAAATTTTCAGTTTCCATCGGTCCTCGACAGTGTCCCAGATGGTGATATATACTATCTACACATAATAAAATTAAGGACTGCGTTTGAAGAACCTAACGATTCTCGCGAGAAAGCGTTGTACAACCTTCTTCAGCGGAGCGAAGGCTATGGTTTCTTGACTCAGAAACCATTGCCGAATCTTTGCGAGTTCCCTATGTTTATGACAGTTGGGGAAGTTTCTACTTCACTCGATGTAAACTATGCCATTATTAAGCTTAATGAGCAAATGATCCAGTTGGTGAAACAGTAAGTTTTCTTTGTATTTTCCTCTCTTTAAATATTATTATTATATTTTATTTGCTCTTGTATGATGTTTATTAATTACATGTACATATACAGTATGTTAAATAACAGAGGGCGTTCCCTTAAACTCGTTAATATATATCATTAATAGATTAAAATAAAAATATCAGCATAGAAAAATAAGCATAAAAAAATCCGAATAAAAAAAAATTCTAATTGGAATTAAATTTGAAACCTCCTGTTTTAAATCAAAATAGTAGTCGTCATGTATAAATAAATTGCGACGTTGCCGTTGCCAATTTAAAATTTTTATTGTATATTTTCTTATTGGAAAAATTTTTAAAACATTTTGTTTTCGAATGGAAATATTTTTTTAGCATGTATGTATGCTATACTATTTCGGGTTAACGGGAACGCCCTCTGTTAGTTAACATACTGTATATTCATTTAAATTTATAGGATACCCTTTGTTGTATAATACATTATATTTATTGTATAATATACTCGTATATTAATAGTACACTGTAGACTACCCACATTATTTGTCTCTCTTCCGCTTGGTATTCCATTCAAAGATTGCTCTTAGACTTGATAAGACCGCGTCACCCTTTGTAAAATCTTCATATTTAATTATGTATTTGTAATTTGTATGGTGTACATAATAAAGAGTATTCTAATCTATTCTTTTAAAAATATTATAGAATTAAATTGAGTTTTGTAATTAAATTGAGCAATTTTCAACAGAAACAAAATCACAAATTTGAAACAAATCTTGTATTTTTTTTTTTTAATATTTATTATGACTTCGGGCCGACCGCTTAGTTGAGACAGTTCCCAAGGTAACTGCGCGGTGTGGGAGGGGTGATAGTTGTCAGAAGTAAACGAATGACTGAGGTCTTGCATGACGTCACCCCAACCCTCCGCATCGCTCTGTAACCTTAGGCAACATTTCCGTTAAGCGGTTGGTCTATAGTAGGTACAACCATAAATTTTTATTCTGTAGACTTGTCCTTTCCTACTAAAGGAGATGTTTCATTTTGGGCCACCACTATGTACGCCATATAGATAATAAGGAAAAAAATAAAAGATTATCATAAAAAATACTACTAAATTAATTTGAATAAAAATAGAAGTATATATAATTAGTTATTTAAAACGTTTTTTAGTGAGATAACACTTTATTTAAATAGCCATGACAGTGGTTATGACGTTTGATTGGCGACTTTGACAGTTCTATTTTCCCGTTGTGTTCGTGTCGAGTTTTGATTCGAGTTGATTATGTTTATTTGATGGGCCGTATGCTCGGAATTCATGTTTGTTCATATGGTAGATGATATAGGTACGATAGCCTTAGATACATGACACGCCAATCAAATGTCACTGTCAAAATCTTTATTCGCTTATTGCTGACCACCATAGTTATTAGTAGTTGTGTTGCAATCCTTGGCCGATTTAAATTGAATCTGCATAAAAACTAAGCCAAAACATAGGAAATTAACATTACAAACAGTTAAGTATAGCGTAACTATACCTAGCATTAAGTGTGCAATATGCTGGCCCAGGCTCCATTCATTTCTGGAACATCTTCTTAAATAAAACATCATGATGATTTATAAACACCGTTCCAGATTCCACTACTTCCTCTTCGATCAAGTACTAGCTATTGCTAAGAAGTTCCTAGTTTTCGAAGGCAAAGTCAACTGTATGTACGTCGTGCCCGTGAAGGAGAACAACGGATACGATATAGACTGGAATATTATGACAACACACAACTTCATACAACCAGTCCAACCAACTTCTTATGAGGTATTTATTATTCTGTAAAATCCTTATTTTCAGCGTGAAAAAGCTCATTTTTGCGTGTATCCGTGATTCAACAATTTGCTCAAAACAAAACTCATGATAATGTATGTCAACTCACATACACGCATTTGACACACGGGCCACTGTGACGACTAGATTGCTGGTAGATTACGCAAGCGGCCAACTAATAGGTTGTGTAGAGAGATAAAAGAAACTACGAGGCTCAAGTTAATACGTATAATAGGGTAGTTGACTAAAAAAAACTAATTAGTCCGTCAGTCAGATTTCCAAACAATACTAGACACGTGTCTTTTTTCTTATAAACATCAACATTTATTCTTTTTTCATATAAAATGAAGACGACACAGTGCGTTGAAAACTCGTGTGACGTCACTGCACGCTACACTTTTTAGCGAGCAGTGACGTCACCAGCCACCACTCTTGATTTTTGATGTCTTTTATATTTGTAAATTTTTATTGATTTGATAAAACAAAATACACGTATCCAATATTTTTCTATAATCTGAATGACGGACTAAATAGAATCTTTTTTTTTTAAACCCAGGAAACATCCCTATTTTCTATATAGAAGTAACACGATGGTGGCATGTGGATAAATAATATGTGAACATACCTTAAATCTTTCGTGTCTTGGAAACCACTTTAAGCCTTTCTGGAGGCACGATGAACAATTTTGGCCAATATGTCGCATTTTTTTCTGTAGGTTGTAAAAGCACCATGTCTGCCATGTGTTGCAAAAGACAGTACGTTTTTTACTACCTTTACAAACTTTCTAGAAACTAGTACTTGACCACGATCCCGCCTGATGGTAAGCAATGAAGCAATCATTGATGATAAGTAGTTTATTGGTAGCTCTACTGGGCATCACTTTAAAAATAAATAACTTATTAATGTTTTTGTTCTATAGGAGAGGCTCTTCATAAACGTAACGCCGGAAAACTACAAAGATTGTGTCGTCACACCCTGGTACAGAGTCCTGCCAGACAGGTAAGTTTTACCAATAACTGGCTTAAAATAACGAACTTTTTTCATTCAAGTGCAGATCGTCACTATTTTGCTTCGCAAAAAGATTTTGTTGACGGAAAAAAAGGGCCTGTAGGTATATACCCGTCACTTCACGTGTTAAAACCATTATTATTCCAATTAAGGGGTAATTCGAATAATTATTTCAATTTAGGAGTATCAGAAATAACAACTCGACTTTAACATATCCTACTTGTCACGTTACTTCATTATAAAGCCGGCGCCAGACATAGTTCAAATATTTGATAACTTATTTGAACACTTGTTTGGACACATGTGCAGCACGCGTTTTTGAATATTTGTTCAAAGCTTTGTTAAAACATTTGTACTTTGCCATACGTTGTCAGTTTCGAGCGCAAATCAAAGCGTTCAAAGTTGTCTGTGTTCAAATGTTTTCGTAGCCTGCTACACACGCACATATATTTGTACAAATATTTGTCTGTGTCTGGCGCCGGCTTATTGGAATACCGAATAAGTTCAACCTTGAAATGGTCGTCTTCTTTTACAGATACATTGTGTCGAATGTTCTAGAATACATGACACCACAGTCACAATTTGATTCAGATTCTTATTTGACATTTGCTGATTATTACGCCGACAAATATAAGTTGGAAGTTATTGGTGAAAAAACGCAACCTCTATTAGAGGTAAGTCTTTATAGTAAGTTCTCGTCTGAAGTTCTTAGAAAATCTGTAGCCATAGAAATACATCGAAGCATCTCATTAAGAAATTTGTAACATGGGTTTGTTTGAAGTGTAGCGCCCAAAGAGTTCAAGAGAGTTGGGAGGTTTTGGGAAAATCCATAGCCCAGCAGTGGCACAGTATCACCAGCATCTATATACATAAAGGGTGTATCTGACAACGACACACAAACGAGTACCATGGATCCAGTACATGATTCTGAATCCCCCAGTGGTGGAATTTTTCGTCGGTTTTTTTTCATGATTAAAAGAAATATGTATGTAGTTTTTTTCACTTTAGACCGTTCATAATTGCTATACTTTTATAACCCTATAAGATTTCAAAGTAAAAATTAATTAATTCGCTAATTATACAAAAAACCGTATTTAAAACAAAACTCGAAAAACTATGTTATCAGCTGATTTAATAGAGTTCACATCAGGGATCAACGTCATACCTACAAACCCGCACGACGACACGCTTGCAACGTTCAAAGGCCGAATCGACACTTTTTTAAACACTGTGGATTCTGTAACCGTTCATTAACGACATAAATGGCTATCATAATTTTATTAGTGGCATGCGGTCTAGCCTTTTCGCGAAGTTTGTGTTATGTCAGATACAACCTGTATATACAATATGTAAAGAAAACCCTGTCCGATCCGTGAAGGTATTGTTAGGTATCGTTAACTGATTCTAATAATGCCTACAAAGCCGGGCTAAACTTAAAAAAAAATCCCCAAAAAAAAAATATTATTTCGAAAAAGCGAGGTAACTTAATGCATGTGCGGTAGGCAACCCGATAGCCCCGCCCCCCTTCACCCGCGCATACATGAGCGGGTGAAAGGGGGCGGGGCATGCGGCACGTGGTCGCATCGCTATTCGCTCCGTCACAAATGGTGTTGTCAGTTTTTTAAAAAATACTTAATTTCGGGGAAATTGGAATTAATACCCGGGAAAAAAAGATTATTTCAAAATTCATTATTATTGTTACCGTGATGATTATGTAAAATTTTATATTATATTTGGTCAAGTGTTTACTTAACATTTATTATCCTTATGGGTCGGACAGGGTTTTCTTTACATATTGTATAATGAAATAAAAGTACGCTGTGTGTATCAAATCGTAAATATTCACTTGCTTTAATACTCTTTGCTTATGTATTCCCGTCAACGTTTATGGGTACATTACATTCAGTTTGAATAAATGGGACACGATTTCACAATTGTAATACAGCGCTCTTGTTATTCGAATAACCTTATTTAGGTTATTGCCACTATTTCCGTAGGTACGCAACATTAGTTCAAGAATGAACTGCTTACTGCCCAGAGCGGCTACCATCAATTCTCTGACGGACAAACAAAAGAAGCTGGTGTCGGCTTCCCAAGGAGATGACAAGACCAACAGGGGCTTTAAGGAAATATTTGTCGCGGAATTCTGTGTGAAATATGACTACCCCGGAGTTCTTTGGTACAAGGGAATTATGTTGCCGAGTATCATACACAGGTAGATTTATTCAACGTTCGTATAATAATATTATATAAATATAATGGTGTGGTGTCGGTGGTACTCTTCATCGATGCTTTATGTGGAATGGAACCAGTAGGCCACGCTGATTGCGGCATTAGTGTCATTTTTTGGGTCATCCGAGGTGCCAGTGAACAGGCACTAATGGTCAATTCACACGTACCACAACAACACCACAGCCACAACCACCACAACGACGCCACGTGGTCGGGCGTATTTTTTTGTATTGAAAATGTATATTACAATTCACACGTACTATCGTATGTTTGCCATTGTTATCGACCACCTGTGTAGTACGACTACATTGCAACCACATCGCGACGGCTACCACCGGCGTCGGCACCGCGGCCTCATCACCACGACATGACGTCATCAACGGCGCACGCCCTGCATATGACCACGTGGTTACCACAGCGACAACGCAACCACATCGACATTTTGTCGCTACCACAACGCAACTGCAAAAAGCCGCTGCGACACACTCTTTACACGTAACCACAGCTTGACCACATTTTGTCGCTGCGACGTGGTGTGGTTGTGATACGTATGAATTGACGCTAAGGGCACTCGAAAAGTAACAGCCTATACACTCACACAGTCTACATTTTTACGCCTTAACGACTGAACGGATTTGGATGAATCAAAATTAAAAAAAAAAACTTTCTAAATTCGTACAAGATAATTTTTGATCTCCGGTTTATCAAAGGTGTTAATGTACACAGTAACTAATCTTCAGACCTACATAAAGTAGTTTTTCTTCTTTTCCAGGGTCTTTATGCTGCTGGTAGCTCACGAGTTGCTCGTAGAAATAGCCGAAGACACAAAATACGGAACCCCCATCCGTAAAAAAGGCAAGTATAAAAAAGAATTTGATCTTTCAGGTAAGTTTTTGCTTAGTTTTCAGTAATATGTACTTGTATGTCTGTACGAGCCAATCCGGCTCGAAGGACCAAAAGATGTTGGGGTTTTTCGCCGTTGACGATACCCCAGCGTTGTTGTAGGTAATGAGTAACACTAAAACCACCAGTATTGAGCCGCACTTGTTTATTTACACCTGACCGCGTGACGGAGGTATATTTACGACTGTTTTACATTGTGTTGAAGTTCATTCTATATACAATAGTATTTTGCTGTATGAGCATTATTGGCTCGTACAATGTCATAAAATACTAATTTAATTTATTCAATTCAACCAATCCAATTTCTTTACAATAAATTGAACTATAGCACTAAGCTAGAACTCGTCAGGTATAATAGCTGTAAAATAGTAGCAACTATGGGAATGATATGCAGAAAGTGTTTCTTACGAACAGACAGAGGACTCACATCTGAAATAGGCAATATACAATTATTATCTATGTGATTGTAATTTGTTTTCAAAATTTTATTCCTTGCAGTGGAAGACTGGAAGCCAATAGAAACCAGCTTGCCAATAGCTACTAATTCACTTCTCGCCCAAGTGGAGGAGCCAACCCAAATTACGTCAGTTGACAGGTAAGATTATATTATTGTTACGGGCTAGGGGTATTAAAATGCCGGTTAAGAGTTCCGAAGTTTATTGGCAACGAAGGTACAGTCGGTAGTAGGCAATGACAAGTAGAACGTAACTGATGTCGCACCGAAGTCTTACCTTATGTCCACGAGGTCCGTGTCGTACACACTGAACAATACTACAGAAGTCACCCGATGTAATCTTCAAAGTTCTCGTTGTAGTGTTCGCTGTAGATGTTCTCAAAGATCGCTTCTTGTCTATCGCTTGTTTCGCCTCGATAGTCAAATGCGGACTAGACTCCGTGCCCCTTCGTGGTCCTCTCTGCGACCCCGAGTTGGGGGCGCGAGGAGACGGTTTGGGGGCTCCTTAATGGCCCCGTGACCGTGGGGTCGGTCTCTCGGCCTCCAAAAATGGAGACCCGTCCTTGGGTTGCACCCTAGGGGTGCTGTTCCTCGATCTTCGCACACCTAAGTTGACGCCGCGAGGGTGTGCCTTCCCTCCGGCGGTGGACGGTGTGCTTTGTTGTGTGTGACTGTAGGAGCGCCCGAAGTGTTTCACGACGCCCGTGCGATCAGACCCCTACCAGGTTGGATCACGGGTTGCCCCCGTGAAGGCCCAGCAAGAGTCGATCAGCGACCGGGCGTCGGCTTTGGTTGGCGCTCCGCTACAGTGGGTGATTACCCCGACCCCCTAACAGCACAACCAGCTATGTACAGTAGGCTGCGAGGGTACGGGGGGTAGTGTGTGTTACGAGCGGTTTGTAGGTGTGTGTTCCCCGCTCGTGTGGTATTCTGAGTGTGTGCCTGCCTGTGGAGTAGTGCATGTGTGTTCGTCGTGCGCATAGCGCCTGTATAAATACAGTCCGCAAATGCGCACGGCGGTGTCGTGTTGCGAATGTATAGTGTCTATTTTTGTCTGAGTAGGTCACGTGTATTTGTGTTTGTGACCTACCCGGGTGTCAAATCCGGTGGCGCGACGTCTGCTATGAGGTCGCGCGGGAATCTCTTCTTATCGGGAGGCCTCGCGTGCCAGGGCGCAATTTCTTTGATGTGGCGGAGCTCTGAGGTGCTGGCACGCGAGAACATCCCCTTCGCCAGGCGGACGACGAAGTCATCGATGCTCTCGACACGCAGGTCCCTGTTAATTACTGAGTTCCTCACGTACCGGGGAGCTTTGACGATTTGACGCAGCGTGATGTTCTGCTGCGTCCGGAGCTTCTTCCTGTGCGTCTCGGCCGTGAGGGCGAGCCAAGCCGGGGCAGCGTAAGTTAGCTGCGGCCGCACGTATGTCTTGTAGATCCCCAGCTTGACTCGCGTGGAGAGGCGTGACGAGAACACCGGGCGCAAAAGGTTTCTGCTTACCTTTGCCCGCGCGACGGTGTCGCAGACGTGCGGGCCCATGGTGAGCCGACTGTCGAGTGTGACCCCCAAGTACTTGGCGGTCCTGATCCACCCGACCTCGGTCCCCATGAGCTGGAGGTTCGGTGGATGACGTCGGCTTCGTGCCGTGACGATTATAGCCTGCGTCTTACCTGCGTTAACTGACAGTCTCCACTTGCTGAGCCAGTCGGGAAGGTCGTCTAGTGCGCGCTGCATTTTGATGGCCGCGTGGTCGGCCGACAGCGACGTGGTTATATACGCGGCGTCATCAGCGTACAGTGCAAGTGTCGCAGAGTGCGTGGCGGGAATGTCGTCGGTGTATACGGCGTATAACGCAGGCGAGACGCAGCTCCCCTGTGGCACCCCCGCTCTAATGGGGCGTTTGCTGGACGACTCGTCCTCCACCGAAACCTTAAAAGTCCTGTCCTGGAGGAATGAGGAGATCACCTGTATCAAGCGACGGGGCGTGGTGGTTATGGTCAGTTTGTAGATGAGACCGGCGTGCCAGACCCGGTCGAATGCCTTTTCCATGTCGAGGAATACTGCCGCGGCGTACTCCCTCTTGTTTACAGCCGCTGTGAGTATGTGCAGTACCCTCGACAGCTGGAGCGTCGTACTATGTTCGGCCCGGAAGCCAAATTGTTCCTGGCGCGGCGTAATGTGTGGAGTTAGGTGACGCAGCAGTAGCGCCTCGAACACCTTGGAGGTGGTGGGGAGGAGCGTGATAGGCCGGTAGCTTTCCGGCTTCAATACGTTCTTCCCGGGCTTGGGTAGCATAATGACCTTCCCTTGCTTCCAGCAGGTGGGGAAGGTACCGGTGCGGAGTATGCCGTTATATAGACGTGCTAACGCCGCCACCGATTTCGGTGGCAGGTGTCTGAGGGCGGTGTTAGTTATTCCGTCCGCACCGGGTGCTTTCCTTGGTTTGGTGCGCCTTATTGCCCCCAGTACTTGGCCCGGGGAGAAAAAGAGTGGGTCTTCCTCTGGGGCTACCGGCGTCTTGAAGTACTCTCCAAGGTGCTTCTCAACTGCTGCGACATGGTCCAGGGCGTCCGTTGGGTTTGGCGTAAATTGACGCTCCAGGGCTTCGGCGAATATTTCGGCCCGATCGGCCGCCAAGTAGCGCAGCGCCCCTTCGCTGTTGCGCAGTGGGCGCACCGGGGCTGGGGTGTTCTTGAGGCGTCGGCACAGCCGGTGTACCAACGCCCAGTCGCTGTCTGCCGAGTCAATGATGTTCTCCCAGCTCTCCGATTCATGCGCCCGTATCTCGGCCTTCACCTTGTCCGTGATACGGTTGAGCTGGTTTTTGATAGTAGGACATCTTGTATGTTGCCACCGCTTGCGCAGACGCCTCTTGTCGGCGATCAGGTCTGCGATGTGTGCGGGGAGTTTGTGGTAGCGCCCCTGCGTGGCCGTAGTGGTGCATGTCGCCGCTTGCAAGGCGTTCTGGATGCAAGCGGTGAGTCCCTCAGCCAACTCGTTCACTCCCATGGCGCTGGTGGTGGGCCGAGTGGGTGTGGTGGCCTCCAAGATCTTCCGGAATTTATTCCAATCCGTAAGTCGACGTGGCGCCGGATGGGCAACTCTGGTGGTGTGGTCAGATAGCCGGACGAGCACCGGCTGGTGGTCGGATCGCAGCTCGTCGTCCAGCACCTCCTGCGCTATCTGGCAGGTGAGGCCTTTGTGTACGACGATGTCTAGTACGTCGGGTGAATGCGCTGGGTTTTCCGGGTAATGGGTCGGTACCTCCGGTCCCGACACGTCGTACCCCCTGGCCTCCGCGTCGACGAAGAGTCGTACATACACGTGCCTGCCGGCGACATGCAGCTGCACTCCCAGTGCAGAGATGCTGCTGAGCGTTGGGGGCGGTAGCTCCTGATGGACGACTCTTCGTTTCACCAGCCCCACCAGTCCTTGGGAGTGACGGCTATTGGTGTTGTTGGGTTGCCCATCCTTCTTGTACACGTGGTATCCTGGGAACTTAACCATGTCCGCTGGTCCCAGGAGTGTCTCGCTGATGAGCGCCACGTCGATATCTTGCTCCTGTAAGAGAGGACGGAGGAAAACGACCTTCTCCCTGAGGCCGCGGGCATTCCAATGTAGTATTCTCACCGGCTTAGACATTTCTATTTAACATAATAAGTTCTGTTATGCCGGTGAGAACAACTGGCACCGGGTCCTGACCCCTGCTGAGCGCTAGCAGGATGTCCTGCAGGACCCGAAGAGCGGCCTCTATTATTGTGGGCCCGGGGTTGCCTACCCCGGGTGCGCCCGCCGACAAGGACTGTGTTTGTTGTTGTTGTTGTTGTCTGGGTGGTTGCATGTGACTACGCCTCTCCTGAGCCGAGCTGCTCGGTGCGGGGCCGCGGACTGCCCGACTCACATGCGTTTGCGTGCCGCTGGTCGGCGGGCGGGAGAGGTCGAGTTTCGGCGGCTTGGGCGCTGCCCCTGCCTGTAGAACATAATCCGTTCTAGCAACAGGGGCGGCAGAGGCATCGGTCACGTTGGTCGTGTTGCGTGGGGCGTTGTTAGCCTGTTCCTTTACGCTGTTTCCGGCTTTGTTTCCACGCTTGCCGCCGCGTCCTTTCTTCCTCCGTCCTGAGGAGGTGGTGGCCGCGTTGCGCGCAGGTGGTTCGTTTGCGGCCGCCATCAGAGACGCCGATTGGGTCTCTCCTATCGGAGTCGGCTGTAATGGCCTCTCATTGGCCATATTCGACCGGCGCGTGTTGCCGGTGATGGCGACCGTGCCCGCTCGCTTATTGCGCACCTCCTTGCGCATTACTGGGCACCTTGTGTGGTTTGCGGGGTGCGCCCCCCCGCAGTTTATGCAGGTGGCGGGTTCCTCTCTCGGCCGCGGGCACTCTCTGGCCACGTGACCCCCGCCGCACCTGACGCAAGCGCCCCTCCTGCCACGCCACGCCTCAATCTTTACGCCAGGCATGCAGAGGATCTCCCTAACCTCGTAAATGCCCGGCAGTAGATTTGGTGTCTTTTTGATGACGGCGTGGAAGATGCAGCCGGGCCGTCCTTGCCGCGCTTTTATGACTCGGACGTATTCCGGCTGGAACCCCTGCGCGCGAAGGTCCTCCTCTATGTCCTCCGGCGCCGTGTCCGCAGGCAGCCCCCTTATGGCCACCTTATGGCTCCTCTCCGCTGGCAGTGAGTAAGAGAACCAAGGGATGTTCTCCTCTTTTTCGAGTACCGTCAGGTATCTCTGTATCAGACGATACTCGGAGTCTGACTTCGGGGTAAATTTAACCCCCTCGCCGTATGGTCTGGCGTTGGGTGCTCGGCCCAGCTTCTCCTTTAGGGCGCGGAAGTGATGCGCCCACTGTGGTAATTTCTCGACTACCAGTGGAGGGTAGCGTTGTTTTTTTATTTTTAGGGATTTATCGTCGGTAGGCGTTTTTTCCCCGTCTACCGACGAAATATTTTTTTTCCTCCGCTCGGCCAGGAGGGGCTGAGGGAGGGGGGGCCGCGGCGCCTATCGGTCTAGTAGGGACGTATGGCCCACGCGTCACCTCGGCGAATGAGTGCAGTGACTCACCTGTGCAGTGTCTCTTCGCTTCTTCCTCCTGTTCGTCCGGGCTACGCTGTCTGCGTTGAGCGGCGCGGCGGGCAGGGAGGGTGGTCTTAAGTGGTAAAAACACTGAGCCACTTACCTCGCGGGTTCCGGCTATTGCCAGGTTTGGCAGTGACGCGCTGGGTCCTCGGTGCTCCAGGCTGGATCGGGTCGTCTGGGTGAGATCTTCCTCATCATCCTCGTCTTCGTCGCTCGTAGCATCCGATGACACTTGCGATACACACGCATGATGCGAGAATCGCGATCTTGAAGTAGGCGATGCTGGCGCGGAGCCTCGAGGGGCTGGGGGGGACGCGCGCGGCGGCGGCGTTAGCGGCGCGCGCGGGCCGGGAGGTGGTGACCGTTGTACTGGTCCGCTCTGTGGGTGCATCGTCGTAGTCGTCGCGCGTGCAAACGGGACACTTGTTGTCTCGCCCACACTCAGCGCGCGGTCGCGCGCCGTCTCTCTCAGCAGTCTCGTCGGCGGTCCGTTGTCTCTTGAGACTTGTTGATGCGCCGGTGTTGGGATTATTTTTGTGTCACCCACATTTTTTTCATTGTTGCCGAGTTTTGCTGGATGTTTTTGCGAAGCTCGGGCTTTTGATGCCGTCGGGTGTTTGGGTGGTCCCGGCTGGTCTCCCGTGGCTAGGGTTGAAGATTGTTGGACTCCAGATGCTCGGAGCCTGCTTTCCTCTTTGGATGCTCTGGTTGTTGTTGGCGTCGGTGAGGCGGGCGAGGCCATGTATATCACTGTGGCTCGCCTGGTTCTGTGCTTCCCTTCATCCTTTTCATCCCCCCCGCTATGGTGTTGTTCACGGGGAGGGGGTTTGGGCGGAATCCCCGGCTGGGGCATCCCGCTAGGAACGCGCGGTGTTCGCGACCCTGGCGTTAGAAACGCCGGGTGCAGGTATGAGGGTCCGTGCGACTGCTTCCCACTTCACTTGTGCACTTTCACTATTTTTATTTATTTTTTTTTTAAACTGTGTTGGTGTTCGTTAAAAGATTCGTAATACGTGAGCGTGTGAAAACAATAGATGCGCGTGGCTAATCCGTGCTGCCGTCACGGCGCTTTATATAGGTCAGCTAATCGAACATTACAGACCCGTCCAGAATCAATATAATCCATACTAATATTATAAATGCGAAAGTAACTCTGTCTGTCTGTCTGTTACGCTTTCCCGCATAAACCTCTCAACCGATTTTGATGAAATTTGACACAGACAATCTTTAGGCCCTGAGAAAGGACATAGGCTACATTTTATTGAAAAAAAAAAATGATATTCCCGAGGGAAATCTAAAATGCGCGATGTAACCGAATTCCACGTGGGCGGAAAGCTAGTAGCGCATAATTTCAAGTATGTTCAACAGGTACTTCACCGGAGACGAGTTTCCAGTAATTTCGATGTCGGTACTTCGTTGACAATATTGATGAAACCTGTACCATTCGATAGGTCATTCTAGGTCTAGCACTGCGTTTTTATATCGTACCTCTACAATGCCTAGATCTCAAAGTATAGGGCTTAAAGGTTACGTACTGCTTGTCACGGAATATTGAACCTTATGCCATCGGCATAAGGTGCATTCGTAGCATTATGTACTTTTTAGAGACGGTTCACACAAAGTATTGAATAAAAATGGTCATAGTGTCAGCCGCAGATGTGAGCGTATAGCTTGTACAAAGATGTGTTTTCGCGTAGCTTTAATATATTAACCAACGCCACTATAATTTTGTTTTGTTAATAAGGATATTTTATGTCAATTTCACAAATGTTTACTTAAAACGACCATGTCATTCAAGGGACCAAATGATCCCTTTAGCAGTCTATACTTCAAAACACTAACTTAAACGCAAGTATTACGAACGTTACATTCAAATCAAAGCATTTATTTCAAATAAACCAGTTACAGGCACTTTTGAATTGTCAGAAGGTCGGTCAGTCAGTAAGGTGAAGCTAGTCGCCCAATCCCAAGAGTAGGTACCTATGGAGAAGAACGGGCAAGAAACTCCATGGACACTCATTCGATGTGAAAGCATTTGCAAGCATTTTGAAATATTGTGTGAGCTTAGACTGAACTACTGAGTCAATAGTGTGATTCCTTAGTTGGAAAGACAGATCACTTCAACTAAGTTGTCACAGTTAGATGGTTACAGAATCGCATTGCTGTTGGTCTCATCTTTTACGCGAGTTATAAAAAAAATGGGCTTAGGCTTTAATGTTTTGTGCGCATAATGCTTGGCAGCTTTATGAACTCAGATGTCTGAGTCCCAAATGATTCCAAAGATCCTAAATAGTAGTAAATGGTACTCAATACTCAATACTTTTATTGTTTTCCACATGTATTCTTAGATGGTAATTGCTTAAAATTAGTTCATGTGGAACCTGTCGGGCACAACAACATAAGTGAAGCTAGGAGAGAGGAAGAACTTTTTTACACTCTACTACGTTGCTTGCTAACGGATGCGTGCGTGCTCGCGTGCGTGCGTACGTGTCTGTGTGTATGTATGTGGGGGGGGGGGGGGGGTGCGAATGTGTATGTCTATTTAAGTTTGTGTCTTTATATTACTGGTTTACCATTTACTACTATTTAGGATCTTTGGAATTGTCACAGAGTCGGTGACGATGACTTTTGTTTCATTCGGCATAGAATTTCGTGAAAGAACTTGTTTTGACGAAGTTCTGAACTGTTTTTTATTTAATCGGAATAAGGTCCCGATTCCCTTGTTTACAAACTAAACTAAATTTTAGTTCTGTGCCTCTTTTTATTTAAATTGCAATAAGAAAAGAACAGAAGGTAATATTATACTAGTTTAGACCTATCAAATTAGTGTGCTCCTCACGTAAATTGATATATTTTTCGTCGCCATGTTTATAACCGCGTTTAAACTGTCATGAGATATCTAAATTTGACAGGATTAAACCAAAATGTTATCTTCTATCCTTTTCTTAATGCAAAAGAAAGAAAAAAATGCACTCAACTTAAAATGAGTTAGTAGTAGTAGTTTGTGAACAAGAGAATTGGCGCCAATATTGTTAAATATAAAGGGTGTATTCAGATACACCCTTTATATTTAACGCACAAACGAGTACTATGGATCCAGTACACGATTCTGAACCCCCCAGTGGTGGAATTTTTCGTCGGCTATTTCATGATTTAAAAAAATATACAATATGTAAAGAAAACCCTGTCCGATCCGTGGAGGTATTGTTAGGTATCGATAACTGATTCTAATAATGCCCACAAAGACAGGCAAAACTTAAAAAAAAATCCCCCTAATAAAATAAATATTATTTCGCAAAAAGAGGTAACTTAATACATGTGCTGTAAGCAACCCCTCCGCGGGCGGCGGGGGGCAGGGCACGCGGCACCTGTGACGTGGTCGCGTCGCTATTCGCTTATAATAATATCGGTGTTGTCACTTTTTTAAAATTACCAGAGTTCGGGGAAATTGGAATTAATTCCCGGAAAAAAGGATTATTTCAAAATTCATTACTATTGTTACTATGGTGATTATGTAAAATTTTATATTATATTTGGTCAAGTGTTTACCTAACCTTTATTATCCTTACGGGTCGGATAGGGTTTTCTTTACATATTGTATACAGTATGTTAAATAACGTAGGGCATTCCCTTAAACCCGTTAATATATAGATATCATTAATAGATTAAAATAAAAATATCAGCATAGAAAAATAAGCATAAAAAAATCCGAAAAAAAGAAATTCTAATTGGAAATAAATTTGAAACCTCCTGTTTTAAATCAAAATAGTAGTCATGTATAAATAAATTGCGACGTTGCCGTCTTTCATGTTCGCGTGTACAGTGTGTTTCTTTTACATGTCAATTTAAAATTTTTATTGAATATTTTCTTATTGGAAAAAAATTTAAAACATTTTGTTTTCGAATGGAAATATTTTTTTTTTTGCATGTATGTATGCTATACTACTTCGGGTTAACGGGAACGCCCTCTGTTAGTTAACATACTGTATGTAGTTTTTTTCACTTTAGACCGTTCATAATTGCTATACTTTTATAACCCAATAAGATTTTAAAGTAAAATTAATTCACTAATTACATAAAAAAGCGCAATGTAAACAAAACTCTAAAAACTGTCTTATCTGCTGATTTAATAGAGTTCACATCAGGGATCAACGTCATACCTACAAATCCGCACGGCGGCACGCTTGCAACGTTCAAAGACCGAGCTGACCTTTTTCTTTAAACACTGTGAAATCTGTAACCGCTCACTAACGACATGAATGACTACCATAATTTTATTAGTGGCATGCGGTGTAGCCTTTTCGCGAAGTTTGCGTTACGGTGTCAGATACACCCTGTAGTTTATATTATAAAATATATTTCACTTTTTTTTTAGGATTAATAACCCGATTGATGACAATGGGCGGAAACATCGCATCTTATCTATGAAAGAATGCCTTTACAAATTGCAGCAGAAGAGGCTCAATAAGGAATTTCCGTGGGACGTAAGTACTTTTGAGTTTCAGTTCGAAGAGTGTAGCTTATACAATGTGTTTCAGAAAGGTGAAACAATACTTTCAGATAGTGAAGGTATCCCTTATAAACTTCAACTTGACCTAGTCATAAATTTGAAATAAGTACTAAGATTATTTTTTTCGTACAAAATAAGTAAAAATATTTATTAAACATTTTGTCAACAACACTAAACCTACGCTACAGCTGTGGGACTACGCTACGCATCGGCCGTCGACTAGCCGCGCCGTCTGCTAAATACCTATCGGCATACATTACGGTTTACGGTCTACTGGTTCGCGTCAATGAAGATGCTTACGTAAATATGTACGGTCCTACCAACTTATCTGTGAACTGAGTGGTAGCGACACCGTCGCTTTAGTGTTGCAAATAGAAACTGGGTAAACATATAAACATAATTTTATAATTTTAAACAATACTTAACATTGTTTTATAATAATAAAATACTAATATAAGTACTAAATAGTCTTCAAAAATAAGAAAATTAATGTAGGTAGATACATACATTAGCTTTTTCTCTGGCATTCAATTGATATAATGTAGGTACCCCACTTACAAACTTTTGCATAAGTACCTACTTAAATGGATTCAGCAGTTACAAGCTTGATAAGTTGATACAAAAAACCCATAGTTTAGTACTAGCTACTAGCATCTCTATTTAAACAAAACTCAAATATCTAGACACTCAAGATGTGTCCTGTATTACATGACCTAGTTAATAGATAGAATAAAACAAAAGTTTCATCATCATCATCAACCCATATACCTACGTCCCTACTGCTGGGGCACGGGCCTTCCTTAACGATGTGAGGGGTAAAAAAAAAAACAAAAGTTTGCTTAACAATAATTTATTAGAATCCCGGTTTACAATAATTATGATCTTTTGATGAACTTGCACGCCCAACTTCATCCTGGCTGTGAGGCCATACGCCGCTTATGTCCATGTCATCATTATCACTGTCACTTTCAGTTTCCGAATCACTTACCACTTCTATAATGAACGGTTTATCCAAGTACACACCATGCTTCAAATATTCTGCTTGTAACTTGAGAACATGATTACAATGCTGAGCCCACTCACTAACCATTATACTTTTAAAAGCTTCTTGAACTAGGCGGGGAATCTCAGAATTTTTGTGGTCAATATTTACATTAGCAACTTTTCTTTTCATCGAGCTCCATATTAATTCTATGAGATTGTGATCACAATGATAGGGAGGTAAGTACAAGCATTTGTGTCCATTTTCTTCTAATATTTTTTCAATTTCATACACAGGTTCTGGTTTATTTCTCTTAATTATTTCTAACAGCTGAGGTTTCGTCAACTCCTCTCCGTAGTGATTTTATTTTGTGTCAACCATAATTGCATATCTTTCTTTATAGAATTAGTATTTGGTATTTTATTTACACAAATACGGTGATAAGGTGCATTATCCATTACTATTATTGATGGCTCTTGTAAATTAGGCACAAGTTTTTCAATAACCCACTTTTTAAAGTTAGTACTATTCATGTCGTCATGATAGTCACCACTTTTTGTGTTAGACTTAAAAACTAGAAGAGCATTTTGGACAAATCCGGTATTTCCTCCCGCATGAACAATAATATATCTTTGCCCTTTTGATACAGGCTCTAACACTCCATCTACACCCTCACCTTGCCAGCATTTACCTGATGTATGCGATGAATGTATATAGGTTTCATCTAAATAAATTAGTGGCCGAGGCTGTGGAGATTTATAATTTTTTTCTACAGCATGCAAGTATTTTGCTTTCCAAGCTGATACTTCATTGCGCTGCATGAGCATTTTACGATTAGTCTCCGACTTTTTAAAACGAAAACCTATTTTGTGGAGCAGCTTTCGTAGACTTTCTCTTTGTCCCGTGTAATTTATTTCTGTTTTTAAGACCTCTAAGAGCTTCTTAACAGTCGGTAACTCGTTTTTATTAGAGTAAAATTCATGTACTTTCCTCCGGATAACTCCCATGTCCCACTTCTGTCGGCCCTCACTGCCTCCGCTGGTTAGGCCTGATGGAACACTGGCTCATACGGCGAGAGAGAAAGCAGGTCTCTTTGCTTCTCTCTTTGCCCATAATTCGCGTCTTGATACTGGCAGTGCTGCTCCACCTAATTTACCTCAATGCGGAGCCTCAATGCCTGAGGTTCGCATTAGGAACAAGGAGGTTCTGAGAGTACTGTGTCGTCTGGACGTGAATAAGGCTAGTGGTCCGGATGGTATACCAGCGATTGTTCTTAAGGCTTGTGCGCCCGAGTTGTCTCCTGTATTGACGCGCTTGTATCGCCTCTCATTCAGGACTGGTATTGTGCCCAAGTCCTGGAAGCTTGCTAACGTGCAGCCCGTGCCCAAGAAGGGTAGTCGTGCCGATCCTGCCAACTATCGGCCGATTTCGATCACCTCCATACTTTGCAAAATTATGGAGCGCGTATTGAACTCGCGCCTCTTGGCAAACCTGGAAGGTAACGATCTCCTCAGTGACCGACAGTACGGGTTTCGCCGCAATCGGTCAACTGGGGACCTACTAGTGTATGCCACTCACTTGTGGGGCGAGGCCCTCGAGAAGAATGGGGAAGCGATTGCTGTCTCCCTTGATGTCTCGAAGGCCTTCGACCGGGTATGGCACGCTGGCCTTTTGAGTAAGCTTCCAGCGTACGGCATTTCCCCTAGCCTGACTGGCTGGGTAAAAGACTTCCTGACTGAACGGTCCCTCCGAGTTGTTGTCGATGGATGCTCTTCTGAGCCCATGTCAACTAATGCCGGTGTTCCTCAGGGGTCTGTTCTCTCTGCAACTCTGTTGCAGTAGTCTGTCTGCTGCATATTAACGATCTGCTGATGCCTGGTATCTATGGGTATGCAGATGACAGCACAGTTGTAGAGAGATACCTGCCGGGTGCTCGGGCTAGTAGGGAATCAATCCGGTCCGAAAGAGAGGCCATGGTTGAGCGAACGAGTGTTGCGCTGCAGGCAGTCTCCGAATGGGGCAATGCCAATCTTGTAGCATTCAATGCCGCCAAAACACAGGCGTGTCTTTTCACCGCCAAAAGGAGCCCGTTCACCTTGGCTCCTACTTTTCGGAATGTGTCCTTGGAGTGTTCCGACCGCCTTCAGCTTTTGGGAGTTGAGATTTCCTCGGACCTTAACTTTGGGCGGTTCATTGAGTCCAAGGCTGAGGTGGCTGCCAGGAAACTTGGCGTTATCGCAAAGGTCCGGCAGTACTTCACACCTGGGCAGCTTCTAATGTTATACAAAGCACAGGTCCGTTCGTGTGTGGAGTACTGCAGCCACATTTGGGCTGGTGCTGCCAAGTGTCACCTGGCCACTTTGGATTCAGTGGAGAGACGTGCAAAGAGGCTGATTGGTGACCCTGATCTAACTCGAGTTGGTCTCCAAAGCCTAGAGCACAGGCGTAGAGTAGCTAGCCTTTCAGTGTTCTATAGGATGCATTTCGGAGAGTGTGCGATGGAATTGCATGATTTAATTCCCCCATCTCCGTTCCACCAGCGGACGACCCGTCGTACGGCTGGTTTCCACCCTTACGTTGTTAACACCTCTACGATCCGGACGAAGCGTTTCGCCTCCTCCTTTATACCGCGTACATCGAGGGACTGGAATAATTTGCCAGCGGCGGTGTTTCCGTCGGACTACAATTTGAGTGTCTTCAAGGCTAGAGTGAATAGGCTCTTAATAAACTAGTGCGCTTTACCATCAACGATTGCGTCACTGCTTACCATCAGGCAGGATTGCGGTCAAGCGCTATATGTCAAAATCATCAACATGAATAAACCCACTTTGACGATTCCTCTCCTTGCCTGGGGTCCGAATTTTTGTACCAGCTTCTTCTGCAGCATGCCCTTTAACTATTTTTGAAATTAGCCCTTGACTCACACCTGAAATATAGACAAAATTAATTAAGTATTTACATACTGTAATTAAAATATTAAATGTAAGTATGAGTAATTATTTTTTTTGCGGCTTGCGTACAAATCGCGTCACGTAAGAAGAACGCTGGAAGGCGTGGAGTGGAGAGAATTTAGGCTAAGCCAAACGTAGGCACCTATGCGGGAGAGCCCCTCAGATTATTCCAGCGTTCTTTTTACGTGACGAGAACTATAGGTAGTTGAATCACTCAGCTTTTATATTTTTTAAGTTACAGTTACGTTAAAAAGTAATCAATGAAAAAAAAATATCGGGTAATTTACAAAAAGAAAGTAGTCAACACTAACCTGTAGCTGCCGTAATTCGTTTGTATACTTGATTAAATGGAATAATCGGAGCCTCCGCCCGAGCTTCTTCTTCAAAAAAGGCTTTGACCTTAAAAATGATGCTTCGCCCATCACTTTTAATCGCTTTCGGCATATTAAACGCTGAAAATCTAGAAATATCGCAACAGAAAACACAGAACACCCGAATGTAGTAGACACTGACAATCGAATGACATTTCAACATGGCGGCCGTAGTTCCCATTTTCTCCATTTCACAGATAAGTTGGTAGGACTGTACCTATGTACTTACTGAGTTGTCCTTAAAAATCAGTTTTGTTTTTCCTACCAGGCAGCCACATCGGAGATACTCATTCAGGTAAAACTCAAAAACGTGATCAGCCAATTAAATGAAATACAAACCAATAAGGGAAGAAAAAAAGATTATAAAAAAAAAGACTATTAATGGTCAAACTTTTAATATTACATTAAGTACTATGACACACAATAACATAGGTACGATTACCTACGCTAATAATAACGCACATCACAAATAATCCGATAAATAAATACAGCAATACAATTTTCAATGCAAGTAAATCAATTTCGCATTTACGCAGCATCGTACAGACGACAGCAGGTCAAGTTACCCGAAACTGCCAAATATTCCCAATCAACCTTGAGCCTTAACACTTAAGAGATAAAGTTGAAAATCCAATAAAGCAATCTGACATATTGTAATAGCTTGACGTGCTGTCGTGTGTACACAAAATAAAATAAAGTCTAACGGTAAGTCTTTGGCAAACAGTGAATGTACCTACTCTGTAAACCTCTGCCTATACCTTCGGCTAGAGTAAGCCTGACAATGATTATGTTATGTGTTAAAATGAAATCAAAGATAGAAGATAGGTAGGTACTCCTCCTAGCGCAACAAGTAACCCTACCCAGTACAGTACAGGATAATTTGTTAGGTAGATAACATTTTGAACACTCACTCATTCATTTCTTTGCAAGGAAGTGTTTTATGATTTGACCATAGTTATGTAAGCCCTAAGGTACTAAGGTACCTTAGGGCTTACATAACTATGGTCAAATCATAAAACACTGTGTCGCGTGTTTTTATATTTTTGAACCAAATTACTGCGCTTGATCATGCATTACACACACTGAAATTGTACCTACGTGTAACCTAGTAGGTACTGTCCAGTAACTAGGTCTATGAATTCACTGCACTTAAGATTTTTTAGAAATTTTTAGATTATTAGGAATTTAATATCACAAAAAGAACTTGGTATGATTTTATGAATCACAGACTTTGGGCGTCGTCGTTTAAAAAAAGGGTTCAAAATGACCACCTTCATTTTCTATACACAAAGATACGTAAAAACGTAACAAGGACGATCGAGTGTTTCTTAACATGTCCGGGGTTACCGAAGCAAACGCCGTTACAATTTTAGATTTCATCTCTTCTGATGAACTACACTCTTGCGAATAAACACAATTTTTTACGTAACCCCACAAAAAAAATTCCGTTGGTGTAAGGTCCGGGGAACGAGGAGGCCAGGATTTGGGTCCTCCTCTGCCAATCCACTCGGTAAATTCGTAATTTAAGTATTCTCGAACAGGCCGCGCGTAATGAGCTGGTGCACCATCATGTTGAAACACAATTTGGCAGTAGGTAGCCATAGGTAAGTTTTCGAGGGTCTCTTCCACAACTCTTGCAAGTACATTCAAGTATTACTCGGCGTTGAGACGTTGTGGCAACCAAATTGGTCCGATTAATTGGTCACCGAGGATACCAGCCCAGACGTTGTTACGCCACTGATGCTGAAAATTGCTAGTAGTGGCGGCATGTGGATTGGTGCGAGCCCACATGTGCTTGTTGTGCGTATTTAATATACCATTTCTAGTAAAGAAAGCCTCGTCCGTCCACAGCACCTTTGTTGGAAATCTTGGGTCGGTTTGCACCCGGTTGTTGTACCAAGTACAAAAATTTATTCTTGGCGCATGGTCTGCAGTTGTGAGTTCTTGGGTTGGACGAAAATGGTAGGGATGTTAACCGTCGTCCCGTAATGTTCGCCACACCAGTGTATGGTTCACATTAAATACAGCGTCAGCTCGGCGAGTACTAGTTCTAGGTTCGTTGCTAAAGTGCTCGATAATCTGTGATTTAGATAAGATGAGAAGGAACCAGTACTTTGCACCCGTAGAGACATGTTCCTGAAGCACGTATACGACTGCAGGCGTCGCTGATCAGCGGGGGCAGAACCAGAACTTCTCTCGACGGAACCAGTCTCCTGATATCGCTGCCAGGTCCTTTGGACCGTCGACCGACTAACATTTAGCCTCCTAGCCACGAAGCATTGGCTGCAACCCTCTTCAAGCAGCGCGATAATTTTGGTAGCTTTTACCACTTTATCTACCAGTTTTGATACAGCCAAACAGCAATAAATAAAGGTGTGACATGACAGTCAAGGATATGTAATTAATCGATAAACATTGCATAAAAGTTATGAAAGTCGATGTTAACTGTTTTTTTTTTTTGTTGTAGTAGTGTGGCACTAGTTATGACTTTGTGCCAATTTCAAGTAAAATAAAATCTTCAAAAGTTCTTCTTTCTTTCTCTTATGGCTTCGCACGGTTTGTGCATTTAGCCAATGTCACGCATGTCGAAAAAGACGGCCGCGCGAACCGAACACAGAGGAAGATTTGGTACAAAGCTATGATGTGGCCACTATGCTACAATATTTCACTGTTCTTTATGAATTATTCACTGAATGCACTTTTTACTACATAAATCACACGTTTTTATTTAGTAAACGACACTATAAATAATTTAAAAGTCCAATGAAAAACGAGCGTGGCACTCATCTTGGCTTCCCGCCAAAAACTGGAACTTCTGGAACTTCGCGCTAAAAATGTAGGATAAAAAGGGGTTTTCTGTAAAAATGAGCATCAAATGAAAATTTGAATTTACAACGTACTTTTTAAATACCACTGCATTTTTAAAGCCGGCCAGTAACGTGTACAAACGATTGAAACCTTTTTTGTATCGTGTATTAGCATCATCATCATCATTATTTAAACACATGCGATTCAAGCCTGCAAAAGGACTTTAAGAATGTAAAAGGTGGCGTTCTGAAGTTTTTGCTTACCCCCGTGCGATACCACAGCATGTATAGCCTATACGGAGCACTTCTCTGCGAGACCATCCAATCAGCTCAAATAATATTTTAAGAGTTTTAAGAGAGAATCGAAAATATATAAATTAAAAAACTTTTTTACAAAAAAAACAACCGACTTCTTTTTCACTTTGTAGTGGTTTTTGGAAGTCGGTTGTTTTTTTTTGTAAAAAAGTTTTTATTTTACACGTTTTAGTTGTTAAAAGTAGGTACTATGTATTCAGTTGCATCCGGTCAGACTGGAAGCTGACGCAAATATAGTTGGGAAACAACGTAATTTTGTTTACTTTAATTTTTACCCGTAAGTATTTTCTCAACTGCCTATGGTCTTCATCATCAAAACCGTAGACTATTATTTTAACCCAATGGGTGCAAAGGTCTCATCAATATAAATTAATTAAGTCCAACCACAAAGTAACTACTGTAAACCGTTGAGGAGTTCCCGGAACTGGCCTCTGTCTTCATCATCAGAGCTCTTATAACAGTCACAACCCATCTAGGTGTAAAGTTCTTTTCAATACAAATTAATCGAGCCCAAACACAAGGTAGCTGCTGTGAATTGTTGAGGAGTACCTTCGACTGTCTCCCGGCTCCATCATCAGATCTACTCCAGATCTTTATTAAATTGTAGTGCTTTAAAATACTTAATGAAAATGCTAAGAAATGCACTAGTCGCCCCTGCAATTTTTGAAAGTTCCCCTTGTATTCTCTAGTCTTCCAACATCAAACCCTGATATCTTTATCATGGGACCACCTTGGGATCGTCTTCTTTCCAACAGTAAAAGAATTACCAAAATCGGTTCATAAACGACGAAGTTATGCGCGAACAAACACAAAAAAGCATATATACGGTCGAATTGAGTAACCTCCTCCTTTTTGAAGTCGGTTAAAAATAAGTTTTAGGCGTAAAATATAAATGTATAAATATAGTTTTGTAACCTCTTATCCTATGGACCTATGGGACCTGATAAAATATCAGGTCCCATACGCATGACGAGGAGTTAAAACATCACTGATACCTCGATTTGTGGACCACATAATAAAATCAACATTATCTTTGCCATTTGTTTGAGACCGGCACACTTATCTTTTTCTTACATACTTCTCTATTTGTCGCCCTTTATAACTATATCATCATCTATCATTCCTTTGTTCTTCCTCTATACTCATCGAAACTCATAACTTTCCTCACAATATTTTCTGTACTCTTACATGCATATACCGTAACAATAATTAAATATTTCCATTTACTCTACTTTCAACAGGAGAAGATGGAACCTATAGACATAGAACGCAACCTGTCATCAGTGACGGTAATGGACGTGGAATGTTACGACGAGTTCGTGTCTGCGCCACTGCGCCAGGGTTCCGCGTCGCCCAATGACTTCAGGTTGCCGTCGCACTCCGGCTATGTACACTCCACCGCAGCTATTTCTGCGCCACCCGTGAAGTATGTACCTCTGTATCATCAATAGAGTAATTGACTAAAAAAACTAATTAGTCCGTCAGTCAGATTTCCAAAAAAACACTAGACATGTATTTTTTTTTTTTCTAAACAAAAAATGAAGACGATGCAGTGCGTTGAAAATTCGTTTGACGTCACGAATTGCTACACTTTTTAGCAACGAGTGACGTCACCAGCCCCCACTCCTGATCTTTGATGCCTTTTATATTTGTTTTTTTATTGATTTGATAAAACAAAATATACCTACGTATCCAATATTTTTCTATAATCTGAATGACGGACTAAATAGAATTTAACGAAGCCGAATGGCCCTTGCATTACATGAACCCACCTCCTTGGGATATTTTTATGTATGGCACCATACTTGGTAACCTTCTGATTAGAGCGATTTGAGGGTCAAAGTTCTAATTTTTATTTAAACGTTTAATAAGTTTGAACCATTTATACCTCCACAATCGCGTATCGCATGCACTCGAACGCTGGAACGCATAATCATAATAAGTAATATTGCACGCTCTCCCGTAAACAGATTTTTTTCACAATAAAATGACACACACAGTGACGCAATCGTTGATGGTAAAATGCACTAGTTTATTAAGAGCCTATTCACTCTAGCCTTGAAGACAGTCGAATTGTAGTGTGACGGAAACACCGCCGCTGGCAAATTGTTCCAGTCCCTCAATGTACGCGGTATAAAGGTGGAGGTAAAGCGCGCAAGTTTATTAAGCCTATTCACTTAAAAATCTTAGTGAGTAGGAAGGAAGACGACAGTTGAGCGAGGTGATGCAATGTTAAACCCAAGACCAACACGACCAACGATGCTGCGCCAGAGGGAGATTGATCTGGAGACTCTCCACGACCAAACTCCCGACACAACAAACAACCTTTGGCGCATCGTACCCGTCACACATCGCAACACAACTACTCAGACCCGTCCTCCGTACGGCTTCACTAGACATCTTGCCGGAACACGACAAATCACTTGGCGGCAAGGCGATGTTATGGCCTACCACCGAGTTATCTTGTTTAAAAACCCGATAGTGACGTGATGCAAGGAATCGAAATGTCAATTGTACGATAAAAATGTATTTTGACATTTTAAACCATGCCACCGTGTCACAAAGGACACTTTAATGACAGGAATCATGATTAGTTAAGGAATTGACGTGTTTCGAAGTATGGAATCGTTAATTAGGACCATGAAGTATAGAAAACATACCAAACTCATAGGTGTTCAATGAAAAATTTGTTCTTTGAACACCAGATGACATTATTATCTTTAAGTATGATAATAATTATTGTGTTGTTTGTAGCAATTTAGCTGTACCTGTTAATGTCGTCACATTAACGACGGCTGTCGCTGAAAACCCAGCGCTGGGGCCCTGTCTCGTAAAGGGTCGTAGCCTTATGCTGAGCAATGACTGCTTTAATTACTGCTTTTTGGGAGTGTGCGAGGGAATTGCATGATTTAATTCCCCCATCTCCGTTCCGCCATCGGACGACCCGCCGTACGGCGAGTTTCCACCCTTACATTGTTAACACTACTACGATCCGGACGAAGCATTTCGCCTCCTCCTTTATACCGCGTACATCTAGGGACTGGAAGAACTTGCCGGCGGCGGTGTTTCCGTCGGACTACAATTTGAGTGTCTTCAAGGCTAGAGTGAATAGGCTCTTAATAAACTAGCGCGCTTTACCATCAACGATCGCATCACTGCTTACCATTAGGCGGAATTGCGGCCAAGCACTGGTTTATAATATATGTATAAAAAAAAATGTATGATGATGTAACATGTTGTGTTTATTTTCTTTTTTCTAGATACAATGACAAAATAGTAATCCTAGGAAAAAGTGCTTCAGGAAAAGGACCAGAATTGCGAGATATTCTAGCAGCATTGACAACAATCAAATCCCACGACACATTCAATCTGGAACGCGTGGAGACTTTGGGAGACTCTTTCTTGAAATTCGCCGCGAGTTTATATTTATACCACAAGTTCTCGACTCTTAATGAAGGACAACTAACAAACGTTAAGAGCAGACTGATTAGTAACAGGTAATTATGAATATTTAATTTTAATGGTTAAAATCACGAATTTCAATCCATACTTAATATTACAAATGCGAAAGTATCTCTGTCTGTCTGTCTGTCTGTCTGTCTGTCCGGCTTTTACGCCAAAACTACTGGACCGATTGTAATGAAATTTGGTACACAGATGGTCTAGAGCCTGAGAAAGGCTACGACCATTAGGAGCAGAGTAGTAACAAAAAATGTTGCGAAAACGGGAGCAAACGCGGACGTACATATTGCTCTCATTATTTTAACAGGCGCTTATTTTATATCAACTGAGCTTTTTTTTATTTTCGGAATGGACATTCCTACGGAAACGGGAACCACATCGCGCGGTAAACTAAAGTCCACGCGGACGGAGTCGCGGGCAACAGCTAGTATAAAATAAATTAATCTGTCAATTCACCTCCCGCGAGGTAGACCGTTAACCTTGTGAAGCCCGCTAGTCGGTTGTTGAGGCGACGGTCCATGACTTCCAGGGCTGAAGAGCAATGGCCGATCAACTTAAAACAATAAGTCAGTCATTGCAACTCTTATCTCGGTATGGTAAGGTAAATAATGAGTGCATTCTAACGTTAGTGATGAGAATATTTCGCTGAACTTCTCACGAATGCTTGCACTGCCTGTACATTTTCACCCAAATCTGTGTGGTTCTTTCCTCATAATACCTACCATTTTAGACACTAATCCACATGGTCCTCCAATGTTTTGTTTTGACCTTTCTACTCTTAGTACAAGTCGTGGTGGCGTAATGGTTAAAACACCAGCCTCTCAAGTATGAATGTGCAGGTTCGATTCCAGGTCAGGCAAGTACCAATGTAACTTTTCAAAGTTATGTGTACTTTCTAAGTATATCTTGGACACCAAAGACTGATTAAAAGGTGAAGAAAAACATCTTGAGGAAACCTAGATGTTAAGTCTGAAGTCGCCAACCCGCATTGAGCGAGCGTGGTGATTACGCTCAATCATTCTCTGTATGAGAGGAGACCTGTGCCCAGCAGTGGGACCATAAAAGAATAATAATAATAATATATTTATTTGCATAAAACACGGTATACAAAGATGGTAAAAATACAATTTAGACCAAGACATGTTTTGCCAATTTAATATAAGCATGCAAATTTTTCAAGGTGTACTAGACATTAACATTTTTTGTCGAGGAAATCCTTAACACTATAAAAACTATTAACAGACAGCCATTCATACAATTTCTTTTTAAATAATTTGGTATTCACATTTTTGAGATCGTTTGGTAACTTATTATATAAATGTACACACATTGCAAGGCAACTTTTATTATATTTAGTTAGCCTTGGAATCTCACTTAGTACGAGCCTGTTGGGGTCTTGTCGGTTTCGGACACAAATGTCATTTGCTTTGACAAATAAATTTTGATGCTGCCTGACAAACATACATATCTCATAAATATAAAGAGACGGCAGCGGTAGCAAACCAAGTCTTTTAAATACTGGTCGACATGAGTCATCCGGTTGAAGGCCACATATTGCCCTTATGCATTTTTTTGAGCGACAAATGCTCTATTTACATCAGTACTATTACCCCACATCACCAGACCATAGCGCAGTAACGATTCAACATACGCGTGATATGAAATAATAGCAGTTTTTATATTCGTGACATTTTTTACTTGTTTCAACGCATAAACGAATTTATTAATTCTAGTGCTAACACTGTCCACGTGTTCTTTCCAATTAATGTCTTTATCTAGTATTACACCCAAAAATTTGGTATACATTACTTCGTTGATTTTAGTGATATTCATTTTTATGTTATATTTATTATTATTTGATTGGGTAAATTGAATGTAAACGGATTTATCTAAATTAATTTTTAAATGGTTAATGTCAAGCCAATTTAATAATGTGTCTATTGTATTATTGATATCTAATTCATGATCTGTAATGGTACTTTTCTTTCTATCGGATGTCACTATAATTGTTATGTCATCAGCAAATAATACGCATTTATGTTTAGTTATTCTTATTATGTCATTTATGTATAGAATAAATAATATTGGGCCTAATACGCTCCCTTGTGGAACACCATATTTATTTACTTTATATTGCGATGAGTAGGATGTCATATCTTTATTTTTAGTAATTTTATTGATTATGACACATTGTTGTCTATTATTTAAGTATGACGATAACCATTGTAAAGCAGGTCCCCTAATCCCGATGTTCTCCAACTTATCCAGCAACAATTCGTGTGACACCAGATCGAACGCTTTCGACAAATCAAAGAAAAGACCAGTAGTCAAATGGCTCTTGTTAAGATTCGTTAATATATTTTTTATAAGAGAGAAAACGGCTAAAGACGTAGATTTATTTTTTTGAAACCCAAACTGTTCATCACTTATTAATTGGAATTTGTTACAAAAATTAAGTAGTCTTTTATACATACATTTTTCAAAAAATTTGCAGAATATAGGTATTAAGGTATTAATGATGATGATGATGATGACTCGTAGTAATCAGATAGGAAACCTCAATTAGTGTTAAAAATACAGAGTAGTGCTGATAATACGGACAATGCTGCAATGTTCATAGGAATAATCCTAAACCATAGAAAAAAACTAGCATCAAAAATAACAAACTACATATCATAAAATTGGAAATGGAATAAAACATCCTTTAAAATATTGGTTCACTGACCTCTGCGATCGGCGACAGCGCGGTCCTGTATCGATTTGCTTTTTCGCGTCATTATGTATTATTAAAGTTTAGTACCTACCGCTGGATGCGGCGGTCATCAACCTGTAAGCGCTTCCTTACCAACATGTACATCATGTAGAAAATGTGAAAAATGAAAAATAATTTCCTGTGACTAAACTAATGGATATATTTATATGATTAGTTATGGGTAGACTGAGAATGTGTTGAGGTACACGATGTTTAATTTATTGTCGTATTGTCATCACCACTTTGTATAATTGACTTGTGAAAGTATTTTTACAAACTTGGCTACAAAAATTAAATCATCTATCATATTAATTGTATATTTAATTTTAGGAACCTGTACTACGCTGCGGAGCGCTTCAACTTAGCGGGTCGGATGAAAATAGAGCAATTCGGTCCAAGAAAAGATTTTATGTTGCCAGGATTCTTCGCGCCACGCGAGGTTGAGGAGTTCATTGCTGAAAAACAGGTTAGTCCATGTCAATGTATATCACTACACATTCAAGTACGGAGGTCGCATTTCTTGTCTGTCTGTGACCACATTGTTCTTCTAACACCCAAATTTCACCCAAAAGGCCAATTTACAATATTTAATTTTTTTTTTTTACCTTAATGTATTATTACGTTATACAATATGTAAAGAAAACCCTGTCCGATCCGTGAAGGTATTGTTAGGTATCGATAACCGATTCTAATAATGTCCACAAAGACAGGCAAAACATAAGAAAATAATCCCTCTAAAAAAATAAATATTATTTCACAAAAAGAGGTAACTTAATACATGTGTGGTGAGCAACCCCTTCCGCGGGCGGCGGGGGGCAGGGCACGCGGCACCTGTGACGTGGTCGCGTCGCTATTCGCTTATAATAATATCGGTGTTGTCACTTGTTTAAAAAATTACCAGATTACGGGGAAATTGGAATTTATTCCCGGGAAAAAAGGATTATTTCAAAATTCATTAGTATTGTTACTATGATGATTAAGTAAAATTTTATATTATATTTGGTAAGTGTTTACCTAATCTTTATTATCCTTATGGGTCGGACAGGGTTTTCTTTACATATTGTATATTTTTTTCGATTCGACATGCGCACTTTCATTCGTAATTTCTACTATGTATTTCGGTGTATTCTATAGAGACGTAAGCGCCAACGCAGGAAATCTCGCAGAACATGTATGAACTCCCTAAAAAACTAAACAAAGTATAAACGAGGACTTTTAAATAAATCACGCAGTAGACACTGACAAAATGTACAGTAAGGGCCAAAAGTGGAGTACCACTTTTGACCCTTATTGTAATGCAATAAAGTTCAAAGGTGGTAATGCACTTTTGACCCTTGATTGTACAGTGTAATTGCCAAACCAGACCAACCAGGAACGAAGAAATAAAAACATGAAAAAAAATGTTTGAACTCAGGATTGCTTCAAGGTCGTGTCAGTTTTGATATGTTGTCAATTCTCGTAATTTATAATGTTCAAAATCTAATCGCTAATAAATGTCAATAACTTGTCAAAAATGTAGGGAAAACGGAAGCATTTTGACATATTACACAGTAATTTTTTTTTTTGTTTATAAACTAGTGTTTGACTGCCATCCTGCTTGATCATAAAGCCCACTAATTTATTATGAGCCCATTCATTCTAGTCTTGGAGACACTTAAATTATAATCGGACTGGAAGACAGCTGCACGCAAATGTTCCTATAATTCGATGTACGGACGACAGCAGGTCAAGCTACACCCAACTGTCAGATATTCCCAATCAACCTTGAGCCTTAATGCTTTAGAGATAAAGTTGAAAAACTAATGAGGAAATCTGACAGATCGTAGTAACTTGATGTGCTGTTTTCTGTACGTGGTAGAAACGACGAGACAAAACACCGATCGCCCGGATTGTAGTGTTGTCAATAACATAAGGGTACTCGCCGCACGACGGGTTGTCCGATGACAAAACGGCGGAATTAAGTCATGTAATTCCGTACATACTTTCCAAAACCCATCTTACCGTAAGGCTGGCTATCCTGCGCCTCTGTTCCAGGCTTTCTTCCTTGAGTGTTGGTAAACTAAACGGACTCTGCCCAGAACTCATCCAATTGTTTGGCGCCATTACTAGCGTCCATCAGTTTTTATATTAAGTGTAGGTACCAACATTTTTGAAACAGAACCCTAATTGCGTAACACACTAATTTGGAATCATTTCGAAGCTTATTGTTATTCCATTGCTTCCGTGTTCGAAAATGTGTCTGTTCAACAACGTAAATAACGCATTGATTGTTGTCGAACTGTCAAAATGAAACCAATTGCTACTGAAAATGTGTTACGCAAAATACCCTGCAGTGCCACGTTTACAGTCCAAGTTGGAGTCGTCTATGAATCTTCAACTGAACAAATTTCAAACTAAGCGGCTAATTCTACCACCAGAGTGCAGTACTAGCGCATACAGTAAAGATTTGTTAATGGTCGTATAGCTATGGAGCACTTAGTATAGACCGCTGACGCTTATAATTTAACTAGCTTTCCGCCCGCGGCTTCGCCCGCGTGGAGTTCGGTTATATCGCGCTTTTTAGATTTCCCTCGGGAACATCAAATTTTTCCGGCATAAAAGGTAGCCTATGTTCTTTCTCAGGGTCTAAAGATTGTCTGTGCCAAATTTCATCAAAATCGGTTGAGAGGTTTAAGCGGGAAAGCGTAACAGACAGACAGACAGAGTTACTTTCGCATTTATAATATTAGTATGGAATTAGTATGGATAATGATAATAGCTTGCGCAGACGGGGGATTTTTGTCCGTTTAAATAGATCTTTTACAACTGTATCGAGTAACGAAAACGAGGGATTAAAAGTACCGCGTACAAAAAGTCCCCCGAATAACCCAGGACATGCAGGAGCGGACCGGAAAAAGTACGGGGGAGGCCCCGAATAAAATAGAACTCGTGTGACTCGGCGAAGCAGCGCACATGGCGGATTTTAAGTCTGCGTTATGTGCTTGATAGCGACGTTCGTATGCAGGACCAATGACCGCACACCGTGTGCGTTGATTTTGCGGTAAATCCGCGGTGGACTTTTTATTCGCGAAGCTTATTTTTTCTTCCGCCGCGGAGAAAACTCCGTCGTCTGCGCAGGCCCTAACCTTTACAAAGGAGAAATGAAAGACGAAGTACAATTCATTTGAAAGTGATTTATATTTTACTTTGTCTGTCTTTTTATGGGCTCATTTGGCCTAAGTAAGTACAATTTGATCGCATAATATATTTTCACCATTACTTTCTTTTTCATTGACTCATCCTACACAGTGAATATTATACATTACATGGATAATTTTACAAGAACAGGATTTTTGTTAATATCGTCCACATTGAATTAGTTATTTTCCTCTTTATTCAGGATATTGGTCATTGTTAAAAAAATTAAATTGATTCCCTACTTATGTCTAATATGTACATTTTGTTTTTAAATATAAATGTTAAAAATCTTACAATCACTTATTGGAATATCTAAAATACACTTTCTAGCGTTTATCATGCAAATTTATAAAATATTGTAGTTACATAGGAATTCATGTTGAGTAACATGAATTCCTATGTAAAACATAGGAATTCATGTTACTCAAACAATCTTAGACTAAACCACGCCCCAACATAGCTGGGAACAGGGTAGGTAGATTGATTTAATCTTAATACACTTTCTAGCGTTTATCATGCAAATTTATAAAATATTATTTTTACATAGGAATTCATATTACTCAAACAATCTTAGACTAAATCACGCCCCAACATAGCTGGGAACAGGCTAGGTAGATTGATTTAATCTTAATACACTTTCTAGCGTTTATCATGCAAATTTATAAAATATTATTTTTACATAGGAATTCATGTGTAGTCAAACAATCTTAGACTAAAGCAGATCCCAACATAGCTGGGAACTTGCTTGGTAGATTGATTTAATCCTCACAACAGTGATCGCAAAAGATCCAGGCTTATAAAGCTTATTATACTTATATCTGCAGTTAATTCTCTTTACCTTGACCAACTAAATCAAACCGATCCCATCTTTTCGCATTAAGTTTATTTTTTTTCTCTAATATACTTTAGGGTGATTATTTTGTTATGTTTTTTTTTTTTTATATCAAAATACAAATCCATATGTTTTTATAGCATATAGTGGTCACAGAATTATTTTGTATTAACATAATTTTAATACGCATAATGTTACCAGGTGTAATGACTATTAACACTGTCTTATTAAGGCATAAAAATCATAGGAATGACGGATACAAATCAAGATGATTTCAGTATTCGTTTGAATTTTCATGATAATGATGAACATTGCTTCGTAAATGAGCAAAATGGAAGGTAAGGCTTCCACAATCGGCTATAAATTCAGTTGACTGTTTACACGAATTTATTTTTTTTAACTATTTATAGTCTATAACTAGGCAATTACGAAACCTACCCTTTCACAAAGTCCATAAGTCGTAAGTTACATTCATAATCGTTATTCGCCCTGCGTCACACTTCACACATTTTAAAAATGTGTATTAGTGTCCAGTTAATTAATATGCGTATAAAAATGCTCTAATATCATTATGCGTGAATAAATTTATGCTTTAGAATGATATGCTTAGAAATTATTATGATTAGAGATTTATGCATAAATATAATCAAGATAAAGAAAATTACCCCATGTTATATTATGTCTTAAAATTGCATGCAATTGGATGGGAAACCAATCCAGATACCGTACGCGAGAATTAACTACAGTTTTACCGAACTGTTACCATAATGGGGATAAGCACGCACTGGATGCAATTTCTCAAGTCACATGTTCACCTAAATTTATAAAATAGTAAAAAATATTTGACTTTTCTATGTCTGTTTGTCACCCTATCACTCTTAAAAGGCTACACGGATTTGGATACCAATGTCAGTCTTCTCATATCGGTATTATTCATAGATTGGACTTTATTCTCCCAATAATTAAATTTCGTGGCACGCGCTTGGCCTTATGTAACGCCCCATCTCATGCAAATTCCAAATTATGAGTCTTTATTTTTAACGTTTTTATTTAATGAACTTTTTATGGTGGCATCGCGAAGGCCGGATTTTTCATTACATAACTCATCAATTTTACTGATTCGAAATTCACAGACGTTATATGACCTTGGGAATCGGCCAGACAATTGTTTACTCTTTTTATTTGAAACGCTCAATTATATTATGTCAGTAAAAAATGTGACAAATACAAAAAATAAATATGACAGATATTGGCTAAGTAGACAGTTGTTATATGTACAGTCGACAAAAAGATAAATACACGTGTACTAGACAACTACTTTGAGATCCGCTCGCACCAACCCACTAAATACATTTAGTTATAAGCGGCAACTCAACCAAATAATTCAGAGAAGTAAAATAAAGTTTGAAATACAGTTCGTAAATGTATTTCGTGTGTAGAGGCAAGCTCGCTCTATTCTATGTTAGGCGTGTTTGTTTTAAAGTCTTTGACATTATTTTTATATTCGTATAGGAACATGTTACTTTTACCTTTTTAAATCCTGTTTTGTTGACTGTACTATAAGCGTCAACCAACGCCAATTTACGTACATTAGGTGGCAATTAGAATGTTTTTACTTATTCTATGGGTTTTACTGTTGAACATTATGAATTCTTTAACAGAAGCAAATAAGTCATCTGATAACACGTTAGGCGTTTGTAACGCGGCAAAATGACCTCCATAGTCGTAGGAAGTAGATCTGACTAAATTCTTGAACTTGTCTTTTAGGATCCAGTCTGGTTGATAGACGACTTCATATAAGAATTTAACAGCTGCCGTTGGTACATCAGTTGGTATGCTGAAATGCAAAATTAGGGAATAGTTTAGCTAAAATAAAGTCTGTAAGTTTTGGCAGATTTCAACCTAAGGTCAACTCAAATACTTATTTGGTCCTAATTGATGTTATTTCAAGTTAAACAAATAGGGACTTTATTGTAGTGGCAAACAACTTCATTTCAGCGTGACTAACACAGTTTAAAGTTGGTACGTAAACTGAACTCTATTGTGAAGTAAATATCAATAATGTGTCTCTTAAATTAAGGTAATTAATAAAGTTATTTTTTCACAAACTTTCTTTACATATTTGTTAACTAAATCGCGAACGCATTAGGCAGCATTCAAGTATTACGTAAGGCAATTTGGGGGATAGGGTTACTTTAAAACGTTACGGTGCGTTACAAGGGCAGGAGGGGTGTATTGAAACGACGCGTTACGTTACTAAATAAAAACGTGTAACTTAAAAACCTTTTCCTTTGTTTATAACTACTCAAACGCTATTAATACAATAACTAAGATATTACACGGTGTTCAACATACCTAATTGTGATTATAATGGTCACTTCAATGTTACCTAATATTTAGGCAGCGGGGAGAGGGGTACAGAAAACCGTTACAATTCAAAAATCTTCAAAAATTGCGTTACTTAGTACTGTAAGCTACGCTCCCTTATAGGTTAAAAACCTCTAAATCCTGATTGTGATTAGTTGATGGCACCTGGCATCTCTAAGAATATCAATCGTAAAACAATGTTATATTTGAAACTATTTTCTCAGATTCATCAAGCTATATAAACTCATTGTCGTAATGAAAAGGTTCTAAATTTCATTGCAACCGAAATTTATTCACGACCTTTTTTATTTTAAATATTTAATCAAAAATAAACTTAAGAGAACATGACGTTGAAGTAGATATGTAGTTAAGTGCCAATATATGTAGATAATTATATGCAAGTACAGGTCAACCTATCAAAGTTGAATTTAGATCGGTATCGAAACTATGTACTTACTTATGCACCATACTGACTTCGGGATAATAGAACCCTTCCGCGTAAAGCCTCGAAGAGGTGACAATGCACTCATTCATCCACGTTATAGTCACTGTGTCCAACACATCATCCAGGTCAAGGTTCTCCAACCCTCCATGGAGCGTATCCAGTTGATCCCTGTTGCTGGTAATTGCCATTTTCTCCATCAAATACGCCGCTAAACCGGATGGAGAGTCTGTAAGGGCAACTCCTGCAAGAACAAAAACAAATTAACCCATCAAATTCAAATTAATTTATTCATTTAACATAAGGTAAAATGATTCAGAAAATATAAAAAAGAATGGTCCATCCTATGTTCCGCCAAAAAGCATCCTACCAATATTATAAACCTAAAAGTTTGTATGTCTGTTTGTTCACCCAAAAACTACTCAACGGATTTGAATGAAATATGGCATACAGATAGTTTTGAACCCGAATTACACACGTTTGAGGTAAAGACTAAAATAGTCTTCATCTCCACACTGACGTAAATAAAGGTGCAACTAGTTTTCGTTTGTTATCCATAAGTGATTGAGTATCTTTACTCAATCACATCAGTGGTGGCAACCTTGGGGTTCCTCCCGCCTTATCTGGGACAGAAACCTCCCGAAACAGCCGTGTCCGGTAAGGACCGGCGTCAGGCGGAAGGTGAGGGCGCAGTGGCGCCTCTCTAGCCACTCCTCAAAGGGGTGACGTACCGCCGCTATTATGACTTGTCCAGTCTAGCTGGACCCTTACAAATCATTAACATGACGTTTGTACCTACATATAAATTACTAAAAACTATGTGAACATAACATGCTTACATACGCGACTTTATTGATATTCAAACATTGACACGTGTAGTGTAGGAAAAAAAAACTGTAAGTACCTACTGAACTGGCCAAGGCCATTGCCAAACTTGTTCATTAAGTGTTCATTCGGACGTACAGAAAATCCAGAAAACTTAGTCCACACTCATTAGTGTTTTCCGTAATGAAACCTTTATAGGATGACTTGTGTTTCTGTCTGTCTATCATCATCATCATCATCATGATGATGATGATGAACAAAATATTTGTTGTTATAGCAGCAACAAAAATAATTTCTGTGAAAATTACAACTGTCTACCCACTGCGAATAAGAGCGACGAATGGCAGAGACTAGTTTCTTTGGCACGGCCCTTTGGGTACGGAAGCCTAAAAAAAAGACATATCTTACTTACCAACAGTATCAGGTTTCGTAGACTGAATATGGAAATATCCACTTTCTCTTATTAAGTAAGATAAATGCTTCTTCAAGGGATATACTCTTTCGGGTCGATCTTTATCTGCCCAATTTGGGAACAGGGATCCAACCAGTAACTTTATATAGCTTATTGGCCTTGAAGATATTGGCATGTTAGAGTGATATCTAGAAGAGAATAGAAATCATTTAAAGATGCATTATGTAAATAATGTGTCAGAAACATCAGTCTGGCATTGTCAGACATCAATTTTATTCCATGGAGAAAAGCATAAATATTAATAGCTTCGATGGTTTTGTAGTCTTAATCGAAGCATGTCCATTTAATAGAAAAAACCTAATAAGCTCACTCTATAACAAGGAACTTTAATTAAACAAAATTGTTTTGAAAATGTTCGGTCATATTGTCCTTCTAATTTTTACACATTGAATTGTTTATATTAAACAATATGTAAAGAAAACCCTGTCCGATCCGTGAAGGTATTGTTAGGTATCGATAACTGATTCTACTAATGCCCACAAAGACAAAAAAAATCCCCCTAAAAAAATAAATATTACTTCGCAAAAAGAGGCAACTTAATACATGTGCGTTATGCAACCCCTTCCGCGGGCGGCGGGGGGCAGGGCACGCGGCACCTGTGACGTGGTCGCGTCGCTATTCGCTTATAATAATACCGGTGTTGTCACTGTTTTAAAAATTACCAAATTTCCGGGAAATTGGAATTAATACCCGGGAAAAAAGGATTATTTCAAAATTCATTAGTATTGTTACTATGATGATTACGTAAAATTTTACATTATATTTGGTCAAGTGTTTACCTAACCTTTATTATCCTTATGGGTCGGACAGGGTTTTCTTTACATATTGTATACAGAAAATCCACTTAGATACACAATTATGTAGATTAAACTTGTCACACATCAAAATATGATTGGTGTGGCTGCTGTGAGATAAGATACCAAATAATAACATAGCATCAGTTATCGGCTAATAGTGATTAAAGAAAGTGTTACTATGAAATAAAAAGCTACTTTACCCCAAAATATTCTCAGGGAAAAGAGTAGCCATATGTGTAGCGCACTGCGAACCCCAGTCTCCTGCTTGCATGTAGAACTTCGTGTAACCAAGGCGTAACATAAGATTACGCATCATTATTCCAATCTGCACTGGGTTTAAACCTGGTTTGTTTGTTCCCTGTAAAAAAAGTAAACTGGATGTGACTTGCTCATTGCGTAAATCAGTACTGTAGTTACACCTCTGAGTAACCATTCGCGGAATACGGAGTGGTGTTATTTTGATAAGGAATTGTGTTTAAATTTATTTTTAGCTATCATAATTAATTGCCCAAATATGTCATGTAAACATTACAGTAAACCAAGTCAATATTGTGTTAATCGTTAGCAGGTAAAGTTGTATACACACAACACACACTTGTAAACACTATACATTAATTAAACATACAATTTAAATAAAATTAAAATACATACATACATAAATATCCTATCCAAAAGGAATATAATACTAGTTAAAACTAACGTATAATCTCCAAAATACGAGGGTAGACGTTATATAGTTGCATCCATTTCTGCAACAGGAGCAGATACCATCGTTCAGACAATACGCGGTTCGATCGATTTTGTAGGAAAATTAGAAACGAAGCGCTACGTTTTATTACGACCGCGAAAAATCATCAGTCTCCTCAGCTATGATAGTTGACGCTCTACAAATTCTAGGAAAGAATAACAGCATCTTGTAAGCCTCATTTGGGGTGGTGCTGCAAAATGTCAGCTGGCTACTTTAGATTCAGTCGAGAGGCATGCGAAGAGGCTGATTGGCGACCCACATTTAACTCAAAACGGTCTCCAAAGCCTGAAGCACAGGCGTAGAATAGCCAGCCTTTCGGTTCTATAGGAAGCATTTTGGTGAGTGTGCGTAATTTGATTTCCCCATCTCTGGTCCACCATCGTGCGACCCGTCGTACGTCGAGTTTCCACCCTTACGTTGTTAACACCACTACGATCCGGACGAAGCTTTTCACCTCCTTTTTTATACCGCGTACATCGAAGGACTGGAACAATTTGCCAGCAGCGGTGTTTCCGTAGGACTACAATTTGAGTGTCTTCAAGGCTAAAGTGAATAGGCTCTTATAAAACTAAAAAAAATACGCTGTACATCCGCTGCTTAAAGTTCAAAGGCTGCACGTGTAAAACGACTGGCAAAGTTACTTTCTAGTATCTACATGATGCCAACCTGCGAGCCAACATATTACACAGAATAGGCAGGTAAAGCAATTACGAGGTCAAATACCTAACTACCTACATACATAAAAAAGTGTTCTAAAAAAAAACACGTGTATGCCCAATGTAGGTATTTGAGATAACCAGCAAATTTTGCTGCTTATCTCAAATACATTGGGCATACACGTGTATTTTTTTCACATTCAAGGAGGATTTTTAAACTTTCAAGGATTTATATAATTTATTAAACTACTTATTTCGAGCAGCTAGACTCATAGTGCTAGTAACAATGTGCCTACAAACTATTTTAGTAAATACATTTACTAACAAAACAAAACAGCTAATTGCGTAACACAATAATACTATCAGATGGAATTATTGCGAAGCATATTGCTAATCAATTGTTCCATGTCTTCGTAAATAATGCAATGAATGTTGTTGACCTGTCAAAATGAAACCCATTGCTACTGTAAGTAAGTTACGCAATTAGCCTACAGATTGTGACAACAATGCTGCATGGTGACAGGTCCAGCCGAAACCTTGCAGCAGTGGTTCACAAACTGACAACCTATCCTACCATTTTTTTTTTTTACCATTTACTTATAATCGTCACGCGGACCGTTTGAAACATAGAAATACCTACTTTATAATATTGTCTACATACATATTTGGCCATTCGATACTACTTTAAAATGTATAAATACTTACTTATTAATTGATGGTTTTAGTACCTTTTCCTGCGTACTGAAGATATCGGTCGAGATGACCTACCTACATATTTGACGTTGTTACTTGGGTTATTTTTTTATGAACATATAAGTACTTTTCTTACCTCAGAAAATCCAAAACCGGGTAAGTCTGCAGCTACAACTTCAAAGACGAAATAATATCCTTTCTTCGGTGTTGTCAACATTGGAATAACTTTGACGAACTCTTTGGACGAACTAGGCCAGCCATGTAACATGAGCAGTGGTAGGACTTCAACGTTATCATTTACTTTAGGCTTTACGTGTATATAATGTAAATCCAATCCCTGAATTTTAGTTTTGTAATGAGGGAATTCATTTAACAATTCTACCCTCTCTTTAAAGTCATATTTATCAACCCAGTAGTTCAAAATCTTTTGTAAGTAGTCCGAATTCATTCCGTACTGGGATTGCATTCCTTCGAGGGTTTTGGTAAATTTTCGTCTATTTTTTATTCTTTGTTTCAAGTCTGAGATCATCTATAATACAATAGTTACAAGTACTTTAGTAGATATAGTATCAGTGATCGATTAATTGAATGAAGAGTCAACAATATAATTAGCTACATACAAAACCATTACTTATTTTATCAATTATGAATATGATGCAAGGTTAAAAAAAAGAATAAATAGTACGTAATTAATAGTAATAGTAGTAATATAAGTAGGCATATGGTTATCACTTAATGAACTCTCATTTTTGGCAGTCAAACAAAAGGTCGAGTTTTTTTTTTCTTCTTCCTCAATCTTAGTTATACTGTTTCATTTTATCTTTTTTGTGCGCAATTTTAATATGATTTCTAAATTTACCGTATCATTAAAGTTTATCTTGAAAGGCCTTATCGACTCGTCTTGTATTTCGGGCCTAGTGCCAGTTCCCCACCATTTTTGAAGATCCAACTGTGGCACTTGTCTTGCTTTATATGCCGCGTACTTAAGTCCTATAAAGGCTCCTATTAGGACTACAAACATCGCGCTAAGTAATACCTTCATCTGAAAATAAATAGAATAAATATTGAGGTTACTAGGTAATAATAATAATCCTCCGGATCTAGTTCCGGGTTTGGTGAACAATGTTATAAATGCCCTATAAGCTCACAAGTGTGTGAGCAGACACAGGTGCACTCTATTCTCTCACTCTAATAGGGTAATAATAATCCTTAATAATCCTCCGGATCTAGTTCCGGGTTTGGTGAACAATCTTAATGGTTAGCCTACAAGCTCACAAGTGTGTGAGCAGACACAGGTGCACTCTATTCTCTCACTCTAATAGGTTAATAATAATCCTCCGGATCTAGTTCCGAGTTTGGTGAACAATCTTAATGGTTAGCCTACAAACTCACAAGTGTGTGAGCAGACACAAGTGCACTCACTTCTGTCACTCTAATAGAATAATAATAATAATCCTCCGGGTCTAGTTCCGGGTTTGGTGAACAATCTTAATGGTTAGCCTACAAACTCACAAGTGTGTGAGCAGACACAAGTGCACTCACTTCTGTCACTCTAATAGGATAATAATAATAATCCTCCGGGTCTAGTTCCGGGTTTGGTGAACAATCTTAATGGTTAGCCTACAAGCTCACAAGCGTGTGAGCAGACACAGGAGCACTCTCTTCTCCCATTCTAATAGATCGATGTGACGTCAACCCGTCAACCCACTTTCCGAGACAGAAGGCACCGGGCTGTTACTATGAAATTCCTAATCGAAAAACCCAATAACACTGCCCAACCTGGGAATCGAAACCAGGTGCCCATGCGCAGCAGTCGCTCTTGCGGCTACAAGACCAACGGGATAGTTAGGGTTAATAGGAAGGCAATATGCAACATGACATTGTAGTTAAATGCGTAACAAGAAAATCCGCAGAGTTGCACTGCAATATAATATTATTTCTTTTTTGTGTAATATCGGGAAAAGGAATCCATTGGCAAATGGATTACTGTCTAAGTTGTTTAGTGCGATAATAATAACGATGTAGCTACGGATCTACCCTAATTGTAACTGATTATAATTTTTACTCAGTAGAAATTAAAAATTGGTAGGTCAAAATAGGTATAAATGGGTATTTACCCAAATTTGGGATTTTTACCGGGTAAATGCCCATCTCTACGGCAGCGTAATCGACGAAGACACTATTTTAGTATAAAATAATATCAACTGCTGCTGTCCAACTAGTAGGAATCATCTGACAGAAATGTGTTCGCCGATTAGGCCACTGTGTGGGTAGGTAACTACATATCTGAATGTGGTGTCAGAAATTATAAAAACAAAAAATATGTAGGAGAGTAGGGATGCCTTTACCCAGCAGAGGTACAAAATTTTCTTCACATTTTAAGGTTGCAATAGTACAATATGGAACTCGACTATAATTACATGGAACTGAATAGTTACAGCAGTTCTACGCGAAAGAAATGTTCGGCTTATAAAACTAGAATTAAAATTATTGTACAAACGACAGCACATCAAGCTACTACAATTTGTCAGATTTCCTTTTTAGATTTTCAACTTCATCTCTAAAGAATTAAGGCCCAAGTTTGATTAGGAACATTTGACAGTTTCGGGTAGCTCGACCTGCTTTCGTCCGTACATGGATGATGGGCCGGATTCCTATAGTCACAAACTAAACAAATTCAGTATGAAGTACTTAGTTGAGTTTTTCGTACACTTAATAGAATTCTAAATAAATATTCGTAAGTTTCAGACACAAAAGTTAGGTAATTAGAGGTATAATGAATATGTAGGTATGTGTCTAATTCTTTTTGATTCACGCCACTTGCGTTTGGCTTTGTATGCGTGAATTCTGTCTGGCTGTCATCAGGTTCGCAGGTTGAAATTTGATGTTACATTTTTGTTTCTATAGTCTATACCATTAGAATAAAATAAAAAAATATAAGTCGCTCCCATACAACCGACGTGATTTTTATTAGGTAATGGTACGTAACTCTTCGTGCATGACTCGGTTTTTAACTACCGACCGGTTTTTTTTATGCTTGTAACTTTTGCAAATGTTATAATAATTCCTAGTACACATGCATACATGTCAGAAACTTGCATACTCGACCCAAATGTATGGGACGGCTGATTGGTTTAGTCTGATTGATTGATGATGTATTTTCCTTGGAAATAATATGCCTAGAGATTTGGTTGCTGCATATGTAAAAGAATAATTGCAATGGGCTAGCCGTTGTAGAATAATGAAAGTAAATGATGGCTAATTATGTGGATAATAAATAATTCTTTCGGTAAGTAATGTTACCTATGTATTTGTTAATAATTATTTAGGTATATCGGTTCAGCCGTTTGAGAGTTATGATGATGCAGAACACGATGCGACACAACAATCTGATATGTCGAGGGTTAAAAATAATTAAGCAAAAGGAGTATTTAATGATCGTAGCAGATGGCATTCTACAGTTTATGCCTACTGCAATGGGAAGAATGCATGTACAGACGACAGCACATCAAGCTACTACAATTTGTCAGATTTCTTTATTAGATTTTCAACTTTATCTCTAAAACATTTAGGCTCAAGGTTGATTGGGAATTTATGACAGTTTCGGGTAACCGACACACGAACACCGATAAACCGAATCACCAATTGTCCGGGTCGGTCCAAATCGTAATATAAGAATTAAAATCCCCCCAAATTAATTCGGTTATTGGACTTTCTACTGTACCTATTATTTGTGTCCTTAAATAATTATTTTAATTGTACACAACTACCTTACCTCACAAAGATAAAATAGAATGATTTTTTTTGTCGATTATATTGATAACATTTAATATACTGAAGATAAAAAAATTGGAGATGAGTTGGGCATTGTAAATAACTTTTTATCTATCAGACTTGTGTGGGACAAAAAAAACTTATCAGAATACATTTATACGAAAAGGAAACTACTGAAAATATTCAATGTTTTTATCATACCAACTACTACACACATGGTTCTTCTAAAAATATCACAACCTCAGTTCTTATGTCAGGTGATCTAACAATATAAATTATCCATTGGAAATTTATAACTGAACGTTGTGTACTGTATTTTTTAACATGATTATCTAAAACTTATTTTCTTGTGTTATAGGTATGTATTTAGGACTTGTTAGCTAAAGTACATGCTTTTGATAGGATACCTTACTGTGGGTACCTGAAGATGGGTATCATCACCGTGGTAGCCCAAAGAAAAACTACAGAGTGCCGGTATATTTACGGTACATAAAATAAAATAATGTCTATTGTGCATCATAGAGCGAATTTAAGGATAGACGTTAAAATTTTTTATTTGTGATTAATTAATCATAAATCACCAAAAAAATATTGTTACGGTACTACTTTCGGTTTAATATTCAGTGTCGATTAAAAATGTGGGGCGATCCGTAACGAAACCGTGTAAAACACTTTCACTCATTATATCGAAAAACAATAGGGTACTTATTTACGAAAATATGACTCACTTTTCAGTTATTCGGTGCACTGCAGACTAAAAACTTAGAAACACTACACAGTTACATAAAATAAAAATCTAGATATATCGATCACATAAGTTATACGTCTTATTTATTTTATTCGTTCGCTCGTGGCACGTGCGCCTCGTATGATCACCAAAATCATAATGTGAATCTGTGATAATGTGCTCACGTCGTTTCGAGTTCGCCACAACGCCGGGCTACTCACGACCGGCAACCGTCAAACCCCCGACCTTGACCTTATTAAGCCCTTATTTAATACTAGCTTTCTGCCCGCGGCTTCGCCCGCGTATAGTTCGGTTATATCGCGCTTTTTAGATTTCCCTCGGGAATATCTAATTTTTCCGGGATAAAAAGTAACCTATGTCCTTTCTCAGGGTCTAAAGATTTTTTGTGCCAAATTTCATCAAAATCGGTTGAGAGGTTTAAGCGGGAAAGCGTAACAGACAGACAGACAGAGTTACTTTCGCATTTACAATATTAGTATGGATTAACATTTACATAGGTACTGACTGTAAAATTAATAAACTATGTAGCCCCTAAAGAATTATAGAAGGAAGTTCTCAATCAAGCTGAGATCATGGACTAATTCCAGTTATTTAACACTAGCTTTCCGCCCGCGGCTTCGCCCGCGTTGAGTTCGGTTATATCGCGCTTTTTGCATTTCCCTCGGGAATATCAAATTTTTCCGGGATAAAAAGTACCCTATTATTTATTAAATCCGGACTTCTAGCTTTATGTCTGCAAAATTTCAAAGCAATCGGTTCAGTAGTTACGGCGTGAAAGCGGAACAAACAAACTTATTTTCCGATTTATAGTAACGATAACTTTTAAGTACTTAGCTAAGAAAGATGTATTATTATTTTGTGTTCCAGGTTTGTATGTTATTAAGTCTGAGATATTTGAGTACCTTCATTTAATTATATCATCATAAATGTTTATAATCAATGAAACATATTTGCCTTTTTGTTGGATCGTCATTTTTTTTTTATTTAGATAGACATGAGGGTATTGCAAGAATAAATAACGAAGAGAAAAATTAAATGTCGTCGAAGTACTAAGTTACTTCGTCGTCATTTAATTTTTCTGGTATATTTACGGCACACGGCAACACGTCAGGGGCCCTAGTCAGCTATTTTTATAAATATGTCATTCCAACACGATTCCATTGTCATTGTGCTAAAAAGTTCGTAATCTTTTAATTTCAAAATGATCTATCAATTAGGTCAGACGCCTCGTAATGGAATGGTATGAATGACATTGTCGTATTGCAAATATTATAAAAACCCTTAGTAGAAATTATTTTCTCAAAACTACTACTCAATTTGAATTTATTCTGTCGGTGTTTTATAGGATACATTTTGAAGAGTGTGCGAGGGAATGGCATGATTTAATTCCCCCATCTCCGTTCCAACATCGGACGAGCCGTCGTACGACTCTTACATTGTTGACACCACAACGATCCGAACGAAGCGAAACGCTTCGTTTTTTATACCGCGTACATCGAGGAACTGTAACAATTTGCCAGCGGCAGTGTTTCCGTCTGACTACAATTTGAGTGTCTTCAAGGCTAGAGTGAACAATGTGAATAGGTTCTTAATAAACTAGCGCGCTTTACCATCTGCGATTGCATGACTGTTTACCATCAGGCGGAATTGCGGTCAAGCACAAGTTTATAATTTATAAAAAAAATATTAATATGGACTGGAGTGTCAGTGATTAACCACTGGAAAGACATAATGACGCCATTTTGTTGTTATTTTACGAAATTTGACAAAATTGATCATTATAAGGTCACTGATCGACCATCCTGACACTATTATAATAGCAGACTAGGGCCCCATACTATACATTTACAGTTTTACCAGACCTCGCATTGTGTATGATTTTCGTACAATCAGTAGTCTGCTTAGTCTGGTTATTTGTTGTTGTTACCAAAGTTACATATTTTTATGACTGTAGAATTATCTACATCATGATAAAAATTAAAGAATTGAAGTGATTTCAAATTTTTCCGCACATTCTACGTGGAAACTGCGATAAAATGACACGTGCCTCAATCTTCGTCTATTTAACGCTGGAACCAAATGCTGCGGAATTGACACGGAAGTAATTAAACTTTAATTTCCAATAAAAATATTTATGTACATTATTTATTTTGAACTCCCCGGCTGGTTGACACTTCACGTGATAACCGTTCTTCGGTCAAAGAATTTGCATTGCCATTTAACGTGGCACATTTAGCGTTTTAGGATACCCACAACTTCGCCACTAACGGCCGTTTTTTATCCGTAATTAAACTCAAATAATTGTTAAAAATAGTAACGAATAGGTAATTTTTTTGGATAATTTTTAGTTTTTGATCAATTATTAGTTAGCGTAATGGTTTTTTTAACAGACTTCAAAAAGGAGGAGGTTTCTTAATTCGACCGTATTTTGTTTTTTTTTTTACTTCCTCGTTTATGAACCGGTTTTGATCGCTTTTTTTTTGTTGGAAAGAAGACATTCCCAAGGTGGTCCCATGATAAGGAAATCAGGGTTTGATGGTAGAAGACCACATAAATCAAGGGGATCATTCAAAAATTCTTCTAAGTATTTTAAAGACTTTTCGATCTTTTAAGTATTTTAAAGCACTACAAGTAAATAAGGGTCTGGAGTAGATCTGATTATGGAGCCGGGAGACAGGCGAGGGAACTCCTCAATGCTTCACAACAGCTACCTTGTGTTTGTGCTTGAATAATTTTTATTGATGAGAACTTTACACCTAGACGGGTTGTCGCTTGATTTTTTTTTTTTTGTATAAAAGTTTTTATACTACATAAGTACCTAAAAGTTAATTATTTGACCGTAAGCAATGATATTATCATTAGATAAATTAAACATTGATTAAAAACTTTTTTGTATTGGTAGGTATTTAGACATTTGCCTTAACTACAACTTAGCGTTTTATGAGTTACTAGCGGCCGCCAGCGACTTCGTGCGCGTGGTTTAGTTATGCTCCGCTCCTATTGGTCGCAGCGTGATGTTATATAGCCTAAAGCCTTCCTGGATTAATGGGCTATCCAACGCAAAAAGAATTTTTCAAATCGGACCAGTAGTTCCCGAGATTAGCGCGAACAAACAAACTTACAAACTCTTCAGCTTTATATATTAGTATAGATTTAGGCTAAACACTACATTATTTTATGAACTTTGATATTACACTGCCACTAGACAAACATTGAACAAATAAAGTTTTTATCCCTTAATTTCTGTGACTGTACATACCTACATGTTTTTTTAGGGTTCCGTACCTCAAAAGGAAAAAACGGAACCCTTATAGGATCACTTTGTTGTCCGTCTGTCTGTCTGTCTGTCTGTCTGTCAAGACCCTTTATCTCAAGAACGCGTTGACGTATCAAGCTGAAATTCACATGAAATACTCAGGTCTATTGTCCCTTTAAGCTGTGAAAATATCAAACTTCTAAGCCAAGCCAATCAAAAGATACAGCCGATTATGTCGATATTTTCAACAAATTTTCGACACTCGCAAAGGAATCAAAACCTACAGGATACTTCCCGTAAACTCAGAATCTTGAAAATTGGCATAAAACATTATCATATAATGCAAATATAGGAAAAATTGCGAAAATCACATTTTTTTAGTTATATAATATAATAAACATATTTTAATAAAATGGAACTTACTACCTTATTTCTCACGAACGAATAAAGTTATCAAATTGAAATTTATACCAAATACCTAGGTCTATTTTCTCTTTAAGCTGTGAAAATATCAAACTTCTAAGTCAAGCCAATCAAAAGATACAGCCGATATGTCGATATTTTCAACAAATTTTCGACACTCGCAAAGGAATCAAAACCTACAGGATACTTCCCGTAAACTCAGAATCTTGAAATTTGGCATGAAGGATTGTCATATAATGCAAATATAGGAAAAATTGCGAAAATCACATTTTTTAGTTATATAATATAATAAACATATTTTAATAAAATGGAACTTACTACCTTATTTCTCACGAACGAATAAAGTTATCCAAATTGAAATTTATACAAAATACCTAGGTCTATTGTCCCTTTAAGCTGTGAAAATATCAAACTTCTAAGCCAAGCCAATCAAAAGATACAGCCGATATGTCGATATTTTCAACAAATTTTTGACACTCGCAAAGGAATCAAAACCTACAGGATACTTCCCGTAAACTCAGAATCTTGAAATTTGGCATGAAGGATTGTCATATAATGCAAATATAGGAAAATTTGCGAAAATCACATTTTTTAGTTATATAATATAACTAGCGGCCGCCAGCGACTTCGTTCGCGTGGAGTTAGTTATGCTCCGCTCGTATTGGTCACAGCGGGATGTTATGTAGCCTAAAGCCTTCCTGGATTAATAGGCTATCCAACGCAAAAAGAATTTTTCAAATCGGACCAGTAGTTCCTGAGATTAGCGCGCACAAACAAACAAACAAACTCTCCAGCTTTATATATTAGTACTAGCTTTCCGCCCGCGGCTTCGCCCGCGTGGAGTTCGGTTATATCGCGCTTTTTAGATTCCCCTCGGGAACATCAAATTTTTCCGGGATAAAAGGTAGCGTTCTTTCTCAGGGTCTAAAGATTGTCTGTGCCAAATTTCATCAAAATCGGTTGAGAGGTTTAAGCGGGAAAGCGTAACAGACAGACAGACAGATAGACAGACAGACAGACAGACAGACAGACAGACAGACCGACAGACAGACAGACAGAGTTACTTTCGCATTTATAATATCAGTATGGAAATATAATAAACATATTTTAATAAAATGAAACTTACTACCTTATTTCTCACGAACTAATGAAGGTATCAAATTGAAATTTATAACGAATACCTAGGTCTATTGTCCCTTTAAGCAGTGAAAAAATCAAACTTCTAAGTTAAAGCGATCAAAAGATACAGCAGTTTATACCGACACCTTAGACGAATTTCCGTCACACGCTAGGGAATCAAAACCTACAAGGTACTTTCCGTGAACTCAGAATCTTGAAATTCGGCACGAAGCAACGTTATATTATAGTACAGACAGATAAAGGAAAAATTGTGAAAATGATTAATTTGAAGTTACATAAAATATTAAAATATTATTTTTGCTTACATGACATAAAATATTTTTTAATAATTATAAACTTACTACCTACCCTTTTTCACATGAACGCGTAGAGATATTAAAATTGAAATTCATATCAAACACTTCTTAAATCTAATTGCCTCTAAACTGTGAAAAATTCTAAATCAATGCTAGTATTATAAATGCGAAAGTAACTCTGTCTGTCTGTTACGCTTTCCCGCCCAAACCTCTCAACCGATTTTGATGAAGTTTGGCACAGACAATCTTTAGATCCTGAGAAAGAACATAGGCTACCTTTTATCCCGGAAAAATTTGATGTTCCTGAGGGGAATTTAAACAGCGCGATATAACCGAACTCCACGCGGGCGAAGCCGCTGGCGGAAAGCTAGTACGTCATAAATTGTAAACCGCTACGTTTGTACGGCGGAACCCTCGGTGTGCGAGTCCGACTCGCATTTGGCCGGTTTTTTTTTTATATTATTAACCTCATTGCAAGAATGTTATTGTTCGGACGTAAGTGTCAACGCGGAAACAGCTTCCCTCATCGTGTCCGCCTGCAGTCACCAACTGATCACATGCCATGATATCAAGTGAATTATTTATCACAATCAGGTATAAAAAAATCGCTTTATACGCTTAATTCTTAACTTATCTAATTATCTTACTCGAGTTACCCACATAACTATACGAAATTGAATAAGTACTTTTGTTTGTTCCCGGGAGTGAGTTAACAAAATACTATTGTTTTATCACAACTATTAGTTGTAAACACTAAAATACCTATCACTATAAAAAGCCAATAAAAACAAATGTAATTATAAACTAATATGAATCAGGAAAATTAATTGTTAAGCAAATTGACTACTAACTCAAATTCCTTGTACCTATATTCAAATCAAAATTGTCATCATATCAGCGGCGTATAATCCCGGTTGCATCCGCGGATTCAAATCAAAATTGTATTTATTGTTTATGCACCTGGGCTCTCTACCCAGCTTCTGGCCTTGGGGGCAACTCAGATTTAAAGGATCAAATGATCCTGCTTTAGAGGTACTTTAATAAATAATAGTAAAATTTAACTATCCATTCATGCAATAAAATCTATTCTGCTTAGTCTCCTTTAAAAGTAAATTTTCAGGATCATCTGCGAAATAGTTACATCTTCCGTGATATAGATTACATACCTACTTACTGAACTATGTTACTGAATATTTATTTTTAATTTCGATTTCATTTCTTCAAAATAATAACACGTCAAATAAAATAAATGCTAATCGCTTGCAACGGCTAAGAAGGGGGTGACTGCCGAGATGGCTTCTGATAGGGATGTATGGAAGAAAAAGACATGTTGCGCCGACCCCAAATAAATTGGGATAAGGGCAGGAGAATGATGATGCTAATCGCTCGCAACCGGGCTGCACGGTAGATACAGTGGTTAAGCTACTTACTGCTGCGCTGCGTGTCGCGGGTTCGATTCCCGCACGGAACAAATATTTGTATAACCTACATGTAGTTGTTCCGGGTCTGGATGTTTGTGTATGTGAAATTATATGTTTTTTAACGCACCCACGACAATGGAGAAATACCTAGTGTGGGGCAACGTTTTATAAAAAAAAACCTCTGTTCGCAACTCAATACCGAAGATTACCAATTACAGCCTAGTGAAAGCGTTAGAACGCTCGGCTAGATTCGGTAATCTTTGTGCACTATTGTCGGGTGTTTTTAAAGAAATTATACCGTACATTTTGCCAGTGTCTACTGCGCGGTTTATTTAAAAGTTACAGATTTGTCCACGTTTATACTTTGAATAGTAATCTTTGAATAGTAATTCGGGGAACACATGTTCTGCGAGATTTCCAGGGGGAGGGCGGCAGCTGCCCTGCTTTTTGGTCTCTTGTTGTCCCTTTAACCTTTCTCGGGCTTTTCAGCTATTCCATTGATTCGCGCTTGCTTTGTGGACCACAATACAAGATCATTGTTTCGTCACTAGCTGCTCGGTCAGTCTTTGAATTTTCCCTACTAAGATCCAAGAACTCCGAAGCGCAGCGCAATCTTTCCTCTGTACCGCTGAAAGAAGTTTCGGTACCCATATTCTACTTTTTTCATGTAAAGTTCATGAATCGCACGATGAACGGTACTTTTAGGGAGCCTAGGCCTAGCTGTAATTTGTCTAATCTTCAATCGGTGGTCACTTGTAACCTCCTCTTCGATAAGAGCAATCGGTTCGGGAGTGAGTTCTTACACAGATCGACCGTCGTGGCTAATGTCTTCGACGGTTTCTCTCCAGAGGCGAAACACCTTCTCCCAATTTTTGTGCTATTATAGGAGGGGGCAGACTCCTTATACACGCCATCCATTCGTTCATTTATTTGGGCAGGGGGTAAAACTTCTTTAAACAGAAACTTTATGACTCTTCGATACTCAGTTTTCGACATTTTAAAAAAATACCCGACTCTCGTTATTCAAATGCCTGCTAAAGTAAGACAAAGCATTTCATGTCGATGCGTGTTTGTTATATTAATACACGATAAACGTACATACTATATAATGCAACACAGCATATAGCTACATGTCGCGTAGAACTATATCAGGCCAGTTTTTTATGGGACAAACTACGTAATACCCTCAAAAAAAAAAAAAAAAACTAATTACAAAGTGCAATATAACGTTAACTAATTTCGGAAGTCGGTTACTTTGGTATTTGTATTTTTATTGGAAATCTGTTATATTTTTTTTTTATTTTCACATATGAAAAGCAGTTGTTCAGTCTAAAATTCTGGTATCTGGTATGGTTTCTGCATCCAGTCAGACTGTATGCTGACCCCAACTTAGTTGTGAGAAGGCTAGATAAATGATAAGTTGTGAACAGTGCTACTGAATCGATTTTCTTAAATAATTCAATGAGATCAAACTGAAAGTAAAAAAAAATAACTATTATCGAAATCGGTTGGTATGATGTGAGTTATTCGTCCATTTGTGGCGTATATGCTTAATGCATTTTAAGACTTATCACGGTTTTCTTATGGATGCTATTGCCAGAACTGGGATAAATGGGACCTTGCTGGAAGCACCAGTTTTGAAATAAAAAAAGAACCATTCTACAGTTCTCGAAAGTTCTGAGGTAAAAAACACAGTTGAATACAATTATTCACTTCGTATGAGAAACACTGCATACATTCCTTGGAATGAGTATCGGAATGACGGCGCGCAGCGTGTTTGAAGTTAATTGACGTAGGGTATCTATTTGGAAATGGTCAAGCCAAATTGAATTGCTTTGTATTGAGGATAAATTGCGGGCAAAGTACAGAGTACAGAGACAAAGTACGCAGTAGTAAGTACGTGGCAATTTGTGTAGGTATGATGTGAATATAATTGACATAATTGCTGCGGGTTCCAGGCGCATTGGTAATCTCAGTATGATGTACACACAGCTCTACACTAGTTAAAGGGAAGGACTATTCTAGTGTATTTTTAAACAGATTTAGGTTCAGGATTATTCCTATGAACCAGCATGGTCTGTGTTTTCATTTATTGTCGTACTAGCTTTCCGCCTGCGGCTTCCCCAGCGTGGAGTTCGGTTACATCGCGCTTTTTAGATTTCCCTCGGGAACATCAAATTTTTCCGGGATAAAAGGTTAGCCTATGTCCTTTCTCAGGGTCTAAAGATTGTCTGTGCCAAATTTCATGAAAATCGGTTCAGTAGTTTTGGCGTGAAAGCCGGACAGACAGACAGACAGAGATAGGTACTTTCGCATTTATAATATAAGTATGGATTGGCAGCACCACTCTGTATAACTAAAGGGTAATTCCATGAAAAACGCTACTGCAACATAAATTTTTAAATTACTGTTTTTAAATTAAAATGTATCTTAGGATAATCTTAAAACCCCATATTTTAATAATATATAATTATTTTTTCGATAAGTATTTAATTTTTCGATTTTTTTACATATTTAAGTTAGGTTAGTATGAACGATTGATGGTTGATAAATTTAATCAAAATTGAATTCACTGAAAAAAGAAAACTATTGTTAAATTGGCATTACGATTCCCGCCATTCGAACAGAAATGTTTTCAACAGTTGTTGCGTGTAATATTATTTCGTAAGTTTTATTATTCTTTCCATTTATTTAACTTTTAAATTATGCCTCCTACCTGTAACACCCGTTACAAAAAAAAGTGCATTTGTTTGTTTGGCGATTAAGTTATTGCACGCATTATAAAATGCTTTTAAGAAAGTAAGGATATGATTGATAACCACTTAAGTTTGCATTTATATGAAGATTGGCCTTTTTGTTTGTGAAATTTTGGCGGGTAACAGTGTGTAACACCCGTTACGTAACGGGTGTTACCAAATTTTGACATGCCTTGATAAGAACTAATAAAAACGTAATGGCGCTAGTTTAGTGATTTTTTAAAGGTTTTACGTTTAGGGGTCCTCCGAATATTATAATGACACGTTTTTTATGTCTTTCGTTAATAAAAAATGTTTTCGTCAACAGTTGACAACATTTTCATTTTGCTGTGTTGAATAAAATATTTGCATTTTATTCTTACTTCTTATCTTGTTGGTAAATGGGTAACCTCTAATGTCTTGAGTTGTTTGACCCATTCACTAGCCCCGAATCCCTTGTTCAAAAACTAGACTAAATTTAAGTTGCATGCTATTCTTTCTATTTAATTAAGAAAAAGACACTTGGATAAATTATAGTTAACTGTTTTCAAGCAGCCTTTGACAACTCGACAGATCTCTGACACTAAAAGTTGCAATTCAGCAAAAACGCCGACAATTTAACTTAGTAGCGTGATTTATTGGCGGGCCCCAAAATAATAGTTATGCCTGATGCCGAATGCAGTATGGTGTACTTTGCTTAGGTTGAGCTAGCTTTCCTTTTATACTGACGATGTCTTCAGCGAAAAATAGAATGAAGAAAAATATAGACAAAGCCTGAAAAAAAATCTGCAAAACATGCAGAACACCGTGCAAAAAGAAAGAGAGAGGGACAGAAAACGAAGAAAAAAAGATAAAGAAAAAATTGTACAAGATCCAAACTTAAAAGCTTAAAACCAGACAAAAAAACTAGAAATCGCGTAGAGAGTATTTCGACTAAAACATTACAATATTTTTATTAAAAATATTGTAATCTTTTAGTCAAAAGCAAGCAAAAAAAAAAAGGATACAGTGTTGCAGGGATAAGCCAATATGTCCATGCGAAGGAGCAGATATTATTATTTTCCCAAAAATATTAATGCAAATTAGCAGTAAACATGATTATTTCACTGCTATTGTTATTAAAATACCTTTATTGGTACAAATATTGTTTTAATTTCGCACTCGTAACACCCGTTACATTCAGCTGTAACACCCGTTACAGTTTTAAACTTCGATAAAAAATTATGTTTGTATTTTTGTTTTAAAACAAGTGGACTACGAAGTTAAGAATTTATTTAGCTACGTAGTTCCAATTTTCTCACTAACGTAAAGTAAAGAAATTCGCAGAGTTTTGCTTTCATGTCGGTTAAGCCCGAAAGCTTAGACAAAATCATGTAACGCCCGTTACACACATATCTTGCCTTTAATTTCTTTACTGCTGTTTGTAACTGTCCAATTTATTACAGATACCAATAAATAGTCCTAGATGGAAGGTGTTAAGCTCATAAAACTTAATTGTTTTCTTATTGCATCATGAATTAAATGTCAAGTAAAAGTGTACGACTTGTAACACCCGTTACATGGAATGACCCTAAACTATTTAGTGTACGTGACGTACGTAACGTCACATATCCGCAGGGTAATTGCGTAACACACTATCAGAGCAATGGGTTTTATTTTGACAGTTCTACGACATTCATTGCGTTATTTACGTTGTTGAGCAGACACATTTTCGTTCATATGGAGCAATGCATTAGCAATATGCATCGAAATTATTCCAACTGATAGTCATAGTCATCATCATCATCATAATCTCAGCGTTTATCCCAGTTGCATCCGCGGCTTTCGCGTTGGAGCCCGGGGTCCGCTTTCCTGCACATTCTCCTCCATTTCGCACGATCTTTAGTATCCTGTGGTAAGAGCTTGTTGGCATGCATTTCATCTCTTACAACGTCAAGCCAGCACTTCTTTGGTCTACCTCGCTTGTTCCGGCCCGGCGGAGGCGCCATGGCAAGACATTTGTTACCCACGTAACCTGCCGGTTTACGTAAGACGTGACCGTACCAGCGCAGGCGACTCTCTTGCAGTTTGTCTGCTATGTCACGGACACGGAGACTGCCACGGATCTGATAGTCATAGTGTGTTACGCAATTAGGGTACCGGTCTGCGCTGTCCTATACTTGCTGAATTTGAAAAAGTCAATTATTTTTAAAGGAGTAAGTGTAACCGTTGAGTTTCTTACCGGCTCTTCTCGATAGGAAACGACCGATTGGAACCGTCCATGAACGTAGCTTCTGACACTTCATAAGTTGGGTTTGAGTTTATAACTATAACTAGCTTCATCTTATTGACTGACCAACCTTCTGACAATTCAAAAGTGCCTGTAACTGGTTTATTTGAAATAAATGATTTGATTTGATAACAACAACTCTTTAATAGTTTTTGTAAGGGATTTTTCTCGTATTGGTCGCTCGTTACCTACGGATGACGTATGGGGCTAGAATAAAGTTTCAAAGTCATGACGTCGGTCCTTTGATAGGTAGTGCTTGTCCATAGTCATTGTCCAGCAGCTCATTTGAAAACGTTTATGACTTTTTTTTAGGTTCTATGCTTTTTACAATATCATTAGCACTATTTGCTAACCCAAATGCATTTTTTTTTTTCTTCAAAATAGAACACAGCGTGGTCACTTATAATAAAGCCTACGTAATTAACAGCGCTAAATCTTTCTAGATTAGGCCGATATTCCTGATTGGTGTGCAGTTCCCGACGTCAGAAGTCTTAGATGGCAAGCTGTCGAAGGAGAGCATGGATATGGTGCGCGAACGATACACTGAATGTGATGGCGCCGCAGAGATCGAACCAAACGGCAGCGCACAGAACGCGATGCAGTTGTACGTCCATTCGCAGGCTGTGTCGGACAAGGTAAGGCTACCTAATTCATATAATACATCCAATATCCCCGGTTTCCTTTGTTTACTTCTGTATCAGAACCGGAACAACTACCTGTAGGCCATACAAAAAATTGTTCCGCGAGGGAATCGAACCCGCGACATAAAGTGCATGTGCAGCAGTCGATGGGCCAACCACTCCGCAACGGTGTCGTCATTTAAACTCCCTTCTAGCCTTTTGCTGTGCCCTACAGTTACAGTTCCAGTTTACAGTACAGATTATATATATAGTTACTTTATAGTTAGTACCTACTACTACTTTGACAGCCTCCGTGGCGTAGCGGTAGCGGACGCGGCCGCTGCGCAAGGTGGCGCGGGTTCGATCCCCGCACAGTGCAAGTATTTGTATGCATGAATATGTATACTTGCACTCGTCTGGTCGTGCGGAAAGCACGTTAAGCCGTTGGTCCCGGTTGCCATACAAACATCTAGTGGCAGTCGTTACGGGTTGTTGGAGCCCTCAAAAGTCCAACAATTGGTCTAACTGCAATGCTTCGATGTCGCCTTCGGGTTGTGGGGGTCAGACGGCAGTCGCTTCACGGAAAATGTCGAAGTTTAGCCATTTCAGCAGTTGGACTGGTAAAGCGGACCCCAGACTCCAAAGCTGAAAAGGCTTCGGATGCGACTGGGATTAACGCTGTGGTGATGATAGTTAGTACCTACTACTTAAACACACCTTATGGTAAAGAAATAAAGACTTGGCGCTGATTCTCATGTTCACAACCTAAACGAATTTTAAGTTAAGTGCATATTTTTCTTTCCATTTCATTAAGAAAAGGATAGAAGATAACATTTTAGTTTAATCCTGTCAAATTAAGATATTTCATAGACTGTTTAGACGCGATTATGTTTATAATCGCGTCTAAACAGTCTATGTTTATGGCGAACAAAAGCTCGTCAATTTACGTCCGGCGCGGATTAATTTGACAAGTCTTGCTGTATTTAATGTTATGTAAATTGAACTAAAGTAAATATGCATTGATTGATTTAATTCATTGATTTTCTCATAATTTCTGAGTTCACGGAACTGTTGTTAACAATGTTATTCTACGTTTTAAATAAATTATGTACACTGACCGGTTTTCTCCTTTGATTCATACTTTGTTGCTACTCTGGGACGTTCCGCCACAGTAAACAGAATAGTAGGTTATCTAAGGCCGCCCGCCGAGTTATGTGCCTACTCTTGCGTTAATCCCCAGGGTTGTCTATTTAGCTTTATGTTCCATTTAGCTTAAAGTAAAAGTGGTGGTAACCTTAAGCGTTAGTCGGTCACATCTTACTATAATTTTTTTGAGTTAATATGTATTATGATTAAGACGCCATATTTGTTTCATTAAAAAAAAAAAATAGTAATTTGCAGTAGTAGGTAATTATTGTGAAATTTCCCTTAATACACTATACGCGACAAATACGTTTACCTAAACGATATTTCGTACTCAATCCTCTGTTTTAGGAAAACTAGGCTTCTTAAAATAAACTTTAGCTCTAAACATAGTATTCAGTAAGGGGAATACATTTATATGGAAAAATGCGACTCGGGAACGCTCCTAATAAAGCAAATAAACTGTCATACAAATATTTTCTAATAAGATTTAAGTATAAGTAGGTACTTATATTTCTGGTTCAGTAGGAATTATGAAGAATAATAAGTCCGGGTTTGCGAAATCGTTATTGAGGCACCCGAAAATACTACAATATTTTTTTCCCTTTTTGTAGTCATGATACTCGTAATCCATACTAATATTATAAATGCGAAAGTATCTCTGTCTGTCCGGCTTTCACGCCAAAACTACTGAACCGATTTTGATGAAATTTGGCACAGACAATCTTTAGACCCTGAGAAAGGACATAGGCTACCTTTTATCCCGGAAAAAATTGATGTTCCTGAGGGAAATCTAAAAAGCGCGATATAACCGAACTCCACGCGGGCGGAAAGCTAGTAATTAATATTATGGTAAGTGGCCGGCGAGAGTTGACGAACGCGAGCGGTCATGTAACTTACGCGCGTGCTCACAGTCACGCGGCACAGCCCGTACTGCCCCCTCGTTAATTCCCAGTTATATTATGCCAGCGCGTGCATGAAATCGCGTGCCGACACGGAGCGCGGCGCGCACGCATACATTCAAACCGAGAGAGGCACGTTTGTATGAAGATGTTTTACTGTTCTGTTTACTGTGGTTCCGCAGACTGGTTCCGTAGCCATTTCCTCAGCTCAGACACGTTTTATTTGCATGCCTATATGCCCGTACATAATGATACTAGTGTGGTGGGGTCGCAGTAGACCACGTAGGATATGGCGGGATAAACCGGGTAAATTAGGAAGCGCAGGCTCGCCAAACATGGAAGGAGTGGAGGGAGGCGTTTGTCGAGGAGAATATTCTTAGTCGCCCCAGAAATTAAGGATATTAAAAAAAAATACGCGGTGGTTGCATAGGTAATACAATTTTCGATTTTGTATAAAACATTCTGGGGTTAGAAGTCGTGGTGGCCTAGTGGTAAAAACACCAGCCTCTCAAGTATGAGGGCGCGGGTTAGATTCCAGGTCAGGCAAGTACCAGTGTAACTTTAGAAGTTATATTTACTTTCTAAGTATATCTTGGACACCAATGACTGAAGGTGAAGGAAAACATCTTGAGGAAACCTAGACTTTGGGTCTGAAATCGCCAACCCGCATTGAGCAAGCGTGGTGATTACGCTCAATCCTTCTCTGTATGAGAGGAGACCTGTGCCCAGCAGTGGGACGATAAAAAAGGTTGTTGATGATGATGATTCTGGGGTTCTACTCCTATAGAACGAATTCCGTAGTTTCAGGTCAAGTTACTGGCAATTCCTACTCCGCATCACCGACGAAAATATAATAGTTCGGGGTCCAAAGTCTAAACCATGAATGATAATATGATTTGATAGTTCATACAACTCTTGATGTGTTTTTGCTCGACGAAAAGTGGGACTTTATACCTGTTTCGACATATCAATTACTTTCGGACAGTTTCTTATGTTCGTTAAAAGGCAGAGTGGACCCCAGGTTATTATTAAATGAATATTATTGACTTGTGAATCCGTACATAATTTATAATTTACTTGAGTATTTGAAAATGCATTATTTTGTGCGTAGTTTAGTATTGTTCCACTAACATTATGATTATGAGTTACTGTGCCGCAATGTTGAAAATTGTGTTCATAACTTAAATATTTTAAATCACAATTCAACGAAATTTTATGTGCTAAAATTAAAATTGTAAGTAGATACCTACTATCGATTTCCTGTTCAAGTGACAGACAAAATAAAATTATCTAAAGGATTATCTCCATATCATGATTTGGCGCGGAACTATAAAGCTTACACGTGCCTTCGAGCCACGGGGCACTGACACAAATTGGAATGCCCCGTCTTGCCCGAGTTTGTCATTAATGACACTACACATTTTACACGTGCCATGGTTTCTGGGTATATAAAATTTATTTAATTTGGATGCAACTTTTTGTTGGCTGATAGTATATAATTTTCATTCTGATAAATATTAAGTATCCGCGTAGTTCGTGTTTGTCATTAATGACATTGCACATTTTACACGTTCCATGAGATTTCTGGATATAATAATAATAATAAAGCCTTTTTATTTCCAGTAGAAAAAAATATTACATGTCTTAAAACAATCTATTTTATAATTTTTTTATTAATCTGCCGGAACCCCATAATGGGTGAAGGCCTCCTCCAGTGACGCCCATTTGTCTCTGTCTTCAGCTGCTTTTTTTTCAATTTTGCCCAGCTACCGCTTTAATGTCGTCTTCCCATCTTGTGATTGGTCTACCTCTTGATCTTTTGCCTAGTGAACCTTCCAGAAAGTTACTTTTTTGGTCCATTTGTGATCAGTTAGGCGGGCAATGTGTCCTGCCCACTTCCATTTTAATTTTTGTGTTCTGGATACATTTATATAATGTGGATGCATCTTTTTGTTGGCTGATAGAATATAATTTTCATTCATCCATAAATATTAAGTACTTACCGGCGTAGTTCGCGTGATAAACTCTTCTGTGGGTAGATACTAGAACTTTTAATCAAGTAAACCGAATAAAATAAATAAAAACTAAATGTTATCTTATTCTACGGACAACGACCATATTTCCAATTACCATACATACACGTAAAAAGTGGACACAAATATCAATATTTATTTTTTCAAATTATTCGCACAAATAAGCTACAAAGCCAGACTTAATACCTTTATGCTATTTATTGTACATATGGTGATTTTATTTAAGTATTAGGACAAGTATTTACAGTAGGGAATCCAAGCCCGATTCTCGCGAGATCCCGTCAGCCATGTGAATCAGTCATGTGAGTTTTGTTTAACTAGACAAGGTCCCTAAAATTTCGGGTTCTTGAATTTACGATCTCGAGTCAGGATTGCATTCTCTAATGTACAGGAACAGAGGCGGTGTAAGCGTAAGGCGTGGGCGAACATGGGCCCACGCCTGCGGCCTCGCGGTACAAGGGGCCTCGCGCCTTCAAATATTTGTATGCACTGATACAAATAAAAAAAAAAAAATTAACATATTATTCAGTCATAACTAAACCCCAAATTTAACAACAACATAGTTTTAAGCGGCGAACATTACCTATGCTTTGGTGCAATATCCCTTTAAAATATGCACTACTTAAATCAGAAACTGTCAACATTTTAAAATATGTTTACAAGATATTTTACCGATTTTATTTAATCTTATTTGTATTTTTATCAGTAAAAACTTGACAGTGTTAATTGTTTTGTTTTTTTTTTTTATTATTGTTATAAAATCCGTCTTCAGATCGACATGGAATAGGGCCTCGCAAAATTTGTCTTGTTCACATCAAATTTAGTTCTTGCCCCGCCTCTGTACAAGAATTACGTTTGTATTCCTCGGGTAGGTAAATGTATGAAACTTATAAGTTTTGCTCTCATTATCACATGGGACTTGACCCTCTAATAGAGGGGCAAGGGCAGCTATAGAGCACGGAAACGCCTTGGTGACCCGACTAAAGACGCTGCTATCAGATCTTTAGATACAGACTAAGCCTGTCAGTGAAATCCAACCATCAACCGTTTTGCTCATAGAAACTGATGCTGCCTGGCTGACTTGCGGTCAATTGCGCCAACTTCGGATATCTATATTATATATACTATATAAAAACTTTCCTTAAAATTCCTATGATAACTTCAATACGTAACACTTTCTACTCTACCTTTTCTGAGTACATAGCCGTTGAACCTGTCTAAAACATTTTAAAATATAAATCATTAGATTTTAAATCGCCGCCATAATAGCCGTAGAACTGATGACCATTGGAGTAGACGAGTTCTACTGGTAAAAGTATAGTGGGACGCCCTCAGGCTAGATAGAGCTACGATCTTCGCAGGATGGCTGGTAGTAACTGGATCAGAGTTGCCGAGAATCGAGTTGAATGGTGGGAAATTGGACTGCTACAGGCTGATAATGATGATGAGATTTTAAATAATAATGTTCTTCCACTTTTCAGTCAGTCGCCGATTGCGTAGAAGCGCTCATCGGTACCTATCTCCTAAACGGCGGCATTACAGGTGCCGTCAAAATAATTGAGTGGATGAAGGTCATACCTCCAGAGGTACGTGAAAAACATATACAATATGGAAAGAAAACCCTGTCCGACCCATAAGGATAATAAAGGTTAGGTAAACACTTGACCAAATATAATATAAAATTTTACATAATCATCATAGTAATAATACTAATGAATTTTGAAATAATCCTTTTTTCCCGGGAATTAATTCCAATTTCCCCGTAATTTGGTAATTTTAAAAAAAGTTACAACACCGGTATTATTATAAGCGAATAGCGACGCGACCACGTCACAGGTGCCGCGTGCCCTGCTCCCCGCCGCCCGCGGAAGGGGTTGCTTACCGAACATGTATTAAGTTACCTCTTTTTGCGAAATAATATTTATTTTTTTAGGGAGATTTTTTTTAAGTTTAGCCTGTCTTTGTGGGCATTAGTAGAATCAGTTATCGATACCTAACAATACCTTCACGGATCGGACAGGATTTTCTTTTACATATTGTATATAACTCAAATGTCAACAACATTTAACAAATTTGGAACTACTACTACTACTATTCTATATTAGCTGTGGACGTTTTAATAAGAATCCTAACTGTAGGTAGGGTTTTTATTACCTCAATAGAGATAATAATGATGCTATTTATACTTTTTTAAGTAGCCATGTAATTTATTACGAGGACGAAATTTAGGTACATACACGTGATGATAATTTCTTGATTTACTTGGAACGACTTTATTGTCTTTAGTCTGTGATATAGGTACTATAAGTACTAATGATTTGTTGCTTGAATGTTATTTACTGACCCTTGCTGGAACCAGTGTGCGCCTCTGAGCCATTAACTTTAAAAAATCATGCCTAAATATCTCCGACCCAGCCTGGCGATGCCCTAAGCCATGGTTCATACTCCACAGGGAGAGCGCCGTCTTTTTCTCGGGTGGGATATATCGAATAACCTCTTCTGTCCTGGGCGGAGCAAAAGGGCGTGTCAGACTTTTAGTGACTAATACCCACCCGTGTTTCTTCATTTGCTTGTGCCCGGGGCCACGGTATCCCTGTAGAAAAACCCGCAGTCCAGTACCAATGGGGGGGCAGCTGCCCCAGGAAATCTCGCAGGACTTTATTGAACTCCCCTAATTACTAAACAAAGTATAAACGAGGACTTATCTCTAAGTTACCACGCAGTAGACACTGACAAAATGAACTATGTAATTGCCGCCCATCCTAGGCCTGACTTGCCCGCCCCCCAAGGCCAGAAGCTGGGTATGGCCATGATACTAGTGGACACACACAGGACACAATGTGCTAATATCTCTTTGCAGTGCACGTGGAACACAACGCGCAGTTTACCCGGGCCTAGACCTTAACTTTTTTTTATACTGGGGAAATCCTCCTTTTCCCTTTGTCTGGGAATAACGGAGGGGTATGTTGGATTCCTATTTACTAAACCCTACTATTCCTTGCCATGTACCAGAACCATGAGTCGGGGGACCGGGAGATATTTGTACATTTGCCGCGCCCCCGTCTGTTGTCAGCCCGCCATCCCTAGAGGCCTTATTGCCACTATTGTGGTGAGCCCCCACCTGGATTGCACAAGTCTCTCCATCCATTTAGCCAATAGGATCTGATGGAACTCGCTCCTTCGTGCTTCGAATGCCCGGGGAACCGGATGCTGACCATTTGTAAGCTCTGCCTTCCGCTAACGACAGAGAGACCTAGTCCTTACCTGGCGACGAGCTATCCATTCCCCAAAAGGAGGAATCCTTAACGTGTAATCGCTAAGTAAGTTTTAATCCCTGGCTTGGAAATCTTAATTTATAGAATGACCAGAGGCAAGTACGGTCCCCAGAAATATAACCTTCAACATTGTCATTGTATGTCACAGGCCATAATAAACTTGCAAAACATGTAGTGGAGCTTCATTGATACAAGTTTTCTCATAATATTGTTTATAATTTAGGGTTGACTTTTCAATCAACTGATTGATAACTTTATTCGAAGAATCATTTTAAAATTTTAACAGTTATATCATACAAAAACTTTCAACCGTAATTTTTTCTTTGAATAAATTATCTGGTCGATAGAAAACTCAGGCCTGAGGGTAAGTACTGATCATGTTTAATTACCTATTTAAAATATCGAATTTATCATAAAACGTTTGTGTTAACTTTAATGAACTTTTTCTAGGATAATTTTGAGCAATATTTGCACAAACGAGTACCGACCGTCATCACAGAGGGAAAAGCGACTGATGAAAACATAGATTACCTACTAAACTATTGCAGATCTAATATCGAGAAAATTTTGAACTATAAGTTCAAGGATCCATCTTTCCTGCTTGAGGTAAATAGTAACGCATTTGATATATTCTTTACATTTTGAATATGTTATAAAAACATTTAAAAACTTTAAAATATAAAAAACAGTGTTCCATAAATAAATTGATTTGGATTTTTTAATCTGGAATTTTTACATTTAATTAGTATTAATTTAAATTTAAAAAACTTTTAAGATATAATAACATATAGAAATGCTTTTTTGCCTGCCTTCTCTTGTATTTTTTTGGGTACGAATTGCTGAATGGCCATTATGAAGAATTCGAGCTGATTATAAGTATTGACTTTTCCTGTTGTTCAATGCGATTATTTCGTATGTCTATTTTTAGGCTCTCTCTCATCCATCATACATTCGCAATAGACTGACCCGATCATACGAACGCCTAGAGTTCTTAGGCGACGCCATATTGGATTTCCTAATAACGTCACACATATTTGAGAACTGTGGAGAACTAAAACCTGGTGAAATGACAGACCTGAGATCCGCTCTCGTCAACAATGTCACATTTGCGTCATACGTGGTCAAACTTGGACTGCACAAGTAAGTAATGATACTAAGACATTGGTTTTGAATATTTTTTTTTTTATTTCAAGTTAAATATAAATTTAATTAAGCTCTTTTTTCTCTGCGTGATCGAATCAGAAATGAGGAGATCCGCAGAAGAACCAAAGTTACCGACATAGCTCTGCGAGTCGCTAAACTTAAGTGGCAGTGGGCAGGGCACATTGCTCGTAGAACCGATGGCCGATGGGGCAGTAAGTTTCTGGAGTGGCGGCCACGTACTGGAAGACGCAGCGTAGGGAGGCCCCCAACTAGGTGGACCGATGACCTGGTGAAGGTCGCGGGAAGCCGATGGATGCGGGCAGCACAAGACCGGTCGACGCCTTGGGGGAGGCCTTTGTCCAGCTGTAGACATCTATAGGCTGAAGAAGAAGCTCTTTTTGGGTATTATTACTCTATTGGGTGTTTCGATCTATAATTTGCCATTGGCATCTCGGTGTCTGAATTTACGCCCATATGATTGTAATGGGCTCACCCGTTATAGCATGGAACCTAAACGAAACTGGCAAAATGTGAGTGCCAAGAGGTACACAGCTGCGTAACCTTTTGAGAAATTCAGGCATGATTGTTTGCTATGTCACATCAATTTGCTAGAATATAGTTAACCTCTATTCTGCCATCGAATCACCTTTATCAAACACTGCTGGAAGAGATTTTTTAGGAAATAAGCATCACCTTTGTACAGACGACAGCACATCGAGCTACTACAATCTGTTAGATTTTTTTATTGGATATATAACTTTATCGCTAAAGCATTAAGGTAAATATAGACTACAACATGTTCTGGAGCATTTCTGTGTAATATATTGTTGTTACGAATGGTACAATACAGACAAAAGCTCAGTTTTCAAACCATGTAATGTAACGTTCCTGCGAATGCTCGGCGTTATGTTACGGGACCGCGTGCGTCTTTCGTCCCTCCCTTCGCGTCACCCCGCATCGCCCCCACTCGTTACTCGACGAAATGTTACACCATTACGCTCGATGAAATGTTACACCAATATGCTCGTTGGTTTGTAACAAAGAGGCAAGCGTGCTCGACGTGTAGTTCATAAAATGATGATACACTACAACATCATAGAGCGGCTTGTTGTTCTGTTACAAGTAAATGTTCTAGTCTATACTCACCTTTAGGGCTCGAGGTTAATTGGAAATATTTGACTATTTCGGGGAGCTTGACCTGCTGTAGTCAGTACATTTTTTCGGCTGTTATGCGTGCTTGTCTATTTATTTATGTTTATATAAATGATAAAATAAATAAATATACTTTGTGCAATCTTACAGGTTCCTCTGCTCTGAACTAAATCCATCTTTAGACAATGCTATCATAATGTTCGTGGAACACCAAGAACAAAGAGACCATGAGATCGTTGAAGATGTTCTCTATCTGATAGACGAAGAAGAATGTCATATTGCTGAATACGTTGAAGTTCCTAAGGTTGGTACTGCACCATCTATTTTTTCTTATCGCAATTCGCTGGGATACTCACTGAGGTTGTGTTGAACGTCTGCTGCCCGAAACCACATCGCTCAGGCCTACGGGAATCAGTAAGCATATAAAAGTTATTTGTATTAATTCTACTTTCATATTACGTTCATGTTACGTTGTTAACACCACTACGATCCGGACGAAGCGTTTCGCCTCCTCCTTTATACCGCATACATCGAGGGACTGGAATAATTTGCCAGCGGCGGTGTTTCCGTCGGACTACAATTTGAGTGTCTTCAAGGCTAGAGTGAATAGGCTCTTAATAAACTAGTGCGCTTTACCATCAACGATTGCGTCACTGCTTACCATCAGGCAGGATTGCGGTCAAGCGCTAGTTTATAATATAGGTATAAAAAAAAAGATATCACACACACATGGAAAAGTATACATTTTTAATTTAAAACACAGAAAAAGAATAGTTTAAACTAAAACAATATTCGCCAAAAAACATTAACAAATCTGAGGTTATGAAAAAATAACTGTTACAACCGACTAACCGGGTTCGTGTGTTTAGTTATGTCTAAATCTCTCACTAAGAGGAGACGTGTGTCTCATCTGGGAACACTTGCCCTTTAATTTTACGTTTAAGTACAATAAAATATTGTTATAAATGCATAACGCATAAGTATATCTTGGACACCAATGACTACAGGTGAAGGAAAACATCTTGAGGAAACCTGGACTTTATAAGTCTGAAATCGCCAACCCGCATTGAGCAAGCGTGGTGATTACGCTCAATCCTTCTCTGTATGAGAGGAGACCTGTGCCCAGCAGTGGGACGATAAAATGTGATGATGCGTAACGCATGCTTATAAAAAAATATTTAGTCGTATTTTATTTCTCTATTCTTTCCTTAAAAGATAGCGCTAAACTAAAATATGGAATCACAGGTCCTCAGCGATATATTCGAGGCTTTGGTCGGCGCGATATTCCTGGACAGTGGCGGTGACCTGCAGGAGGTATGGAAGGTGTTGTACCGTATCATGAACAATGAAATACATTCCTTCTCCTGCCGTATACCGAAGCAGCCAGTCAAGATATTGTACGAGAAGATTCATGCATGTCCTTCATTTGGGTGAGTTTACTTAATTATCATTTTTATTCCACTAATGTGTGGCTACCATGAGTTTTCATTACGAGACTCGATCGTCGATATCGAACGCGTTGTGACTCATCGATTGGCCCGCTTTAAGGTTGTAAGAACTCTCAACCAACCAGATGCCAAACGCGGTCGATATCGACGATCGAGTCTCGTAATAAAAACTCATGGTAGCCACACTGTACCCTTTTTCTTTCTTAGGGAGGATCCACGATTCATTCTTGTGTACATAAATAATTTGTGTCTCACATCGAGTCTACAGGTCTGTATGAAAGTACGCGTCGCGACAGCTTGGAGACCTTTTTCTTGTGGGTTTTGAGACAGGTCGGCGATGCAAGTACTGGACGGCTATTGGTTGCAACATGTGAAAATTAAAACAAAATTAAGAAAAAGTTGCGTTTCTTATCACTTCTGTGTGCGCATCGTTGAAATCTCGACGAAGAGACAGCGTCAGAGACAAAAAATGTTGACCCCTTAACGGCCATCATAGATACCTATACTTATGGCAATGTATTAAGTATGTGAAGACGATGTAAGGACGAAGGCAGGTCAAATATTCTCAATCAACCTTGAGTCTTAAGTCTTTAGCGATAAAGTTGAAAATCTAGTAAAGAATTTAGCAGTAGCTTGATGTACTGTCGTCTGCACCTAGAATTGTACAACAGGTTCAAAGTATCAAACATTAAGCAATGACAGATGAATTAATTAACTTTATAGAGACACTAGCTTTCCGCCCGCGGCTTCGCCCGCGTAAATTTCGGTTATATCGCGCTTTTTAGATTTCCCTCGGGAACATCATTTTTTTTCCGGGATAAAAGGTAGCCTATGTCCTTTCTCAGGGTCTAAAGATTGTGTGCATCCGCCCGCGTCTTCGCCCGCGTGGTGTTCGGTTATATCGCGCTTTTTAGATTTCCCTCGGGAATATCAAATTTTTCCGGGATAACAGGTAGCCTATGTTTTTTCTCAGGGTCCAAAGATTGTCTGTACCAAATTTCATCAAAATCGGTTGAGAGGTTTAGGCGGGAAAGCGTAACAGACAGACAGACAGAGTTACTTTCGCAATTATAATATTAGTATGGATGGTGCTTATGATTTTTTATATGATATTTTATAAGCAGCGAGTTGGTACGATTAATTTAAAATAAAATTATTTTAGCTGGGAATATAACAACAGTGTTTGTATTTTATTTTCAGGAAAGCGGTAGTCATTAATCCTGACATACCAAAGATAAGGGTGGGGGTTACGATAACGAAGAACGACCGGCAACACACAGTCTTCGGTATTGGACATAACAAGTCTCAAGCCAAACGAGCAGCCGCGAAAATGGCTCTTAAAGTCTTGAGCCTTTAGATAGTCTGAAACATTTTTTTTTTTTCTATAATTCTAGAATAAATAGTTATAGTTTGCAGTCAACATATCACCCAGACCTAAAAAAAATTGATATGTTACTGGTTATTACCTATTATTTACTTTGTTACGTTACCTTTATTACTATGGACTTACTATGACGTTAAAACCATCATATCTCCTCGATAGGTGGGCGTTTTGGGGCTGTCTTATGTAATATTGACGTTCAAAAAGTGCTGATTCTCAACCTAAATTAATGGCTTTTTAGTATAAAATAGTGGTATCTCTTTTTCACAACGGTTTCATGATGGTTTTAACACCTCGTAGTAGGGAACATGGTCTCAAATGCACATACTTTATAGTTTTTTTTTTTTTGTTTGTTTTGATAGTGTAGCTTTTCATCTAGATAACAATGTTATTTTGGCGTGTGCGGTTATATCGCGCTTTTTAGATTTCCCTCGGGAACATCAAAATTTTCGGGGATAAAAGGTAGCCTATGTCCTTTTTCGGGGTCTATAGATTGTCTGTGCCAAATTTCATCAAAATCGGTTGAGAGGTTTAAGCGGGAAACCATAACAGACAGACAGAGTTACTTTCGCATTTATAATATTAGTATGGATAATGTTGCAGTGTGGTTTGGAAATCTCTTGTAGACCTATCCATGGGTCTTGGAAGGTGTACCCTTGTGTAGACCTTCCAAGACCCATGTAATAGGAAAATCACACATTTATGAAAGTGACTGTTGTCAACATTTATGGATTGTTTGATTATCTTTATTATGGCATGTCGCGATAAGATAATTATGATAAGTTTGTATTAAATGAGTTATCTCAAATATATAAAATATAACTATAGCGTGTCATATGCGCTAATATTATTAAAAAAAAACTTCTGTTAGGACACGATACGACACTCGCCACTACTGTAACACTGAGAACTTAAGTGTTGGTATAAATATCGTGAAGGACTGGTCGAAATATCAGCAATATTATTAACACAAGAATTTCAGGTGTTATTGAAAATCATTCTGTTCGTAACACGATATAAAGTTCATATTTCAGTGTGGCTGGAGATAATTGTCTCGCAACATGGCGATGTAAACCAACGTTTGTTAATCATTTACAACCGTTTTCGATGACTTTCAAGTTCGACAGATATCTCAAGCAACACTTGCGGGATGTTGGTCCTATAGTCAATGAGAGGCAATGGTGTCGTATGGTGTGTGGGATGGCCTTTATAAGGACCTAGCATGGTTGCATGTATGTGTATTTTAACTCTATAACCGCCTTGTCATAATACGCGTAGAGTACATCTAGCGCCGGCAACATAAACAAACTTGATGAAGAAATAAATAAACAACCTGGAAAAATAACTTACAAAAAAAAAAAAACAATCAATTTCCAAAGAAACACTATAAAGTGAAAAAAACAACTAACTTCGGAAGTCGGTGGCAAAAACGAATATACAAAAACCAAACACCATGACCATGACATGTATATTAGTTTAGATAGATTTACGTCGTGCCTCGAAAAGCACGTTAAGCCGTTGGTCCCGGTTGCCGTACGAAAATCTAATGGCAGTCGTTACGGATTGACAGAGTCCTCAAAAGCCCAACAATTGGTCTAACTGTAATGCTTCGATATCGCCTTCAGGTTGTGGAGACCAGACGGCAGTCGCTTCAGGGAAAATATCGAAGTTTAGCCAAAATCAGCAGTTCGACTGGTAAAGCGGACGCCAGACTCCAAAACTGAAAAAGCTTCGGATGCGACTGGGATTAACGCTGCGATGATGATGATGAGATTTACTAGAGTGAATTGTAGTATGTAGATCGCTTTACCATCAACCATTGCATCACTGCTTACCATCAGGCGCGATTGCGGTCAAGCACTATTTAATAATTATATGAAAAAAAAAATTGTTGTGTGATGTAACATTCATACATTACGTTATATTATGGCAATTGCGGTTAAAGGGTTAAATACAATATGTAAAGAAAACCCTGTCCGATCCGTGAAGGTATTGTTAGGTATCGATAACTGATTCTACTAATGCCCACAAAGACTGGCTAAACTTAAAAAAAACCCCTAAAAAAATAAATATTATTTCGCAAAAAGAGGTAACTTAATACATTTGCAGTAAGCAACCCGTTCCGCGGGAGGCGTGGGGCAAGGCACGCGGCAGCTGTGACGTGGTCGCGTCGCTATTCGCTAATAATAATACCGGTGTTGTCACTTTTTAAAAATTACCAAATTTCGGGGAAATTGGAATTAATTCCCGGGAAAAAAGGATTATTTCAAAATTCATTAGTATTGTTACTATGATGATTACGTAAAATTTTATATTATATTTGGTCAAGTGTTTACCTAACCTTTATTATCCTTATGGGTCGGACAGGGTTTTCTTTACATATTGTATAGATATTTTTTAATATAGTTTAGTTAAGAGAGGGAAGTGCGTCAAAGTCATTCATACAGGGAAAGTTTAAATGTGACTGGGATTATAATGAAGGTAAGTGTTAGCGTTTAAATTTAATTTAGTATGGCCGTTTGTATGTTTGTAACTTTTAACGGATTTGAACTTGGTGATAAGACTTTTAATGGAACGTTATTTAAATGTTTTGCTATGTTATCCGAAAACAGAATCCATAATAAAACACGATATTTTAGCGAAACGGCAACAGGCAAGTACTACATGTTATGTTTTACTAAATTTTTTTCAAATTCCTTATTAAATTTTATTTTGAAGCTTTCTGTAGGTTTATATAAAAATACGTATAATTAGTATTAGTACTGTAGTGTAATACATGGAAATCTTAGAAATTGTGTATTTTTTTATATTTGATAATGCCGTATGTTACTTTGATCCACCCGCCTTGTTATCCAAGGTGTACTATGAGAAATTATTTTTTGTAAAGTCCGGTTTATATTGTTTTTTCCCTAGTAATGTTAAATGATAAATAAATTTATTATATGTGTACGTTTTACAAACACTGTTAGACGTCAATCATATTTAAAAAACTAGAAGAAGTCGGCGTTCCCTATGTGACTTCTCGGTGGCCATAACATCGGCTGCTGGCAGAAGTTACCACTCACCAGACCAAAGTCTTGCCGGCAAGTGATTCGTCGTATTCCGGCATGATGTCTGGTGAAGCCTTTAGGAGGACTGGTCTGAGCAGTTGTATTGCGATGTGCGCCGGGTACGATGCGCCAAATGTTGTTGTGTCGGGAGATTGGTCGTGGAGGGTGTGCAGATTGATCTCCCTCTGGTGCAGCATCGTTGGTCGTGTTGTTGGGTTTAACGTTGCATCACCTCACTCAACGGCCGTCTTCCTTCTTCTTCGCTGAGTTTTTTGGGTGCATATATAGGCTCTTAATAAACTAGCGCTTTTTACCATCAACGATTGCATCACTCCTTACCAGGCGGGATTGCAGTCAAGGAAGGCCTATACAGACTAAAAGAATACAGAAATATATACATACTAGCCTTAACTTCCTATGTCATCTAGATAGGGAGGGCATCCAAAGTGCGCCGCTATCCCGTTTGGTCTTGAGCTTCAAAATCAAAGGTCATTTATTCAAATTAGGCTGAGAGTCAGCACTTTTTGAACGTCAATATTACATAAGACAGTCCCCAAAACGCCCACCCATCGATGCTCACAGGAACGGATGACATCAACGTATTAACTATTTTACACCACCACCGAGTATACTATGTTTTGATAAGCCATGTCAAACAACAGAACTCGAAAAATACAAACACAAACATTAGTAAATTACCCACATATGCAGTCCTTACGTTCAAAAATATTAAACACTAGCTTTCCGCCCGCGGCTTCGCCCGCGTGAAATTCGGTTATATCGCGCTTTTTAGATTTTCCTCATAGAGAATATCATTTTTTTTTTCCCATAAAAGTTAGCCTATGTCCTTTCTCCTTTCCGGTTTAAAGATTGTCTGTGCCATCATCATCATCATCAGCCTCTACTGGTCCACTGCTGGACATAGGCCTCTTCCATGGCACGCCAACAAGCTCGATTCTGAGCAGTTCTCCGCCAGCCACTACCAGCCACCTTTTTGATGTCGTCGCTCCATCTCGCCCAAGGGCGTCCTACGCTACGATTGTCTGTGCCGGTTGAGAGGTTTAAGCGGGAAAGCATAACAGACGGACAGACAGAGTTACTTTCGCATTTATAATATTAGTATGGACTAGCGGCCGTCCGCGATTTCGTTCGCGTGTAGTTAGTTATTATACTCGGCTCCTATTGGTCGCAGCGTGATATTATATAGCCTAAAGCCTTCCTGGGTTGATGGGCTATCAAATGCAAAAATAGTTTTTCAAATCGGGCCAGTGGTTCCTGAGTTTAGCGCGTACAAACAAACAAACTCTTCAGCTTTATATATTAGTATAGATTTCCAAAAAAAAATATCATGCCATTGTATATATAAAATTCATCAATGCCAACAATCTAACCTATAAATGAGCAATGTAAACAATCTTCATTTTAGTCTTAAAATCGTTTACTTGGTAAATTTTAAACTTCTAGTAGATAAAAACAAACAGTAACATGATTACATAGGTACCTGTTTTAGCAACTGTTCAAGCATAAATATTATGCTATGGTGGAAAAACGTAGTGCAGCCGAGTCTGTATCTCGAGTCTCGACGGCCAGGTCGAGTAGTGGCCCATGTAATATGGTGCATGTTAGCCCATTTGCAGCATAATTAACGGCATGGCGTCGTCCGGTTAAGGCGATTGCCTATTGTGAAAGGGTCTTGTGACCAGTTGAAGAGTTAAAATAGAACTACCTAGTTTACCTAGGTGAACTAGGCGGGTGAACCATGGTCAAGAAATGGAAAATTTATAGGTAGATATTACTTTCAGATCCTATCTTGTAAATGTGTTTTACTAATATGCAACACAATAAAAGTTTAAATAAAACTTTGCCTTGTTTATTTTTAGTAGTTGTTCTTGGTCCAGAAACTAGTTACCGTAAACCAGTTGCTTTTGTTTCGAAACAAAACTAATTGTTTATGATTCCCACCGCATATCTATTAAGACAAAATTAGTGTCTTTAAAATGTCTTTGACGGGAATTTAAAACGATTACTGGTGGGTAAATAGTTAGCACTCCATGTAAACCACCGTTGGTTATCTTGTGTTCGACCAGTGTATTCTACTGCTATTGCTTGTACGGACGACAGCAGGTCAAGCTACCAGAAATTGTCAAATATTATAATCAATCTTAAGCCATAATGCTTTAGAGATAAAATTGAAAATCTAATAAAGAAATCTGATAGTTTGTAGTAGCTTAATGTGCATCATCTGTACATGCAATGATCAAATACATAATTTCATAGAGTTTAATTAATGCAAGGGGCCCATATATCGCGCCTATACTTTTAGGTTCAAGTTATAACATCATAAACACGCGTTCGAGACAGACGCGAGCATTCTGGCCAAAGTCTGATTCATATACTTAAGGGTTGCGTGCGCGGAATGTATGACTGCGGCGTCAGTCGGAGCATTGAAAATTCCGCGGGTCACAAAGATATATGCGCGCAGTCATACATTCCTGCTCTAGCTGACGTGTTTTCCCCCACTGTATATGCAGCTGATTATCAATATCGAGTTTCTGTAAATGTCTAAAATCATGTCAAAAAATTTCAATCGGCATAATTTTTTTTTTTTTTTTTGGCTACTTCGTACGCTCAGCTAACGCATAATCCACCCTCAGTCGTGCAGCTGACTACTTTCTTTTAATTGTAATCAATGTCAATAACACATAAAAAAAAAAATTGATGTGGTATAAATTTCAGATTTTTATTTTTTAATGTATTGCACAGCTTCCCAATCTCGCATCCACCGCAACTGGACCAGCTGACGATCGATTTCGTCACAAGCCACATGCATTCTGTTTCCTATATTAACATCAGCCGGCATAAAATGGCGCTGCCTCCCGGACTATTAGCTACTGCCTACTAGTATAGTCACGAATTTGTTTTAACTCATAGACTAATTCCAAACATTTATAAGATCTTTGTTTGATCCTTGTGTCTGTAAAATATGAAAAACGATAGCCCTCGCACATATAATATGAAGCGATATACCTCCTTATTCATAAACGCTGCTTAAAGTTAACTAGTGTTTAGCGATTCTTTAACCATACCTTTTTGACCTTTTAACGTTACTTAACTTAAATCATCCTTTATGAATAAACACCACAGTGTTTAAGGGGTTTATTCATAAACGATGATTAAAGTTTTTGATTCGATTTTTGTCACAGTTTGATTATGGTTGTCATTAAGTGCCCAATTGTGGTGACCATAGAGCCACTTTATGAGCAAGTGTGTTGAAAAAAACATTATGCTATTAAAAATACGTCAGGCGCGGACTATACAAATATTTTATCTTCTGTCCTTTCTTAATAAAATAGAAAAGAAAAGATGCATTGAACTTCAAATATATTTACTTGACAATCTCAACTAAATAATACTATTTATAATTTAGTTCATGAACAAAGGCATCGGCTCATGAATAAAGTGCATGACCGCAGTAACCCGACCATTTCGGTGGTCACAGAAAAGCGGCCTTGATGTCACGTGCTAGATAATAATAATAATAATAATCATTTTATTCTCAGACACAGGTCCATAAATTACATAAAATGAGATAAATTGAAATTAATAACAATAAAAAAAAAATAATAATCATCAAATGGCAAAAATATAACAAAATAATGAATAATCACAAAATCAGAAGTAAAAATAAAAATCAGAAAACAAAAATAATCACAAATCAAAATTTAAATAACAATAGATAATAATTAAAAACTAAAACCACATTAATAAAATTACATTAAATGATAATCGCAGGGGCTAGCATGCAACTGCAGCCACCTCCTTAAAAAAGGCGAGTCCCACCGCTCGGACAACACCCTCAGGAGCCCATTCGAACTGCCACAGGTACGGCGCAGAAGCGACGCACTCCGTCTTCTTATAATACCGTGGAAATCCTCGGTTCTAGCATCGGCAAACATCGATGACGCGCTACAAAACCGTGGCAGCCCCAACAGAATCCTAAACGCGCTGTTGTACTGAACACGCAGAGCGTTGTACGCCCGCTGAGTGAAGTTGGTCCACAGGTAAAAACATGTTCATTTATAAGTGGAAGAAAGACTTAGGTACACAGCCTAGTGAATGGCAGCAGCTCTATGATATTACCTACCTACCTACATAGTACGCACACATATATGCTATGCAAATTATATAAAGCTAGGATCTAGGAGACTGAAGTTAGGAGGACAATATACAGTGTAAAAATAGTTTTTTAAATGTTGAACAGCTATTTTATTAGAACAGTATGTTATATATTACGGGATTGGTTTCAGCACTCAGTCCCTCCAGTCGACCACTAGTTCTCAGTTACACTAAGACGCATAACTAATTGCTTCTTACGTTTTTACGGTTCAAAAGCTGGCTTTTCAACCGTAAAGACGTAAGCAGCTCGAAACGGCCGCGACAAACGTCGACCTTCAAATCAACCCCTGCCGCTGTTATCATTTATAGCCCAGTCTTACAGTATATGTGCCTGAGCGCTGGGTGCTCTCCGCTCTCTATCTCAAAAACGGTTGACTTTATAAAAAAATGTTTAAAACAAAATTTGTTGTAAATTTTATGCTATACAATTTTGTAATAGGTACTAACATCATTGGAGCAATAGAAACGGAGATAATTACACAAAACCGATTTTCGTTACCTTTAACCTCGAATAACTTACGACGCAGACATGAGACAATATGACACTTTTCAGACAACTTTTAGAACGCCAAAATGAAGCTGTATACGAGAATTCCAAAGTGAAACCCTAAAGTGACTGGATTATTAGCTACGAAACCTAAAAACATGTAAGTACCTACTTAGGTATCAACTTAAAATCAAGCCGCGCCGCCATGTCTACTTCGAAAACTTCTACTTTTATTCCCGCCTCGCTAAATCATTGAAACAACACAACCTGTTTTATTATCGTATATTTATTTGTAGTAGTAAAATACATATTTTAAAGGATACAAATATAAAATTCACGTAAGCACCTATAGTAAAAAAAACCTTTTTGACCACCGCATATGACATAAGTAAAGTCCATAGCACAATTCTCGACGCTAAAATTGTACTAGCGACAAGCGTAAATCCGGCTCCCAACGCACCGTGGGCTGAAATCGGCAATTGGGGACTTAAGGATTCAAATGAGTATTTTTGAGTTTTGTGTACTAATACAAATATTTTTTGTTATTTGTAATTTTTTTATACCTAGTACTTTTCGAGTTATGGACTCCTAAACTTTGTATGAAATGCTCCGCAGCGCCACGCTGAAGCGTGAGCGTCACGGCCTCGGAACGCGGAACGCGTACGGCCGGTCCTTTGCGACCGCTTCTGCGACCGCCTCTGCCAGTCCGCCGCGCAGCCTCCGGAGCCGCCTTTGCGGTTTGACCGGAGGCGCGCGCTGGTGCTGCTGAGGCCGCCTTGGCGGCCTTAGCGGCTTTGCGGGCCTTCTTGCGACCCACGACTGTCGCCCAGGTCTCACCCTTAGACCCGGCAGTCGTGGGCTGCTCGCTCTCTGGAGCTCGCTGAGGCGCAGTTCCCGGCGTCGGGGACGGGGGGGCCGTCGCGTTCCCAACGAAGCACGCCCGCGTGTCCACGCGACGAGTTTCAGCCCTAAGCACAGAGCAAGTAAGTGATTACTTGCTCTGTACCTTTACGCTTAAGGTAAAACGTAGTGACGTTTTACCCTAAGCGTAAAGGTGTGTCCAAACATAACGCGGGATTCGAGCGCGGCTAGCCGCACTATGATTGGACGATTGCTGCCAGTGGCAGTCGCGATCTACATGCCGCGCACGGCGATCGGCCGATCACCGCGAACTGTTTTAGGAACGAACGCATAACGAAAACGAAACCAATTCATCTTATTGTAATACTGAGTTGTTTTTTGTATATGCGAAACCTGAATATAGATTGTTCAGAATAAGCAACTGAATTGATTCCAACCATTTTTAACCGACTTCAAAAAAAAAAGGAGGAGGTTCTCAATTCGTCGTAATCTTTTATTTTTTATGTATGTTTACCGATTACTCGCCTGGACCGAATTGCAAAACTCTTTTTTTGTTTGAAAGTATACCTACCCACCAGTATCCTACCAGTGACTATTCACTGGTCAGCTGATGATGGAAGACCAGAGAAATCAAGGAGAACTTTCAAATCGTAGGGGTATTTTCATGAAGTATTTTAAAGTAACAATTTAGTAAAGGTCTGAAGTAAACCTGATGATGGAGCCGGGATGGAGTCGAAGGAACTCCTCAACGATTGACAGCAGCTACCTAGTGTTTGCGCTTGATTAATTTGTATTGATAAGAACTTTATACCTAGATGGGATGTGACTGTCATAAAGGCTCTGATGATGAAGACCAAGGCCAGTTCCGGGAACTCCTGAACGGTTCACAGTAGCTACTTTGTGCTTGGATTTAATTCATTTATATTGATCTGAACTTTGCACCTATATGGGTTAAAATGGTGGTTTGCAGTTAATCTAATGATGACCATGGACAGTCGAGGGAATTCCTCGAAAGTTTACAGTATTGAAGTTTAACATAGGACAACCACCACGTACTCGTCACGTCACGCTTATGCAACAATCAATTAAAATCAAGAGACTGAATTTAAGGTGTGCATGTCTAGCATTGCTCATAAGTACTTTCATTTTCGTATCAGAATTTTAAGATTGATGAAACACGGTCTTCTAGGACTCTAGGTGAACGAGAACGGATAATCACATGAGATATCACAGCTGCGAATTATTGGCTCTGCGGCATGCCGTTTTTGATGTTGTCTTTCACTGTTTTGAGAATGATTTTGATGAAACAATTTACGTCACTTGAAATGGTTCCTAACAATTGCAAACTAATCGTTACTGTTTGCCACCAATAGTTAATTTTAAATAAAAACGACACAATCCAGAGGGAGACTAGGGTGAAGAAAGCCCTCTTCAAAAACGTAGCAGGCGACCGGATCTCCTGAAGATCGCGACGCATATAAAATCGCGAAACGTGCTAGTGGCACGTTTCGCGATCTTATATGCGTCGCGATCTGTAAAGTAAAGAGCTGTAGCCAGAGCCAGACGAGACCACTTGCGAGAAGACGATTCCACGATTCAAAAGCTCATTTACAAGTTGGCACGTTCCAGGGTCGAAGAGGCACAGGATATATCCAAGTGCCGTTGTGTAAAAGACTCTAATGGCAACCTGCTATGCGAAGACCTCGCGGTGAATGAGAGATGGCGATCGTACTTTCACGAGCTGCAGTACAAGCAGCACCAAGAGGTGCAGACACCGGAACTCTCTCCGAACCTTGAACTAGTGCCCCTGATAACGCCTGAGGAAGTCCAAACGGCTCTTCGTCGTATGGGGAATCGGAAAGCTGTCGGAGCTGACGGAGTCCCCATTGAGGCCTGGAAGGTGATGGGTCCTCGCGGTGTGGGCATGTTAACTAACTTCCTGAACGGCAAAATCCCGAGCCAATGGAGGCGGAGTATTATTACTCCAGTCTTCAAAGGCCCTTGTCTTTGAAGACTGGAGTAATAATACTCCGTAATAATACTCCTGTACCGAGCCCTTGCTCGGTGCAGGAATGTGGCAACTATCGCGGTATTAAGGTCATGTCCCACACCATGAAGATCTTTGAGAGGATTATAGACTCCCGGATCCGACAGGAGTGTACTGTCTCAGAGTGTCAATATGGGTTTCGCCCAGGGTACGGAACCATGGACCCTATCTTCGCACTAAGGATCACCATGGAGATACAGATCGAAGAACACGCCTCTGCATATGCAGAGGCGTGTTCTGTGTGAAAGAGCGTATGCTCTTTTTAGATATGCAGAAGGCCTTCGACTATGTCCCTCGCGGGGTGATCTGTACGCTGAGGTCCAAAGGGCTACCTACCAGAAGCCTATGTTGACATAATTCGAGATATGTGCCTCAATTCCGATTCCGTTGTTAGGACTGCTGTTGGCGACACTAAGCCCTTCCCCATCACCGTCGGAATCCACCAGGAATCCGTCCTTAGTCCGTTTCTGTTCAGTGTGATATTACACGTCTTGTCGGACAGCATCAAAGACGAGCAACCTCCCTGGCTGAGTTAGCAGTCAACCTGTCAAACACCTATTATTAAATCAGCACTGGCTCTAGGTGTCAATATTTGCGTCCAATCTTCATTTTCGTATTAGGTAGATTGGAAGACATCTTCTTATTCATATTTTCAGTTGGCTTAAAGAAAACACAATTTCCGTCTCTTTAGTGACTATTGATAGAAGAAACATGTTGATTTAAGAACCCATTCCTAATTTTTGTTTTATTTAAATTTACCTGAGATAATATACCTACTCTCGCACGAAGCGTTAGACATGGGCAAAGATAATAAAGCTTTTGTGAAATTTGTAATATTTGGATATTTTGTAGCCCCATTTGCGTCCTAAATTTTTCCAACAGCTCCCCAAAATTTGTCTACATTCAAAATTGTGCTGGTTGTGCTACTTCCACCTGATTTTAAAAGTCTCTTACACTGTTATCAAATTTAATTTGTCGTAGTTCATCATCAACTTTATGAATGTCTTTTTCGTCTACAGTGTTTAGAAAATTCTTTGCTACGTTTAATGTTGAAGTAAAATCTTTGTAAACCACATGCTGTGGATCCAAAAACTGTAAATCTCTAATTTCTAGAAGCACGCTCATATCTTCTGTTCATTATTACTTAGAACAGAACCTCACCACTCACGATCACGAAACACACCACCAAAACTCAAAAGAGAATAAGGTAATAAAGTCTGTTTGAAATGAAAACAATAAAGTGTATAAGAATATGAACACAATATCCATTTCATTACAGTCTATAATCCTATGACGCCAAGTGCGTTTTACAACATGATAAGCCGGGAGTCCCCGTGCGAACTGTCTATGAAACAGGTGTTGCGAGTTTCACAAAATCAATCTTACCAAAACACCTATAGTAATTCATTTCAAAAAGACGAACACATCAAAAATTGAATTCGGTTATTTTTATTTCTTCAAAATCTTTTAAATCCGTCAAAATCTGCCTCAAAATCTTTTAAATCTGCCGAATTTTCAAATCGTCACCATTATCTGCCACCATCAAAATTTAGGGGCGAAATCTGCCACAAATGGTCACACTGTCTGAAACTCAACGTGGCGAAGAGCGAGTACTTGGCCAGCAACACGTCAGACCCCATGTCTGTGCGCATAGGCGGAGACATGGCCGAGGGCACGGACCTGTTTAAATACTTGGGGTCTGTGCTCCGCGCGTCCGGCGACATTGATTGCGACGTCAGGGCACGTATTTCCGCAGCTTGGGCAAAATGGCGTGAGGTGACAGGGTGTCATTTGTGACTCCAAAATGCCGGTTAAGCTTAGGGGGCAGGTCTTTAAAACGATCATCAGACCTGTTCTCCTGTATGGCAGTGAGGCTTGACCTGTGCTTGAGCGACACAAGCAGGAGCTGCGTGTCATGGAGATGAATATGCTGCGGTGGATTTGTGGAGTTATGCGGAAAGACAGATCAGGAGCTTGGGCAAAATGGCGTGAGGTGATTCCAAAATGCCGGTTAAGCTTAGGGGGCAGGTCTTTAAAACGATCATTAGACCTGTTCTCCTGTATGGCAGTGAGGCTTGGCCTGTGCTTGAGCGACACAAGCAGGAGCTGCGTGTCACGGAGATGAATATGCTGCGGTGGATTTGTGGAGTTATGCGGAAAGACAGATCAGGAACTCCCCCATCCGTGAGTCTTCGCGTCCGTGACATTGCAGACGAAACTGCAGGAGGGTCGCCTACGCTGGTAAGGCCACGTCTTACGCAAACCGGCATGTTACGTGGGTAACAAATGTCCTGCGGTGGATTTGTGGAGTTATGCGGAAAGACAGCATCAGGAACTCCCGCATCCGTGAGTCTTCGTGTCCGTGACATTGGAAACAAACTGCAGGAGGGTCGCCTACGCTGGTAAGGTCACGTCTTACGCAAACCAGCATGTTACGGGTAACAAATGTCTTGCATTGCCGGAACAAGCGGGGTAGACCAAAGAAAGGCTGGCTTGACGTTGTAAGAGATGACATGCGTGCCAACAAGCTCTTACCACAGGATGCTAATGATCGCGCGAATTGGAGGAGAATGTGCAGGAAAGCGGACCCTGGGCTCCAACGCGAAAGCCGCGGATGCAACCGGGATAAACGCTGAGAATTAATGATATATAAAAAACACAAAGTTTGTTCCCACTTCAGAATGTGGATTTTAATGTTTTTATTATTGCATACATAATAAAATTACAGGAAATAGGTGCTGGGCCTCTTGTATGCGAAGGTGTTGAGGCGTTTGTGGTTGTGAACACGCTTGGGCAGCGGGAATTTGATGTGGCTGTTGTGGAACTGCTTCACTTGTGGCCGGCGGCACGCCGCTGCCTTGATAACTTCCACTTTGATGATCTGTAACAAAAAAAAAAAAAAAATTAATGATGACTAATTTACATTTTTTTACCACTACAAGACAGGTTTGTTAGTTGTAATATGTCTCTCATTGGATAAAATTGCTTATTTATATAGGATTCGGTATTTATTGTTGTGCTGTTTGGCATATTATGTCAGTATGTGATAGTTATTCAGTACTTTTAAAACAATATACACTTTTTATTTTCTGTACTCTTAGATATACATATAAATATTTTTTCTACCATGTTTCTGGCAAACTAAATTTTACTTTGATGGTATTTGTTACCCAGCAACTGTGTTACAGTTGTTTGTCAGACTTATTTCTTTCACTTCAATAATTTATTTAAGCAGATTATCCTATGACATTCAAAATAGGTTCTTATGGTTACACAAGCTAACATTAGGGTTTCTAAAGCACATGTCTATTTTTAGCCAAACGTATAACCATATAAATATGATGTGTGCATAGTACATATTTCTTAACACAAATTCGGAAAACTTAAGCGCATTACTTTCCGACGGGGAAACTAGACCTGAAGCTGGCACTTGGCTTATTTGCAAAAACATTCACATTTCTTTGTTATTCAAAAATAAACTATTTATGTGCCCATTAAGTATATTTTGGAAATATGACAAGTGATGTGCCTGCTTAAATGATAACTAATGACACAAGTTACCTGGATGGAGTGAGCGCGAGCTCTATGTCTGGCTCCCATGTCGCGGTAGCACTGAGTGACGGCGCCTCCGACACTTAGGTCACGGTATTCACGGTACATGTTGTGTACACCAGAACGAGACTCGTAACGCAGCCAGATGCCAAAGTTCTTGATCTTCACTGGGCTCCTTTCAGGAATTTCCTGAAATTGGTAATGTAATGTTTCAATGAATAAATGGATTAAACATTAAAAGATTGATTTTACCATTGGAACAACAATTTCCAAAATAATAATTCAAACATTTTATTTTAGAACAATAGATCCTTATAAACTTATATTAGTAGATCCCAATTTTATAATACAGTAATTGGTGACATGAACATGTGTGGTCTAGCCCCAAAAAAGTCTAATAGAAGGTCAGTTGTCCATCAGTGCATCTATAATACAATCAATGAAGCAATCTCAGTTTTTAATTATAATTTATAGAATTGAATAGATGGAATCTTTTTTTTCATCTTGTGTTTAGAGGCTTCAGTGCACTCAAGGTGACTATGCCAGCCTCATGGGATCAATCCCATTGTATCCACACATACACATCACACACACCACACATCTCAGAACTCACACTCACTCTCTCCGCTCCTCTCTATCATACATCTCTTTAGGAACCTATAGATGGAATCACAGCAGACTCCATTAAAGATGGAGCAACGAGTTACACAAAAATAAACAACCAATTCCATATTAGCTCTGGTCTGACAGCAGGAATAACATTTAGACTACACGGTTAGCGCAGTGGTTAAGTGATTGACTACTGCACTGCATGTCACGGGTTCAACTCTCGCATGGAACAAATGTTTGTATGACCCACATGTAGTTGTTCTGGGTGTGGGTGTTTGTGTATGTGAGTTTATGTGCTTGTAAGCGCACCCACGATACAGGAGAAATTCCTAGTGCGGTGCAAGGTTTTCTTTAAAAAAAAAGCCTATTAAGCCTTTAATATTCCCACCACCGGAACACAAGCCTCTTTCAGATTAAGTAGTGGGCTTTAATTCATTAGAAATCCAGTGGAGGCTGATAGATGCAGCAGTGAGGTAATACAGGTGAATAGTAATATAGACAAATTATAATAAGTTCCATGATCATAAAAGCAAAAGAAAATAAAGTGACAGAATCATCTTGTTTCATCAAGAAAAAAATTTCTTCCATGGTGATGGCCCAGTGAGATACTGCACAAACCGGATTGGAATAAGGTCAGAGTGATAACTAACGAGACTGCACAAGTTGGGTACAAAAATAATTTAGTGTCACTTGAGATAGATATTGCAATGCTACACATCAATATTCTGAAACCAGCTAAACAGCCATTTCTATTCTTTGAATATTGACAAATGATAAATTCTCAATTAACTTTTTTTGTGAGACATGTAGTAAAGTAGAAGATGTAGTACATTTGTTGTCGGAATGTGTCCGCTACCAGACAGAGAAAGATTGAAAATGAAAAGACCTGCATGTAAATAAAAATAATATTGGACTGGTTCATGAAATAATGTCTGTGCCAGTGTCTGATGCTGCTAAAAGTCTGTTTGAATTTGTAAGCCTATATTTTAATGCTTATGCTTAAGGAATTTATATTTAGTCTAAGAAATTAATATGCAGTTTAAAATCATAGCTGTAATAAGATACAATGGGACTGACATGTATTTTATATAAAAGTCCCTAAATTAAACAAAGAGAAAAAAAATATATTTTAATCTAAGGTAAAGTTAAGATATTTACATGATATCAAGTAGCAGCATTTTAGTATTTATGTAGTAAATACACAAAGGATGCCAGTTTCCATAAACACACTATTTAAGGTAAAAAGATACTCACCCTGATGGAGACGATTTCACCAGTGGTCTTCTTAAACTTCTTCAATTGGCGCAAGAAGTACCAGAAACGGGACTTAGCCACAATCTGGTCTGGGGAGAAGATCCTCATCTTGTAGAGAGGAGGCTTGGGCTCGCTCTCCGAAGGGAGCTTGCGGCCGATGACTTCATACTCTTTCAACTGAAACAGATATTTGCATTTCAGCGCATGCTTGTCAAGTTGTTAACTTGAAATCTTGCTGTATTGTATGTGCTGTGAAAAGATACAGCTATAAAAAATAAATGACTTCATAGCCACTATTTATCAACTCTGAAACACGAGATTCCAGATGTACGGCATCACAACATGACATAACCTAAAAGCGCCCCTATTTATGTGTAAATAAATCTGCATCCGCCAACAGTTAGTAAGATAATTATATTAAATAAGGTATTAATCTGCACGAAGGATAAGAATTTATTCAAACAAGTAATAAACTATAAAGTATTCAGTAAAATAAATGGATGAAATGCACCGACAACGTGTACGCCACAATCATACCGTAATTACCAGTTTTTAACCACTGCTTTTCATGTTTCTGGTATCGATTAGGACTTGTAGACTAAATTTAGTAGTATTTGTGTGAATTTTACACTCATTTTGTTAATAATTGCGAGACTCACCTCTCCTTTAGCCTTCATTTTCGGAGGTTTTAGTCTGAAAAGAATCTGTCAACGGAAGCGGAACACTGACGCAAAAGAAAAATGGCGTCTATATGAAATATTGCCATATCAAAAAGCTGAAATAGATTAATTTGAATAATGGGAAAGAAAACTGATAAGTTTTGCCATGGGCATCGCTTTACTCATAATTTCATTGGCTGTAAAACAACAAAAACAAAACCATGGTTAAAACTTGTTTACAAAATCTTTTGATAACATGTATAATTCGTCTATAAAGTCGTGAAAATATATTAGGGCGCTACGGTCGTGCTGTCGTGCATATGGCAACCCTGGTAGTGTGATTTAGGTCCATATTCCAGAAGGAAACTCAAGCATTGATCTCTGTTTAAGCATTACTTAAAACTAGTTTCAACCAATCAAATGGCTTGAAACGAGACTTAAGTAGAGCTTGAGTTTTGAGTGACATTCTGTAATACGGACCTTAGTATCTGACAAAAGTGAACTAAAAGTAAGCATGCCAGTATATCAATATTATTGTTTCATTTGGTGTAATAGGTAGATTGGGATTTTTTTTTTATAATAATGATTTTTTTTCTGTAACTTTTGTTCACAAGCATGCAAGCATTTCCTGTACTCTATATCTGTTATACTCTTTGATTTCTTAATATTGGTATTGTAAAACTTGTATATTTATTGATATTTGTAAGTACATTTTACTACCGCACAAGATAAACGGTGCGCTTATATTTTTTATGTTATTGTTATGGGCTAGGGATACTAAAACGCCGGTTAAGGGTGCAAAGTTTATTGGCAATGAAGGTACAGTCGATCGTATAGGCAATGACAAGTAGAACGTAGCTGATGTCGCACCGAAGTCTTCCCTTACGTCCACGAAGCCCGTGTTGTAAACACACAATAACACTACAAATGTTACTTCACGTAGTACACAAAGTTCTCGTTACAGTTGTCGCAGTAGGTAGGTATTCTCAAAGATCGCTTCTTAACTGTCGCTTGTTTTCGTATCGTTAATCGAATGCAGATTGACTCTGCGCTGGCGTCACGGCGCTATATATAGGTCAGCTGATCGAACATTCCAGATTCGTCTAGAGTCTAGACGTAATAATAATAGCGCACAACTTCGAGTACATTCAAAAGGTACCTACGGTAATTCACCGGAGACGAGTTTCTGGAAATTTCGATGTCGACATTTTGCTGACAAAATTGTTGAGACCTGTACCATTCTATAGGTCACCCTAGGTCTAGCAATGCGTTTTTATATGGTACCTCAACAATGTACAGGTTTTGAGTTATCCGCTTAAAAGTTACGCATTGCATGTCACGCGATATTGAACCTTATGCCATTGACATAAGGTGCATTCGTAACATTATTTTTTCTCGGTGCTAAGCCATAACATCGGCTGCCGGCAGAAGTTACCACCCACCAGATAAAGTCTTGCCACCAAGCGATTCGTCGTGTTCCGGCATGATGTCTCGTGAAGCCGTACCGAGAACAGGTCTGAGCAGTTAAGTTGCGATGTGTTTCGGGTACGATGCGCCAATTGTTTTTATATCGGGAGTTTGGTCGTGGAGTAGGGGTTTATGGCGGGATCCGAAGCACGGTGTTCCGCTGGCTGACCGCAGGTAGTTGGGGGCCAAAGTAGTCAGTAGTGTGCCCGTCACAAACAAAAGGCTGCCCTGCAAAAAATCTCAGGGTGGCCCCATCGTGCCGGTTGGCGACCAGACGAGAGGACCCGATAGCGATCCATTGGGTTCGGGCGTCCCCGCAGTTGGCAGAGGGAGATTGATCTCCAGATTAATCACCCTCTGGCGCAGCATCGTTGGTCGTGTTGTTGGGTTTAACATTGCATCACCTCGCTCAACTGCAACAAATATTTTCATTTAACATCCTCATAAAGACAATCTATGCAGCCTGCGGATAATAACTGCGTAGTCAATGTTACTGTCGGTGTCTGTGAATTGACTTGGGAATAATTTTGGTCTCCGTGTCTTTCCTGGATAGTCGTTTTGCAGCGGAAATAGACTTCCACGCGAGCGGAGCTGCGGGCAATCGCTATGTAGTATAAAACAAAGTCGCTTTCTCTGTCCCTATATCCCTATACAATATGTAAAGAAAACCCTGTCCGATCCGTGAAGGTATTATTAGATATCGTTAACTGATTCTAATAATGCCTACAAAGCCGGGCTAAACTTAAAAAAAAATTCCCCCCAAAAAAATAAATGTTATTTCGAAAAAGCGAGGTAACTTAATGCGTATGCGGCAGGCAACCCGATAGGCATACATGCGCGGGTGAAGGGGGGCGGGACATGCGCCACGTGGTCGCATCGCTATTCGCTCCGTCACAAATGGTGTTGTCAGTTTTTTAAAAATTACCAAATTTCGGGGAAACAGGAATTAATCCCCGGGAAAAAAAGATTATTTCAAAATTCATTATTATTGTTACTATGATGATTATGTAAAATTTTATATTATATTTGGTCAAGTGTTTACCTAACCTTTATTATCCTTATGGGTCGGACAGGGTTTTCTTTACATATTGTATATGCATAAATCTTTAAAACTACGCAACTGATTTTGATGTTATTTTTAGGGTTCCGTACCTCAAAAGGAAAAAACGGAACCCTTATAGGATCACTTTGTTGTCCGTTTGTCTGTCTGTCTGTCTGTCAAGACCCTTTATCTCAAGAACGCGTGGACGTATCGAGCTGAAATTCACATGAAATACTCAGGTTTATTGTCCCTTTAAGCTGTGAAAATATCAAACTTCTAAGCCAAGCCAATCAAAAGATATAGCCGATTATGTCGATATTTTCAACAAATTTTCGACACTCGCAAAGGAATCAAAACCTACAGGATACTTCCCGTAAACTCAGAATCTTGAAATTTGGCATGAAGCATTGTCATATAATACAAATATAGGAAAAATTGCGAAAATCACATTTTTTTAGTTATTTATTATAATAAAAATATTTAAAAAAAATGAAAATTACAACCTTATTTCTCACGAACGAATAAAGGTATCAAATTGAAATTTATACCAAATACCTAGGTCTATTGTCCCTTTAAGTAGTGAAAAAATCAAACTTCTAAGTTAACGCGATCAAAAGTTACAGCAGTTTATACCGACACCTTAGACGAATTTCCGTCACATTGACACACACGTCTATATCTGTACATACATGTAGCTTGTACAGACCAGCTATCGTTGCGATCAATCATCGTACCAACGTCCGTAAACCGATTCCTCCGTAAAGCCACAAACGCCCCTTGGTTCGTCCGAAATGAGATCCTCCATCTTGATCTCAAAATTCACACCATCCAGCAGTTAATGAAACGCCTTTCTAAGCGTTTCTTTGACACTGCTGCCAAGCACCGCAATCCGAGAGCCACCAGCACATTACACAAACACAGACCGACCTACCGACCGCGCCGCCGAGGTCCACCGCGACGCGCTCCACGTAGTAATCCCCTCCCCCGTCCCTTGTCCGATGAAGGCCAGCCCGCGCCGCAGCTGAGCCAGTAATATCATAATGTCCCAACAATAACCTCTGAGTTTGTTTCGGCGTTTCTTCTCAGAGCTAGTACTAGGAAACGCCGCGGTCATCCAACCATTAAGTATAACTTTCGATCCAGCCGTCCCCTGCTGTCCTCTCTAGCGACGCCCTAAGCCGAGGTTCTTACCCCACAGGGGGTGCCCTTAGTGCGTAGTCGCCTAATTTTAAGTTAGTTTTAAGTGCCCCTGGCTGGAGGCTTTAATTTTTAATTAAGGCATCCACAGGAAAGTCCGGTTAAGTAGTTACGGCCTCTAATGGTCACCTACGAGATGCCATATCAAAAACAAAAAAAAAAAACATCGTACCAACCTTAAGAGATTTAATTCGCGAATGTGAAAACTTAGTATTAATAGGCTATTTGACAGATTTATAATTTTTATCTTGAATTACTTGGTTGCGGTTAAGAAGTTCACCCAAAGTATTTTTTTTAATTTTAAATACGTATTTCGTAAGAAATATGCAAATAAAAATTCAAAATTCAAATAAGCCGCGAAAACGATATAATTAGCAATATGGCGTTGCGCCTGGTAAGTGACGTCACAAGCGGTTTTCAGTTCCTAGTGGTGTTTGTATGTAATTATTATTTGCTGTTGTTATCTAATAAAATGGTTTACAAGTGGTGTGCTGTACTGGATTGTAGAAATAAATCGATAAAAAACCCCCGAAAAACAGTTTATAAGTTTGCCGAAAACAAGCGATGATTCGCGTATGACGTCATCGCGACATTAGCCAATCCGGATCGTTTCACAATGTGTGGCGCGAGAAACAAAAAGCCAAACATATTTTTGTGTTTTGGATATATTAATTGTTATTATTTTTTATTAAAACTCTTGTAAATGATATAAAGAAACCTCATTTTATGCGATTAAAGCAAAAAATCACAAATAATTTAATACTGTCAAATAGCCTATTATATTTAAATATTTTCATTTAACATCCTCATAAAAACAATCTATGCAGCCTGCGGATAATAACTGCGTAGTCAATGTTACTGTCGGTGTCTGTGAATTGACTTGGGAATAATTTTGGTCTCCGTGTCTTTCCTGGATAGTCGTTTTGCAGCGGAAACAGACTTCCACGTGAGCGGAGCTGCGGGCAATCGCTATCAATACATAGTATAAAACAAAGTCGCTTTCGCTGTATGTCCGTATGTATGCTTAGATCTTTAAAACTACGCAACGGATTTTGACGCGGTTTTTTAATAGATAGAGTGATTCTTAAGGAAGGTTTAGACTACCTTTTATCCCGGAAAAAATTGATATTCCCGAGGGAAATCCAAAAAGCGCGATATAACCGAACTCTACGCGGGCGAAGCCGCGGGCGGAAAGCTAGTGTAGTATAAAACAAAGTCGCTTTCTCTGTCCCTATATCCCTATATATGCATAAATCTTTAAAACTACACAACTGATTTTGATGTTATTTTTAGGGTTCCGTACCTCAAAAGGAAAAAACGGAACCCTTATAGGATCACTTTGTCCGTCTGTCTGTCTGTCTGTCTGTCAAGACCCTTTATCTCAAGAACGCGTGGACGTATCGAGCTGAAATTCACATGAAATACTCAGGTCTATTGTCCCTTTAAGTAGTGAAAAAATCAAACTTCTAAGTTAACGCGATCAAAAGATACAGCAGTTTATACCGACACCTTAGACGAATTTCCGTCACACGCTAGGGAATCAAAACCTACAAGGTACTTCCCGTGAACTCAGAATCTTGAAATTCGGCACGAAGCAACGTTATGCAGACAGATAAAGGAAAAATTGCGAAAATGATAAATTTGAAGTTACATAAAATATTAAAATATTATCTTTGCCTACATGACATAAAATATTTTTTTAACAATTATAAATTTACTACCTACCCTTTTTCACATGAACGCGTAGAGATATTAAAGTTGAAATTCATATCAATTTAAAATAGATAGAGTAGATTCAAGAGGAAGTTTTATATGTATAATACATGCACCCGGGCGAAGCCGGGGCGGGTCGCTAGTATATTAGTATAGAAGATGAAAAGTCAGGAAAAGAAAAGTAGGTGAACACAGCGAACGCACTTCCTCTCATTTAAAGTGCAGCTCTCCAACATTTGAGGTCTGCACTTCAATCTTGATGTAGTCCATCACCACCTAGAGACTGATAAATCCCACTTACTTTTCTTGACGGAGACCCAGATTAGATGTCCGTCAGGTCATTGCCTACAGCGTGCCGGTGTTTCCGTCACCTCGAAGACCCTCACGTCTCGTTCATATGGCTGTTGATTAATACTGTTGTGGTGTTGTGGTTGTACCAGGAGACAACTCGACTATTTGACTAGGTACCTTAGTGACAATGTGCGGCACCTGCACCCTGACGCACAGTTGCTCTCCCATACCAGAGGACTGATCACGCTGGGGAAGAAGCGCGAAACTTTGCGCTATCAATGGGATTTTCCCAGCTGGTAGGACAAGTGACAAGGGTGCCTGATGTAGTTGGTTATACCGCCAATTCTCTGGACCTTCTGCTGATACGGATAGATGTGTTGTAAGTTGTAACAGTTTCCTTGCTGTTAGGAACTTTAGACCACTGTCTGGTGAAGTCTGTGTCGTCCTTTTTCCACCAGATGGCGACTCGCGTGGTGATCAGGGTATGTGGCGATACAAGTCAGCAGATTGACATACAAATATTCCCGAAAAATAGAAATAAAAAGAAAGAATACTTACACAGAGACTTGCGGCAGATATGACGCTCATAAAAACTTGATAAAGATAATGTTGACTTTTCGCCTAATGTAACAAAAGGGGCACTGGCAACACTGATATCGACAATTTGACATTTTGACATTGGTTGTTCACAATTTTGACAATTGACAAATTTCTCTTCGTATCCTCTTCATAATAGTCTGTGTTCTCTTCTATTTTTTGAATGCGCTGTATGCGCCGTGTCAGTGCCTTTTCGTAGGGAATATTATTATGTGACTATTATGTATTACGTAGCAAATATTAGTTATTAAACATGTTCTCGAGGAAACTAACACGGGTAGTTAAGTATGGACTTTATGGTAGTGTTGCAATCGGCGGCACAGTTACGGCTGCCCTAAAACTTCATGATGGTGATTATGACTCCTTGGCGATCGTCAGGCTCTCCAGGACAGCATTCACTGCCGTGGAAATAGGAAGAATGTACAAATCCTTGCTGTACAGCAGGGATTGGGACAGAAGCTCAAAGGAATATTTGGAGGTCAAGAGTCAAGCTCACCAAATTGGGGCAGAGAAATTGCTTACGCTATGTATAGCTAATAAAGGTGTATACATAAAAGTTGGGCAGCATGTAGGTGCATTGGACTATTTACTGCCCAATGAGTATGTGAAGACAATGAGGATATTGCATAAAGATGCACCTCAAAACACTATAGAAGATCTGTTTAAAGTTCTAAGAGAAGACTTGAAACAGGATGTAAGTATTTTAAGTTAAATTCTTTATTTTATCTTCAAAATAATGTCACTTTTACAGATTGTCTAATTGTTGCACAACCTTTTCTAATTTTTAGCCCAAAGATATATTTGAGGAATTTGACGCTGAACCTCTAGGCACTGCATCATTAGCTCAAGTACACAGAGCTAAACTGAAAGATGGTACAGAGGTAGCAGTTAAGGTTCAGCATCACTTTGTAAGAGACAATGTAAAGATAGACTTAAAATGGATGGAGTTCATAATCAATGCAATGTCAAAAGTATTCCCTGATTTCGAAATGCAATGGCTCATTGATGAAACTAAGAAAAATATAGCCAAGGAATTGGATTTCATACAAGAAGGTCATAATGCTGAAAGAGTAGCAGATTTATTTAAGAATTACAAATGGTTGAAGGTGCCAAAGATTTTCTGGGATTACAGTACTGAGAGGGTCCTTGTCATGGAGTATGTAAATGGAGGCCAAGTGAATGATGTAAAGTATATTGATGTAAGTATGATTACTGCTTGCTTTAGAATCCAATATATACAAAGTTTCCTTTGTAATTGAGTATTGCATATGAGTGAACATATTTGTTTGGTATAATTCTTGGTGTGATGTGAATTATAATATGGTACAGACCAATTTAAACTTTATGATGGGTCTAAAGTGTGTCACTCACTTTTATGTAAGGTTTAACTGGCTGTACTTTAGTATGTAAATTTATTATTGAGCCAACCTATTCAACCCATTCATGTTTTGAGCCACCATAAAGTTTGAAATATTCTGTACAGACCTGTTATGCCATTTTTTTTTGTTGAGAATCAGGTCTTGATGCTAAATTGTCCAAAATTGTTATTTTCCTAAGAATTTATTGAAAAAATATGTATAAGAATAGTAAATATTACATCATACAGCACAGGAAATGATGAAATTGTATAAATTATGATTGTCTTCTTTCAAAGTTACATAACAAATCACTTTTAACTAAATCATAAGATTTAATCCTTTATTCCATTATATATACACTTATAAATTATATTTTTAAATATTTCTACATAAAAAAAAATATATATATAAAAACATTTAAAAATATAAGAAATAGTAGCCAGTAGGTCAGGGCTCCAGAGAAAGGAACTTCCTGACGATGCGAGCCGTGTCCAGCAGTACCGCTTTCTGAATCAAGCCGTTGATCCAGCTGCCCAACAAGAGCCTCCTGAGGTGTTGGTCGAGGCTTTTGGTTATTAAGCCATTGGTTGTCACGACTATCGGTACAATGATTGCTGAATCTACTTCCCACATGTTGACAACCTCGTGAGCCAAATCAAGATACTTTTTTTTTTTTTTGTTTTTTTTTTTTTTTTTTACATACTATAAACCAGCGCTTGACCGCAATCCTGCCTGATGGTAAGCAGTGACGCAATCGTTGATGGTAAAGCGCACTAGTTTATTAAGAGCCTATTCATTCTAGCCTTGAAGACACTCAAATTGTAGTCCGACGGAAACACCGCCGCTGGCAAATTGTTCCAGTCCCTCGATGTACGCGGTACTTGATTTGTTTATCTTTCTTAGCTTTCACGAGGTTCTCATCATGTGGGATGGTTATGTCAACAATCATTGCACGCCGCTCTGATCGATCCACCAGCACTACATCAGGCTTATTGGCAACAATAGTCCTGTCAGTGATGATGGATTGATCCCAGTACAATGTGATATAGCCATTTTCGAGAACTGGGTCGGGCGTATACCTGTAGTACGGCACCTCCGATTCCACAAGGTTGTATTCAAGGGCGGATCCAGCTTTGGCGCCAGGGGGGGGTCACATAGTTGTGGTCAAGTCATAAGAAGTTTTAATTAAACTTTGATATTAATAGATACTTACCATATTTTATTAATTAATAATAAGTAAATACTGAACTTCAAAATACCTAACTAAATAACGAAATAAATTTTTCTTTTACGTCTTCTTCCGAAACGTGTTATCACTTCAATGGCCAATGGGTACGATTTTATGGAAGTGTAGAAGTACCAGTCCGGTTAGACCTTCTTCAACGCTGAAGCTCTTTGCCATGCTTTGATTTTTCGTGACGTAGATGACGTACGACTGGGTGCTGAGAGGCTAGCTCAGACCGGGTGGAGACCTGAAGTGTTATACGGACGACACGCACTGGTCACCGCCCGGGGGAGCTCACACAGGGAAGCAACGTTGCTGGCGACGGCTGCGGTATCACAGGTGGTGGGCCGCACGTCACCTAGGCCTGTAGGTGGCCATCAACAATTCGGGGGCCAGTGTTTCATGGTCCCCGGCAGGCGCTGCCACCCGACTCACACATCGTGGCCGTGGGGTTCAGATCGCTGTCGAGTCCACCATAAAGTACCTAGGATTGGTGCTCGACAGCCAGTGGGACTTCGGCCCTCACTTCCGGCGGCTGACGCCCAAATTGTTGAGGGCGTCTGGGGCGCTTTCAACGTTGCTTCGCAATCTGGGGGGCCCGAGCGCCACCTGCAGGCGGCTCTACATGGGAATCGTGCGATCGATGGCCCTGTATGGGGCCCCGATGTGGGCCTCTGAGCTGACGGCCGGCAGCATCGCTATACTGCGACAACCGCAGAGGGCGATGACTATCAGTCATACATGGGTATCGCATAATCTCCTATGAGGCGGCCTGCCTACTGACCGGATGGAAGGACCTTGGGACCTGGAGGTGAAGGTCCTTGCGTCATTGTTCCGGTGGCGTGAGGTGGCACGGGTGGGGGCGAACGGATGAGGCTGCGTCAGTCGAGCAGCGTCGGTCGCAGCTCCAAGAGGTCCTGGTGGCGGAATGGTGGGACAGGCTTTCACTCCCTACCCGCCTGTCGACTGCCGGGAAGATTCAGCGCGGCATACGCTGGCAGAGTGTGCCACTTGGGAGGAACTGCGCCGTGCCCTCATCTCTGAATTAGGCAGTGAACTGTCGCTGCCAGCTGTAATCGAGTCGATGGTCGGCAGCGAAGAGTCCTGGGATGCGGCGGTTTCCTTCTGCGAAACAGTCGTCTAGCAGCACTCGAAGCTGCGGAAAGGGAAAAGGAGATCTCGTCCTCTCACCCGGCCCACAGCAGACACACCGGGCGTAAGCGGTGGGCGTATAACGCCCCTCTTCCAGCCCCCCTAAATGGGTCTAGGGGCGACAGACTCGGGGACATCTGTCGCCTCCCAAACATCAGGACGCGAGGTGGCGGCGCGAAGTGTTCCACGCACGCTACTCTTAGACGTCACGAGGGGAGTCATGTACCTCGCTCCTCCCCTGACGCCGAGGAGGCCCACAGTGGCGGGTCAGCACCAATCGGGGGTTGCGGAAGCAGTGTTCGTTCTCGCAACCCGCGGTGTATGTGTGAGATGGAACACCGGGGTGATTTTTAGTCAGTAAAAGTCTGATCAGCGTATATTTAATTCTGCTCTTTATTCGGCGAGTACTCCCAAGGCATGGAACAAAAGCGTAGTGATTCTGTTTTTCAAGAAAGGTGATAAAACCTTACTGAAGAACAATAGACCCATTTCGCTTTTGAGCCATGTCTACAAGCTGTTTTCGAGAGTGATCACGAACCGACTAGCGCGCATTCTCGACGAATTCCAGCCGCCTGAGCAGGCCAGGTTTCGAGGAGGATGTAGTATCATAGACCACATACACACAGTGAGGCAGATTATGCAGAAGACCGAATAGTATAATCAGCCCCTATGTCTAGCATTTGTGGACTATGAGAAGGCCTTTGACTTCATCGAGACCTGGTCTGTTCTGGAATCTTTGCAGCGATGCTAAGTCTATTGGCGATATATCCAAGTGATGAGATGTCTTTACGATGCCGCCACGGTGTCCGTCCAAGTTGAGAACCAGCAAACTAAACATATCCCTCTTAAGCGAGGAGTGAGACAATGCGACGTTATTTCCCCAAATTGTTCTCCAATGCCCTCGAAGATATGTTTAAGACCCTGGATTGGCGGGATCTCACACTTGCGCTTTGCGGATGATATCGTCATCATGGCGGAAACGCAGCAAGAGCTGGAACAAATGCTGGCCAACTTAGCTGACTCTTCCCAACGCATCGGTCTCCGGATGAACTTAGACAAAACCAAAATTATGTTCAATGAACGGGTCACTCCGGGACCGGTTGCCGTAAACGGAATGCCGCTCGAAGTTGTTTCAGATTATGTATACCTCGGGCAAACGTTGCAATTAGGGAAAAACAACTTCGAGGAGGAGGCATATAGAAGGATCCAGCTGGGATGGGCAGCATTTGGTAAACTTCGTCGTTTATGACCCAATGTTTGAAGACTAATCTTCAACCAGTGCGACCTACCCGTCATGACTTACGGAGCCGAGACGTGGACACTAACGGTCAGACTAATCCATAAGTTTAAAGCCGCTCAGCGAGCTATGGAGTGGGCTATCTTGGGCGTCTCTCTGAAGGACCGCATCAGAAATGAGGTGATCCGACAGAGGACCAGAATCACCGACATAGCTAAGAGGATTATCCAGCTGAAGTGGCAATGGGCTGGTCACATATGCCGCAGGACCGACAACCGTTGGGGTAAACGAGTCCTCGAGTGGAGACCGCGTCTCGGCAAACGTAGCGTAGGACGCCTTTGGGCAAGATGGAGCGATGACATCAAAAAGGTGGCTTGAAGTGGCTGGCGGAGAACTGCTCAGGATCGAGTTTGTTGAGGAGGCCTATGTCCAGCAGTGGTCGAGTAGAGGCTGATGATGAAGAGTCTGACTGACCCCGTCGCCCGCCCCAGGGCCGCAGACATCCATGAGGAATTTCCACCCCGGAAACCAAAAAAAAAAAACATAAGTAAGCTCAAGACCTTTAAACTCCCTTGTCCAAAAAAAAAAACATAGGTATGTACAGACGATCACATCACACATCAAGCTACTAAAAACTGTCAAATTTCTGTATGAGATTTTCAACCTTATTGCTAAACCATGAAGACTCAAGGTTGATTAGGAATATTTAACAGTTTCCGGTAGCTTGACCTGCTGTCGTCCGTATATAAATCCCCCTCTTTCAGTAAGTAGGCACTTATCTATCTACGGGGTACTATAAGAGCATTACAACAACAATATTTGAGTTTGTACACACAAACACACTGGCATAATGAAGAAACTGATTAATAAACAAAGCGCGCACAAGTGTCATACGAAATGTGTCATTTGAATGTTGGCGGTCGTGGCGGTAGCGCGGTAAATTTCAAATTTTGAATGCATTCGTTCCCGAATAATGCGTTTGCCGTCAAACAAAGTATGTATTGTAAAACCTGATTAAATATTGAAAGTACTTAAATCCTCCTGGACCCAGCCCAGGGGGGGGGAGGTCATGACCCCCCCCCCCCCTGGATCCGCCCTTGGTTGTATTTAAGAGCAAGTTGCTGATGAATGATCCTGGCTACAAGGTTGTGTCTATGCAAGTACTCCGTTAGCTAGACGAGAACACCCGGAGATAATATGCCTTATTGATTCCCCCGGCCGATGACATGCTCGACAGATGTCAACTGTGCCGTCTTTCACAATAAATCTCCGGTAATTGTTCGTCATCATAACTTCGTCCATAATTGCACATACAAAACCTTCGGTTTCCCCAAAAAGGTCACCGAATCGTAGCCAGGCCACGGACGCTTGTAAGTCTACATCAGGCCCGTGTAGGGCTTTGAAAAAGCGTCCGTGAAGCTCCTTGCTCTTCCATACCTCCATGCGATCATTGGTGTCAAGCACTACTGGTTTGCACCAGTTCTCTTTTGCCAAGGAGAGCGGAGTGAGGCCCTTGTCAACTGCGACCACATCTCGATGCATTCCCACGACCAGACTCTAAAGCAGTTTGGAATTGAGATGCCATTTAATCCAAAAGTTGTGCAGCCCATCCGGCCCTGGAGACTTCCAATTAGGCAGCGGACGGACTGCACGAGCTACATCTTGGGGGCAGATGGTAATAGCCCCCATTTCTGGTACTGGATCGCAGGCTCGCTCAACAACCCGAGTCCAATCACCTTCGGTGTGACTGACAGGCACCGACCAGATATTGCGCCAGAATGAATACGTGGCATCATCATCCGGTAGGCACGTGTCAGCAACACTTTGGTCTGGTCGCTCCCAAGCTCTATAGACCCGCCTTTCATCGCTTTGGAAATTGCGATTCTGAGAATACCGCTCCACTCTTCGCGTGTACCGACGAATACGGTTTGCCCATGCATATATCTTTTGCTTAAAAAAGTCGATGCGCTCTGTGACGCGGAACAAATAGTCTCGAGTACTAATATTAGTCCCCGAGAACGCCCGCCTCACAAAGCGCATCACTCTAGGGCGTGTATTGCCCTCCCTAAAACTAGTTAGCTTGCCAATGAGTGTTCTAGTCTCTCCGATACGACGCTCAATCCTGCACTGCCAAGCTGGTACTGCTGATTTTGGTCGTGTGGCTCTGTCACTGTCTGGGAATTTGACATGTCACATGAGCCACACGACATATCGCAACAGCTCCACAGTACAAGATTGAATGTGTATCAGTCAGATCTTTGCTGTCCTTTAAATAATAAGACAGCTGAGAGTCTAGAGCACACACCAGCGCCTTGTTTTTTTTATGCATGGGCAATCGAGGTAAACGAGGTCTAAGTTCAGGCGGAGTAGAGCGGTACTCACAGAAAGCATCCTCCAAAGCGCTCCTCAATTTTTCATTGCACTGGGGACTCACGGATATAGCCCTATCATCATCCTCTTCATCAACGCGGTTGGGTCGCGGTGAAACACTGTTAAGTTGTACCGCGACCATTCCGTGACATGACTATTCCGTGACTCGAGGCGTAGGCGATCAAGTACCACATCATCCAGCATATGGTTACGCTGGATGACCCGCACCTGATCCGACAGTCGTTGCGCCGACACGTTGACAGCTGGCTCAAGCACCTGAAACAGAGAGAGCATTCGAACACGGTACGCGGTCAGGTTGTTTCCTCCCTCTGTAGCCCCATAGTATGAGCGCATGACGTTTTCATTGATGGATTGTGTCCATCTCATGCGCTGCACACTTCCGCCGGGAGCTGGGACCCTGTCAGAAGCCGATGGGCCTCGAGGTCCTAAGCGGTCCTGCGGCCGGCGTCCTCCCCGTCGGCGAACAGGTGGTGGCGTTGTCGGCGGAGAGAAGTACTCGTCCCTCGAGCTCGAGCTCGCCGCGGCCGGGGTCGTCACAGCGCTTACAGTGGGGCTGGAGACCGGCGGCGGCGAGGCGGAGCTGAGAAACGAGTCCAGGGATGGTTGGCGTGCACGTTTACTTGCGGCAGATCTTGTCAACATTATTTTATTTTCATTATTGCAGTTTTTGTGCGGTGACACCTGTCATGTCACCTGCGGTTCGGTTGATTTTCTTCATTGTTTAATTTAATTATTATTATAAGCATAATACTTTTAAACCAAATACACTAATCTAGTTAAAGGTTTCACTACAGAGCACATTACCCAGATGGCTTGAAAATAAATTTTAATTATCTGACTGGTTAATGAAATCTTTGATTGATTGTACAGTCAGCAACATTGACTCATTTTTACTATATTCCCTTTTAGGAGCATAAAATCAACAGATATGATTTATGTAAAAAGCTGGGTGACCTGTATTCGCACATGATCTTCATCAGTGGTTTCGTGCACAGCGACCCGCATCCAGGCAATATACTTGTAAAGAGGGATCCAAAAGACAAGGATGTTACTGTCTACTTATTGGACCACGGTTTGTATGCTGTAAGTTGTAGCTAAGTGTTTCATAAAGTTATTTATGGGCTATCAACACCGCTCGGTTTCCCCCGCATAGGTTTCCATCCCGTTGGTATATCTGGATGAAAACTTGTATATGATAATCCTGGTTATAAACCTTCTGTGTGCCAAATTTCATCCAAATCTGTTCAGTAGTCTTTGCGTGAAAGTGTCACAAACATACATCCAAACTTTGTTTATAATAATAATGCGCCCAGCCATTTCACCTGCATGTTTCGATTCCGTGGGAATATCGGAAAAAAAAAGTATCCTATGTATAATTCTTGGATATTAATTTATAAACTATCTGTGGGTCAAATTTCAACTAAATCTGTTCAATAGTTTTTATATGAATGAATAACAAAATATCGAACACAAACTTCCGCATTTATAATATTAGTAGAATGAATTGGAAGTGATACACGAAATTCAAAAGAAAGTAATTTTCCTAAAAAAGCAGGTGTAGCTTTTTTGCTGGAGTTTTGAGTGATTTTCAGTAATATGGTTATTGGTTAGATTTCTTTTATTAGTATTCTTGAATAATAAAATCATGTGTGACATTGGACAAGCAATAGAACTTTTTATGCTATTGGCAAAGTACCAATTGTCGTATACAGTAGCGTTACCTATGAATAAGTATTAATTAGAATAAAATTGAATTCGTAACTGACCATAAGAATATTTCGAATTACGTGTCCTGAATCTAAAACTTAAAAATCAAGGTTACGGCCAGATATGATTCACAAATAGAATCTTAAAAGTCTGCATTCTTTTCTAAATAGCCTTCAGTGCCCTATGTTCTACCCTTGTATAGACGCCAGCACATTAACCTTTTTTTTTATTATGTCATCTCGTAGTTGATCTTAAGAGTTCGTGACTAGTTAACTGGACTATCCTGTGGCTGCCTTAAATAAATTTAAAGCCTCCAGCCAGGGGCATCTAAAAACTAAGCTACAACACGCTAGGGCACCCCCTGTAGGGTACCAACCTCGGCTTAGGGCGTCGCTGGAGGGAACAGCAAGGGACGGCTGAATGGAAATTTTATTAGTTCGGTTTTATGACAAGAAACTCTGAGAAGAAACACCGAAACAAACTCAGAGGTCATAGTCGAGAATTTTTACTTGCTAGTTCAGCTGCGGCGCGGGCTGGCCTTCATCGGACAAGGCACATTAAGCTCTGCAATCTGTCAAATTTATTTATGGCTCCTGAGAAGGAAAAAACACAGATGTTATTAGTTTGCGTTTCCACATAGATCTGTCCCGAGTTCCCGAGCCTAACTAAAGCCGGATTCATGTTATTGTTTCGTATCGTATCGTGATGCCTTCGGACGTAATTTTTTACCCAATCATAACTCATTGTGATTTGACGAATTGTTGAACAGAGTCGTTTGATTGGTGTTTCTCAAGTCACACAGTCTTACATAGACACAGTAATGTGTCTCTGGCTTAAGGTATGGCATTATATTCTTCTGAACTTCCAAAGACTGATGTATACCTTTTCTTCCAGCAACTATCAGATAAGTTTAGGTATCATTATTCGAAACTATGGCTATCAATAATTGATCGGAACCGAGATGAGATGAAGATCCATGCGGAAGAGTTGGGGATTCGCAAGGAGTTATATGGATTGTTTGCTTGTATGGTCACGGGGAGGCCATGGGACTCTATTATGAAAGGCATTGGTCGGACTAGACCAACGTCAGATGAGGCAAGTATACCTACTAGAAATAAAAATAATATTTTTATTATGTATATTATGTATATATTTATTTCTGCTAATTATTTACCTACTATGTAATCAAAATGTAAGAAGTCAAAAAAAGAAAATAATACAAAAACTTATCACTATAACTTTCAAATAAATTGTCTTGTTTTTTTTTAGAAATCAACATTCCAAAATGAGTTACCAAACATTTTGCACTATGTTACTCAATGTCTAGAGCACGTCGATAGACAGGCACTGCTAGTATTGAAAACGAACGATCTTATCCGTAGCATAGAATACGCGCTCGGCATGCAAGATCGCATGTGCGGGTTCGTTATTATGAGCCAGTGTTGTGTACAGAGTGTGTACAACCTCGAATATCAGGTGAGTTCTGTTTTTGAATACATTAGGTACTGTCAAAAACGGTGTGATCTTTTGTTTCTTGATCAGATGAGTTCTTTTTTTAAACACATTATGAAACTGCCAAAAAGGTAGGTAATCTGTTGGAATTTTAAATCTGTTATTCAAATATAAAAATACTAATTCAAAATTCATTTATTATTTGTCATAGGTGAAATATCTGCAGTGTGATTCTGTAACCATCTCACCGTGAAAACTTAGATAACATCTGTCATTCCAACTAATGCTAGCTAGGGATTGACATTATTGACAGCTCATTTTTACAGAATTGATCGGCAGGTCTTATGATTACATATCATAGAGGATCGTTGTAACATACTTACATTCTTATATGGCGTAGTTAATGCTAGTTCCATAAGTAGCTGTACCTACAAATGCCACATAACAAACAACGCGTCGTACTGACGTCACACGGGCTGACGTCTACATCTCGCAAGCAGAGTTTACCTTGCAATTAGCATACATACAACTTCTAAACATTAACCGTTGGGCAGGTGCCCACCAGACATAACGCCCGTGTGGTCGGAGGATCCTCCCTTTTCAATGGATTATTATAAAAAAATTGTATTCAATATCCGTAGTATCTAATCTATTTATCAAAGAGAAACATTCATCGTTCGTCTTGCGTTATTACAGTTGTAAAGTGACATTTTGTGGTTCCATTTTGCATAAATACGGACAATTATACTTTTTATTTACTGTGTCTAACATTAATCATGTTTTTTTTTCATTATTTTTACTATCAGCCTTCTTCTTTACGAGTTCAAAATTACTTAATATAATTTTATATTTGTTTCAGAATTCAACAAACATTTTCAGAAGATCATTTTTAAACCTCAAGTTTGGCTGGTCCTTATTATTGTTATATTTCTACAGTTTTTACCAAAACCTACATTTTAAGCTTTCGTTAAAGTAGCAAACATTAGTCTGTTTTGTAAATGGTAAAGGGATTTGTAAGTCTGAACGAAGTCACTAGAAACTTTGAGAATTATATACGTAGCTATTTATAATGTAGATAAATATTTGATAGTACTAGACCAGCGGTCGGCAACCTTTTGGCAGTTACAGGCCACATGGCGTCAAAATGAGGTAGAGGCGGGCCCGGTTTTACTTAATTTTGATAACAGGTCTATCAATTAATATTCTTTATTGCACCAAAATAATATTGTGCGGACATAAATACTTTTCAAATGAGTAAAAGAACTCTCACACTGAACACTACTATTTACAAGTGATATTAAAAAGCAAAAATCTTTTTTTTTTTGCTTCATGCCAATGACAAATCGTTACTAGTTTGTTTGTTCCGCTTTCACGCCGTAACTATTGAACAGATTACTTTGAAATTTTGCAGACGTAAATTTAGAAGTCCGGATTAAATAATAAGGTACTTTTTATCCCGGAAAAATTTGATATTCTCGAGGGAAATCTAAAAAGCGCGATATAACCGACTTCCACGAGGGCGAAGCCGCGGGCGGAAAGCTGTCAATAATAAATGGAAATTAAATGAGGAAAGATAAAAAACATAAATGTGAACTTGTATTTGAACGGAACAAACACTATCTTGCTATACATCACCCTCGTCTCCACAGAGTAGGCAACTCGTTCATGAGTCAAAGAATACACTTTTACAACAAGTTTCTCATGGACACTCGAAACTTGCCCATTAAAAGATTTAATAGCTGTATTAGGACCAAACTTTGCAAAAAAGGGTATTATAAAATCTACTAGCTTTCCGCCCGCGGCTTCGCCCGCGTGGAGTTCGGTTATATCGCGCTTTTTAGATTTCCCTCGGGAATATCAAATTTTTCCGGGATAAAAGTAGCCTATGTTCTTTCTCAGGGTCTAAAGATTGTCTGTGCCAAATTTCATTAAAATCAGTTGAGAGGTTTAAGCGGGAAAGCGTAACAGACAGACAGACAGACAGACAGAGTTACTTTCGCATTTATAATATTAGTATGGATAATATATACAATATGTAAAGAAAACCCTGTCCGATCCGTGAAGGTTATTGTTAGGTATCGATAACTGATTCTACTAATGCCCACAAAGACAAAACCCGCCACACTGTTCCCAACCCACTGCAACTGCGGAGGAGGAGTAAGAAAAAAGATATTTTTTCCACTTCCCTCCATAATAAGCAGGAGACAGAATAGAACTAGGCCAATCGGCACAAAGGGACATTATTGCAACTGGGAGAAGCCCAGATTGCCAAGCACCACGGAATAACATTTGATTAAGTTAATGGGTCCTAAGTAGGTATTTGCTGTTACAATTGATTCCAATAATAGGTATGGCAAAAGCACCTGAACGCACGGAAATTAGTTCTAGTTTCTACAAGGTCCGTATAATAAACAACTCCGGATGTAACTTGTACACTATCCAACATAATATTGCGTTCATTCTGCCAAAGAATACACTCCCACAAGATGTGATGTGCGGACTGTTCAAATTCACAGTTCGATGTAGAACACTGACACAAAGGCGAAGGAACAAGTTTAAAAGAATACAGTTTACTTTTAAAGTTGCCATGACCTGTGAGAAATTGGGCAACGCAGTGGTCAACCTCCAGCCATGTCTTAGCCAGCCGATCGCCAACGGATGGAAAGAACAGATGGAGGCCGGCCCTTGATGGAATTATCCCACCTACTTTGCCATTCGGATAAGAGGTCCTCCCAGACGTCAGTCTGAGGTTTAAATAATCTAGAAATTCTATTGAGGTCGCGTTGTGTAACAAAGTTAGTGTCCATGGCCTCCCCCCTCGCGGAGTAGTACATTGAAGCACGTCGCTGTACTTCAAGATCGACTGGAAGTACACCTGCCAGAACGGGTAAGGCTTCAGTACTGACTGTTCTATACGCCTTGCATAAAAATATCAATGCCAAACGTTGGCTTTGAAGCAGTTTACGTCGCGCCGCCCCTATGCTGGCCCTATCGGCCCAAACAGGTGCACCGTAGCACATACATCCTAAGTAGGTAGCTCCATATATAGTTTTTAAAGTTAGGAATGATAGACCCCAAGTTGCTTTGGATATTCTAGTTAGGGCATAAAAGTTCCTTTTAGCTTTTTCGCCAACTATTTTTATATGTTCGATAAATGAAAAATTCCTTTCTAAGACCATACCAAGGTAGCATACGGATTGCTGTTTTTTAACGGGAACGTTATTAAATTTAATAGTAGGCAATGATTTAAGATTACCTTTTAGTAGAAGTTGATAGGTTTTATGCGGCGCAAACGCTAGGCGGTTACGATCACCCCACTGAGATATTAGATTTAGGCAAGTATGGGCCAAGTTCTCAAGTCCGGCTCGGGTACTTGACTGAATGAGCAGTAGGCCATCGTCCGCGTAACCAGTAAGTGAACAGCCGCAAGGAAGCGGGATCGCGAGAAAATCATCAAAACCCAAATTCCATAAATAAGGACCGACAACTGAACCCTGAGGACATCCCATGGTTAGTGCTTTAGTACTAGAAAAATGACCGAGCTTAAGTACCGCGGAACCGTTTATAAAGTACGAGTAAACGAGATTATACAAAGTGTAACATAAAGGGTATATACATACCAAGGGCATGGCATCTTTAGATGATATCAAACGATATCGGAAGGCTTTCAACTCAAAATTAAATACTCAAAAAATTGGTACCAAATTTTCGGTTTCGTGTTTCTTAAAATGAAATCATAACAAACGTGGCAGCACACTACATACGTTAATAACTACTCGTTACCCGTCACATTATTTGCCAAAATCTGATAAATGTCTTCAATATCTCTGTGCGACTAGTATGATAGTAGCCTATCACAGGCGGTGTTTTTCCTGATAACTTCCTAACATAAAGAGATAGGATTTAAAAACCCTTCCAATATCGTTTGATATCATCTAAAGATGCCATGCCTTTGTTATGTATATACCCTTTATGTTACACGTTGTATATGTTTCTATAGCAACCGCGGTTTTTTAATTTTAACAACAGCCCACAAAGACAGGCTAAACTTAAAAAAAAATCCCCCTAAAAAAATAAATATTATTTCGCAAAAAGAGGTAAATTAATACATGTGCGGCAAGCAACCCCTTCCGCGGGTGGCGGGGGGCAGGGCACGCGGCACCTGTTATTATTATTATTATTATTTATTGTGTGTTCAGACTACATGTGGTCCATTGTGTTAGTAACAATTTCACTTAAACCTATGTTAGTACTTAATAACTAAAACCGATTTTGTACGGTCCGCTAATGCCCACACAAGCGGACTATCTGTCCGGGCCGCTATCGAGTGCAGAATGATGTTGGGACTGTCACGCAACCCGCGAAGTAACGAGGCAGATTTCTTGCGCCATACTGCGTCAAAACTGTCAATGCGTGCGTCAGCGAACATCGTCGACGCACTACAGAAGCGCGGCAGTCGCAACAGCGTCCTGAACGCATTGTTGTATTGGATACGCAAAGCGTTGCAAGCCCTTTGGGTATATCTGAACCACAGGGCCCCCGAGTACAGTGATGTACAATAGGCCTTAAAAAGGGCTATTTTAACTGCTACTGCACATCGAGAGAACCTGCGGGCCAGCATGTTCGCCCGGACCGACAACGCTCTGCGTTCCCTCTCCAAATCTATATCATCGTTCAGGGTATCTGTTACCATATGGCCCAAGTATTTAAATTTATACACCCTATTTATTGGGTGACCTTTAAGGAACAGAGGAGGGACCGTAGATGGACACCTGGCTCCAGACCCGAAGACAATATACTCTGTCTTTTTGGCGTTGTATATCAACCCATGAGACTCCGCGTACGATTCACACACAGCCAGTAACCTTCGGAGAGCACTGATCGAGGGAGCCAACAGCACCATGTCGTCTGCGTAGCTCAGATTATTAAAACAAACTCCATCCACATAGCAGCCGACACGCATGCTGCTGAGTCGCTCGACCAAGTCATTCACATAGAGACCGAAGAGTAAAGGCGAGGAGAGTCCCCCCTGTCTCACCCCACACTCCGGCCTGCACGGCTCCGAAAGCTCCCCCACCCATCTCACCCGAGTCTCTTGGTGTAGGTACCAGTATTTAAGGAGAGATGCGAGCTCTGGCGGCAGTGTTGTATCTCCTAGCTTCTGCCAGAGTAAATCGTAAGAGACTAGGTCAAAAGCCCTGGATAGGTCCAGGAACACCGCGTAGACTGGGGTCTGTCTATCCGTGTAATACTTAACAGCGTGTTTCAAACTAAGTATGGCCGATTCCGTTGACAGCCCTGCCCGAAAACCGAACTGGGCGTCATGAATCTTGACATGCCTAATCAAATACGAGTTGAGCACGCTGTCAAGTACCTTGGCTATGACGGTGGCCAGTGAAATTGGCCTGTAGTTTGACCCGTCCGATACGTCTCCAGTCTTGTTCTTGACTACTGGCACCACCAGAGTCCGCATCATGTCCGAGGGCAAGTAGGAATGAGACAGACACAAGTTAAATAATAAAGCGAGTACTCGCGGTAAGTGCACACCAGCATGCTGCAGGTGCTCGATGCTTAGCCCATCATGACCTGGCGATTTCCCCCTAGTCATATTCTTAATTTTGGCCCTGACCTCTTTCGCCAAGATCACCGTTGGTACTTCCTTATCCTTGGGAAGAGCATCGAGCTCCCCGCATGGTGGACCCAAGGGCGACTGCGTGGAAAACTGGGTTTTGAATAACTCGGCAATATCTTTGGGGTTGGTAACTCCATCGATACTCACAGGAATACTAGGCCTAGGATTCAGCTTACCAGTACCTTTCCAGAAATTTTTAAAGTCTGATTTGGCATAGTGCTTTGCCAGTGAATCCATCCTCAACTGTTCTTGGTGGTTTTGACACCACTTGACCTTTCCTTTAAAAATTTTGCGCGATTGCACCATTGAGTCATATACGAGACCTGATGAAGGCTTTCCGTAGTGACACCATTTACTGAAATCCAGCCTAGCATTTCTGTGAGCCTCGCTCACATTACTGTTCCATCCCGCCAATGACTTCCTGCGTTTACAAGCCTTTCGCTTGTAAGTAGCAGCAGCACCTGTACATAAGATATTTACAACCTCTTTATAAATACCGTCTATAACGTCTTTATGAGATGCGTTTTCACAATATTTACCACAGCACTGCTGTAAATCAGTATGCAAATCAATGAGCCTAAAAATTTTTTTTTTCAAAATTCATTAGTACAATACTAATGAATTTTGAAATATGATGATTATGTAAAATTGTATATCATATTTGTTCAAGTGTTTACCTAACCTTTATCATCCTTATGGGTCGGACAGGGTTTTCTTTACATATTGTATAAGATTATTTAGATGACAATCAAGCTTGGCATTGAGCTGCTCTGCTAATCAATATGCGTAATTATGCTACAATTATGGCATTTTAATCACTGTTTTTTTTTAAATCAGGTGAATTGATTGTTATTTACAAAGCAAACACATATTACTAATGTAAACATTTTCATTCATAATGTTTGGACTTGAAAAAAGACGATGATCCCTGAGTTTGTTTTGTTTTGGCTTTTCTTCTCAGAGGGTAGTAAGTTAGGAAATACCGGCTCCAGCTAGTTAAAAAAAATATGACGTGTAAAAGTGATCAGTGATCCTACTTGCATAAGAAACAATTTAATTTCGTTTCATTTCATTACTTAGGTATACTTTCAGTGCGACGTCTGAGGCTGTATTTGAGTGGCTATTTTTTGTACATCAGATTCCATATTTGTCGTTGAAATTCTAAGAATGGCTTTCAAGTGCTCGTCTGTATGTAAATCGGGAAGCCTGTTTATGTTCTCTACAATATGTTAAGAAAACCCTGTCCGAGGATAGTAAGGATAATAAGTAAGTGTAAGTGGTAAGGATAGTAAAGGTTAGGTAAACACATGACCAAATAAAATATGAAATTTTACATAATTATCATAGTAACAATACTATTGAATTTTGAAATAATCTTATTTCCCCGCGAATGAATTCCAACTTCCCCAAAATTTGGTAATTTTTAAAAAGTGACAACATTATTTTTGACGGTATAATTCTGAGCGAATAGCGATGCGACCGCGTGCCGCGTGCCCTTCCCCTCTTCGCCCGCGTGCCGCGTGCCCTGCCCCTCTTCGCCCGCGCCTGTATGATCTACAGCACATGTTTTAAGTTACCTCTTTTTACGAAATAATATTTATTTTGTTAGGAGTTTTTTTTTTTTAAGCTTGGCCCGGTTTTGTAGGCTTTAGTAGAATCAGTTATCGATACCTAACAACACCTTCACGGATCGGACAGGGTTTTCTTTACATATTGTATAATTGAAGATAGAACATGTTTGCTTGCTTATGTAAGTACTGGCAAAAATTGTAATAAACTTTTGAGCAAACCTTTTCTAATCGTCAAAATCAGTTTGCAAGCTGCCATAAAACTTAACACGATCATTGTTCTCATAAAATGAGCTTTTGAGAATGTCATTAGATTGAAGATCAATTACGTTAATTTGTAAATTATTCGGTACATCCTCAATGTCACATGAAAAAGGATTTGCAAAAATCTTCATTCCACTAGAAACCTTTTCAAAGTCGCCAATTCTGTCATTGAACTGATTTTGCAGTTGTATTAAAATACCTTTCATTTTATCATTTTTAGAATTGTGATTTATTTTACAAAACAGTCCCGGCCGCAAGGAAGAAGGGCGCGGGCCGCGGGTTGCCGACCGCTGTACTAGACTAATATTTATGTTCTTTTGTTAATGAGATGGAAAGAAATAGTTTGATTTGAAAACATGGGTATCGGCGTCCGAATAAAATTGGGTTATGTTTAGTGTAGTAATAAGGACACGACAAGAAAGGTAAGGAATTCGATATCGGTCACAAAGGTGGCACTGTTGACGTGAACCTCTGGTATATTCTGTAAAAATATTACCATGAAAACTTACGTTTTTGTCAATAGGGTTACATTTAAGCTGAATGACAGCTAAACCCAAGGTCACTTCGCCTAACTTTTGACAGTGAGATTTAGGGCTGAAACTGCGATAAGCGGGCAGTTGTGGGGTTTCATACAAAAGTGCTCCCTCGCTGGGACTTGCGCGGGCGTCCGTCACGGGTAGGCGCGCCCCGCACCCGCGCGACGGTGCCCGCCTCCGTGCGACGGAACCTGCCTCCATGCGACGGAACCTGCCTCCGTGCGACGGAACCTGCCTCCGTGCGACGGAACCCGCCTCCGTGCGACGGAACCCGTCGCGGGACACGCACGGTATCCGCCGCTCAGTTTCAGCCCTTATAGACCTTAATTGCGTAACACACTGTTAATATCAATTGGAATCACTTTGAAGCATATTGCTTGTCCATTGCTTCATAATTTCGACGAATGTGTCTGCTTAACAACGTAAATAACGCAATGAATGTCGTTGAACTGTCAAAATGAAACCTATTACTACAGATAGTGTGTTACGCAATTACCCTACTGATCGTCTGGTAATTAACATCATTGTTAGTTATACTAGTCCGAATAATAACTTCAACGGCGGAGTATTATATTTGTACATAACCAGTGCAAAACTGAGAGTTGTAAATAATAATCAGGTAGTGCAATTTTTATACCATGTATAATAATACTGTTAAATTGTTAGATATCATTATTTTTGAAATATAAAGATAAGTATATTTATTTAATACGTTGTTTTACTAATAATTTATTTATATCCTTTTCGCGCCGTATTTCACATTACTGAAGATCTCAATTCAATAGACGTGAAATCGTCTTCTGTGTTCTGTGTACAGTGATACAGTCCGGCCGTTGAGAGAAAGATGTTTCATACAAACGAACACTAGTGTGTTTCAGCAATTCGATCTTTAATAGCTGCTAGAATTGTCGCACTGAAATGTGTCCGGAGCACATCGACGGTCGGAGTTGGTCCAGTTATCCGAAACTGTCAAATATTCCAACAAATCTAATAAAGAATTTGATTGTAGGTAGGTAATTCGAGTTCAAAATAAAATGTCTGACAACACAAAATTAATCAAAACTGAAAAAATGAATTCATTAGTGTATGATCCAACGATGTTGTATTTAGGCATTCACTTTCGCTTCACATGATAGAAAAATAAAACAATGAAATGAAAAGATGAACGATGGTCCATCTTTTTATTTGGTTATAAAATACGTAAAGAAAACCCTGTCCGACCCATAAAGATAATAAAGGTTAGGTAAACACTTGACCAAATATAATATAAAATTTTACATAATCATCATAGTAACAATACTAATGAATTTTGAAATAATATTTTTTTCCCGGGAATGAATTCCAATTTCCCGGAAATTTGGTAATTTAAAAAAAGTGACAACACCGGTATTATTATGAGCGAATAGCGACGCGACCACGTGCCGCGTGCCCTGCCCCCCGCCGCCCGCTGTAGGGTTGCTTACCGCACATGTATTAAGTTACCTCATTTTGCGAAATAATATTTATTTTTTTAGGGGGATTTTTTTTTATGTTTACCCCGCCTTTGTACCCATTAGTAGAATCAGTTATCGATACCTAACAATAGCTTCACGGATCGGACAGGGTTTTCTTTACATATTGTATAGTTTATCCGCTCTAATGTGGATAGGCGGAAACAGAAACTCATGTTAGAAAATCCACCCTAGGGCTAGATGGATAAATGGAATTTATAGACTTGAGAGGAATTCTCGGACATACGTTTCTGCGTATCCACTAATAGAGGAAGGGTTAGGTGGGTAACGGAATAACGTTTTCATTTCTGTAATTTCGGTGTCGTGTGAACTTGTAATGAAACAAAAATAAGCATTCGTTCGAATGAAGCGTACAATTTGAGTTTTTATGCATATTAGTTACAATAACTGGATAGTAGAGGTCAGATAGACGCAGTCGCTACATGTGAAATGCTGCTTCAAGTTATAGGTACATGCAAGGGCGGATCTAGCTTTGGCGCCAGGGGAGGGTCACATCGTCGTGGTCAAGTCATAAGAAGTTTTAATAATACTTTGATATTAGGGATAATTAAAAAGACGGTATTTAATTAATAAGTAATAAACTTATAAATACCTAATTAAATAACGAAATCAATTTTTTTTTCACGTCTTCTTCCAAAACGTCTTATCACTTCATCTACTTCAATGGATAGGTACGTTTTTATGGACGTGGAGAAGTGCCAGTCCGCTTAGACGTTCATCGACATTGAAGCTCTTTAGCTTCAATGTCGATGAACATCAAAAAATCAAAGCATGGTAAAGACCATGCTTTGATTTTTCGTAACGTCGACGACGTACGACTGGACGCTGAGAGGTTAGCTCAGACCGGGGGTAGACCTGACATGTTTTGCGGACGACACGCTGGTCACCGCCCGGGGGAGCTCGCACAGGGAAGCAACGTTGCTGGCTATGGCTGCGGTATCACAGGTGGTGGGCCGCATACGTCGAATAGGCCTGAAGGTGGCAAACTTAACAAGTCGGAGGCCATGGTGTTGAAGTACCTGGAACTGGTGCTCAACAGCCGGTGGGATTTCGGCCCCCACTTCCGGCGGCTGGCGCCCACGTTAGCTGGGGCGCTTTCAACGTTGCTTCCCAATCTGGCAGGCCCGAGCGCCGCCTGCAGGCGGCTCTTCATGGGATTTGTGCGATCGATGGCCCTGTATGAGGCCCCGAAGTGGGCCTCTGATCTGACGGCCGGCAGCATCGCTGTACTGCAACAACCGCAGAGAGCGATGGCCATCAGAGTTATACATGATCATGAATTATGCACGATCTCCTATGAGGCGGCCTGCCTACTGGCTGGATCCCCGCCTTGGGACCTGGAGGCGAAGGTCCTCGTGTCACTGTTCCGTAAGCGTGAGGAGGCTCGGGAGCGGGGCGAACGGCTGATGCTTTGTCAGCTCGAGCAGCGTCGGTCGCAGCTCCGAGAGGTCCTGGTGGCGGAAGGGCGGAACAGGCTTTCACGCCCTACCACGGCTCACCACCATCAAGGCGATGCGGCCGGTACTGGCGGACTGGCTCGGGAGAAGGCACGGCTACCTGACGTTTCGGATGACACAGGTACTTTCGGGGCATGGTTGCTTCGGGAAGTACCTGTGTCACATAAACAGGGAACCCAACACCCGGTGTCACCACTTCGTCGTTAGCCGGGAGGACACGGCGCGGCATACGCTGGCAGAGTGTGCCGCTTGGGTGGAGCTGCGCCGTGACCTCATCTCTGAAGTAGGCAGTGACCTGTCGCTACCGGCCGTAATCGAGTCGATGGTCGGCAGCGAAGAGTCCTGGGATGCGGTGGTTTCCTTCTGCGATACAGTCGTCTCGCAGAAGGAGGCTGCGGAAAGGGAGAGGGAGGTCTCGTCTTCTCACCCGACCCGCAGCAGACGCACCGGGCGTCAGTGGAGGATGGATAGCTCCCTCTTTCAGCCCCCTTAAATGGGTCCAGGGGCGATAGACTCGGGAACATTTGTCGCCCCCAAACATCAGGACCCGAGGTGGCGGCGCGAAGTGTTCCACACGCACCACTCTTAGACATCAGGGGGGAGTCATACACCTCACTCCCCTCCTTGACCGAAGGAGGCCTACAGTGGCGGGCCAGCACCAATCGGTGGTTGCGGAAGCAGTGTTTGTTCTCGCAACCCCTGGTGTAGACCTGTGAGATGGAATACTGGGGTGGTTTTTAGTCAGTAATAGTCTGACAGACACCGCGGCCCACCCCAGGGCGGCGGACATTCATGAGGATTTTCCACCCCGGAAACAAAAACAAAAAAGTGAGCTTAGGACTACCGTAGAATTAGGAGAACCCAGAACTCCGGAAAGGCAGATGACGAACGCTTGGGTGGTTTTTTAGAAGGCACACCCCTCCGCGTCACCGAGCGGAGGATAGTCCATGAGGATTTTTCTACCTTCGGAAAAAAGTAACTTCAAACTCCCTCGCCCAATAAAAAAATACGTAGGTATGTACAGACGACAGCACATCAAGCTACTAAAAACTATCAAATTTCTTCATTCGATTTTCAACCTTATTGCTAAACTGGGAAGGTTGAAGATTGATTGGGATTATTTGTCAGGTTCCGGTAGCTTGACCTGCTATCGTCCTTTTATATTAATTCCCCTCTTTCAGTAAGTAGGCACCTACTTATTTACCTACGAGTTACTTTAAGAACATTATAACAATAATATTTGAGTTTGAACACAGACACACTGGCATAATGAAAAAATTACTGATTAATAAACAGACCGCGCGAAAGTGTCACACGAAATGTGACATTTGAATGTTGGCGGCCGTGGCGGCGGTAGCGCGGTAAAATTCATATTTTGGATGCGTTCATTCTCGAATAATGCGTTTGCGTCAAACAAAGTATGTATTATATAAACTGATGCAATATTGAAAGTACTTAAATAAAATCCTCCTGTGCTGGGTCCTCCTGGACCCAGCCCAGGGGGGGGGGGTCATGACCCCCATGACCCCCCCTGGATCCGCGCTTGGGTACATGCTGGAAGACGATTTAAACGCAGTTGGGAAAACGCTAGGTAGAAGAAGATGATTCAGTAATAAAAGCTACTTCAATACCTAAGTACTAAAATAAAAGAGCGTAAAAGGATTAATACTGCATTTAATTAATTTAAAAATCTGAAACCTATTCACGGTGATGGCAGTTTCTGTTCCAATATTGACAATTTATTGCTTAAAGTAGACAGATCGCCTTGTATTTTTATGAGTAGGTTAACAAAGTTGTCACTCTTCCTACCACCTACTTTAAACAAAGAGGTACTGGAAATACGACACGATATGTCAGACTTTTTGAATCCTGAAAGCATGGAGTGATGCGTTGGTATTTGGTTATCTGGAATATGAAGTTTATTCAGAGCCTTTGTTTCATTCGACAGTGTGGATTGAGCTGGAAATTATAAAGATGTAGCTAAGTTACATTATGAATATCACGCCTGCCATCTCTCAGGATGGACAAACTGTGTGAAACTTAATTAATAAGTAATATACAACGTGTAACAAAAAAGGGTACCTATATACATACCAAGGACATGGCATTTTTAGATGATATCGGAAGGGTTTCAACTCAAAATAAAATACTCAAAAAATTGGTACCAAATTATCGGTTTCGTGTGTTTCCTAAAATTAAATCATAACAAACATGGCCACACTACATACGTTAATAACTAGGTACTCGTTATCCGTCACGTTACTTGCCAAAATCCGATAAATGTCTTCAATATCTCTGTACGAATAGTATGATAGTAGCCTACCACAGGCGGTGTTTTTCCTCATAACTTCCTAACATAAAGAGATAGAATTAAAAAACCCTTCCAATATCGTTTGATATCATGTAAAGATACCATGCCTTTGATATGTATATACCCTTTATGTTACACGTTGTATAAAAGGTAATTTTAACTATCAACTTTTAAAAACAGAAGATGGGAGGCTAGAAAGGGGGTGATTACTTAGTTGAAGAAGAAGACCTGTTGAGCCGACGCGACCCCAAAATAAATTCGGGTAAGGGCAATAAAATAACAATAATGACGTCTCCAATCACAGACAGCATTTTGACGTTGATAAGTAAAATAAGAGTTAGTACGAATTGTACGAAATGACTATTACTTTATACTATCTGACCCGTGCGAATAATTCGTACTATACTAATTAGAATTTTTAAGTCGTTTTTATAAATAAACAGTGAAGCGGAATAATTTGAAAATAGTATTCCATGGTACCAGGGACGAATATCTGTCGATTGGTGGGTCGGACGTTCAGATTGGTTCGATAGAAAGAGAAAAAGGGAGAAAACGGTTTCAGACCCTTGGAGAAATAATATAAGTATGTTGATTAATTTGCTGTTCATATTTGTATAAATAATCCGCTTGTCCATAGTCTGTTGTTGCCAATCGTCTGGCATCATTTTAAACTGCAATGGCGAATTTTCGAATAGAAATCTCTAATTAGCAATCAGTTAAGCATTTAATTGTCAGTCAAGCCATGACCATGCATTCTACATATTCGAACACAGACTAACATTACAATGACAGTCGTGTCTTTGAATAGAAAGGCCCTTTTAAGTATGGGCACATTTAGTTCGTTAGAAAGCGTATATGTAGGTACCTATTAGAAAATGACTAACTGCTAAGTAAATAACACCTTTTCCTATCTAACAACATTGAGGAGTCAAGGTGTCGGTTAAGGCGTTCCTTTACCGTGAAAATTCGCCTGTAATGACAATCTTTAGGTACACGTGATCCAGTCGTGTTACTTCTACCTATTTAACTAATCAGGTATAGGTACCTATGTAGTTATGAGAATATATGTCTACAGTAGCTGACAGTTTACGGCTGCTACTTGCAAAGCCCTAACCGTTAAAGGGGAGCGAAGCGTAGTGCAGTTCTTGCTACCTTTAGCTCTTTCTTATCATATACTCATGTGATAGCTAAGACTTCATAATTCTCTGGCGCTTATCCCACATAATTTCTGGTTGGCGCAACACTTAATTACCTACCATATCTACTTCTCTATTTGTAGTCACCCAGACTGGATCTGGAAGGCATGTCAAGGTTTTGTGGCGGTCCTTGAGAGAGGCCATATCCAGTAGTGGGGCATGATCATGCGAGTCTATATATGAGATTATGCTGTCTTTCTAGCCATCATCTTTCACAAAGGCCAGCCATCGCTCTGCTCCTCTCTAATAACTCAAAACTTTTCTCAAGATATTTTTTTCATTCTTGCACATAGGTACCCAAAACTGTCAAATATTCCCAATCAATATTGAGCCGTAATGCGTTAGAGGTAAAGTTGAAAATCTACAAAGAAATCTGAAAGATTGTCGTAGCTTGATGTGCTGTCGTCTGTACTTAACTAATGATTGAGGAATAAATAAGTAAATAAATATATACGGACAAATGACACAGATTGAGGTAGCCCCAAAGTAAGTTCGAGACTTGTGTCATGGGATACTAAGTTAACGATACTATATTTTATAATAGATACATAATATATAGATAAACATCCAAGACCCAGGCCAATCAGGAAAAGATCGTTTTCCATCATGACCTGGCCGGGGATCGAACCCGGGGCCTCCAAGTCGCAGGCAGGCGTGTTGACCGCTGCGCCATGGAGGACGACGAATGAGAATAATGGAAAAAGTGTATTATGATTCAGGTAGCTAATCTTATAGAGTCCTTCTTATAGAGTTAAATGTACTTAATAGTACTGTACATTTTAGTTCTGTCCCGATTTTCGTTAGGTAAATACATTTTTCTCAATACTTAATTTACTTTTAGAAAATTGAAACGGTAATTTGATCTTGTTAACTATTTTGTTTTATTTTGTTTTTGTTAACTATTTTGGAAGGCATCTTAGTAAATTAATGGTTGTACTTACATACACAATTACAACTACACAATTTGTCGTCTTTATTATCTTGTCGGACGTTTTCAAATACCGTTTCGGTGGGCTTTAGTCGATTTGTATATTCTGACTGATCGTCTCCATTGCCGATGGTCAGCATGTTGTTATGTACCGTAGATGACGCTGTAAGTATATAAAATATTTGGTAATAGGTTTGTTAATATTCAAGGTGAAAATTTTCTCGGCAAATAATGTGCGTCATACGCAATATGGTCGAATCATTTAACATCTCTTACTGCAATAGGATAAAGTATGTAGGAACATAGTTCTTCAAGGTGAAAGTTCATAAATAAATGAATATGGATATGTGAGCTAAGTCATGCAGCGATTTCTGTATATTTGTGGGAGAAATTTGCCAGCGGCGGTGTTTTCGTCGGACTGCAATTTAAGTGTCTTCAGGGCTAGCTTTACCATCTACGATTGCATCCCTGCTTACCATCAGGCGGGATTGCGGTCAAGTTTAGCTTATAATTTCTAAAAAAAGAAAAGTTTTTGTGCTTTGAAACCAAACCTGCTTTTATGATAACAGCGTTTAGTCTCAGCTACGCAACGGATTTCGCTGTGGTTTCCGTTTTAGCCATTATTTAGGTACTTAATGTATTTAGGAAGATTTATTTGTAGAAAACATGAATATTAAACTATCTACGTAAATAATAAAGAAATTACTTAGATGAGCAGGTTGTTAGCGAGACGATATGTAATAATACCCGCCTATTACTGTTCACACGTCTCGTCTGACACGTCACGTCACGGAGATGAATATGCTGCGGTGGATGTGTGGAATTACCCGGAAAGACCGCATCAGGAACTCCCGCATCCGGGGCAGCCTTCGTGTCCGTGACATTGCAGACAGACTGCAGGAGGGTCGCCTACGCTGGTACGGCCACGTCTTACGCAAACCGGCATGTTACGTGGGTAACAAATGTCTTGCCATGGCGTCTCCGCCGGGCCGGAAGAAGCGGGGTAGACCAAAGAAGTGCTCGCTTGACGTTGTAAGAGATGACATGCGTGCCAACAAGCTCTGACCACGGGATGCTAAAGATCGTGCGAAATGGAGGAGAATGTGCAGGAAAGCGGACCCCGGGCTCAAACGCGAAAGCCGTGGATGCAACCGGGATAAACGCTGAGATGATGATGATTACTGTTCCCCTACAGGGTAAAGACCCTTCTCATTCAGAAAAGGAACATCGATCTCCACACTAGCTTTAGATGTGTTGGCGATTTCAAAGATAGGTAGGTACCTATATTAACTACTAGCTGTGCCCCGCGGTTTCACCCGCGTAGGCTTCGAACCGAAAGAGGTCAGTTGATATAAAATAAGCGCCTGTTAAAATAATGGGAGCAATATGTACGTCCGCATTTGCTCCCGTTTTCGCAACATTTTTTGTTCCTGCTCTGCTCCTATTGGTCATAGCGGGATGTTTTATAGTCTATGTCCTTTCTCAGGCTCTGAGTCTAACTCTAGACTATCTGTGTACCGAATTTCATTATCAGTTCAGTAGTTTTGGCGTGAAAGCCGGACAGACAGACAGAGATACTTCACAAATTATATAATACCTCTTTATAATATTAAGTATAGATAGTGTACTTCAGTAAGTAGGTATATTATATATTATCAGTCCAAGGTACAAGGGACTCTGAAGTGAAATACATACCTAGGTACCTATTCGAATAAATGGATGCGACAGACACATGGCAGAAACGAATATTACCTACATTCATTTTAATGCTTTAACCGCATTCTGATCGATAAATTCTGCCTATTTTTCTGTTCCAATACTGCCAACCAATTTTTGAAACGTCTATTTGATTAGGTTGTCTACATCATCATCATTCCAGCCGAAAGACGTCCACTGCTGGACATAGGCCTCCCTCAAGGATCTCTACGACGACCAGTCCTGCCACCAGGTCTTCGGTCGTCGATTGTCTTCAATGCGATAGATTTAACCTCTCGCACACTGGATACTAGATTACTACATTTTATTTATCAATAATTCTATATACTAATTTCGTTACTACGTAACGATACAGCCGCACCATACGATATGATAAATTTACCTCTTGCGTAGTAGACCCCCAGGTTTCCCCATGATGTAATCCTTCACCCAAGTCAATAGTGTGTAAGATAAGTTAATAATTGGAAAGTTGGAATGGTATTAGTCCGGATGTGGAACACAGAACCAAAAAAAAAAAAACAAACACAATTCACCTGCCGCATGCATTCGATTGCTGGCAGGAAATACTTCAAGAATGTAGGGATGGTGGGGGTCATTGCCCTTCCGCAATTCGTTCAGGGGTACCACAACATCTTTGCTTGATTTGAGCACAATAATTTCTTCGCAAAAATCGGGAAGGTCCAACAAATGCCACACTTTTTGACGCAGCACTGATATAGAAGCAGTTGGCTTCACTGCTATGTACCGGAGTCTTTCTTCGAGAACTGGAAATATTATGTGCGTTATGTTATATGCGTTCAAAATCCCGAAAAACCGTGAAATGCAGTTCTGTGTGAGCTGCGTTTTAAAGTATTAGAACAATTCGGATATTCCGTTTGTCGATTCTAAGGTGGACAGGTACCGCCTAAAGTATGACCGAGAATTTTTATCTACAATGAAAGGGGAGGGGGAACAGACATAGGTAGATACTAGGGTTGTAACGGAGGCTTGTTAGTGGAGGCGGAGGCGGATGCGGAGGCGACGTGTCTCACCTCCGCGGATGCGGAGATTAACGGAGGCGGAGGTGGAGGTGAAAGTACATATAGAAAAAAAATAAATTTATGGTTAATTAAAAAAAAATCGTTATTTTAAATACGTACATTAATAGTAGTATACTTGGTAAACAAAATATTACCTTCTTGTAATGAAAATTAAGGAGAAACAAATTGTGTTTGCCGCATTCCCGCCTCGCACTAGTTGATTCTTGACCATTTCGCGCTCAAACACGGCCGGACGGTTCTCGAGCGGCGCAGCTTGCCCGTTATTTATTTTATAAATACGTAAATTAACCTCCGTTATAACTCCGCAAAAATTGTGCGGAGGCGGAGGCGGATGCGAAGATACGATTTCTTGCGGAACTCCGCAGTAACGGAAGCGGAGGCGAAGCTCCGTTACAACCTTCGTAGAGACACATGTATTCTTTTAGACGAAGCGAGCTAGACAATTTTTGTAATCCGCTTTGGGTTAGTTACCGATGTGTAGGTATACAACGTTATTTTTTGTTTATGCAAAACCTGAATACAGTTTGTTTAGAATAAGCAACTGAATCGATTCCAATCATTTCTACACCATGTTATACAGCGTGGCGCCATAATGGTGACATTAAATTAACACACGAGTAGTGCTAGTGCCCATTAATCATATGACATTTGATATTTTAAAATAACTCGAAAAAAGAAAAAAAAAATTTTTCAAACAAAATAAATAATATAAAAGTAACCAAAATTGGGATCACCCTTGCAAAAATTCATTCATGCAATTACTTACCTCGGAGGTGCTCGGAGCTAGAACGCGTCGCTTCGCGTACAGACCTAGTTAGCGGGCTAGCACACAAGCGTAAATCGTACGGACGACAGCACATCAAGCTAAGGTTACAATCAGTCAGATGTCTTTATCCGATTTTCAACTTTATCACTAAAGCATTAAGGCTCAAGGTTGATTGATAATATCTGACGGTTTCGGGCGGCTTGACCTGCTGTCGTCCGTACCTTTGTCCTCTTTGTCGGCTTTTATCAATGAATCCGGCGGCGCGCGCGCTGTTTGCTCTAATGGTACCTACAGCGGAACTAGTTATAGTCAAACACTAATCACATCCCACTTAACTGTTATTATTACTTATAAGTAACTATCATCAGTTCATCACTAGTCACTGCTTTTATTTTAAATTTTCTTATGTTCAATGAGTTCACCTTGTTGGCGGACACAGAGAGCTAAACGACGTTTCATGTTTTCCCGCAAGTTTGATAATAAATTATCGTGTAAAGCCATTTCCCTCACTTTTTCAAACGCGATTGTTATTCGATGGCGTAATTGTTCGACCGAATCCACGTTCTCCGCGTAAACATGGTCTTTGATGCACCCCCACAAAAAAAATCGAGTGGCGTGAGGTCTGGCGATCTTGCTGGCCACCTACGAGGTCCGAATCTGCCGATCCATTGGGCGCCAAACGTGTTATTTAGCCACTGCCTGGCTGCTGTTACGGAGTGGGCTGGCGCGCCATCTAATTGATACCACATTCGTTGGTATTGACGGACGCTTAAGTTGTTGGTGTATTCTGACACCGTATCATTTAATAAATTAACAAACCTTTCGCCGTTTAAAGTCCCATCAATGAACACGGGTCCGATGATGTTATCACCGTGAATAGCTGCCCAAACATTTACTGAAAATCTGTACTGATGGGCTGTCTCCCGCCAAACGCGTGGGTTTTGGCTTTTGGGTGCCCAATGGTGCAGATTGTGCTGGTTCCACATGCCGTTTCTCGTAAACGTGCTTTCGTCAGTCCAACAAATTTGGGAAAGAAAGTCACTGTCCTCTTCAACTTTACGCAGTAACCACTGACAATATTCCACTCTAATTAATTTATCACGCGATAATAGAGAATGCACTTTTCGAAATTTAAACGGGTGCCACTTTTCCCGCTTTAAAACCCGGTGTATGGTTCTGTGATGAACCTGAAAATGCCTAGCGCTCTGGCGAAGGCTAGTTTTTGGTTGGTTTTCAAAATGTTGTAGCACATTTTCAGTTAGTCGAATCGGGGTTTGACGTGTAGGCGGCCGATCAGGGCGTTGAGACCTAGGATCCACTGGCCGGTTTTCACGGATGCGCTGAAGAGCTCCTACAATAGTGCGAGGATTAGTAGGGCATTGTCTGGAATTGCCATATCTCTCGCGATATGTCCTTATTGCAAGGGCTGCATTTTGATGACATTCTCCGTAAATTAGAATCATGTCCGCATATTCAGCTGCTGTATAGTTGGGATGTGTACTCGCCATCCTAGACACAAGTTTACACAAGTACTAATAAATAAGATAACACAAATAACGTTCGTAACACGAGAAATAAAACGACCGAACTAAAATAAAACAAAGCGTCTTTATCGCGGTACCATAATCTAATTACTATTCTAATTACACAAAAATAATTAATAAAACAATAGACTAAGCGTCTTTTCCACAAAAACATTCACAGAACTTGTATTTAACGAAATTATGCACAGCCGGTATTATGCGTGTCAAGGACACGCAGACACGCGTTCGTCTAGCATACTAAGGAAGTAAGGAACAAAAAATAAATATTTAATAATTTGCGGAGGCGCGGTAGGGTGGGTCGAGGGGAGGTGGGCCGCATGTCGCTTGCGCGAGCGCCGTCGACAAAGATAATGTTTTGCATCTCTCTTCCGCACGAATGTACCTGTAACCTATGATCCATGACCTCGGCAAATGACCGCTGCGCGACAGCTGACGCTCTCTAAATACAGGTTGCTCTAAATGGTAGTTTCTAAAAATTTAAGTAACTTCGTTAATAATAACATTTTATGAAAATAAAATCTCTTCATGACGCCAAAATGTAACAAATTATATGTGTTTTTAGTTAATGTCGCCATTATCGCGCCACGTTGTATATTTTCACAAATACATTTAGAAATTGTTGCAGTGTGGTTACCGAGCGGTTAAGATAGATTATAGTACTTGCGCCGCGCGCCACAGCTGACGCCAGAGGTCACAGCGCTCGCCCGCCAGTGCGGAGCTTGGACCATATTTTTTTGGGACAACCAAGTAGAATAGCAAGCTCATAACTTTGTGGTTTTTCATTATAACTTTTTGTAATTATGTACATAGATTCTTTACTTAAAAATACTGGCCACGTGTTTTGTGATTTCGCATAAACAAAAATTAATGTTAGGTATATATTCAAGCAGAGTTACACTGTCGACTATTGCAGGATATCTACCTCAAGAAACTATGAGAATGTAGAACGCAATGCGAGCAAAGCGAACTCCAGCTTGGATTTTGGATTGGTTGAATTTAAAAAAGCATTGTCTCAAAATAACTATTATAATAAGTATGTACAATGACCTACTTAAATAAAAAGGAAGGAAGAAAGAAAGAAGGAATAAAGAGCATCAACAAAAAGCATCCGCAACGCTATACAGAAGTGTCCAAAAGGCTGGAAGCGTTGGTGTTGAATGACAATGTTGTTACTTTGGCTAAAAAATAAGCCAGCATCCTGGTCACGTTAGGATTCGACTACTCGAGAAATGGAATAATCCGAACAAGTACTTACCGCCGAGATCATACCGTCGAATGATGACAAATGTAATTACATCTTTCCAAAACAGTTTTATCGGTGCTTTTAAGAGCTTGGTCAGTGACATCGTGTAAACGTATCACTTTTGCCCTAAAAAGCTACAAATATACGTTAGTCTCATAGTATACAAAGCATTTTTTGCAATTTAAAATTTTGTTACGATTCTTGTGGTATTCTTTGATTTAGTTATGTCAAAGTCATTGTTGGTGACATCAGATTTCGATGACGAATAATTTGTCAGTTTTTTTCGCGGGGTTTGTGGTAAAAATATATGACTAAAGATACGAAAAAGTATGAAGTGATTCTCGGAAACACTATAATTATGAGATGACGCCTGTAATACCCGAAGATGGAGGAAAAGTTGTACCTTAGTAAACCCAAATCATGCTAATTACGTTTTTAAGCCCAATAAATTCATCAAATTAAAATATAAATAAAATATATCATTAGGATGCCGGTCCCATGTTCATCATTCACATGAAACCACAGAACAAAATAGGGTATTTGACAGATTTATAATTTTTATCTTGAATGACTTGGTTGCGGTTAAGTTCACCGAAAGTATTTTTTTTTTAAATTTTAAATACGTATTTCGTTAGAAATATGCAAATAAAAATTCAAAATTCAAATAAGCCGCCGAAACGATTTATTCAGCAATATGGCGTCGCGCTTTGTAAGTGACGTCACAAGCGGTTTTCGGTTCCGCAGTGGTGTTTGAGTTCATTTGTTTTTGTTATCTAATAAAATGGTTTACAAGTGGTGTGTTGTACTGGGTTGTACAAATAAATCGATGAAAAACCCCGAAAAACTGTTTGTAAGTTTGCCGAAAGCAAGCGTTGATGCGTATGACGTCATCGTGACATTAGCCAATCTGGAAAACCAAAGATATTTTTGTGTTTTGGATATATTAATTGTTATTTTTTTTAAAACTCATGTAAATGACATAAAGAACCCTCATTTTATCCAATTATAGCAAATAATCACAAAAAAAAATAATTTAATACTGTCAAATAGCCTATTACTCCTAGCGGAGTGAAACCCGTCAGCCCGGTTTTTTCTGCGAAAGGAAAGCGTGTTAGACTTTTACTGACAAAAACCCACCCGTTTCTGCATTTGCCTGTGTGCTAGTTGCCGTGGTATCTCTTTCGAACAACCTTTGGCCATAGCAGAACACCCGTTAGCCTTCGAAGCAAGAGTTCAAGAGCTTTGATATCATGGTCACGCTCTTTCCATGGTGGACCTCCACCTTCCAGGCAAAATCGAACTAAAGAGCAGCAGGGTAATTGCGTAACACTTTAACAGTAGGAATGGCTTTCATTTTAACACTTCCACAACATTCATTGCGTTATTTACGTTTTAGAGCAGATATTTTTTTCGAACATATGAAACAATCTAAATTATTCAGATTATGAAAGACAGAGTCGCCATTTCTCTTGTTCACATCATCAACCTTTTTATACTGCCACTGTTGGGCACAGGTGTAGTCTCATACAGAGAAGAATTGAGCGTAATCACCACTCTTGTTCAATCTAAAGATGTTTTCCTTCACCTTGTAATCAGTCATTGTTGTCCAATATGTACTTAGAAAAGTTAAATTGGTACTTGCCTGTGTAGCTACCATAAGTTTTTATTACAAGACTCGATCGTCGATCGTTGATATCGAGCGCGTTTGGCGCTCTCATTGGTTGAGAGATCTTACAACCTTGAAGCGGGCCAATCGATGAAACAAACGCGCTCGATATCGAAGATCGAGTATCGTAATGAAAACTCATACTAGGCCTACAGACCTGCGATCGAAACCGCAAACGCATACTTGAGAGGCTAGTGTTTTAACCACTAGGCCACCACGTCTGTCTCTCTTGTTCACAAACTAAAATAATTTAAGGTTAAGTGCATCTTTTTTTTCTTATTTCAATAATAAAAGGATAGAGCATAACATTTTAGATTAATCCTGTCAAATTTACTCCATAGACAGTTTCGACGCGATTATAAACAAGGCGACTAAATATACGCCAATTTGCGCCAGGAGCGGACTAATTTGACAGGTCTAAACTAACATTTTATCTTCTGTATAACTTAAAATTAGCCATCATAGCCAGCAATTAGAGAATCGGCGCCAGTGTCCATGCCAGCAATTAGTGTGCTAGCCCATTTGGTAGTGAAAACTTACTGTTTGTTTCCGTCGATTTGCGAATAAATTCACGAAAGCACTTCGGTGGTAACCCTTTGGTAATTGAACAATGGAATAACTTAAATTAGTTTTGTTTCGAACGTACAGACAACACATCAAGCTATTATGATCTGTCAGATTTCTTTATTAGATTTTCAACTTTATCTCTAAAGCATTAAAGCTCAAGCCTGCTGTCGTCCGTACCTACGGTTATTATTGTGACATCAAATAGAGAGGATTCTATCTAAAAAAAACTTTAATAAAATAAAAGTAAACAATAAACAACAACACAAGAGCTCTATTGTAACAAATAATAAAATTCTTTTTTAAAATTAACTCAATTTCGCAGCTTGTATAGCGTACATCATGTGTTGGTATTGAGAGAAGTCCCATTTGCAAGTCAACGGGTTGTAAATCAAACCGTAGCTCTGTTCCACATGGCAATTATCTGTAAGAAAGAAATGAATAATAATTAAGTCATGAAAAAATATAATATAACATACCATCATAATCGTTTAATCTCTTCTCGAGATTGCCACTTGAAAAAATATTAAAAAAAATGCTTTCATGATAAATTATTATTCTCATAGAAATAAATATTAATACTAAGTATCACTACATATTATGAAATAAAGTCAATTTCACAACTTCAAACAAATCTTTAAAACTACGCAACGGACTTGGATCCGTTTTTTTTAAAAGATAGAGTGATTAAAGAGGAAGGTTTATATGTAAAATACCATCAATTAAATAGTGGAGAAATGCTATTATTTTTTAGGTTTCTAATGTGATGTCGTAAATAATAAATTTTTTCCGCGTTTGCAGTAAAACGCAGGCTTATCCCTACGAGATTTATTAAAATATGTACATATTGAAAAGGTTACCAGCCCCCTAATCGGCGAACACATTTTTGTCAAATGATTGCAACTAGTTGGGATCGTTTGGTTCAAACGGACCAATGGGCGGTCCGAACGATCCCAACTAGTCGCAATCATTTGACAAAAATGTGTTCGCCGATTAGGGGGCTTAAAAGTCCGCGATAGTATATGTATAGTAAGGTAGGTGCGGCTAATAAGGCCTAGCTAAGCGCGAATTGAAAAAAAAAAACAAAAGCTATAACGTGAAGCAACAAATTTTAATGTTTATGAAACATTTATATCAATTAACATCAATTATAAATAAAAAACTGGAGGATTTTCCAAAAAAATTGTCGAAATTAAGTATTTATAAAAACACTATATTTAACCCTACCTAAACTATGGTAGGGTATTTTGTTTAGTTTTGTATGTTACCATACAAAACTAAACAAAATATACGTCTTATATTTAGAGATTGAGGTCAATAATTAATAATTAAGTAATAATTATAGTGTTCAGACTTAAAAATAACACAATTTTTATTAGTTTCATTCAGAACACTCAAAATTGAAAATGTCTGCCTCTGACAAACCAACGTACTCCCCATGATAACACTTTCTGCATTTAGAACATTGCTTCATAGCAGCATTTTCGTTCTGCTTACATCCGTGAACACGTCTTTTGTCACTGGAGTTCCTCTGTAATTGATGGCCTCTCTTCTTACTGTTGGTGTATTTTCAGTGTTCTTAACTGTGGTAGGTGTGAGCTGCGTAAACGCTGTTCTTTTAAATTGGGCAAACGGTATATTATCCTCATCACCGATGGAACTGGAACTACCGTGCTCAGCCGTCCACACTGTACTGCTCATACCGCTTCCAGGTTTTCCTCAGACCACAATGCTCGTTTTGGGGGCATTGTTATTATATGCCCTAAAATTAGTGTTGCCCAAATGCAAGAACAAGACGAGACTTAGCCAGTCTTGGTCTTGGTCTTGCGCCAATACACCTGGTCTTGGTCTTGCGCTCCCAGTCTTGGTCTTGGTCTTGCAGCAAGAGTCTTGCAAGTCTTGCAATTACCTATTAGTCTATTACTATTTATTAAAGTTTACTTTAAATCTTAGAAAAACGTATTAGAATTGGAACATTGTGAGCTTGAATTAACATAGCCATAGTAAAGATCAAGCAGATTAATAACTAACTGAAGATTTGATAAGAAATTCGAAAAATCAACTGACCTATATGTCGTTTTCCATGGAAGTAACTGTTTCTTAATAAACATTTATGATTTATAAGCTTACATTTGCTAAAACATGTAAAAAAACAATTTTTTGTAGAATTTTTTTACACGTTTCAAGTATATTTAAAAGTGGCTACTAATATTTATTAAACGGGTGATATTTGAACACTTTTTTGCTATTTTTTCTTGTAAAAACTTAAGAAATATAATGACTAAATGTACAATAATAGTACCTAAGTAATTAGTTTAAAACCATATAAGTAATCAATATTTTAATATATACTTACTAGAATGAATTAATATGACATCTACTACCTATCCTTACCATTTTATCCTAATCATAATACTACTTGCGTGATCAGTATAATGTATTCATTTTCATTCTAAGCACTCTGAAACTTATGTATTCTTTGGAACACCTGTAGGTACTCTTAAAATTCGAAATTATTTTGCATTAGTATACCTACGCCCTATGGCGGCAATCAAATAGTGTCAAATGTTATGATTTCGGCGTGGCGGCAACGATTGTTTTAGATTTCAAAAGAAGCCGCCGGCGCGTATATCATAACCATGTACTTCCGAAAAGCGGCAAATTTCTTTGAGAAGTAAGTACAAAACCTTTGATGCCGCATTATCAAAGTGCCGATGGTTAAAACATAACTATGCATGCACTCAGTTTGATTTTAATAGATATTTTTTATTCGCTATGTTTATGGTATTAGTCGTAATGCGCATAGGTCCAGTTTTTCATATTCTTTGATACAGTTTTTTGCGTCTCATAGAATTCCTAAGCGTACCTACCTATACACCGAACTGAAACCTTACTACTCAGTGAAATAGCGCTAAGTCCTAGCTGCAAGACGCAAGAGTCTTGCAGGCTATGTCTTGTTCTTGCTCAAGTCTTGCACGGTCAGTCTTGGTCTTGGTCTTGCTAAAAATACGCGGTCTTGTTCTTGGTCTTGGTCTTGCAAAAACGCAAGAACAAGACCAAGACTGCAAGACCAAGACTGAATTTGGGCAACACTACCTAAAATCAATAAACAGAAAAATTTAAAAAAAAGCTGACAAACAGTCACTTCATGATGAAAAAGTATAATAAGGCCTATACACGAATTTTGTAGGCCTTAATAACCGTTGGCCAATTTTGCAAAGAAAAGTTAATAATAAAACAATTCAGTTTACATTATACTATTCTAACACCACAGTTTACTGAAGCATGAACTAAAAGACAATTACACAATAAAATTATGTGGAAAAATATAGAATTACAAAAAATACTTACGTTTAGATTTCCTGCCGTATTATAATTTAAGCTAAACATCCGTTTACCACGATGAATGTGGCAGTACTGGAGCAAGCTAGCGAGTCGTGCCACGTTTGGAACGCCATCTAAGATTATTAGTTACCTACGACTGTGACCATGAGTGATAGCGGTAATTTTAAGTTGTATTTTTGTAATTTAAGCCTTATTACCCGACAGGCCTTATTGGCCGCACCTACCTTATATCCTTACTATCTCTTATGGATATCCCACAATAACATTTTTTGTCATTTACTTTTTACGACAAATACTGGCTAATTTTGGAAGCGATTTTAACCAATACAGCATTAATCCTAATCCAATTTAATACCTTAAATACGTTGTTAATTTAATATAGATCGATATCGTCGTTTACAGCATATGATTTAAATGAATGTCTTCGAAAATATTACAGTTTTATAAATTGCGAGGCGTCGCGTTTGCGGCGGTACCGACCGACGGGAGTGGCGTGCCGCTGTTTTTTATACAACGTTTACAGTTTTCCTGTAGTGTATTTAGTATCAGCATTGCACCCGTGCGGAGCCGGGGCGGGTCGCTAGTTGATATACCTATAAGTATGTATAATAACTTACATTTATGAAATTTTGCAAGAAGCAAAGTCACAAAGCACAAATAAAGGAAAAATCCGAAAACCACAAATTTGTAGTTCCTACTACATTGTATGCAAACATCCGTGTGCGCATTTGGTCAGTTTTTTGTTTAAAATGAATTATTTAAATACTTACTTCTTTCTAATAAAAAAGTTAGTTCATTAGGCGTAATAAATTTCTCGAACTGATGGGCTCCTTTGGGTACGGATTTTAATACATTTTCAGCGAGGAATATGACTGCAAACTGAGATAGTCTTGTCCGGTTAGGAGTCGTGAAGAATAATTTGCCTCTTGGTTTGACAGCCTTGATGCAAGATTTGACAAATATCTCCTGGTTTTGTACATGTTCTATGACTTCTGAAGCCACTACTCCATCATAGTAGTTTGAAACCTTTTCTACATGCTCCTAAAAAAAGCACAATTTTCAAGCTATATAAATAAATTAACGAAAATGGTGGACAACCATGGCTATTGTTTTAGTGGTAATACAAAATGAAAAATATTTTTTACTTTTGGAATGGTATAAAAGGTCACATTAAATTAGCTGGTGTGAACAAATGTATGTCGTGAAAATAATTGGTTTTGTTAGGATCTTCTTCAGCCTATAGATGTCCACTGCTGGACAAAGGCCTCCCCCAAGACTTTCCATGCTGACCGGTCTTGTGCTGCCCGCTTCCATCGGCTTCCCGCGACCTTCACCAGGTCATCGGTCCACCTTGTTGGGGGCCTCCCTACGCTGCGTCTTACAGTACGTGGCTGCCACTTCAGAACCTTACTGCCCCATCGGCCATCGGTTCTACGAGCAATGTGCCCTGCCCACTGCCACCTAAGTTTAGCGACTTTGGTTCTTCTGCGGATCTCCTCATTTCTGATTCGATCACGCAGAGAAATGCCGAGCATAGCTCTTTCCATTGCCCTTTGTGTGACTCTGAGCCTTTGTATGAGGCCCATTGTGAGCGACGACGTTTCAGTTCCGTCAGTCATCACTGGCAACACACACTGGTCAAAGACTTTAAGTCTTCAGACTCTGTGGTATCTTGGTCGACGAGAAGATGTAGCGTAGCTTACCGAATGCTGCCCAGCCGAGCTGGATTCGACGAGACACCTCTTTCTCGAAGTTGGACTTACCAAGTTGGACTGTTTGTCCCAGGTATATTATACTCGTCAACAACTTCGAGTGTAGAGCAAACAACTAAAATTGGAGTGGGTGCGACATGATTGTTAGGATGCTATGCTTAAAAAAAAAAACTGATGTTCAAACAGGTGCTTTAAGTAACTACCTACGATTGATAATCGCAAAATAAAATAAAAATAGCAACGACATTTCTGGAGCGCAACACGTTATTTTTTTTAACTGTGGTGTTCACTTCTACTGAGAAGTGAAAACTACATAGGTACTTTAATCACACTTAGCCATAATCCCCACGCTTGGCAGGCGGGTTGGTGATTGCAGTAATTTGTTATTCCACAGGAGAAGCGCTGCTGACTGCTTTCCTGGTGAGTTTCCTTAGTCATCTCTTACGACATCCCCGGGAGGATATGAGTTGGTATTATTCTAATCCCGGTACCACATGGGTTGTCTGCCGTTTTTCGATAAGTAATTTAATTTTATCATGCATGTAAAAACTTACTTCTATAGTACAATTGATATATTCAGGTTTGTTCCATTGTATTTTAGGGTCTATGTCTTTATGTTTTTCTGCCACTTTGATGAGGTCTTCGGAAGCATCGATGCCTGTTACACTTGCTCCAAGTCTTGCTAATCCCTGAAAATTATACATAAATAAAGCACTGGGGGCCGAATGGTAATAGTTTGCGTATTATAAGTAGGAAATAAGCCATGTTGTTAATATTTGTTGTACATTTATTCATTTAAACACTTAAACAAATGTAAAATTTAATTACATTATAATACTTCATCAAATTGGTGTTGAAATTTAATGAATTATTAGTAACATCGTAATCAGAAACGACCAAACATTTAGCAATAATACTATTAAGAACAAGACTGACAGCCGGGACCAACAGCTATGTGCTAATTCAGAACCAGATTTTTTCTCTTTATAATAAGTATTATTTTAGACTAGTTTTTGCCCGCTGCTTCGTTCGCGTTAGATTCGGGGTAACATGTCCATCCCCTATTTTAGGGGTTGGAGGAAAGTATACGAAAAAAAAAAACATTTTTCGTTGGTAACAACGAGCCTGTGTGCCGATTTTTAGCGTCCTATCCTAAAAACTGCGAAGAATCCCATGATATAACCATCTTTCATCGTTTTTAAGGAGTTGGGAGCGGATTTAAAACAAATGATGCAAGAGTTATTTCTTAGTCATAAATAGTCTGTACATATACCAAGTTTTACTATTCTTCGTTAAAAATTGCAGTATGCTCCATACAAACTTTCACCCCCCATTTATATATACAGACAAATGACAAAGATTGAGCTAGCCCCAAGGTAAGTTCAACTCAACAATACTATATTTATAAAAAATACATTATATTATATAGATAAACATCCAAGACCCAGGCCAATCAGGAAAAGATCGTTTTCCATCAAGACCTGGCCGGGGATCGAACCCGGGGCCTCCATGTCGCAGGCAGGCGTGTTGACCTTTGCGCCACGGAGGACGTCCGGGATTATAAAGAGTCAAGGTAGCCTATGTCACTCTGTATCCTTTTAACCATGCATCGCCACATAAAAATCACGTCAATTCGTCACTTCATTTTGCCGTGAAAGACGGACAAACATTTAGACACACACTTTCACATTAATAATAATAGTATGGATATCTGCTCTTCCATACAAAAGTGTAATTATATGAGTATGATATAAAAACTGTTGATGTACAGACAACAGCTTATTAAGCTACTGTAATTTATCAAATTTTCTTATTATATTTTCAATTTTATCGCTAATGCATTAAAGCTTAAGATTGATTGAGAATATTTGATATTTTCAGGTAGGTAGGTTGACCTGCTGTTGTCCGTACATAAACTGATGAGATAGATTACATTTTGGTGAACTACAAATTATATTACATCTGCGGAGAATATATTTTATTTGTGCTTCTCACCTCTGCTAGTATACCTCCACCGCAGCCAACATCCAAAATCTTTTTACCTTTGAGTGGGTTCAAACTTTTTTGGGCAGTACATAAGAGTCCATCTCTAATAAAAGGGATCCTGTAAGTATAAAAATAAAAGTCTAAGCAGAAAACCTTAAACACTTTTATAACATGTGACCAGTGTTATGTCTAAGGTATTCGTATTCCAGAAAATCACTCAAACTCAAGCATTACTTTTAAACTCGTTTCAAGCCATTTGATTGGTTGAAACTAGTTTTAAGTAATGTTTAAACAGCTTGAGTTTCCTTCTGGAATACGGACCTAAGTCCTTATTATAATGTTGTGTTTAAAAAATATTAAGCCTAAACAACTAATAACCGCAATTTTGTGGTATTAAGGTAAGTTAAGGGCTGAATTTTCAATCAACAGATAATTCCCGTAATCATGTAATAAAATTAACATCTGACAGTTGTTATGTGGAAGAACCAACAAAACTTTAAAATTATTCCTCATAAAGAATTATCAGGCATTGAAAAAATCAGCCTAAAGTCTTTTAAAAAGAATCTATGTTCTTTTCTATGTAAATTGGTCTTTTATGTTGTGTTTGGTAACATTTATATGTAAAAGTAAGTGTTGTTGTTGTATGCCTTAGTAAAACAAGGTGGTAGGTACAGATACGAGCAGGTCAAGTTACATAAAACTGTAAAATCAACCTTGAACCTGTCTATTCAACCTTGAATCTTAATACTGAAGCGATAAAGTTGAAAATGATGACAGATTGTAATAGTCTGATAGGCTGGTATCTGTACATCAATATGTGAACTGAAATCAAGAATAGACTTGCCTTAAAATGCATTAAAGCACAATTAAAATCAAACCTCTGTTATAAGGCATATTATTATAGGTACTGTCAACAACTGTTTGAATTATAAGAAGCGCTGGTTGCTCTGATTAACCCAAGACAATGTTTGTGTTCTTTCTCCAGAATAGCTAATTCTGGAGAAAGAGAACTGACACTAATGGTATGGACAGGTATTGATATGCATTCATATGATTGTCTTTTTTAGAAAAAGCTACCAAAAGGCAAAAAAAGTGCTTTCATTTAAGTAATAAGGTTTTACTTACTAACATTTCCATTTTTAATCATATGGGCATTTTGGGGATCTGTCTTATGTAATATTGTTGTTGAAAAAGTGCTGATTCTCAGCCTGAATTAAATAAATGACTTTAGATTTTGAATACAGAACATAGTTCTAGACTAAAAGTATCTGCTGCTTTATAGAGAGCTGTTATCTACATGGTAGAATAGTAATTTTGTCCAAAATCATGTAGGCTCTTAATGAACTAGTGCGCTTTACCATCAACGATTGCGTCACTGCTTACCATCAGGCAGGATTGCGGTCAAGCGCTAGTTTATAATATATATATAAAAAAAGGAACTCCAGGGCAACAGGTTGGATGTCTCATGTAAACATCTATGCCATCTTGCATACTGCTAGGTTTTATGCTTGTATTTTGATGAATTTAATACCTAATAATGCTACTTATGACAAACCCATTTCATATATGCAGTACCACATATATGAATGTGTTTGTCATAAGTATAGCAGACGTGGATACCCTGGGAGTATAGCAGACGTGAGTACCCTGGGAGTATAGCAGATGTGAGTACCCTGGGTATCATATCATTTGAAACTGAGAGGTTGAAACAACTGAGCTGAGTGTAAATTAATCATTGTATATTGTTTAGTGAAATCATCACTACACTCTTTTACTTTTCTTCCCTTCTATGATTAATTTTTGTTTCATGACATAACTTATCATAAACTTTTGAATGAAAATAAATTCACTAATCTATGATTTTTATGCTATGTATATAATAATGTCTTACCTTATTATATTCATACTGTGTAGCGGAGCCATTTTACCATCAGTATCCCACCAGTCATTCATTTGTTTTGAAAAGAATTCCACATCGGCGGCATCGACCGTTGAGGGAACCTGTGTAGTAGACAATTTAGTTGGCCTAGTCTGAGTAGGTACTTCATTGCTTTGCAAGGGTCTTGAGGACATCAGGAAACCCCATTGAGGCAATTTTGATGTAGTATTTCTGTAAGATTAAACAGAACATGATTTAATACAAATATTAATATCACTATTGCAATATAACTGTATCCACGGTTAGAACACATACATCGTCTTATCTAAAACATGTCTGCTTAATTTATGAGACCACATTTTCGTAGTTTTACAAGAAATTATTTGTAAATAAACACCGGTTCTGATTTTATTAGTTTTACTTTGACACTAATGACATTGAGGCCAAAATGACAAGGTAGTAATTCTTTTTTTTCCATAAGGAAAGGCAACGGTACAGAGCCATACAGCCCGATCTTTAATCTTAGTTTCACTTCTTCTTTTATAACTTATCCTAAACTTATCCTAAAAACTAACTCCTTTCGTTTCCCGCGTGAGGCCGATTAGGAGGAGTTTAGCGTAAAGACATGATGTGGCCACTATGCTACAATATTTCACTGTTCTTTATGAATTATTCACTGAATGCACTTTTTACTACATAAATCACGCGTTTTTATTTAGTAAACGACACTATGAATAATTTAAAAGTCCAATGAAAAATGAGCGTGGTACTTATCTTCGCTTTCCCGCCCAAAACTTTCCCAAAATGACAAACCATAACCTCGTTTTTTTCGTTGTAGAAATGTATAAATAGAAACGAAAATGAAATATTGACTCGACTAACAATAATATATGGTTTTTTTTAAAAATTCTAAAAACAATATCGAATGTATTTTTTTGGTAGTAAACGCCGAGGCATAACTCCGCTGAGGCGAGAAATCGCGGTACGGCGGACAGAGCTCCGGCGGGATCTCATGGTGACATGGAGAGTGCGATTGCCACAACCCAGTGCTGGGCACGCCACAATGGCGGCGGTAAGTCCCCTCTTTGAGGAGTGGCCAGAGAGGCGCTACGGCGTCCTCACCTACCGCCTGACGCAGGTCCTCACCAGACACGGTTGTTTCGGAAGGTTCCTGGTTCGGATAAGGCAGGGGGAAACGCCAGGGTGACACCATTGTGTGGATCGCCCTGAGGACACGGTGGAGGTCTACCTGTCGATGGGTGGGCGTTTTAGGGGACTGTCTTATGTAATATTGACGTTCAAAAAGTGTTGATTCTCGGCGTAATTTGAATAAATGACTTTTTATTTTGATTTTGATATGTATACCTAGCTTTACGTGTAGCAGTCCGTACAATCTGAACAATAGGTACAATTCATTTTTATACTTGGTGCATCAGTGTCCATGCCAGTCTGTATAAGAATAAAAGTAACGAGCTCATTACGTCTACATCTGTGCAGTGGCGTAGCTATCTTGGGGGCACCCGGTGCGGAAGTTGATGGTGTCCCCGTGGAAAGTAAAAAACAATTTATATGATATAGGACATGGATCATTTATATAATACTGAAGAAATAACAATAATAACTAAGACAGAAAAGGAATTGTTATACAATTAAAATTAAATTTCTTCTTTCTAGTTATGGCAGCTGCAAACACAGCAATAACTTCATTGATTTTTATATTTTGTATTACTTCGTGACCGATGGCTAATATCCCAAGATTAATTTTGGTAATCGGCTGATAGTTGGTCTGGATCGGCACGACTACCCTTTTTGGCACGGGCTGCACGTTTGCAGGCTTCCAGGACTTGGGCACTATACCAGTCTTAAATGAGAGGCGATACGAGTGCATCAATACAGGAGACAACTGGGGCACACATGCCTTAAGAACTACAACTATCGCTAGTATAGGTACCATCTAGACCACTAACCTTATTCCTAATGCGACCTCCGGCATTGAAGTTCCGTAATGAGGTAAATTAGGTGGAGTAGCACTGCTAGTATCAAGACGCGAATTGTGGGCAAAGAGAGATACAAAGAGATTCGCTTTCTCGCTCGCCGTATGAGCCAGTGCTCCATCAGGCTTAACCAGCGGAGGCAGTGTGGGCCGACAGAAGTGACCGATTTGGCAAGGGACCAGAAAGATCTGCTACCGGATGGCTAGGCAGAGAGCTTGTTGCCAATATGAGTAATGCGGTCCAAGCGAGCCTTTTCGTAGGACTGGACAGCACAGTTAAAGGCTCTTCTTAGAGTTAACATTCGGAACACTGCGGTCATGAGCGTCAACCTAGGTGAGAAATGCCGTGCTTACGCTGTTCAGCTTGAACACAGTCGGCGTTGAACCATGGGCGAGCCGAGCCACCACATCGGATATAGCGTCTGCACAGGTCGACGAATTGTCAGAAGAGAAGCAGATCTGCAGCCAGGGATAAGCGCATCTCATCCCAATCTGATGATTTGTTTCGGCACATTCGCCGTTCACCACGTGAGTCGCAACCTAGTGGGGAGAAGGACGACACAGACTTCACCAGACAGTGGTCTGAAGTTCCTAGCGGTAAGGAAACTGTTACAACACATCTGTCCGGGTCAGTGGTCAGCAGAAGGCCCAGACAATTGACGGTATAACCAACTACATCAGGCACCCTAGTCGCTTGTCCTACAAGCTGGGAAAGGCCCATTGTTAGCGCAAAGTTTCTTGCTTATCTTTCTGGTATGGGAAAATTCAGTCTTGGCAGCATGCGTTGAAGTCCCCCAGAGTAACGAAATGTGCGTCAGGGTGCGTCAGAAATGTTGCAATAGAGACGTCAAAGATCGCGTGTATGGGACGGGGAATCTCGCACGACAGCGTCAGGGTCTTTCGCGGAAATCTCCCATCTATAAATAGAGCTGAGCTAGTACTAGTGGAGGAATCCCTGAAAAAGATCGTTTTGTGGTAGCGACTTATTTATTAGAGACTGGATGAGTGTCACCCCAAAAAAGGTAAAACCCGGTGCGGACCGCCCCCGCCGCCCCACCCTTGCTACGCCACTGCTTCTATATAATGGAATACTCTTTATTATGTACACCATATAGATTACAGACCATAAACAAAAAGATTTTACAAAGGGTAACACAATGGGCGGTCTTATCGTTAAGAGCGATCTTTTACAAACAACCTTTCGCCTTCCACTTCTTTAACCTTCTATGTCTATCTTACTAAAACTGCCAATAGGCCCCGATTCCCTTGTCCATAGACTAAACTACATTTAAGTTCACCACATCTTTTTCTTTCTATTTCATGAAGAAAAGTATAGAAAACTAGCTTTCCGCCCGCGGCTTCGCCCGCGTGGTGTTCGGACTTTTAGATTTCCCTCGGGAACATCAATTTTTTCCGGGATAAAAGGTAGCCTATGTTCTTTTTCAGGGTCTACAACACTAACATTGTCTGTGCCAAATTTCATCAAAATCGGTTAAGAGGTTTAAGCGAGAAAGCGTAACAGACAGACAGACAGATAGACAGACATACAGACAGACAGAGTTACTTTCGCATTTATAATTTTAATTCTGCCTTGCCCTCGGCAACCTACCTTACCTTCAGGCTCATATACCTTTCTGCGATGAAAGTGTCCTATCTAGTTTATGTAGTACATGCAGTACGATTACTTTTCTTTTTACCTACATTTGATTACCGCAGAGTGAAGTAATTGAATATTTAATTACCTATGCACACAAGCGAGTATCAAAGAGAATTTATAGACTTCATATAACTTTTGTTGAAGGTTTCTCGAATTCGATGACACGGTTGTTGGACTGGCTGAGTGATCGACTACGTGCCGCAGGTTCGATTCCGGCTCGGAACAAAAATGCATGTATAGCTTGTGTTGAGGTTGAATTTTGACTTTGTCATAATAATAACAACAGCTTGTACTTGCACGTATTTGTTCCTTATCTGTCTGTTTGTGTATGTAAGTTTTAATGTTTGTTAACGCCCCCACATTACAGAAGTAATTTCCAGTATGCGGCAACGCTTACATTTATAAAAAGACAATCTCGAGACTCGTGTCAATAATAATATGAATTTAGATTAAGTAGGTACATAGAGGGACTGGAACTTAATAAACTAGCGCGCTTTACTATCAACGATTGCATCACTACTTACCATCAGGCGGGATTGTGGTCGAGCAGTAGTTTAGAATTTATAAAAATAAATAAAAACTTTTTTACAAAAAAAACAACCGTCTTCCAAAAACCACTACAAAGTGAAAAATAACTAGTTTCGGAAGTCAGTGTCTTTGGTTTTTGTATTTTTGTTTTTGACACCGACTTCCGAAATTAATTAATTTTTCACTTTGTAGTGGTTTTTGGAAGTCGGTTGTTTTTTTTTGTAAAAAAGTTTTTATTTTACACTTTTTAGTTGTTAAAAGTACTATGGTATTCAGTTGCATCCGGTTAGAAATACACTACTACTAGAAACTACGTTATTTTGTTCAGTTTAATTTTTACCCGTAGGTATTCCCTCGACTGCCTATGGTCTTCAACATAAAATTTACTGCAGACCATTATTTTAAACAAATGGGTGCAAAGGAATATAAATGAATTAAGTCCAAACACAAAGTAGCTACTATAAACCGTTAAGGAGTTCCCGGAACTGGCATTTGTCTTCATCATCAGAGCTCTTATGACAGTCACAACCCATCTAGGTGTAAAGTTCTTATCAATACAAATTAATCGAGCACAAACACAAGGTAGCTGCTGTGAATTGTTGAGGAGTTCCTTCAACTGTCTCCCGGCTCCATCATCAGATCTACTTCAGACCTTTATTAAATTGTAGTGCTTTAAAATACTTAATGAGAATACTACGAAATGCTCTAGTCGCCCCTGCAATTTTTGAAAGCTGCCCTGGTTTTTTCTGGTCTTCCATCATCAAACCCTGATATCCTTATCACGGGATCACCTTGGGAACGTCTTCTTTCCAACAGAAAAAGAATTATCAAAATCGGTTCATAAACGAAAAAGTTATGCGCGCACAAACATAAAAAAACATATAAGTATACGGTCGAATTGAGTAACCTCTTCCTTTTTGAAGTCGGTTAAAAATTATTAATAAGTATTTTTAATTTTTGTGTATTCTTTTTAAATTTATTAATCGGTTTACTTTTTATTAGAAACAAATCACCAAATTATTACATTTACCATAGGAACCTTGTATTGGCGTAAAAGTATGTACCAAAGAGGTTTTGATTGTTTTGAATCCAACGATGTCAAAGTCAAATTAACTTAGATAATCCTGATAAAAGCACAGTTTTTTGTACAAAAGAAGTGGGAATACGGATTCAATGAGTACGAAGTCGCCGTCAAAAACAGAAGCAAAAGCAGACGCAAAAGGACCGAAATTATTAGTTACAGATTTAAATAAATTCCTTCCAAGTGTCTTCACGGTTACTTTTGTGATAGAAGTGGTTGGCATTGATGTCTGGCACGACTGCAATGAAGGATGGCTTGACCTCGGACCGATAGTTCATGGGGCTAAAGTATCATACCAATTGTATCCAGGACGGAACTTTGATGTGGATGTTGTTATATGGCCACACGTCGCGAAGGTGAAGGCAAAAGTTACAGTTGATGTATTAAAAGAAACCGACTTCAAAAAAACATTTAAGAGGAAAAAATAATTTTACTTTTGTCATGCCTCTAGAAGTCGGGGGCGAGCTAAACAACAGAAACCTCGAGACAATTATTTTTTCCTTTTAAGTTCGAAGTCAATTCGAAAATTACTTTTTCACCTCATAACAATAGTGGTAGCCATAACCTATGTTAGAACAAGTTTTCATCAATACGAAAAAGATTGCTATCTCAAAAACTACTGAACCGATTTTCATGAATCTTATACTATTCCCTAAGTTGAACAATACATAGTACAACAAAAAAAGAATTACTTAAATCGGACTTGTAGTTCCGGAAATATGCGCGCACAAACTTAAAAAACATACATACTTGAAATTTGGCTTACATTCATACGGGTTCTTTGGATCACCTCCTTTTTTTTACATGCTTTTTATTAGCTTCACTTGTATGTTTGCTTGCTTGCTTGTTTGTTTGTTTGTCCGTCTCTAACTCGTTGTACTATAAGTGACTGGCTCATTACTGTAGAATGGCCCACCGTTTTCAATTAGTTCGTCCGTTCGTTTTTTTTTTTTTTAAAGAATATAGAACTAAAAAGTTGAAAATAAATATAGTTTAAAAACCTAGAAAGCATGCTTTTAAAAAAAAAATCAAACTAAAAAGTTAAAAATTATTTTAAAAAAAGCGTGTGGCGCTTAATATACATAAATTATGGCACAAAGCGCCTCACGCTTTTATTAAAATTATTTTTTACTTTTTAGCTTGATATTTTTTAAAAGCATGTTTTTTTAGTTTTTTAACTATATTTATTTGAAGTGGGTTAATAATGCGATTGATAGATGCTGCGAAATACAACAACGGGTTTCTAAGTTCTATGTTACGGGATTGGTTTCCGCATTCAGTCCCTATCCCTACTGTGGACCATTGTGTGGGCCAGGGCAATGGCGGCCATTCCTGGTTTATTTTTAAAAGATCCATATTTGATAGATTGTTGGATACTTTGATGATCAATAGGGTCATGTAAAACACTACCAGTACCAATGGGTTTCATTTTTACAGTTCAACAACATTCATTGCATTATTTACGATGTTGTCCAGAGACATTTTTCGGACATAGGCATAGATGTAGGATTTTTTTGCTACGCAAAAGATACACAATGCGTGTGAGCGAGAGATCCCGATTTAGTTGATTTCAGAGGAGAAAGAAAGAGACAAAAATAAATTGCAATTGAGACATTGTTTTCACAAGAAAGGGCCCCTAGAGTCAATGAGTGCTTTGCGGCGTGGTGTATTTTGTGATTATTTTAAAAATCCCTTAATAAAAGAACAAAAAAGATTTAAGCTCAGCTATGGTGTCTTGTTCTGTGTGTGAATGTGATGTGACAAAAAGAAATAACCCAAATCAATACACTTTTCACAGGTAAATACGATTTTGTCATCATAAGTTTCCGAAACATATTTTGTCAAATTTATGCAATTATATAGATGAGAAAAAAGTAATTTCAATGTATTACTTATTCCCATTGTTGTATGTAAGTATATTTTGTAATTTTAAATAGGATTTATGAAAATATTGTGTAAAAATTAAAATTGTTTGTTTACGCTAGTGCTTGACAAAGCGGTTACGTCACAAGTATCGATAAAATGTAACTTAGTTTTAAAGACACCGTAACTGGATTACCATACTACATATTTAACCAAATTATATCTAGAAATTACTAAAGGAAGAAAGTACTGGAACTCACTAGCGCCCGGTTTTTAATTTCTTTTTACTAAATAATAGTTAATAAGATTTTCTTTAGTTTTTATTCTTTCAATATATAATAACAATTATATTGAAAGTGGTCGTAGTTATTTCTAGTAAATTTTGCTTCAGTTCTGCGAATTGACCACTTACTGGTAGCAAATTTACCAAATATAACTATACTACAATAAATTTACAAGTCATCATCATCGCTTAATTTAAAATTTTATTGCAGCGTACAAAAGATTAATTTGTCACACTAAAATCAAAATAAGTGAAAGTGGCAATTGCTTAGAACTAGAGAAAATAGCAGTTTTATCTACTAACACTATGTCAACAGTAGCTAAAATTAATAATTCTTTAAATTATAATAAATTTTTTAAATAATTGATGCAAGACAGTAACGAAAACGAAGAAACTGATTTCGGCGATGAAATTTTACTGATAGATTATACTGCTTCTCTTTCTCAAATGTCTGTGATGATTGTTTCATATATATCGGGGTTTGTGGTAAAAAAAAAATTCTAACAAGATTAAGTGTGACGATTGCGTTCAAAGTTTGATATCGAAATCATCCGATACATTATATAATTGTTTGATAATCAAAAAGGATTTTTCAAAAACAAATAAAGGCTATCTTACATACCCATCAAATGACGTAATTAAATTGTGTTGTAGTGCTAAAACTTATTTTAGAGAAAACATGAAGAAAAAAATTATGTCTGAAGTCATTTTTGCGAAATGTATGCCGAAAATTTTACGGACCGCAGAATCTCTATTCTATAATTTGCAATACCATGTTTTGGATCAAGACCCATTAGATAGCCATAGGTATTTATTTATGAAAGCTATTGTTGAAAGTTATTTTGATCTTCGCTTAAAACATGAAAGCAAAATGTTAAAATTTGATAGAAAAACATTACGGACACACTTAAACAGAATTGTAATATTTCAAGGTCAATAACCTCGAAATATTTAGGTTTCACAAAGAGTCGTTCGACTACAGATGCGGGTATTGGTCTACTGAAACACATATTTAATGCATGGGAGTGGTCGCAAAATCCTATTGGAATTTTTTGTGAACTCTCCAAAGCCTTTGATTGTGTGCACCATGATACACTTTTGCGTAAACTACGCCATTGCGGTGTCCCAAATTCCAGTGTGTAGATATTAATGGTGATACCATTAATCTTCCGGGCTTCCAGTTCAGTTAGGTGTACCGCAAGGCTCAATACTGGGTCCATTCTTGTTTTTAGTATATATTAATGATTTACCATTTTATTTGAAAGGCATCTGTGACGTTGTGCTGTTTGCAGATGATACTTCTCTTATTTTTAAAGTAGACAGGAATAGACAAAATTTTGGCGAAGATAACAGTGCACTCTCAATAGTAACAGATTGGTTTACGTCAAATAACCTAGTACTAAATACTAAGAAAAAGAAATGTGTAAAGTTCGCCTTGCCAAACGTTAGAAATTTGCGACCCTATATCGTTTTAGACAAAGAAGTGAAACTGTGGGCTCGGCAGTTTTTCTCGGAATCACAGTAGATGCCAAACTTCAGTGGGGACCACACATATCAACCCTAGCAGAAAGTCTCAGTTCGGCCGCCTATGCCGTCAGGAAAGCAAGACAATACACTGACGTTGATACAGCTCGTTTAGTCTATTTTAGTTATTTCCACAGCGTTATGACCTACGGTATTCTACTGTGGAGCAAAGCTTCTGACATACAAAATATATTTGTTCTCCAAAAACGTCCTGTCCGAGCAATTTACCAGCTCGGTGTAAGAGTTTCTTTAAGAGATTCCTTTAAAGATATTGGCATTCTCACGGTTGCTTCGCAATTTGTCTTAGCCAACACCTTATATCTTAGGCAAAATATTCACATGCACACCAAAAACAGTGAGATCCATAATGTTAACACCCGAAATAAGGAAAAACTACGAGCCCTTTTTCAATGACTTCAAAAGGTTCATAACTTTTTTGTTGGGCTTGGTATAACTTTTTATAACAAGATACCCTCTGCTTTGCAAGACTTGCCTCACAATGCATTTAAAGCACAAATCAAATCCAAGCTTTGTTCAAAGGCATATTATTCTGTAAATGACTATTGATAAGAATAGCTGGTCGCTCTGATTAACTCGAGCCAATGTTTGTGTTCCTTATCCAGAATTAGCTTACTGACACATTATATGAGTTCATATAATTTGCGTTTTTACTTATTTACATTTCCATTTATATATTTTATTTTTGTTTTTGCTTTTCTGGTATTTTGGCGTGGCTAGCTGGCATATGATAAATAAATTCATTTTTGTTGTTTTTTTTTCTCTTGTATTACTGTACCTACATAGTATTGTATAAACTAATATGTTTTTTTCTAAATGAACAGATAGCTGTGCTGCTGGGAGTTTTTTCCGCCACTTCTTCCCAGCGAAAGCACTAAGGACTGTCGATGGGTGGGCGTTTTGGGGGACTGTCTTATGCAATCATCATCATCAACCTCTTTTTTATCATCGCACTGCTGGGCACAGGTCTTCTCTCATACAGAGAAGGATTGAGCGTAATCACCACGCTTGCTCAATGCGGGTTGGCGATTTCAGACTTAAGGTCCAGGTTTCTTCAAGATGTTTTCCTTCACCTTCAGTCATTGGTATCCAAGGTATACTTAGAAAGTACATATAACTTTAGAAAAGTTACATTGGTACTTGCCTGACCTGGAATCGAACCCGCGCACTCATACTTGAGAGGCTGGTGTTTTAACCACTAGGCCACTACGACATATATACGACTCGACACGACATATCTTATATTCTTATGCAATATTGACGTTCAAAAAGTGCTGATTCTCAGCCTAATTTGAATAAATGACTTTTGATTTTGATTGTATATAATAGTATCATGTTTTTACTTATTTACATTTCTATTTTAATGATGTTTTAATAATTTTTTTGCTTTACTGGTTTTTTAGTGTAGTTAGTTACCATATGGTCAATAATTTAATTGTTGTAGTATTTTCTTGTGTTCATTACTATACATAGTATTGTATAAAGTCATGTTTATTTTTTTTTATTAAACTGACAGCTGTGCTTCTGGGGAGTTTGTTCCGTCACTTCTTCCCAGCGAAAGCACTTGGAAGTGGCGAAAGGCGGACGTTTAATATTGACGTTCAAGTGCTGATTCTCAGCCTAATTTGAATAAAATATTTTTGATTTGTTTTTTGATTGTCGTGGTGGCCTAGTGATTAAAACACCAGCCTCTCAAGTATGAGTGCGCGGGTTCGATTCCAGGTCAGGCAAGTACTTACCATTGTAACTTTTCTAAAGTTATATGTACTTTCTAAGTATATCTTGGACACCAATGACTGAAGGTGAAGGAAAACATCTTGAGGAAACCTGGACTTTGGGTCTGAAATCGCCAACCCGCATTGAGCAAGCGTGGTGATTACGCTCAATCCTTCTCTGTATGAGAGGAGACCTGTGCCCAGCAGTGGGACGATAAATAGGTTGATGATGATGATTTTTGATTTTGGAATAAATAATTAATTAAACATAAAGTGCTTTTATTCCTGTACTACAATTTCAATCAGTATTGCGCCTGAAATAACTTGTAAATATCTGAAACTAGCGGAAAATGGTTTTTATTATATAAATAATCGATAATGAAATATTTATCGTAAGCCATCCTGGACAACACTAGTTTTCACTCAAACATTGTCATTTACGCACACATGTGTATATATTTTTTTGACTCAGTATCGGGTCGTTTATGTGTATCTTTTACTTCATATATCTATGGACATAGGTAAGGAGTAATGGGTTAGACTTTTAGAGTACATATGCTTCAAAATGATTCAGATAGATTGTCATATTTTTTTTACGCAATGAGGGCGCTGGTACTCTTTACCCAAACATATTGGTTTGATTCTTAATTATCTTGTATTGACTTTTAAGAGTTACAGGCATGCCAGGAATAATTCGATACAAGCACAGCTTCCCCGAAGCTACCTTGAAACCTGCAGCAGAGTCAATTCAACTTACGTATGTTATATTAGATTGTATGAAAAAATGTCAATGGGTTTTCGTACCTACCTATTTGGCTTTTGTCGTCTTCAATAAATATCATATAAATGATAAATGGAGCTCTGTCAGGAACGAAGCCGCACACACACAACACCTCGTATATAACGAAGACATTGAAACGAATGAGAGAGAGCTCCCCTTATACACTTACCCTTTTATTCATAAACGTTGCTTAAAGTTAACTAGTCATTAGCGACTGTTTAACCATATATTTTTGACGCTTGAGCACCACTTAACTTTAATTATCGTTTATGAATAACTCCTTAATCTTTACCTACATGACGATTTCTACCAATTCCAACCGCACAGTGTTGTCAGGTCACCGTCTCGAGTTCCCCCGAATGTTCCCCGAAATTCCCCAAAATTAAACTATACCAACAAAAACATTGTTTACACTATTTCGGCAATCGTGTTATCGTGTCCATTACAGCTAGATCAGCATCTTCAAACGGTTCGTATGCATTTCCATAATTTTTTTTCAAAATTTAATTTCTAGAGCATTTTTGTAGTAGAAAATCCAGATTTTTCTTTCAAGCAATCCTCCCAAAAATATTGCCCCCCAAAAATTCTCCCTATAACTAAAAAAAAAAAAACATCAAAATTTAGAGAGCTTCTCTTCAATCTGGCATCAGTGCAACCGCAAGCTGTAGTGATGAACTTCGTTCTAAAATCCTCGGTTGAAGTTGACAAACTTCTTTCTAAGATAGTAAACATAGCGGTACCTAAAATAGTAATTCATGATTCTCCAGGTGGTCTGCGGAAACAATTACGGTTGGGTTCGCACTTGGCAGTTTCTACAAAGAAGATGGCTGTGCTTCTCAATTCGTCACGCATTTCCTGTAAGAGTTACAGACCTGTGCATATTCGAAGCAACAGTGTCCGCAAATTTTGGAACAGGGGTACTTGGCGCCAGGTGCGAAAGCAGTTTCTTTCATTATCGATACTAATATTATAAATGCGAAAGTAACTCTGTCTGTCTGTCTGTCTGTCTGTCTGTCTATCTGTCTGTCTGTCTGTCTGTCTGTCTGTCTGTTACGCTTTCCCGCTTAAACCTCTCAACCGATTTTGATGAAATTTGGCACAGACAATCATTAGACCCTGAGAAAGAAGATAGGCTACCTTTTATCCCGGAAAAAATTGATGTTCCCGAGGGAAATCTAAAAAGCGCGATATAACCGAATTCCACGCGGGCGGAAAGCTAGTATAGAATAAAAAACACGCCGAGTGTCCCCGTGCCCCAGAAATTTAGGTTATAACGGATCACGATAATAAATGATTTTCTTATGGAACTCCCAAGTTGAAACCTACTGATCATTGTTATATTTACTTTTCTTTAGCTCCAAAACCGAGACTGCCACCGAAGTATACCTGCCTCCTTTGCGATTTGGCGATCGTCGCCAGTTCGCCAAAGTTATAGAGGCGGAGTGTCCTTTGAGGAATTATATTAAAGATATGATATGGTTTCTCGTTGTGAATTATATCCCGTCATCGTTTATGGATGGACTGTTCGATACGCCGTACCCAGTTCAAGGTTAATCATTGTAATTCTGCTTTCATCATCATTATCAAACTTTTTATCTACTATTTTATTATTATATTACTCTATCTATTAAAAACCGCATCAAAATCTGTTGCGGAGTTTTTAAGATTTAATCATACAAAAGGACATCAATCAAATCAATCATCAACCTTTTATCGTCCCACTGTTGGGCACAGGTCTCCTCTCAAACAGAGAAGGATTGAGCGTAATCACCACGCTTGCTTAATGCGGATTGGCTATTTCAGACTTAAAGTCCAGGTTTCCTCAAGATGTTTTCCTTCACCTTCACTCTTCAGTCATTGGTGTTCAAGATATACTTAGAAAGTACATATCTATGCTAATATACAATATGTAAAGAAAACCCTGTCCGACCCATAAGGATAATAAAGGTTAGGGAAACACTTGACCAAATATAATATAAAAATTTTACATAATCCTCATAGTAACAATACTAATGAATTTTGAACTAATCCTTTTTCCCCGGGAATTAATTCCAATTTCCCCGAAATTTGGTAATTTTTAAAAAAGTGACAACACCGGTATTATTATAAGCGAATAGCGACGCGACCACGTCACAGGTGCTGCGTGCCCTGCCTTCCTCCGCCCGCGGAAGGGGTTGCATACCGCACATGTATTAAGTTACCTCTTTTTGCGAAATAATATTTATTTTTTTAGGGGGATTTTTTTTTTAAGTTTAGCCTGTCTTTGTGGGAATTAGTAGAATCAGTTATCGATACCTAACAATACCTTCACGGATCGGACAGGGTTTTCTTTACATATTGTATAAAGCTGAAGAGTTTGTTTGTTTGAACGCGCTAATCTCAGGCACTACGGGTCCGATTTGAAAAATTCTTTTTGCGTTGGATAGCTCATTAATCCAGGAAGGCTTTAGGCTATATAACATGACGCTGCGGCCAATAGGAGCGGAGCATCTAACTCCACGCGAACGAAGTCGCTGGCGGCAGCTAGTAATAAATTGATATCCATAATTTACGAAATGGTAGTATGTTACGCATATTACCTTACAGCTTCAGTCAGCTTATATTTTAACAACATTCATTGCGTTAAGCGGACCCCAGACTCCGAAGCTGAAAAAGCTTCGGATGCAATTAGGATTAACGCTGAGATGATGATGATGATGAACAACATTCACTGTTACATTATATATACATTTTTCGAATGTGAGCCATGGGTTAGCAATGTGCTTCAAAATGATTCAAATTAAGAGGAATAGTTTGTTACACGATTAGGGTGCAGTAGTGTATTTGTGAAAGAGCATTCCAATTTTTTTGTAGCATGCTTGTATACCGGGTCGTGGTGACAATACGACAATAAATGAAAACACAAACAATGCTGGTTCATATGAATAATCCTGAACCTGAGAAAAAAAACTAGCATCAAAGATAAAAAAAAAAATAAATTTCAAACAAACTAAATCGCATAAAATTGCAAACGAAATAGAACATCCTTTAAAAATATTGGTTCAGTGACCTATTGGTGACAGCGCGATCCTGCATCGACTTGCATTTTCGCGCCATTATTATTAAAGTTTGGTACCGTAGGATGCGGCGGTCATTAATCTGTAAGCACTTCCATATCAACATGTACATCATGTAGAAAATGTGAAAAATGAAAAATAATTTCCTGTGACTAATGGACGTATTTATATGATTTTTTATGGGTAGACTCAGAATGTGTTGAGGTACACGATCTTTAATGTATTGGTCATATTGTCAGCACCACTCTGTATGTTCGGGGTATCTGTGAAGCTCATAGTCAGATTTAGGCTAACTTGGCTAACTTCATCATCACGCTGTGACCTTCAAAAGCTAAGCAAAAGAAATAGTTTAAAGAACGCTAAGAAAAACTTAAATGTAAGTACAGGTCGTTGAGATGCGATGTGATGGGGTGGGTTAGTGGAACAGGGATTTTTAAGTAGATAAAGTCGAGGGCAGGCGCTAGTGTTTGAATAAATAAACACGGAAGAAGTGCTATTTTTAATAATTACAGAGCAGTTTCATGTAACTGGCCTTATTACAGACGTAAGGCATCAAGACGCAGCAATATACCAAGTACAAGATGTGATCTTAAATAGCCGGGTAGAGGAGGAAGAAGAAGATGAAGTAGAAAAGGTAGAAGACCTAAACATTAAAGCACCAAAAGGGAAACCATTAACCAAAGAAGTCAAGAAAAAGCCTGTTAAAGAAAAACTTAAACGTGAAATCAAGTTATCCGGCGATTGGATTGTAGCTGGTAATTTCTTTATAATTATTAAGTAGTAGTAGAATCACGAGCAACAATGTGTCTATACTATAATCTTGTATAATATGTCTATAATCTTGGCAAATTGCAATTGCGATTTTTTCGTAAATTAATGAATGTCACATTGAAATACGATTACATAAAACTAGTTAGTTTGAAAATGTAACAACATAAAATTTCATTAAAATCATCATCATCTCAGCGTTAATCTCAGTCGCATCCGAAGCTTTTTCAGTTTTGGAGCCTGGGGTCAGCTTTACCAGTCCAACTAATGATTTTGGCTAAACTTCAATATTTTCCGTCTGACCTCCACAGCCCGAAGGCGATATCGAAGTATTGTAGTTAGACCAATTGTTGGACTTTTGAGGGCTCCAACAACCGTTTAACGTTTGTATAGCAACCGGGACCAACGGCTTAACGTGCTTTTCGAGGCATGACCAGACCAGTGCAAATATTCATATTCATGCATACAAATATTTGCAACGCGCGGGGATCGAAACCGCACCTCCTTGCGCAGCGGCTGCGTCCGCTACCACTACGCCACGGAGGCTGTCAAAAATTTTATCAAAATATAAAGAAGTAAAGCTTGCTCGTGACTGTGTGGTGTAGATGAACAACGACGAGAAATCGGTGCAGTTGAACTTGAGTCAATGTACTTGGAGAAAAAGGTTGATTGTCTTCATTAAATTATTTTTCGACTCTTAAAAAAGTATGAAGAGTGCCTGAAAAGTCAACCTATATGAAATTTACCTTTAAAAGCCTGTTTTACAATTTCGAAGGCGATATTTTACATTGAACACGAGGACACTGTATGCGCTTTTGTATGGCCTACACTCTACAGTTCTCACACACACACACACACACACACAGTTATCTGGCTGTTTGTGTATGTGAATTCCTAGTGTGGGACATCGTTACTTAAAAAAAAAATCTACTTCGATTTTTGCAGATCGAATATAATTATGTGCTGTGAAGTCCCTTTTCTCAAAAAAAGTCGTTTCGTTGTGTTCACAGAATCGTGACTTTAAATACTGAAGATCGTTCGCCAGCTACTTAGTTTGCGTAGAACGATTTACCTAAGACATATTTTGATTTTAGGGATTGGAAGAATCACCCCATTTGTTATAACAGGGGACCCAACTGGGCTTGGAGAAGTAATGGCATTGATTAGCAGCATAAATTTGCCAGCCGTAGACGACTTACCAGTTTTCTTTGTAAATGTTTGCAATATTACTGATGTTCCAATAGAACATTTGATTCAAAACAGGTAATTTCCTAGTCACAGCACGACAGGGTGTTTTTGAAAGGTGGATCTACATATTGGTTGTGGTATCGTTTATATCGATAACTTACTCTTTAATTTATATGAAGTACGAATTATCGATTTTTGCTGTCAAATCAATAATGGTGCGGTTTATTATTGTGTGTCTAAATAAAAAACCATATCATTTTGATTTATATTAGCGCTTCAATTCAATTTTACTGCGGTTCTACAGCGCAGAAATCAGCGTAGAAATAAAATACGTACTGCTTTGCCGTATCAATTATACACATGGTAGAGGACACATTCATATAGGATTTAGTAGTTACATAAGTCCTACTAAAACACGAATGTTTATTTTTTTCATTAAATGTATTTCGAAAAGTTTTAAAATCAAAATAAAAGTTAACATTTTGTTTATGATGTCAAAGCCGTATTCTGGTATAATTTATATAAGTATGCAAGTTTGTTCTATACTGATTTACTTATAACTCATATAATTTTTGATACCTATCTACATAATTATTATGTATCCGTGTATTTTGTGTCCCATTTTAAGGTTGCCTGGAAGAGATTGTTGCGATAATGCCACCCATTGTATATTTTGTAGTGTTGAATGTATTTTTATGTAATGTTTTTATGGTGTACAATAAAAAATAAATAATTGAGGTAGTAATTGCGATAAAGTACTTGTGTATTATGATTCTTTTTCTTTCATTGATGTATCTGAAAGACAAGTATGTTACAGATTTACACATATTTATACAAGATGGACGATCAGTGAAGAAGAACGAAATTCAGAACAGCAGCCTATACAAACAAAAAAATTAAGGACTGAGATTAATTTCAATGATCATCACTCGGTACCATTGCGAAGTACTGTGGCATGGGATATCATGGCTACATTCTTGGATGAGCCTTTTCGAGTAGAGGTAATTGATTGTTATACGCTACTTCTTCGTGTCTTTGGTACGACCGTATTTCAGGTCTGCACAAGTTTGTCGAATAGTAGACCACTGCTGATCATACGCCTTTGAGATCACAACTTACTTGCCTCGTGACTATAGCTACTCTCATCCAGTTAGTATTTGAACACCTTTGCGATACTACTGGTCTTACAAAGAAACTGAATTGATTGCAGATTTATAAAGAAAAATAGGGATACAATTGGAATTCGGTTTCTGGCTATATTGGTATCTCCTTTTTTTATATAATTTTATATGCATATTTACGTTAAGTTTATTGATTGTAGCTCCGTGGAATCCGAATTCCTCCTCCGTTAACAGAGAAGTCGACATTTTTTGGTTATGATAAAAAAGATCGCGATTTTGGCTCAGGAGTCCCACCTCCAATACCTAATCAAGACGTAGATGTTCTACTTGCACAAACAAGGATTGATGCCAGAGCTCTAACAAAAATCAATGGAGCTGTCAAAGGGGAGTTTCCGTTATATCCTCCTGAAGTGTATGTGGTGCCACTAGAACGAGAAGAAATTTGCACAAATGATATAAACGCAGTCAGAGCTACGGTTAAGCCTGACTTTATTATTCAGCCAGGAGTCATTCTAGAGGCGCAAATGACGATAGAAGTATCTCTAGGTATCGTTGGTTGTAAACCTAAGTCAGGCGCTAAAAGATATTCTAGATTATACTGTCTTATTAGTGATCGTGAAGCTGTAATGAAATTGATATATAAAATAACTGAAATAAATGGCTCAGCGATGCAAACCACTACTCATCCTGTCAACAAATCCCTATTGACAGGATTCGCATTGGATACAAGGGACACAGTAATATTTTTCGTAGAAGGTGTAAAGGACGGACAAATTTTGCAAGTTTGGGAACGGGCCCAGGACTTTTATCCTGCTGTGAAACCTATTTTTTCAACATCCGCTAAGTATAGGTGCCGGTTGTACCCTGGTAAGTGGAAATGGATATCAGTTTTATTTAGAACAATAGAGTTAAAATTGTATTTTGCCATTTGGTTTCTAAACATGTAACCAAATATATGGGTTTTAGGCAGACAGTAAACTCTCCTATCTATCCTATCTATATACCTATGTCTTTCCTTTTTTCTAACACATATTGTAGCTGTTTACTTTCCCTTAATAAATGAAATAAATAATATAAATTTAGAACAAGACTTTAGTTAATGAATTTTATAACTTTAGAATTGCTGCTTGCCGCAATACCTTTCAATATCATGAAGATGTACGTGCCGTTAACTGTGTTGTTGGGTTTACCGTCAATTTACGCGCGACCAGCATTACCACTACCTGCTCGGTCTGTAAGTACTTTAAGTTATTTTTTAGCAGTCTGTCTGAATTTATTTACTACCTATATACAATATGTAAAGAAAACCCCGTCCGATCCGTAGGATAATAAAGGTTAGGTAAACACATGACCAATTAAAATATGAAAGGAGATGTTTCAAACACATTGGACACTTAATGCTAGGTATAGTTACGCTATAGTTAACTGTTTTTAATGTTAATTTCCTATATTTTGGCTTAGTTTTTATACAGATTCAATTTAACTCTGCCAAGGAGTGCAACACAACTACTAACAAATATGGTGGTAAGCAATAAGCGAAATAAGGTTTTGACAGTGACATTTGATTGACGCGTCATGTATCTAAGGCTATCGTATCTATATTATTTACCATATGACTGCGAAAAAAACAAAACATGAATTCCGAACATAAGGCCCATTAAATAAACACAATCAACTCAAATCAACACTTGACACGAACACAACGGGAATATAGAACTGTCAAAGTCGCCAATCAAACGTCATAAAAAAGTGTCATGGCTACCTTAATAATGGGTTATCTCACTAAAAAACGTTTCAAATAATTAGTTATATACTTATACTTGTATTTTTATTCAAATTAATTTAGTAGTATTTTTTTATAAAAATCTTTTATTTTTTTCCTTTTTATCTATATAGCGTACATAGTGGTGGCCCAAAATGAAACATCTCCTTTTACATAATGATCATAGTAACAACACTAATGAATTTTGAAAAATTCTTTTTTTTCCGCGGGTTAATTCCAACTTCCCCAAAATTTGATAATTTTAAAAAAAGTGACAACACCATTTCGACGGTATTATTATGAGCGATGCGACCACGTGCCGTGTGCCTTGCCCCCCTTCGCCACATGTATTAAGTTAGCGCCTTTTGCGAAATATTATTTATTTTTTAGGGTTTTTTTTTTTGAGTTTATCCCAGCTTTGTAGGCATTAGTGGACTGGAACAATTTGCCCGCGGCGGTGTTTCCGTCGGACTACAATTTGAGTGTCTTCAAGGCTAGAGTGAATAGGCTCTTAATAAACTAGTGCGCTTTACCATCAACGATTGCGTCACTGCTTACCATCAGGCAGGATTGCGGTCAAGCGCTGGTTTATAATTTATAAAAAAAAAAAAAATTAGTTACCGATACCTACCTAACAATACCTTCACGGATCGGAAAGGGTGTTCTTTACATATTGTATGTTTACATATCATATGGCAGGCAATATAAGGCTGCTCAAAATATCCTAGCCAGCTAAGGTCTCGCAGTATAAATGTTGAGCATATTAAGTCTTTGTAGGCGGTGCTCAAGATAGGACGCTTGGTAGCCAGCAAATTTAAAAGCCCTCCATGTTGCAATGCGATGCCGACAGCTATGGAACTCAAAAGTTTTAGATTGGAGCTCTGCGTTGCACCTCGACCTCCTCCTGTTCACGTTTCGGCAATACCAAGAATAACACCAGGTTTGTGCAAGGCTTATATGCGTAAAAATGTGCCTAGGCCCTTAAGCCTTTAAGCGATGACTTAATAATTATTATATTTATTTATTTCCTCCGCCGCCATGATGACGATAGCAGATTTATTAAACATATGCATTTCCTCACCATCGGTTGTCGGTCCTGCGGCATATATGACCAGCCCATTGCCACTTCAGCTTGCTAATCCTCTCAGCTATGTCCGTGACCCTGGTCCTCTGTCGGATCACCTCATTCCTCATACGTAGCGTAGGACGCCCTTGGGCGAGATGGAGCGACGACATCAAAAATGTGGCTGGTAGTGGCTGGCGAAGAACTGCTCAGGATCGAGCAGTGGATGAGTAGAGGCTGATGATGATGATTTCTTCACCACAATACCTTATAAAATAATAACAAAAACAAGCAATGCTGTCCATTTATGGGCTTAAAGATAAATATTGTAGGACAGTGGCGCCTAAGCTAAGCCGAAGCCCGTATATGAGGGCACTAAATCTTCACCCATGAGATATATTTTTATCATAGTTTCCCGTACCTATACTAAAACTAAACAATGAATTGAATAATAATCCTATGGTATACCTTCAAAATAAATTTGTCTATAAATGTATTAGGTCAGTCATTATTTGCCTAGCCTTTTTCCTATTACTTTGGGGTAAGCTTCCAGTCTAACTGGATGCAGCTGAATACCAGTGTTATACATGAAACAACTGCCTATCGATCGATCGAATCTTCACAACACAGTTACTGGGAACACGGTACCCTTTGGTAGACTGCAGGGTAATTACGTAACACAATATCAGTAGCAACGGGTTTCATTTTGACAGTTCAACAACATTCATTGCGTTATTTACCAACGTTGTTGAGCAGATTTTTTAAACATATGCATAGAGCAATGGCTTAGAAATATGCTTCAAAATGATTCCAATTGATGGTAATTGTCTGTTACGTAATTAGGGTGTTGAATGTCATACTTTTAGACACATAAGTCGGTAGCTGAAAAGTTGTGTGGAAATCGGTTGTCATGGTACGGGCATGTGTTACGGAGAAATGAGGAGAATGTCGTGAGGAGAGTTTTAATTATGAATGTTGATGGCTATAAGAGTAGGGGAAGACCAAAGAAACGATGGATGGAATGTGTGACGGATGATATGGCTAAGAAGGGGGTGACTGCCGAGATGGCTTCTGATAGGGATGTATGGAAGAAAAAGAGATGTTGCGCCGACCCCAAATAAATTGGGATAAGGGCAGGAGAATGATGATAATGATGAAATCACTGTCAAAGAGTTAAAATGGACGTAGTTATATAAAATGGATCCAGCCCCAAAAACTTGCTTTTGAGAAAATAGAGGTTGAAGTGAAATTGATATATTAAAATAATATGACAGTGGTTTGTTTCTGTACTTTTTTGCGGCATGGATATTTTTTGCATAATACTAAAGTTGATGTGTAGATGCCATTTGTGACAGTAACTCAAAAAACGGTTTTTGTGGGTTGGATCCATTTTGCATAACTACGTCCAAATGATAGTCCGGACCAACGGCTTAAAGTACTTTCCAAGGTAGGGAGGGGTGTTGGTATGTGAAGATGTTCACCCATTCAAGTTGTCCTTGAATGGGTGGACATCCGCGGCAAGCTCACCTTAGCCTGATTGACCGAGCCGTGCGGTTGATATTTTCTTTTTACGTTACTTTGCCTGAAGCCTCTCATAATTTCAATTGTAATTGTAGTTGCAGTAGAATCCTGGGAACAACGACCTTCCGTAACGAAAATCAATTGGAAAAAGAAAGAAAGTTCTTCAAGGAAGTAATTTCATTTTGTCTTTGTTTACTTATTAAAAATTTTATGATTTTTGAATTTGTTAATATCGTACTTTACGTACTAGGTACCTTTTGCGTTCTAAATAAAACATATCCACACACATTTGTATTTTTTCTTGTATCATGTAGAACCGCTGTTATACATGATGGCAAGGCCACCAATGTACAACCTATTACCATGTATTCAGTATGTACATTTTCCTACAGGAATACCATTTTTTGGGTGGGAAATCATCAAATGAACTCTCCTGCTCTCTCCTGGGCCGAGGGGAAGGGCGTACTGACTAAAATCCACCTGTGTTCCTTCATTTGCCTGTGCACCAGGGAGAACGGTCCTCTTTCGAACAACCGGCGGCCTTGGTCAGTATCGGTCCTTGTGGACCCCGTTAGGTTATGCTGAAATCTCTTTGAGACGCGTGTGTGGAAATATTGGGATACATTAGAAGGAGGGGTGAACAAACTTTATCGCATAATTATCTGAAATGAACTTTAGTCTGATTTGCTCTCACTTTGCAGTCACAGCTAGCTGGATGATGATTTTGTTATGCACTTTCGGTGAACTTGCTAGGCACCGCAGCGAACTCACTAGGCACACACCCGCAACAATTTGAAAATATCCGAGCAGACGTATCTGTCATATAAGCCATCTTATTTTTTATTTTCTTTAAGTGGGTGATTTCTGTTTTCCGGAATTATTTAATTTTAGTGTAGGTATTAATATTTATGAAACTTATTTGTTTACACATACACATGCAAACACACCCACACACACACACCCACACACACACGCACACACACCCTCACACACATTTATGTAAGTCACAAGATTTTTTTGTTGATTCTTTTTTTTATCATTTGTATTACTATTATTATCTAACTATATCACTTTTATTATTGCGGACTGAAAACTCAGTAAAAATAGCATATCTGTGTTTTGTAATTTTATCGTAGGTATGGCACTCGTGGGTTGTAGCTGAAAATCAGCGTCAGGTGTGTACCACTTGACGCTGATTTTCACACAAGGTTTACCTTGTGTTGTCATATGACATTATGCTGAGCAGAGGCCCTTTTGGCATTATAAACTAAATTTAATATTGTTATACATTTATCTTATTGTATTTTTCTCGGTGGTAGGCCATAACATCGGCTGCCGGCAGAAGTTACCACCCACCAGACAAAGTCTTGCCGCCAAGCGATTCGTCGTGTTCCGGCATGATGTCTGGTGAAGCCGTACGGAGGACGGGTCTGAGCAGTTGTGTTGCGATGTGTGGCGGGTACGATGCGCCAAATGTTGTTGTGTCAGGAGTTTGGTCGTGGAGAGTCTCCAGATCAATCTCCCTCTAGCGCAGCATCGTTTGGTCGTGTTGGTCTTGGGTTTAACATAGCATCACCTCGCTCAACTGCCGTCATCCTTCCTATTCCTTAGTTTTTTAAGTGAATAGGCTTAATAAACTAGTGCGCTTTACCATCGACGATTGCATCACTGCTTACCATCAGGCGGGATTTCAGTCAAGCACTAGTTTATAATTAAAAAAAAAAAATATGTATATTTCTTTGGCTGTAATATTAATAAACTCATTTTTATTTATTTCTTTCTTTGAACTTGCTACGCACTCACAGCGAACTCGTTAAAATAAATACGCTCGCAACTCGCCAGTGTGACAGCGCAAGTTATTCCACTATATCGGTGTATCTTAACAGGTGTTTAAGCCAGGCAAGTTGTTTAAACATTAAAGTTTACGCGCTTGTTGGCTTCTAAGCCAGGTAAAGAGCTTACTAACGAGTTGATTTGAGTCTCTATGTTAACACTTTGTGACTGATTAGCGAAATTGATGTGATTGAGTTTAAGGTGAAAGCGTTAGGGACCACAGAATACAAATTTTGATAGGTTTGTTTTTTTTTATTTTGCAAAGTATACATCAGGTTTTGTTAATATAGTAGTGAAGAAGCGAGCAGCCGTATTCCGGGTGTCCAACGAGGTCATTTTCCATCCTCGTGGCGTAACTGAGGTACCTACATTTATGTGAGAAAAGTGTAAAAACGAATGCAGTTGTGTATAGTATGCATACGGTTCTGATGAACCTTATGGAACCAGAAGGATAATTGCGGAATATTCTATCAGTAGCATGGGTAGCAATGAATTGACAGTTCAACAACATCAATTGCGTTATTTACGTTGTTGAGCATAACCTTTTTCCGAACATATGGAGCCATGGTTTAGCAATTAGCTTCAGAATGATTCCAATGGATAGTAATATAGTTACGCAAATTATAGTGTTCTGTTTCTAATACTATCTATATCTATTCTAATATATAATAAAGCTGAAGAGTTTGTTTGTTTGTTTGAACGCGCTAATCTCAGGACCTACTGGTCTGATTTGAAAAATTATTTTTGCGTTGTATATCTTATTACTCTAGAAAGGCTTTAGGCTATATAACATCACGATGCGACTAATAGGAGCAGAGAATGACTAACTCCATGAAAAAAAAATAACAGGCACTGGGTATTCCAGCAAGATTCGGCGCCAGCTTATAGAGCAAAGAGCGCACAAGATTGCTGGCAGCGCGTGATATCGACCTCATCCTGCACGAAGACTGGCCCTCTTCCAGTTCAGATTTGAGTCCTTTAGATTACCAGATATGGCTACCCTTGAAGGTAAACGCCCGCTCAAAGGCTCATCTTGATTTGAAGTCACTCAAGACATCTCTGATTAAGGCAGCCGCCGATATTGACATGGATCTCGTTCGTACTGCGATAGACGACTGGCCGCGCAGATTAAAGGCCTGTATTCGAAATTGTCGAGGTAATATTGAATAAACTTTGTTATCATAAAAATTTATGTTTTATTAAGTTTAGTTTGGTATATAAATGGTTACATGATCAATAAACTTGTCTCAATTATTTCAAATTAACCATGTGACAGGATTTATGACCTATATATTACTCTATGTATTATATGTAAATGTATATAAATGTTGCAGCATAGACTATCTGCAATATTGTCTCTCCTTTCTTCCTTAATCCATCCTAAAGTTGTCTTCAAAAGATCGCCTTTAGAGATAACACCACCCATTGTGTGACCCTGTGTAAAATCAAAGTATTTATTCCAAATAAATCAATTACGGGTACTTTTGCATTGTAAAGGATCGGTCAGTCAGTAAGATGAAGCTAGTGGCCTATTTCAAAGCGCAGGTCTCTGTAAAGAAGAACGGGCAAGACTCACCATACAGAAACTCAACTGTATTACCTAGAATATTCATGTCTGTGATTTTAATGGTGTACTGGTGTATTCTTGAATTAAAAACATAGGACAAGAGATCAAGTCAATCTGAGCAAACAAATGGAATAAATAAGCGTTCCAGCCATTGTGCCAATAATAAATCTGCGTGTCATAAAAACGAAAAGGAGATAGCAATAAAATCTGTCATCTTAAGTAATACCATCATGTTTTAGGCTTATCTGTTAACGGCGACAGGAATCTTCGCCTCCGTGAAATTGGTAAGATGGTAAAGTAAAATTTATCGCGTCGCTTGTCACGGGCATAACCTTTTCTTGTTACCTAATTAAACGTAATATATTGTCGTAAAGATTACCCGGAATTAATGCGGAAATTATTGTAATGAGTGTTCTTAGTTTAAACGGCTGCAACTCACGAGTAGGTTCGAAATTAGTCAGGTGATTTAATTTGTGTAAATTATTTAATCACCATTGCTTTCAAATCGGTGAAAGAAAATATCTTGAGAAAACCGACGTGTCCTGGAATCAAAAATTCAAAGACATGTGACAACTACCTACTTGCACTGGGCCCACGTGGTGGATTATGACCCAATCCCTTTTAGAGAGAGGAGGCAGTGTAGTGTAGCGGGAACATTATGGGCTGATTATACTCAATATTTGCGTTACGTTGCCTCGTTGGCGTTACTTGGCCGGTCTAGTGGTCGCAAGCGCAGGAAGATGTGGGGTCCTATTCCTAGGATTGTCTTTTTGGAATTTCTCTATAGCAGCTCGGAGTCAGACTTTGTGCTCAGTTCAAGATCGCAGGCTCACCCTCTGTTATCCTTATGATAGAGGGTGAACCTATTGTCATTCACACCTAAATTATAATTCTTTTTGTTACTATTATTATAAACTAGTGCTTGACCGCAATCCCGCCTGATGGTAAGCAGTGATGCAATCTTTGATGGTTAAGGGCGTTAGTTTATTAAGAGTCTATTCACTACAAAAAAACTGAGTGAATAGAAAGGAAGACGGCAGTTGAGCGAGGTGAAGCAATGTTAAACCCAACGATGCTGCGCCAGAAGGATGGAGACCCTCCACGACCAAACTCCTGACACAACAACATTTCGCGCATCGTATCCGGCACACAACTGCTCAGACCCGTCCTCCGTACGGCTTCACCAGTAATCATTCATAGTCTGGCGGCAAGACTTTGTCCGGTGGGTTCTTCTGAAGCAGCCGATGTTATGGCCTACCACCGAGAGACAATTCACCAGTCATGCATTAGTCCCATAAATTAACGTTAGCTTAACCCTCCAGGGATAACAGGCGTTGGGCACACCACAATAGCGGCGGTATGTCCCCTCTTTGAGGAGTGGCTAGAGAGGCGCCACGGCGCCCTCACCTTCCAACTGACGCAGGTCCTCACCGGACACGGTTGTTTCGGGAGGTTCCTGTTCCGTACAAGGCGGGAGGAAACGCCAGGATGTCACCATTGTGTGGATTGCCCTGAGGACACGGTGGAGCATACGGTGGAGGTCTGCCTGGCTTGGATGGAGCACCGCAGTGTCCTCGTAGTGGCGATCGGTGGCGATCCCTCGCGTCCGTCCCTGGCCCAGGCCATGGTCTGGAGCAAGAGTGCATGGCAGGCCGTCACCTCCTTCTGCGAAGCAGTAATGCTTGCAAAAGAGGAGGCGGAGCGCGTGAGGCAACGGGAATCCCAGCGCACTCACGCCACTAGCCGCCGCAGGAGACGCCCTGGTGGGGAGATGAAACCAAACTCCCAGCCACGGGGGCCAGGCGCGGGCCTGCGGGCGGTGAGCAGTGGGCAGCTCGCCGCCCGGTAAGGACCAGGCCCGAGTCGACGGCGCGTCGTGTTTCACGCGCGCCTCAAAGTGATGTCAGCACATCGTGACGGGGTCCACGAAGACCGATGCCTCCTGGGTCGGAGTTGCGGGTTGGTTAAACAAGAAACCGTGGCCCTGGCCGTCGCACAGGCAAGTGAAGATACACGGGTGGGTTTTAGTCAGTAAAAGTCTGACACGCCCTTCCGCTCCGCCCAGAGCGGGAGAAGTCATTTGATGACTTCCCATCCCAACAAAAAAAAAAAAAAGTAAATAAATAAAAAAGGAATAACAGGCGTTATGTTTTGTTATTGATAGCTAAACCATCACTCGCTCAATTATGCAATGAAACATTTTATTTTATCTTGAGTGCTAAGCCTACCTCAACGAAATAAAATACTGAACAATTTCATAAATGGATTTAATATACAAATTTTATAAAGCGTGTGTAAATATTGTACAAAAGGAATCTGTAGACATATCCAGTAAATAAGTGCTCTTAAGGTATCTGCAATGAAAAATAGTCGACATGAAATATTATTAAATGGAAATGCATAATTCTTTTGTTCCTTTTCCAACATAAAACTCTGAGTTTTTAGGGTTCCGTAGCCAAAACGGAACCCTTATACGGAGAGACAGACATGACGAATCCGTCATGTCTGTCTGTCCGTCCGTATGTCACAGCCATTTTTTTCCGAAACTATAAGAGCTATACTATTGAAACTTGGTAGGTAGATGTATTCTGTGAACTGCATTAAGATTTTGATGCAAAAATAATAATAAATATTGGCGGCTCCCCATACTGAAACTAAAACTCAAAAAATTTTTTTCATCAATCACATACGTGTGGGTTATCTATGGATAGGTCTTCAAAAATAATATCGAGGTTTCGAAAATATTTTTTTTCTATACCGAATAGTTTGCGTGACAGACGCTTCCAAAGTGGAAAAAAGTTGGTCCCCCCCTCTAAATTCTAAAATAAGAAAAAGAAAAATCTAAAAAAAAAACATATGATGTATATTACTATAAAAACTACCGACGAAAATTGTTTTGAACGAGATCTAGTAAGTAGTTTTTTTTAATACTTCGTAAATCGTAAACCGCTTATTACCGCGTAATCTTTCATACAAATAACTTAATCCTTTATTTTCATAAATCAATGGTACAGAACCCTTTGTGCGTGAGCCCAATACGCACTTGGCCGGCTTTTTTATTATTGCTACTAACAAGCCCGTTAAAACTTGAGTCCCATCTTCAATATTACGTTAAATATTATGAATTTAAATGGGACTTTCTGGGACGTGGATATAAAGAGTTATGAGCTTAAAATGAGCTTCAATAGTAAAAGGGATTTCATTATGAAGTATTCTTGGCAGATGGATTTTGCTCGATTAGATCTGCTGTTGATACTTATATTAAGATAATTCTTTCAAAACGGCAAAGGAAAATATAGTGAGGAAACCGGCATCTTCTGGAATCATCAATCCGAATACATGTGGCGTGCAATAATTTAATCCGCACTTGTCCCGTTTGAAAGGTTTTGGCCCCCTCCATCTCACAGCGAATGTGTGCTATGTCCCAATAGTGGGAATATTATAATCTAATTATGCTTTCTTTTTCTTTCTAAGTATATCTTGGACACCAATGACTGAAGGTGAAAGAAAACATCTTGAGGAAACCTGGACTTTAAGTCTGAAATCGCCAACCCGCATTCAGCAAGCGTGGTGATTACGTTCAATCCTTCTCTGTATGAGAGGAGTCCTGTGCCCAGCAGTGGGACGATAAAAAGGTTGATGATGATGATGATGCTTTTTTGTATTATATTAAAACAGAAAGGATTCTGTCCCGCATTCGCTTGACCGTTGGACAAGCATCAACCCTACTTTAATTATAACACCAACGGGCTAAAAGCGGTGGCCCACTTTTTGTACGGAATCAGGTGGTAAAGATTACCTTTTGATCTCTCATTTACAAACTTACGTTCTGCGACGAGATCATAATTTCGTAAAATATAACAGAAAATGGTATAAAGTTTTCAATGAATTAGCCAGAGAGATGCAATGTTCTAAACTTGGAGAGAATATCGTTGACAACAATACAGCATCACTTATTCATCATAACATACTAGGGACTCCGGGCGATAATCGTTGCTTAAAACAAAGTGAGACGTTAAAACTTCCAGTGTTGCCAGTAACTTAATACAACATTTTGCACACCTAAGCGGAATGAAGTTAATAATTATACGTAATTTACTTTTACAACTTTATAAAAGTTTACGCGAACCACCCGGTGAAGTCAGTAAGGTTTTGTAACTTTGGCCCATGTCATAACTTTGACATTATCACTGTGTTGTGTTCACACTTATGTTATTGTGAAGTATATTACTTACTTTATATTATTTGCAGGTGTGCATAAATTTTAGAGGCGTATTGTTTCAGAAAACGATACCCGACTTAAATGTTTTCTATCTTTGTATTTGTAATTTTGAGACATATGTAGGTTTTGGAAAGTCTGACATCATTTAGAACATTTTGTTGAGGTGGTAGGAGATTTTACGAAAACTTTTGTTGATATACAGTATAGAGAGCCATTTGGTGTAATTTTAAGTCTGTTGACTGTCTGTAAACCTAGACCTAATTTGTTAAAATACCTTAAATTTTTGACATTTAAGTGAAATGAGGTTGAGATTCTGAATGTTTTTTAAGCACGAGAATTTAGCCTTCTGGTTTTTGAATAACCCCATCAGCAGTGATTATAAAATCAAGCTAAGTTATCCTGTGTAGATAACCGAGACACTTTTCAATTTCATTCAATAAATCACCCTTCGAACGGCTCGAATGGTGATTTTAGGGAGCTCGCGAATAGCCGGGAATCTTAGAGTGATAGCTAAACATCCCCTAGTAAGATTAATTTGAGTTTTTCGAAGTAGATTTATGGGGTAGGTTGGATTCCGTCAGTATGGGCGCAAGCGACGACCGTTATGTTCGTCCGATCATTTGTCAGTGTCTCGCCTTATCTGATCCGAAAACTGAATGAATTTTCGCAAACGCTTTCAGAATGCCTTGATTAGATCAATGCAGACAGATGTATGTGGTGCCTAAGGATGGTTTGAGTTGGGTAAATATATGACGAATGGCTTCGGCGTATTGCTGCTTGGACTTACAAATTATGGTAGGTCGGAGCCTGGATTTTCACTAGGTAAATGGCTATAGGTCGTTCCCCGAAATGTGGGAAATACTATTTATGTGGGAATTACTATTTTTATTGTGTGTGCAAATACTATTTATACGCATCTGCCTATATTTAAACTAATAATAAACCTGTAGAGTTTGTCTGAATGCACCGATCTCTGGTTCTACCGGCCGGACTCGTTTTTTTTGTATTTGATAGCCCAATTCTTAAGGGAGCCTCCCTTATTAGGCTATTTAACCTAATGCGATGGCCATTAGGAGCCGAGAAAAACAAAACATTCTGAAAAAACGCTAAGCGAAAACGAAGTGATAGTGCGGGCAGGCGATGCGATACCACGGAGTGGATCGGCGAGCAAGAAATTTGGGGCAAAGGCATTTAATAATATATATATATATATACTATAAGATGAAAATGATCACAAATACAGTTAACAAAACTTTTTGGTGTATACTTCTTAATATGTTTAATTATGAAAAAACAAACTCACTTGTAAATACACTTAATTAACTTACACGAATGTTACTGCTCCGTTAAGGTGAAGACGAGAAGTGTGGGTTTCTCAAATAATACGAAAGAGATGTCGCGGGACATGGGACACTGCGTTGCCTGGAAATACCCTTCTCAACCCTTACGTGATGCGGCTACAGACTATCTGATTTTTATCACAATTAATTTAGCTTTACAGCTCCAAATGTTCTTTGTAAAATATATTTTGCCGATATTCTTTGAAAAACGATAATATTTTCTTCATGGTTCCTGCAGGGTGAAAGCGTAACACATGTATTACGCCATGTGTGTGTGTGTTTTTTCTTTAGGAAAACGCACATGATGAGGGATGTAGTTTTGTTTTTGTTTTTATATGATAACGAAATCAGGCTCAAATGAGGTTATTAGGGGGTATGAACTGCGCGCACGATGGCCGCTGTACATAAAACAACTCCGCCGCCGGGGTTGACCCAGAAGACGAAGATTAAAGAAGATTAAAATTCCTAAAAGGCTGTGGATGCCAGATGGCCGTCGTCATCATCATCATCATGGTCTCCTTTCATACAGGGAAGGATTGAGCGTAATCACCACGCTTCCTCAATGCGGGTTGGCGATTTCAGATTTAAAGTCCAGGTTTCCTCAAGATGTTTTTTTCTATTCTATTCTATTCTTTTCCTTCACCTTGTAATCAGTCATTGGTGTCCAAGATATACTTAGAAAATACATATAACTTAGAAAAGTTACATTGGTACTTACCTGACCTGGAATCGAACCCGCCCACTCATACTTGAGAGGCTGGTGTTTTAACCACTAGGCAACCACGACACCATGGCCGTCGCTTTGTTTAAAATACTGATATTCAGCTGCTGGTGAAAGCCTACCAGTTGGGAAAACGCAAACCATAACGAATTTGTTTTGTTTCTTTAATTATTTGAATACTGTCATCCTTAGTATAATCTTCACAGTCCAGTCACTTTAGGGTTCCAGACAATAAATAGGTTGGCCCCTATTTTTGAATAGGATGTACATAATTAAGAGTGTTCTATTCTACATACTTATAAGTATAGAAATGGAAATTCATATAATAGAATAATATCGGTACTGGAAAAACGCTCTTGTTGGTTTAAACTATGACCATTTCATTTTTCAGTAATAGGTTGAAAATAGAGGTAAACAAAGTTTTTGTACAAACGTGTTTTTGTTGACCTATAACGTTTTGCATTGTAAGTTACACGTACCTAGTTGTAAAAAAAACTGTTTCAACTATGATTTTATTAATGAACTAGCGCGCTTTACCATCAACGATCGCGTCACTGCTAACCAACAGGCGGGATTGTGGTCAAGCGCTAGTTTATAATATATAAAAAAAAAACCGGCCAAATGCGAGTCGGACTCGCACACCGAGGGTTCCGCTGTACAAACGTAGCGGTTTACAATTTATGACGTACTAGCTTTCCGCCAGCGGCTTCGCCCGCGTGGAGTTCGGTTATATCGCGCTGTTTAAATTCCCCTCGGGAACATCAAATTTTTCCGGGATAAAAGGTAGCCTATGTTCTTTCTCAGGGTCTAAAGATTGTCTGTGCCAAACTTCATCAAAATCGGTTGAGAGGTTTAGGCGGGAAAGCGTAACAGACAGACAGTTATTTTCGCATTTATAATACTAGCATTGATTTAGAATTTTTCACAGTTTAGAGGCAATTAGATTTAAGAAGTGTTTGATATGAATTTCAACTTTAATATCTCTACGCGTTCATGTGAAAAAGGGTAGGTAGTAAGTTTATAATTATTAAGAAAATATTTTATGTCATGTAAGCAAAAATAATATTTTAATATTTTATGTAACTTCAAATTTATCATTTTCACAATTTTTCCGTTATCTGTCTGTACTATAATATAACGTTGCTTCGTGCCGAATTTCAAGATTCTGAGTTCACGGAAAGTACCTTGTAGGCAGAGAGAGTTAGGATATATAGAGAGGGCATGTGTCAAAATGGCATAGAAAAACTGTGATCCCATGGCTCAGTTCCGCCATCTAGTACAATATAGCAAAATTAGATCGACAATTGGAGACATCAAATAGTAAAAATGAAATAAGTTTATATAAAATATATTCAGCTATTGCCCGTTAGGTGGCCAGTGTGGTCTATGTTGCCAGATCCGATTTAATACCCTAGTATAGTTCAAATCGGGTAAATAAATATTGAAAACTAAATAAATTAAGTGAAACTTGTCTTGTACAAACAAAAACTGTTTTAGAATTTTATTCGCTACTATTCATTTACCGTGACACCGTCTATTGACATTTTAGATGTTTTATGCTTACGAATTATTTTAACGCTCAGTTTATTGCGATTTTTGAGTGTAATAGACCTTTTAGGCCATAAAGCGCATTTTGTTTTGCAATTTTCGTTTGCATTTCGTTTTTAGCAAAATTATTCTTTTTACACGTTTGTTTGCAAATATTTTAAAATGGCAATGCAAAAAACTGTGGTAGGGTTTGTATCATTTCGATATAAAGTTATCGATAATATTCAAAGAAGTTACTACGACGATGTTTTTTCGCATTTTTTGTTTCAAGCTATCAGCTTGAAACAAAAAATTAGGAAGCAGAATAATTATGGGTAATTTCAAGTTTACAAGTTTCTTATTTATATAATTCTTTTAATATAATAGGCGTTAAAGTTTAAAATTGTCGATTAGTACTGAAAATCTAAATAATTGCTTATTTTTTAATTTATAAATAATTCATTTATAAACAATATATAGGAAGGTCGTTTATGCCTTTGTGATAGAACTCTGAGGATCTAGACTGTACAAACTGTGTGAAAGCAGAACTGCCTCCTGGGAAGAAAACTTCTTGTCACGTAGATAATTGTCCAAATCACGACAAAAATGGTAGTCTGCTGGAGCAAGACCTTTACAAGATTCGTACGCCATTATCTTTAAAAACGGCAAAAAAATCACGGTTATTGTATGGGAGCCCGCCTTCAGTATTTATTTTATTATAATTATTTATTTGTAATTTGAATATATAACCAAATATTCTGTGAACATTTTAAGCGTCTATCTGTTTCCGTTATTAATATGGAGCAAAAAACGGCAAAAATTCACGTTTGTTGTATGGGAGCCCCCTTAAATATTTTATTATTTTTATTCTTAGTACTTGTTGTTATAGCGGCAACAGAAATACTAACACAATCTCTGGAAATTACAACTGTCTCGCTATTACGGTTTATGAGATACAGCCTGGTGACAGACGGACAGACGAACAGAGAAGTCTCATGAATAGGGTTCGTTTTACCTTTTAGGTACGGAATCCTCAAAATCACAAAGTAGCTCGCAATCATTGTACTACATATACGTACCTACATATTTTATGAATATATTTCATTATAAATAAGTTATGTAATCTATGTACTTATCCACTTAACCGTCAATTTTATTCCAATTTTTACGGATATGTAGAAAAGTACTGAAATTAATAACTTACTATTTCATTTCTAATACAAGGTACCGATTCTTTTTTTTTTTTTTAATTTGATCGACAAGTCTTTCCAAAGTAGATAACTTCTCTTTTAAAATACATTGAGCATAATTTCGACGAATGAGACGGAAGCCAATTTTCTTCTCTACGGTCTATCTGGACAAATCGTATCCACTTTTTCCCTACGACATTATTTTTATTCGGAAACCAAAAATAACAAAAACCTAGGTAAATGAATAGTAATTGTTCATTCAATTTTGTTTATTAATATGATATGATTATGTTTAAATAGAGTTAATAATAAATAAACTTGAAATATAGTAATATTTTAAGTTTATTTAGCTATATTTTAAATGTCAATAAAATACAACAAAATGTATTCATCTTAATAAGTATTATCGATAACTAAATCGATAAACAACATTACTACATCTCTACAAGAAAATAGTAAAACTACTCAACAATAGAGGGCGCTTATTACAATAATGGAAAATTTTCTAGAACTAAGATTTTTTTTTTAAATTTGAATTGCAGACGAAATATAAATAATTCATAGAAAAACATTCCGAAGTTAGGTTCAGTCGTTTTACTATAACGCAACGCGCAACATGGCATATTTCCTTAGAAAATGTTTATTCTTAGTGGACACAAATTACGTCCTGACGCGCAGATTAGACTGAGCGACTTTTAATCAAGTCGATAAAAGTATTGGCTTACGATTTTGTTCGTGATGTCCTGTCTATTGTAAATATAATTTTAATGTCTTTGCGTGTAGGTTTTGATTCCCTAGCGTGTGACGAAAATTCGTCTAAGGTGTCGGTATAAACTGCTGTATCTTTTGATCGCTTTAACTTAGAAGTTTGATTTTTTCACTGCATAAAGGGACAATAAATAGACCTAGGTATTTGGTATAAATTTCAATTTGATACCTTTATTAGTTCGTGAGAAATAAGGTAGTAAGTTTCATTTTATTAAAATATGTTTATTATATTATATAACTAAAAATTGGGATTTTCGCAATTTTTCCTATATTTGCATTATATGACAATCCTTCATGCCAAATTTCAAGATTCTGAGTTTACGGGAAGTATCCTGTAGGTTTTGATTCCTTTGCGAGTGTCGAAAATTTGTTGAAAATATCGACATATCGGCTGTATCTTTTGATTGGCTTGGCTTAGAAGTTTGATATTTTCACAGCTTAAAGGGACAATAGACCTAGGTATTTGGTATAAATATCAATTTGATAACTTTATTCGTTCGTGAGAAATAAGGTAGTAAGTTCCATTTTATTAAAATATGTTTATTATATTATATAACTGAAAAAATGTGATTTTCGCAATTTTTCCTATATTTGCATTATATGACAATCCTTCGTGCCAAATTTCAAGATTCTCAGTTTACGGGAAGTATCCTGTAGGTTTTGATTCCTTTGCGAGTGTCGAAAATTTGTTGAAAATATCGACATATCGGCTGTATCTTTTGATTGGCTTGGCTTAGAAGTTTGATAATTTTCACAGCTTAAAGGGACAATAGACTTAGGTATTTGGTATAAATTTCAATTTGATAACTTTATTCGTTCGTGAGAAATAAGGTAGTAAGTTCCATTTTATTAAAATATGTTTATTATATTATATAACTAAAAAAATGTGATTTTCGCAATTTTTCCTATATTTGCATTATATGACAATGCTTCATGCCAAATTTCAAGATTCTGAGTTTACGGGAAGTATCCTGTAGGTTTTGATTCCTTTGCGAGTGTCGAAAATTTGTTGAAAATATCGACATAATCGGCTGTATCTTTTGATTGGCTTGGCTTAGAAGTTTGATATTTTCACAGCTTAAAGGGACAATAGACCCGAGTATTTCATGAGAATTTCAGCTTGATACGTCCACGCGTTCTTGAGATAAAGGGTGGTGACAGACAGACAGACAGACAGACAGACAGACAGACAGACAGACAGACAGACAGACAGACAGACAGACAGACAGACAGACAGACGGACAACAAAGTGATCCTATAAGGGTTCCGTTTTTTCCTTTTGAGGTACGGAACCCTAAAAATCCAAACATTGCATGCTTTTTAAAGTTATTGTGGATGAAAATTTAAAAACAATTTTATATATTTCCAAACATTTCATTACTTTGTCTTTTTTTGCTGTCGTGACATGGAAGTGGACGTCCACGGTATATAGTCACGTTGAGAATTACAAAATACAGAGACGGCAGGCAAAAGTGCAGAATTTACAACAAAAAATTATAACAAAATCCATTAAATAAAATTAAATATAATTTTAGTTCGTTTCCTCTCTTTCTTTCGGAGTGACACGATTCTCATCTCTAAGGCATGTTAGCATATGTGCCATTAGTATAATGTCGATGGTCTGCTACATGTCACCGGGTGAATGATTATACCTATATTCATCGACATATCTTTATCTATCTCAAAATCATCTATCATCTATGAGGAAAGAGATAGTGCTAGACCGAAAGCATACGCCGTCTCTCTCACTCTTTTCAAACCAAAAAAATAGTGCAGATTATACGCGTACGGCTTGTCCATCAGTCTAGGTCTATGCCTACATTCTTGCGCATTAGATATATTCTAGAACTAGGGATACATAGACAACCACGTAATTCCACGCATCCGTTCCATTCATTCGTACGTCCATTTATACGCAAGTGAGTTCACGATTGACAGACGTTCATCACGGGTTCCGGCTTGGCCGGAGTACGTAGGAGTGGTAACTTGCTGTCTTTTGTGAACTACTTGTCGTCTATCATCGATGCCGGAGGTCAAGTAGACGTCGCCTACTTCGACTTTCGGAAAGCTTTTGATACCGTTGATAATGATATACTTTTACGCAAACTATCGGCTAGTGGATAGTGGTGGTGGTGGTGGTGGTGGTAGTGGTGGTGGTGGTAGAGGTGTAAACACCACACCTGTTAAAGTTTTTTACTAGCTACCTTGGCGAGCGCCGACATTACGTGAAGTATGCAGGACACGAGTCAAGCCTGCCGCCCATTACACATTTTCCAGAGTGAGTCAGGGAAGTAATATCGGGCCATTAGAATTTATTTTAATGATTAATGATCTCCCTACAGTAGTGACGAATGCGAAATGCCTGCTGTTCGCGGATGATCTAAAGTTATTTCTATCAATTAAAGATGCCACAGACTGCGATCAGCTACAGTCTGATATTAATAGGGTTGTGATTTGGAGTAAAGCCTTACATTTTAATGTTAATAAGTGTTGTGTAATGACCCACAGCCGCATTCAGGCACCCTTGCGACATGACTATATGATAGAATTGATAGACGCCGAAGTACTGCCGCGCGTCACTCAGGTGCGAGACTTGGGTGTACAGATGGGCACCGAGAAAACGTTCCGCAAGCAGATTTTGGAGATGTGTGGCAGGGGTTTCAGAAACCTGGGATTCATTTTGAGGCAGTGTAAGGATTTTAGTGATACAGCTGCACTTAAAGTCCTATATAATGCACTTATCAGGAGTCTTCTAGAAACAAGTTCTATTATTTGGAATCCTCATGAGGCAAAGTATGGCTATGCTTTGCTTTTTGTTTTGCTTTTTACTTTGCATGAGGCTTCATGTTGGAAAAGATTCAAAATAAATTCCTAAGATTCTTATATCTGAAACAGTACGAAGTTTATCCTTTTTATCCTTTGATGTACCCGAGCCTGTTTATATTAGGCATGGTCGGGTACACCAAGCTGGCTGTAAGAAGGGACGTCGCGCTGGTGAAGTATGTTGTCTCTAAATTATTAGGGATTCTTCAATATCCAGAGGTACTTGAAGGGCTGCGCCTGCGCGCGCCGAGCGGGTACGTAAGTGCACGTCGTCGCCCCAGACTTTTAGATGTCCCCATGGCTAGGACTAACCTACTAAAGTTTGCCCCTATGTCTCGAGCTGTACGTCTGATTAATGTGATTGCGCGTACGGAAGACTTGTTTGGTCAAAAACTTCCGAAGTTCTTACAAGCAGCACAGAACCTAATAGAACAAGATATAGACTTACGAATACCGTCATTTCTAAAATGTACAAACTCGGGAGAGATAATAGTTTATATTGTTTAAAATATGGCAGTGGCTTTCAATCAATTCATATGTACAAGACATTGTACATATGACTTTCTAATAATCCTTTAAGCGTTTGTAATAACGTGGACCCACGCGAGACAATTGATTTTGAATTGGCTCTCAAATAACGATATTCAACTGGTTAAACACCCCTGAATGGTTCTTCTATTTTATGTTTATTGTTTGATCCTACTCGATAAACTTGATTTTATTTAAATCCAGGATAAAACCATAAATGAAAATGGTCGGCTTTACTCTCGTAAAATTTCGGCGGGAGTCTTAAAATTTTTATGGTTCAAAATATTTCAATGCAGTCATTTCCGACTACCATTTTTCAAAGTTCGTAGATAACTGACGAATACAGTGAAAAATATTTTTAGTCGTTGTATAGCAAAAAAATTGGTTTTAGGAAATATTTCTGACGCACTAAACGTGTTTTTTTTGTTGTTGCTACAAGGTTTGACATATTGTTTGCTCTTTTTCTCATGGTCTTTGATGGAAAAGGCAATCTGTTGGTTTACTTTTCAGTTCTCAAATTCGTTTGTCGTCAGTTTGACACTTACTTTTCTTTTTTTATTGACAACAGAAAAGTATAGAATCTGTGTTTTTCAAAGAGTACGTACGACTATGATATAATTGAATAGTGACCAGCTTTCGCTCGGGTTATATTAATGTGGTGACAAAACATCGTGCATTATGTGCTGTATCTATATCATCACAATACATAGTCCGACTTCACCCTCAGCCGGGCAAAGGGGAATTTCTAAAACCTGTATGACGTGTGCACAAGAAGAAAGACCTTTTCTTGTCATCATGTCATCATGACAGCGTTAATCCCAGTCATATCCGCAGCCTTTTTTCAGCTTTGGAGTCTGGGGTCCGCTTTACCAGTCCAACTACTGAAATGGCTAAACTTCGACATTTTCCATGAAGCGACTGCCGCCTGACCTCCACAACCCGAAGACAACATCGAAGCATTGCAGTTAGACCAATTGTTGGACTTTTGAGGGCTCCAACAGCCCGTAACGACTGCCACTAGATGTTTGTATGGCAACCGGGATCAACGGCCTAACGTGCTTTCCGAGGCACGACCAGACCAGGGCAAGTATTCATATTCATGCATACAAATACTTGCACTGTGCGGGGATCGAACCCGCGCCACTTTGTGCAACGGCCGCGTCCGCTACCGCTATACCACGGAGGCTATCAAGCTGGTACAAGAGATCTTTTCTTGTACCAATCTCATACAGGTTATGCCCGAAATAGCAACAAAGTCATTCGCCCATTTCACCGTCACTATAACGTGGTAGGATTTTAATCTATTGTATACTACTATACATAATGCTTCCAGAATAATTCTATAAATTAATGATGGTGAAAACCTCATCGAAATCTCTTGCGATTGTCTCAAGAGATTTCTATGTAAAGCTCATGTTATTGTATACAAATGAGAAGCGATTTGTTTTATTCTCTTTACTGTGAGAGCTTTACGAGCTTTCGCTGCTGGGACGAGTAAATAAGACCACGTATGGGTTGAACAATTATTCCTAGAAAATGGTTTACTTATTTTAACATTTTATCCATGTCACTTCACTTGTCAGCTGAACCTTATTCCTACCGCTGTATTTTATATTCTTTATAAAAATAAATGTTTGTCTCCTATTTCTGTGACCAATTTTTCAAAGTATTCATAAAGGCTGCATTTAAGTTAGCTCGCCGCCCGGTAAGGACCAGGCCCGAGTCGACGGCGCCTCGTGTTTCAGTGTGTTAAAGTGATGTCAGCACATCGTGACGGGGTCCACGAAGACCGATGCCTCCTGGGTCAGGGTTGCGGGTTGGTTAAACAAGAAACCGTGGCCCTGCCCGTCCCACAGGCAAGTGAAGAAACACGGGTGGGTTTTAGTCAGTAAAAGTCTGACACGCCCTTCCGCTCCGCCCAGAGCGGGAGAAGTCATTTGATGATTTCCCATCCCAAAAAAAAGGCTGCATTTAAGTTTAGTACCTACTTATGGATAGCATACGTCAGTTAGAGGAGAGACGCAATTAAAGATTGCAAGCTATTTTACATGCTTTTTGTTAGCTTCACTTGTATGTTTGCTTGCTTGCTTGTTTACTTGGTTGTCCGTCTCTAACTCTTTGGACTACGAGTGAGCGGTTCATTACTGTAAAAATGTCCCACCGTTTTCAATACGTTCGTTCCTTCGTTTTTTTGAAAGAATATCGAATTAAAAAGTTGAAAAATAAATATAATGTAGTTTAAAAAACTAAAAAAAAGTGTGTGTCAGCTCCGACGCACGACTGGAGTTTACTCCTTAAGTACAAGAAAAAAAAATATATTTAAACATAAAAAAAATTAAAAAAATTAAAAAAAACAAAAAAAAAATTAAAAAAATATTAAAAAAAAAAAATTATTATTATTTTAAAAATTATTTATAAAATAAATCATAAAAATTAAAAAAATTATAAATGCATATTTATGAAAATTTTAACCAATTTTAAGAAAGTTGATAATATTTTTTTTTTTAAAACAATTTTTTAAAATTATTATAATTAATTTTTTTTAAATATAATGTTATCTTAATAACTGACAAAATATAGTTGTAAAAAGATAATTATGCCACTTTTTTAGATTAGAAAGTTGCGCACCAAAGGTGCGCACTAAAATAATAACGCTTAAAATTCGTTACTCGTTAGTAGGTTTTACCCCTCGAATTTTTCTCATACCGGGCGCCTTATATGTGAAAATCGATTCTTAAGGAGCAAACTCCAAAAAAAAAAAATTATTATTATTTTAAAAATGATTTATGAAATAAATCATGAAAAATTAAAAAAAATATAAACGAATATTTATGAAAATTGTAAGCAATTTTAAGAAAGTTGATAATAAAAAAAAGTTTTTATAAACATTTTTTTTAAATTATTATAATTATTTTTTTTGTTAAATATAACATTATCTTAATAACTAACAAAATATAGTTGTAAAAAGATAATTATGCCACTTTCTTTGATTAGAAAGTTGCGCACCAAAGGTGCGCACTAAAATAGTAACGCTTAAAATTCGTTACTCGTTAGTAGGTTTTACCCCTCGGATTTTTCTCATACCGGGCGCCTTATATATGAAAATCGATTCTTAAGGAGTAAACTCCAAAACATGCTTTTAAAGAGTATCAAACTAAAAAGTTAAAAATAATTTAAAAAAAAGCGTGAGGCGCTTAATATACAAAAATTATGGCACAAAGCACCTCACGCTTTTTTAAAAAAATATTTTTAACTTTTTAGTTTGATATTTTTTAAAAGCATGTTTTTTTTAGTTTTTTAAAATGTATTTATTTTTTTACTTCATATATTTTGACATACTTCGAATAATTCGATAAATATCGAAGTTTAGCCAAAGTCAGCAGTTAGACTGGTAAAGCGGACCCAGACTCCAAAGCTAAAAAGAGCTTTGGATGCGACTGGTATTAACGCTGAGATGATGATATTTTGACATACTTCATTGTATGCGTGTCCCAATCGTGACTGGAAACACGAAGCGCGACACCTGCCAGGGCCTCGGGTTGTTCGAAAGAGATACCGTGGCCTCTGCCACACAGGCAAATGAAGGAACACGGGTGGGTTTTAGTCAGTAACAGTCCGACACACCCTTCCGCTCTGCTCAGAGCGAGAGAGGTCATTTGATGATTTCCCATCTGGAACAAAAGGTTGATACTTCTGTCTCCACCTATTGATTTTGCTATATATGAGACAATATAACGTCATTGTGAAATACTTTTAATAAAAAATACTTACCTACCGGGTCTTGTGCTATGCCATCTATATTGTAACAGAACATATTGCCAATTTATTACTGCAGTGGTACCAAAACCACAAACTGTCTTAGATGCTCATTTATTTTCCTGCCTTCTATTTTCTGAATCATAGAACAACGGGGTTAAGTACTGGCAACCAAAAATCTACGGATCAGCTTTTATTCGAAATTCAAATGCTTGAAGCAGGCAGCCTGCCAACTGCACTGTTTGATCGCGACAATTGCACAGCCACGGCATTTCATACAGCGACTCAGAGACCATATAAAACCTCAACTATAAGTCATTTTCACAACTTTTTACGTCGAAATGTCAGGAGGCAATTTGTGAGACTTGTTTTGTGTGCGTCGTGATGTTCACGGCATGCGATTTATGAAACTGCACGTTAAAAACTACCGGCTTTTAGTTGCCATGAATCTGCACCTTATTTCAAGGGGTGAGAGACGAATTTGCATTGCTTTAAAATTCGTAGCTTTATTCCACAGGCAATATACTGGGAGCTGAATAACGGACGGGTTTTCTGCGATTTATGCTTGGCGAAATCTGTTATTGGGATCCGGTATAATAGACTCTATTTATTACTTTAAGTAGGTGTTTAAGTCAATAGATGTTTGTTTGTCTTGCCAGGGAAGTAACATCTACATACGTCGAGATGATTTAAGTTTTATAATCGAAATCCAGTTCCTACTATAAAAGTTGTTAAGAGAGAGAGCCTCTAGTTGGAAAAGGCATATTTCATAGACGAGAATCGAGTAGGTACTGTAAAGGTGAATTTATATCCCAACGATGTGCTAACATTCAGCTGTCAAATTGACAACTCTTGTCTTGTCTTGGCTTTAATAGGGAACGTTTTGCAGAAATAAAAACTAGGTGTTTATTTATTCTTTCGCCCATGAATTGTACAGAGGCGGACTTAATGCCTTAGGAATTCTCTACCAGTCAACCACAGGCGGTGAAGGCTGGTACTTTCGTTGAAAAAATTATAAAAAAAAGTTTTATTTAGTTGCTTAATTAATTGTCTTTATTTAAAAAAAAAAACCGAACGTTTAGCTAATAGTCATGCCCATATCTTTGACCACTCTAATCTGTCATAAAATTAACATTTTTACCTATATAGGTAAAAATATTTTTTTAATGTCCAAATTATGTTTGGATCCACAAACAACCTGATAATGATCTGCAAATTGCAAAAAACGTATGGAAATTTGAATTTCGCGGCTACCCTGACGGTTTCGCCTTAAGTGGTAACCGCACATAAATTTGTTGAACCGTACATCCCTAACTGGTGGTATTCAGGGGTGTCCATAAATTGTTATATAGCAAAGCAGACGTTACAAATTGGAGGCTCTTGAAGCTTCAATCCGTAAGAACCTTGCTTTCCTGTTTGCGTTTCTGTTATAGGAAAAATCAGAACAGATTTATGTTTGAATAAATAACAGTTTTGCCGTGATTTCAAACGGTGCAGTGTCTTAATTGCAAGCTGTCAAATTCCGAATGGGGTTGTTAAATAATAAAAAGTGAACAAACTAAAACCCAACTACGACAAAAAACGACGCTGAAAAAGTATAAAACAAGATTTTCAGAATACTGAACTGAACAAAGTTGCTAATGTGTAAAGAGATAAATTTTCATGTTTGGAAAGGCGTAGTCACACGTTGTCAAGGTGCTACGGTAGGTAGGTATATGTAACCTGTGACTACGCCTTTCCAAACATGAAAATTTCCAATAGAAAATACCCAACAGAATATCAAGGCTCTTCTAATGGTACTGCAGTGGTCTTATCCTGATAAGTAGTGAAGAAGCTATGAACGAAAAAATGTGAATTATATGCAATCAGCCCATGAATACAGGTAAAGTCACAAGCAAATGCTAGCAATATATATATATTTAAAATGTACAAGTAAAGCGCTTTCAAATGATACCAAACACGGCATATTTATCTTAACTTAATTTTTTTACTCTGTATGTTTTGTCCGCTAGAGGGCGCCACATTAGATTTTGTGAAACCCCATATAGCCTATAACCAGCGGACAATTAAGACGCTTCTAATGATATGTCATTTGTCGAATTCTGATAAGTAGTTTAGAAGTTACGAGGGAACAGATGAACATACATACATACATACATACATACATACATAGCCTGTCAAAATCATAACCCTCGTTTTGCTTTGCCGTAGTCGGGTAATAAAACAATGTTATTTTTGTAAGCATATTTTCGTGTTCTTGCAACGATCAATGGTGTTTACCTCGTTTTTAGGGTTCCGTACCTCAAAAGGAAAAAACGGAACCCTTATAGGATCACTTTGTTGTCCGTCTGTCTGTCTGTCAAGACCCTTTATCTCAAGAACGCGTAGACGTATCAAGCAGAAATTCACATGAAATACTCAGGTCTATTGTCCCTTTAAGCTGTGATATATCAAACTTCTAAGCCAAGCCAATCAAAAGATACAGCCGATTATGTCGATATTTTCAATAAATTTTCGACACTCGCAAAGGAATCAAAACCTACAAGATACTTCCCGTAAACTCAGAATCTTGAAATTTGGCATGAAGCATTGTCATATAATGCAAATATAGGGAAAATTGCGAAAATCACATTTTTTTAGATATATAATATAATAAAAATATTTTAATAAAATGAAACTTACTACCTTATTTCTCACGAACGAATAAAGGTATCAAATTGAAATTTATAACAAATACCTAGGTCTATTGTCCCTTTGAGCAGTGAAAAAATCAAACTTCTAAGTTAACGCGATCAAAAGATACAGCAGTTTATACCGACACCTTAGACGAATTTCCGTCACACGCTAGGGAATCAAAACCTACAAGGTACTTCCCGTGAACTCAGATTCATGAAATTCAGCACGAAGCAACGTTATAACAGGCAGATAAAGGGAAAATTGCGAAAATGATAAATTTGAAGTTACATAAAATATTATTTTTGCTTACATGACATAAAATATTTTTTTAATAATTATAAACTTACTACCTACCCTTTTTCACATGAACGCCTAGAGATATTAAAGTTGAAATTCATATCAAATACTTCTTAAATCTAATTACCTCTAAAATGTGAAAAATTCTAAATCAACGCAAAAATTCAAAATGCTGAGGTACCTACCTAAAATCATACCGCATATTTTGAAATTCGCCACTACTCGCAACGGAATCAAAACATAGACTACTTCCCGCTGACATTGAATATTGAATTTTGGTATGAAACAATAGCTTAAGGTAACCTAACAGAAAAACCCGAAACCTTTTAAAACTAGTGAATGGGGGGAGTAAGTAGTAACGAACGAACGTGCAAGAACTAGCCGGCCGCTGGCGCCAAGGCAGGCGGTTGGTCAAGGGAAGGGGTATCGCGGCACAGCGAGCGGCAGCCGTGCGCCATACGCACGAGCGCTTAGATGCTGTTCGCACGTGTACCGAAATTAGTAAAATTTGCGACAATTTCTCGTTGATTTTGTTTACTTCTACTTTGCTCATCAATAAACCGCTTTTTTTATAAGTTATAAACTAGCGCTTGACCGTAATCCCGCCTGATGGTAAGCAGTGATGCGATCGTTGATGGTAAAGCGCGCTAGTTTATTAAGAGCCTATTCACTCTAGCCTTGAAGACACTCAAATTGTAATGTGACGGAAACACCATCGCTGGCAAATTGTTCCAGTCCCTCGATGTAGGCGGTATAAAAGAGGAAGCGAAACGCTTCGTCCGGATCGCAGTAGTGTCAACAACGTAAGGGTGGAAACTCGCCGTACGACGGGTCGTCCGATGGTGGAACGGAGATGGGGGAATTAAATCACACTCACCAGAATGCATCCTATAGAAGACCGAAAGGCTGACTACTCTACGCCTGTGCTCCAGGCTTTGGAGACCGCTACGTTTGTACGGCGGAACCCTCGGTGTGCGAGTCCGACTCGCACTTGGCCGGCTTTTTATTGTAAGTGAGCAGCTTACAGGGGTATGAGAAACAGGGTGTAAACTTCTCGCATCTATGCTAGTCGCGCGATGCAGGAGTTTGATTGACGTCAGTGTGATGCATAGTTCGCATGTCATCATCATCATCATCTCAGCCACATGAAGTCCACTGCTGGACATAGGCCTCCCCCAAGGATTTCCAAAAAGAACGGTTGGACTCGGCCTGCATCCAGCACTTAGCTGCGATTTTGTTTATGTCATCCGACCACTTAGTCGGTGGGTGCCCGACGCTGCGATTGCCGGTACGTGGTCGCCATTCAAGAGCCTTTCTACCCCATTGGCCATCGGCTCTATGGGCTATGTGCCCCACCCACTGCCACTTCAGAGAGCTAATCCGCTGGGCTATGTCGGAGACTTTAGTTCTTTTACGAATGTCCTGATTCCTGATTCGATCATGTAGAGAAACACATAGCATAGCCCTCTCCATAGCTTTTTGTGCGACCTTGAGCTTTCTTATGAGGCCCATAGTGAGGGACCCCGTTTGAAATCCATATATCATCACCGGTAACACACATTGGTTAAAGACTTTTGTCTTTAGGAACTGAGGTATTTTGGACGAGAAGACACTATTGAGGTTCCCGAAAGCTGCCCGGACGAGTCGGATCCGTCTGAAATATCTCGTACTTGAAGCCGGAACTATCGATCTGGCTCAGCTGTCCCAGATGGAGCCCCCAACATAAACCGGTGATGGAGCAACATGGGCATTCGACATGACCTTCGATTTGTCCATGTTCATTTTAAGGCCCTCCTGTTAGGAAACCCCAATGAGTTAAATAAAATAAATATATACGGACAAATCACACAGATTGAGCTAGCCCCAAAGTAAGTTCGAGACTTGTGTTATGGGATACTAACTCAACGATACTATATTTATAATAGGCGCGGGTTCAATCCCCGCACAGTGCAAGTATTTGTATGCATGAATATGAATATTTGCACTGGTCTGGTCGTGCCTCGGAAAGCACGTTAAGCCGTTGGTCCCGGTTGCCATACGAACATCTAGTGGCAGCCGTTACGGGATATTGGAGCCCTCAAAAGTCCAACAATTGGTCTAACTGCAATGCTTCGATGTCACCTTCGGGTTGTGGAGGTCAGACGGCAGTCGCTTCACGGAAAATGTCGAAGTTTAGCCATATCAGCAGTTGGACTGGTAAAGCGGACCCCAGACTCCAAAGCTGAAAAAGCTTCGGATCCGACTGGGATTAACGCTGTGATGATGATGATGATGACTATATTTATAATAGATACATATTATATAGATAAACATCCAAGACCCAAGCCAATCAGGAAAAGATCGTTTTCCATCAGGACCTGGCCGGGGTTCGAACCCGGGGCCTCCACGTCGTAGGCAGGCGTGTTGACCGCGAGTTCGTTGAGCATGATACTCAAGTCCTCCAGCGACTCTGCCTCTGCTATAATGACAACATCGTCGGCAATGTAAGATACAAGCGTGCTATTCTTTACAAAGATATTTAGTTCTTTAAGGAAAATAATCATGTCTATTACCTTAAACAAGTTTCAAATTTAAGAAAAAGTTTTTTTTAAAATTAAATTATAAACTAGCGCTTGACCGCAATCCCGCCTGATGGTGAGCAGTGACGCAATCGTTGATGGTAAAGCGCACTAGTTTATTAAAAGCCTATTCACTTTAGCCTTAAAGACACTCAAATTGTAGTCCGACAGAAACACCACAAGTTGTTCCAGTCCCTTGATGTACGCGGTATAAAGAAGGAGGCGAAACGCTTCGTCCGGATCGTAGTAGTGTTAACAACGTAAGGGTGGAAACTCGCCGTACGACGGGTCGTCTGATGGTGGAACGGAGATGGGGAAATTACATCGTGCAATTCGCTCGCACACTCCCCAAAATGCATCCTATAGAACACCGAAAGGCTGGTTACTCTACACCTGTGCTCTAGGCTTTGGAGACCGTCTCGAGTTAAATCAGGGTTACCAATTAGCCTCTTCGCCCACCTCTCCACTGAATCCAAAGTGGCCAGAATCATTAGTTATCATTACTTTGTTATTAGTCGTGCATATGCACATTGTGTTAGTGTGCGTATATATTTACCGTAAACAGAGACAAACTTTTAGCCCAACGAGTTTTCCTTTTTATCCTTACATACTTGTAAATAATATTATTTTTGTTGTAGTGTTAGCCGTGTAATGTCGTGGTGGCCTAGTGGTTAAAACACCAGCCTCACAAGTATGAGTGTGCGGGTTCGATTCCTGGTCAGGCAAGTACCAATGTAACTTTTCCAAGTTATATGTATTTTCTAAGTATATCTTGGACACCAATGACAGATTAAAAGGTGAAGGAATACATCTTGAGAAAACCTGGACTTTAAGTCTGATATCGCCAACCCGCATTGAGCAAACTTGGTGATTACGCTTAATCATTCTCTGCATGAGAGGAGACCTGTGCCCAGCAGTGGGACGATAAAAAAAGGCTGATGATATTGTAGTGTTAGCATAGCATATACTATACAATGCTATGCTAACACTACAATATCATCAGCCTTTTTTTATCGTCTCACTGCTGGGCACAGGACTTCTCTCATACAGAGAACGATTATAGATATGGTATTTATATTTTGTTAAAAGTAAATTGTGTGCTCTTCATTGTCATCAAGAGGAAAACCGCAACGCCTCAAATTTCACCCAAGCGTCAAGCATACATAGTGTGTATACCGTCCTCGCTAGTTGTTTGCGAATAGCTCGTTTAAGTTTATTTGGTTACTGTTCTAGTGAGCACAGTAACTAAATTTAGTGGAATTTAATGGGCTAGTACTGTGCACATCATTGCTGTGAAATTACTAAAACAGTCTCATTTATACATTTGCGGACACATTAATTTGGTTCTTAATTTTCTCATTGTTCTATGGATTGATGATGGCTGTTGTCCTAGTATTAAAATAAACTAGGCTAGAATTGCATGATGTGTCAGTGCTAAGATAACCATAAGGATTGAGGGAACAGAAGGACGTCGGATACAATGTAATGGGTAGGTATCCGGTTAAAGTCGTGGTGGCCTAGTGGTTAAAAGACCAGCCTCTCAAGTATGGGTGTGCGGGTCTGGCAAGTACCAATGTAATTTTTCTACGTTATATGTACTATCTAAGTATATCTTAGAAATCAATGACTGATTAAAAGGTGAAGGAAACATCTTGCGGAAACCTGGACTGAAAGTCTGAAATCTCCAAACCGCTTTGAGTAAGCGAGGTGATTACACTCAATCCTTCTCTGTATGAGAGGAGACCTGTGTTCAGCAGTGGGACGATAAAAAGGTTGATGATGATGGGTATCCAGATAAACATCCTGATATTAAAATAATTTATTGTAAGTACATAGAAAAAAACGTGTGGTGGGGGCTGGGAGCTCCAGAAAAGATTTTTTTTTTAATTGATAATCTAATCTTTAGTGCCGCTATATTGGATACTAGCTGCGCCACACGGTTTCACCCGCGTTTTTTTTATATGCCCCGCTCCTATTGGTCGCAGCGTGATGTTAAATAGCCTAAAGCCTTCCCGGATTAATTCGCTATCGAATGCAAAAAGAATTTTTCAACTACTGGTCCGACCAGTAAGTTTCTGAGATTAGCGCGCACAAACAAACAAACTCTTCAGCTTTATATATTAGTATAGATTTATTTTGACCTCACTGTAGGCTTCAGCATTCTGAAAAATCATAAAACGTATTTCTTTCTGTCTCTTGTGTGAAAAAGGTAGAATTTTTGTTTAAAACAAACATTGCTCCCATACTAGGAATTACTCCCGTATCGTGGATGAGTTTACAAACATTTAAACTCACATACTCAAACAGCCAGACCCGGATACAACTACTTGTAGGTCATACAAATATTTATTCCTTGCTGGGATCGAAATCGCGGCAAGCAGCGCAGCAGTCGATCGCTTAGCCACTACACCAACCGCGTCGTCAATTTCCCTCCAGTCCTTTTCCCTGGTAAAAGTAAAGTGACAATTTCCCCAAGATTTTTTTTATCGCAAGGTCCGATAAATAATACATCAAAAGAGATTGTGTGAAACAAGAAGACATGTTGCTTCAACCCTAGATAGATAGGCGATAATACATCAAAAGAGATTGTGTGAAACAAGAAGGCATGTTGCTTCAACCCTAGATAGATAGGCGTAATAGCAAAAGGATTGATCGAAGGCTTTCCACAACCTTCTATCAATCCTTTGGCTTCCAAAACTAGAACTGTCAGTATAAATGTCGATATCCGCATTCCAACAAAAACTTTATTTTTGAGGATGTATTAAAGCCATGACCATCAACACGCGTGTTGCTCTCAGAACTTTCTTCTTCTTCTTCAGCCTATAGATGTCCACTGCTGGACAAAGGCCTCCCCCCAAGGTTTTCCACGCTGACCGGTCTTGTGCTGACCGCATCCATCGGCTTCCCGCGACCTTCACTAGGTCATCGGTCCACCTTGTTGGGGGCTTCCCTACGCTGCGTCTTCCAGTACGTGGCCGCCACTCCAGAATCTTACTGCCCCAGCGGCCATCGGTTCTACGAGCAATGTGCCCTGTCCAGACTCGCAGAGCTATGTCGGTGACTTTGATTCTTCTGCGGATCTCCTCATTTATGATTCGAACAGAACGTTTCAGATTAAATTAAAATCAGCTCCAGTTCCAGAAGAGATTAAATTTTTCATTAAACATTTTGCTCGAATACAAGAAGGGTCGCGTATTGGTAGATAAATAAGTGCGACAAGTAAACCTCTTATACGATTAAATAAATAGTTTTGTTTTGTCTTGACCCACAGTATTTTGTTGCTAGCTTCTGGTTTTATCTGGCCATAAACAATGTACTGCTTTATTGCTTCACAAAGATATAAGTGCTCATAAAATATTGTTGTTACTGTACTTGGGAGATTAAGAACAGCTTTCTAAAGTTATGTTTCATATCCGAATCGTTTTAGCGTGGCAATAGCGGTCACAGATCCACCCTTTTTCTAGCATTCATTATTACAAAAAGTGACTGTTAACGGCCAGAATCTATACTAATATTATAAATGCGAAAGTAACTCTATCTGTCTGTATGTCTGTCCGTCTGTCTATGTCTATGTAACCGATTTTGATGAAATTTGGCACAGACAATCTTTAGACCCCGAGAAAGAACATAGGCTACCTTTTATCCCGGAAAAATTTGATGTTCCCGAGTGAAACCTAAAAAGCGCGATATAACCGAACTCCTCGCGGGCGAAGCCGCGGACGGAAAGCTAGTAAATAATAAAAATATCGTGATATTGAACCTGTTGCAATAATAAAAGCTATAAATAGTTTGAGGAGAGGAAAGCGTAAAGTCTACGGCGTAGCACGCTTTTGACTTAGCCAAAATCGTACTACGCCGTTGACTTTTTACGCCATAGCCAAATGCGTATCAAACGCATTTGGCTATGGCGTAATTGTTACGGCTCTTACTACAATCATCTAGTTTTACGGCGTGATACTTTCAACATGGAAATCTTACAAAATTAGTTACCGCTGCCCACTTATCTTTTCGCTAAGATGATCTACCATGTTATTTATCGACTACTCTTACTGCCTTTGGCATAAAATTAAAACATTAAATTTGTTTATTACTTTGAGCATATGAGGCATTTGACACCAGCCAACCTGAACGGGAAACCCGCACATTTCGTAAAATTAAGTAGGTCAAGCTACGTCAGCGTTTGGATACGCGGGTTCATTTAGTGTACTGGCTAAGTAAAATCAGTTATTTTACCACACCCAACGTAGGCGGTTAATTTTTTTATCTTCTGGTTTTTCATTATCATAAGTGTACAGAACAATCACTGTACGCTTGAACAAAGAAAAATTTTTTTGGTCCTTCGAGCCGGATTCTGTGTTCACACCTAACAATCCATCGCGTATACAGATTAAGGTGTGTTGAAATAGCAGCTATATACATGATTATATTCGTTGAGTATTTCGCGGAGTATTTCCGTATAAGTAAATTTTAAGGTGACACAGAGATAAACAGTGCAAAGACAAGTAATTACAATAACGAAAATTATAAGACTATGTTACTGGAAAACGTATAATATTTAATTAACCACTTTTAGTAGGTAAAGTCCGTTTTTATCTTAGTTTCACGTGGCTAGCACATTAAAAATGTTCCCATTTTCTTTCTGATATTAAAATACTTGAACAATTCTTGTTGCACGGACTATTGCACCACTCTATCATGGAGGCTCCTCGAAATTGCATCGTGCCTGGAATTAATTCGAGATAGCATTGCGGAATACCTAACGAGCTTATTATTACAGGATTTTTTCTTGTAAAAGTTGGCGTTGAATTCTAAGCATTATTGCACATTACATTGGCTTTTAAAATCCTAACTAATATTATAAATACGAAAGTAAGTTTGGATGTACGTCACCTTTTTTGGCCTAATCCACTGAACCGATCATCATAAAATGCATCCCTATATGGAACGGATAAAAATCTTAGAAAATATATGGTTCCCGAAGAAAAACGATGAATTTAGAAAGTTACGATAGCTTAAGGACATTAGATGATGCTTCGTGTCTTTCGATTCGCGACTGAAATATGACCTTCTTTCTATCAGTATTTTATCAAAAAGAACTAGGTTTGTACGAATTTAACGTATTTATGATACGTACGATATGTACGATTTCGGCCACGGCGACCACTTCGACTCCTAGCCGATGATTTGGCGCCCATGCGCTCGAAGATGGCTTATTTAGCCTATCTTAGCGGCGAAACTTTGTGCACACTGAGGGCACGTAAGCACTCCGTCGCCGTAGTTGTATGTGATGGCAGCAGGTGGTCGAGCCTTTAATTGGTCGCGTTTGGTATCGAGGTCAGCTTTGCGCTGCTCCTCAAACTTGCGTACTTGTCCGTACACCATTCTGCGCCATTCTGACCGTTTTGCTGCCAACCGCTCCCATTCAGAGGGTTCTATATTGCATCTCTTCATGTGTCGTTTTAAGACATCCTTGAACCGGAGGAGTTGTCCGCCATGCTTTCGCTTGCCCTCCTCCAGCTCGGAGAAGAAGATGCGCTTCGCCACTCTTTCGTTAGCCATACGTGATACGTGTCCGCACTGCCGAAGCTGTCGACGCATTAAATAAGCCTCAATGCCACCAACATTAGCTCGTCGCAGGACTTCGGTATTTCGCACTCTGTCAGACCATTTGATCTTCATGATGGATCGGAGACTTTTAATGTAAAAACGATCTAGAGTACGTATGTGGTGGCGGTACACACATGTCTCATCACACACACACACTACACACTACACAACATGCACACACACACACTACACACACACTACCCACACAGACACACTGCACACACAGCTATGACTACAGTAGGCCCGGAACATGCACAGCAGTTGTAGCACTCGACTAATGAGGCAGTAAATATCAGAAATATGTCATCAAAACAAATTAATCATTAAAAGTTATGCAGGTACATTCTACCCTCATTCCCGATGAAGTACCTACTATTAAAAACTATAGTCCCATTCAATTAAATCCATTACTTTCTCTAACGGACAAAGTTTACATTGACACGCATAATAAAAACCAGTCGCTGGCAAATTATACACGTAAAACGGAATTAAGTATCATTCCCTTTATACAGAAAGTTGAGGGCTCGATAATTGTTACTGCTTCTACCAAACTGTTATCTACAATGTTTCGTCTGTATATTCGGCACAAGTTCTTATCAGCAGTTCGACTCCTACTGCGAGTCTGCAACTAACCAGAACACACACATAATATACCGTGTTTACATAAAACTCCATATTCCTATCTGATTAAAAAGTTGTCAAATTCCACTCGAAACATCTTATACAAGTTGGGGGTGCTTTCCAGCGCCTGGAATGTTCTTGCGAATAAATTTGATTTAGTTATCAGACCCTAACCTGCTTCAAAAAGGACGTGACCTGCATACATTTAAAAGAGATTCAAACGGAAACGATTTGCCGAGGTCTGTGTAAAAATATAGAAATGAGCCGTTCGATGGTGACTGGGTTTTCTATTTAACACTTCAATAGAAACGTTCACTTTTGTACGAATGAAGTAGCAAATATAGATGGTAAGTGTTGGGGTTCTAATCAAAATATAACTTATCATATTTTTGCGGGTCCCTTGTCGAATGAGTCCGTCACATTTCCACTTGACTTGGTAATTTTTCCAGCGCGTTTGTGAGACAAAACCTCTGCAATCTCTGTACAAATCAAGTGACTGATTTATTCGTTGGAATCTTCTGGGACCGGCTTCGGAATCCATATTGGCGTAAGCGAACGTCGGATGTCAGCTGTTTAGATGCCGACGTGGAGATTATACCGAGCCTGTGTAGTGGAATAATAAGATTAGTATTACAATGTTTCTGGGAAAATTGTACAAAAATGTTAAAGAAATAAACGTTGAATTTTTCAATGCGTAGGTACACGAATTTTCCAAGCCTTTTTCAATCTGTTGAACTACAAAATAAGTAAATTGTGGTTATAATTGCGAAATCTCGCAAAGTTTTCCCAGTACACTATATGTTTATTTTTCTTATTCAATAAACATTTCCCAGCAAGGATAACGCTCGAAATGGAATGAGCTTTTCCAATCACTCGCTACAAATAATGACGATCGTGAGGATTGATGGTGAGGGGGTGGAAATGGGCAAACATGGCGCTCATGTCGGATGCCATAAACACCGTGATAGGGCAATTGTTTTGTGTTGTCAGTAATGCATTATTTATTGAAACGTTTTCTTAGAAAAAAATCTATGGCCGTAACGAAACGGATAGATCTAACTCGTGTATCTTTGTCTAAATAAAGATGTAGTTTCCATAACTGAGAACATTGGAGCGTAATCAGGTAAAACTACGCCATCTTCTCAGAATCCTTTCAAAGATTCAGTAGGGTTCAAAACGGCTTGACGGTTAGGTATGTAACACAATCCGTTTTAGACCTTCGCAACCTTAGGAATTACTTTTGTAATCGAAATCCTTGGACGTATTTTCTTATAAGTTACAAACACTGAAATCCAGACCTTAAATGCGCAAACTTAAATCACAATTGGGTTGTATCCTAATAAATAATTTAATGTCCATCAGATATATTTATAAAAAATATTGAACACGTATTTTTATTTTTTCTTTCATTCAAATACTTAGGAAGATATATTGATTTGAAATGTCGCATGACGTAACGCCGTGGTACAAAATATACCACGGCATGACGTAATTAGCCCCCACTCCGTAACTTTAATACGCTATATCTCGGTAGTTTTTGGTAATTTCGACAAAATAAAAAATAGGGGTCTAAAATTTTTTTTAATATCTATAGGACGGACTAATTGTTTTTTGATTTTCATACCTGGGATATATCCCTATCCGAAAGATTTTCAAAGAAATCCACTATCCCTTACTTCATTTGTATGAATGCTTCGTCTATGTAACAACTTAAACAACGCAACATTTACCCCATAAAAAACATGCTTCATTCGACCCAAACCTTCACACTATTTATGAAATGGCGACACGTTACAAATTAGTATTCGTCCCAGGGCAAACATTACTTGTCTAGGATCTGGACTTAATTACGGGTGGGTTTAATAGACTCGTTCATAAATTACAGGTCACTTTGACGGATAAGATCAGAATTCCGTTGTGCATAGGGTTGCCTTATAAAAAAATAAAAATAAAGGTCGGGATAAGAATCCGGACTATTGCTAAACTGTCCAGATTTACACGCTATTTAGCTGGACCCAGCTCCTATTAGCCACCCTGTGAAGAACGTGAACCCACCTAACTTGAGGTCTAAGTACCTCATTTCCCCATTCGTAGTATCCTTTGATGAACACGTGTACCCCAACGGTGATCCGTTTTCATAATCATAAGTGTTTACTGACGGACGGTTTTTTTAAAATAAATATATTACCTATACTATACAACATGAATTTTCATTTCTGCGAAACCCGAAACACATGTCCAGTATTTTTAAGTAAAGAATCTATGTAAAAAATTAAAAAAAAAATTGTAATGAAAAACCACAAAGTTATGAGCTTGCTATTCTACCTGGTTGTCCCAACAAAAATATGGTTAAAGGTCCGCTCGGGCGGGCTAGCACGGTGCGTTGACCTCTGGCGTCAGCTGTTGCGCGCGCGAGTACTATGATTTATCTTAAAGCTGCGTGCACGTGCTTGGTATCCAAGCAGAAACAATTTCTAAATGTATTTGGAAAAAAAATATTACATGGTGTAAAAATTATTGGAATCGATTCAGTTGCTTATTTTGAATAAACTATATTCAGGTTTCGCATAAACAAAAAACAAAGGTGTATACTTGGGTCTAATAAGGCCGAATTATTTATTATTATTTATTTATTATCTTAACCTAGTGTACAATACATTGAGATAAAGTTCATGCCCCGCAAAACCGTTTTCACGGTTCGTCTGTGGGAACGGAACAAACAGTGTATCAGCAATAATTAATTATTACTAGCAAAGAAGTTACATTATTTACAAATATTAGGTCTTACAGAACCGCTTACAGACTACTGAGTAAGAACATTTTAAGTGATCTGGCATATTTTCTTTTGTTTTCTGACCTCTTATGTCAGCAGGCAATTGGTTGAGCCAGTATGGTACTCTTTTGTCCAGTGTTCGGTTGCCAAAATAATTCCTGCTGACACCATCTTAATTGCATAGTTATGGGTTACTAGCGAGTGACGCTCCCAGCTACCATTGTCTTATTATCTCGTTTTAAATTCGATCCCTCCTACAATTCAAATTTTCCATATAACTATAATTCTGACAAACTCTGGAGCTATGGATAGGATGCCGACAAACAGTCCGGACGCTTGGTAGCCCTAGTTATGAAGAGCCGTCTCTAAGGGACAATAGACCTGCAAAGTCACACTACTGAGATTGTATGCTATTCGCTTATTTTGAACCGAATTAAGTTTTGAGGCGATTCGTGGTAGATTCGTGGTAGACTTTGAGATTTCGTGGCAAGATTATCCAAGATCGATCGTGGTCGATGTATCAGAGTTGATTCAATTTATTGGGTCTTGAAATAGTTGTGTTTGACTCAAATTATTTACATTTAGCACATAGATAGACCATATCCTGAGACCTTTTTTTTTTTCGGGGTGGAAATCCTCATAGGATGTCCGCCGCCCTGGGTTGGGCGACGGGGTCTGTCAGACTTTTACTGACTAAAACCACCCCGGTGTCTCTTCTATCACGAGCAAACGCGTGAGGCCGCGGGAGTCTAAATTCTTCCACGGCCCCACACCCTCGTGCTGGCCCGGTCTGTCCGAGCCCCGTCTCCTGCACGGGGTAGTGGGGTGTTAAACTACCCCGTGCATCGACTCAGGGGCGTGCGTCGACACTCGCGCGTGCCTCCACCTCGGGGTCCATCGAATAGGGGGCGGGGACTTCCCCATGTCCCTCGCCCCTGGACCCATTCATGTGGGACGGAAGAGGGCGTTATCCGCCCTTCTTCGGCGCCAGGTGCGTCTTCTGCGGCCCGGGAAGGGAGTTGAGATCTCCCTCTCCCGTTCCGCAGCTTCCTTCTGCGACATCACGTCCTCGCAGAAGGACACCACTGCGTCCCACGACTCTGCGCTACCGACCATCATATCCTGAGACCTAAGTTGACACAAAGAACACTTTAAATACAAGTACCTATGCATTAGTTTTCCCAGTACGCGAAAGAAGCAGCGGCTAAAAGCTAACAAAAGTTTCCGTTGCAAGCAAATGCTATTTTCTAATATGAATCGAAAATCAATCACAAAACTAATTTCCATTACAATGGGTAACCAAATAAAACGCCTATATCACAATATATTTGAACGATTACTTTCGATCGAGTTGTTCACTGTAAACTATTCGAGTACGAAATAACCCGGAAATCGACACTGAACGTGAAAAATGTGCCGTGGCAATGGTCCGGTTTCCTGTTGTTTTTATAACGTACATAAAGGTTGATTCTGTGATATATCGTTTTTCTTAACAACAATTGGGTTTTCTAACTTTTTATGTATTTTGTTTTGAAAGTATATTCAGTTTTGTTTAGGTGTTTTCCCTAAATAGAGGTACTAATACTAAGTAACCATACTGTTTCGGCCATTTATAATGTTGTAAGAAACACAAACAAAACCATGAAAAATTCGGGGAATTATGCGTCACATCGTCATCATCATTTCAGCCGAAGGTCGTCAACTGCTGGACATAGGCCTCCCCCAAGGAGCTCCACGATGACTGGTCCTGCGCCTCCCGCATACAGCGGTTTCCCGCGACCTTCACCACGCGTCACATCCACCCAAAATATCCGTCGCTCAGCCAGACAGCCGGCAGAGACTACCGACGCTGACTTTTAGCGACAGATGTCGTTGACATGACAACGTCAACCAGTACAGCATGCAGTCAGCAGTGTAGTACTTAGATAAAAAAAGACAACAACAATCAAAATAAGAAATCAAATATATATAAATTACCTAGTTCTAAAAGATATTAAAAACGTGAAACATTATGTCATACGTCGGAGCTGTCTCTTTCTTTCCTTTTGTGCTGTGCTATATTAACAATGGAAGAGATGAAGCTAATAATTATAGAAAAGAAAATAATCTATACTAATATTTAAAACTGAAGACTTTGTTTGTTTGAACGCGCTAATCTCAGGAAGTACTGGTGCGATTTGAAACATTCTTTTTGCATTAGATAGCCCAGTAATCCACGAAGGCTTTAGGCTATATAACACTACAGCTGCGATCAATGGGAGCGGAGCATAACTAACTCCACGCGAACGAAGTCGCTGGCGGCCGCTAGTAACAAATAAAAAAGAAATAAAAAATAATAATAAAGATGATTAGGTAGCCTAGATGCGTGAAGAATGCATATGTATTCGTAGCGGTGTAAAAATGTATCAAATAAAAAAGAAAATGCCTTTAGAAAATATGTTTTCGAACGCCCTAATTCTGTTTAGATGGTGAGTTAAGGTATACTTAGATACGGATCATTTACTTTTACGTGTTTAGCAAACTTTTTTATGGCTTTGTTCGTAAAGTAGTAACTATTGACGATGCTGCGGACGATGGACGAACGTTAACGAGCTTTTTCAATCTGGAAAGATTTTCTTTATTCAGGTAATTATCACTGCTCCGAAATCGCTGAAGGAAATCATGTATGAAAAAAGATCTTAGAACTAAAAAAACGAAGTCATGTGACATCTACTAAGCCGCTCGGTGGATTATGGCTCACTATTTCTCACAGAGAAGAGACTTGGGTTTAGTTAGAACATCCTTAAACTAATTATACTATAGGTAATCCAAAGGTTGACAGCCTCCGTGGCGTAGCGGTAGCGAACGCGGTCGCTACGCAAGGAGGTGCGGATTCGATCCCCGCGCAGTGCAAATATTTGTATGCATGAATATGAATATTTGCACTGGTTTGGTCTTGCCTCGGAAAGCACGTTAAGCCGTTGGTCCCGGTTGCCATACGAACATCTAATGGCAGTCGTTACGGGTTGTTGGAGCCCTCAAAATTCCAACAATTGGTCTAACTGCCATGCTTCGATGTTGCCGTCGGTTTGTGGAGGACGGCAGTCCCTACACGGAAAATATCGAAGTTTAGCCAAAATCAGCAGTTAGACTGGTAAAGCGGAGTGCAGACTCCAAAGCTGAAAAGCTTCGGATGCGATTATATGCTGGGATTAACGCTGAGATTATGATGATGTTGATGATGAGGTAATAAGTAAAGGTTATGTATGAATAATCTACTATGTATAGAAAAAAAAAATGTTTATAAATGCGATCAGACTAATTTATAAATTTACATTCAAAGAAATCTTTAGAAAAACTAACCCAAGGTGATTAAGAAGTGAGTACTAAGAGAGGTAATAATGAACCGAAACGTTTTTCACGAAAATGTTCAAAGAGTATCGAGGGTAGCAAAAGTAAAAGGTACGTCTTCTTAAGCCTTTAGGGACTATTAGGGAAATTTTTACGTCTTTATAAAATGAACTGAATTTCGGTAATGTATACTAATGTTCTCGTACTGGCTGAAAGCTGAAAAATTATTGAAAACCGAAATCGTCAGGGCTACTCAAATTTTCAGCCATGACGAACTTTAACTGAAAGAGTCGCTGATTTTAATCATTATAATTTCATAAAATGTGTTTACGTAATCAGCCTATAATGTTCCCACTCCTGGGACACAGGCCTCCTCTCGGCGAGAGGGAGTGGGGCGTAATCTACCACGCGGGCCCAGTGTGGGTTGGTAGATCATAATCTAATATATTAAATTCTCGTGTCGCGGTGTTTGTGGTTAAACTCCTCCGAAACGGTTTTCCTGATTCTCATGAAATTTTGTGTGCATATTGGGTAGGTCTGAGAATCGGATAACATCTATTTTTTATCCCCCTAAATGTTAAGAGTAATCCACCTTGGCGTCCGTTTGGCGCTCTCATTGGTTGAGAGTTCTTACAACTTTGAAGCGGGCCAATCGACTTCATAATGAAGACTCATGGTAGCCATACATTAAACGACCTGATACAGATATGCAAATTGCAAAAAACGGAAATTTGTATTTCGCGGTCTACTTTGCGCAATTTAAGTCTAATTATTTATGAAGCTATTCATGTAATCTAACAGATTATATTATTCATCATCATCAAGATTTTTATCGTCCTACTGCTGGGCACAGGTATCCTCTCATATAGAGAAGGATTGAGCGTAATCACCACGCTTGCTCAATGCAGGTAGTCCAGGTTTCCTCAAGATGTTTTCCTTCACCTTTTAATCAGCCATTGGTGTCCAAGATATACTTCTTCTTCCTCAGCCTATAGATGTCCACTGCTGGACAAAGGACTCCCCCAAGGCTTTCCACCCTGACCGGTCTTGTGCTGCCCGCATCCATCGGCTTCCCGCGACCTTCACCAGGTCATCGGTCCACCTTGTTGGGGGCCCCCCTACGCTGCGTCTTCCAGTACGTGGCCGCCACTCCAGAACCTTACTACCCCATCGGCCATCGGTTCTACGAGCAATGTGCCCTGCCCACTGCCACTTAAGGTTAGCGACTCGCAGAGCTATGTCACTGACTTTGGTTCTTCTGCGGATCTCCTCATTTCTGATTCGATTACGCAGAGAAACTCCTCGCATAGCTCTTTCCATTGCCCTTTGTGTGACTCTGAGCTTTCGTATGAGGCCCATTGTGAGCGACCACGTTTCAGTTCCGTAAGTCATCACTGACAACACACACTGGTCAAAGACTTTAGTCTTGAGACACTGTGGTATCTTGGACAACGAGAAGATGTAGCGTAGCTTCCCGAACGCTGCCCAGCCGAGCTGGATTCGACGAGACACCTTTTTCTCGAAGTTGGACCTACCTAATTGGACTGTTTGTCCCAGGTATATATACTCGTCAACAACTTCGAGTGCAGAGCAACCAACTACAATTGGAGTGGGTGCGACATGAGAGTTCGACATGATCTTCGTCTTATTCATGTTCATCTTTAGACCCACTTGTTGGGAAGCTCTGCTGAGGTCATTGAGCATTTTGCCCAAGTCTTCCAGGGTCTCAGCCATGACTACGATATCATCTGCGAAACGGAGATTAGTGATGTACTCGCCGTTGATGTTGATGCCAAGCCCTTTCCAGTCCAGGAGCTTGAAGACATCTTCCAACGCAGCAGTGAACAATTTAGGAGATATGACATCTCCTTGTCTCACTCCACGCTGCAATTGGATCGGTTTCGAGTCCTGATCCTGGGGACGGACTGACATGGTGGCATTTTTGTACAAACACTTTATCACCTCAATGTATCGATGGTCAATTTGGCACCGCTGGAGAGACTGTAGCACCGCCCAAGTCTCAATCGAATCAAAGGCCTTCTGATAGTCTACAAACGCCAAGCACAATTGGTTGTTATACTCCTCGGACTTCTGTATAACTTGCCGAAGCGTATGTATGTGGTTTATGGTGCTAAAGCCTTTTCGGAAGCCTGCTTGTTCGGGAAGCTGGAAGTCGTCGAACCTGCGAGCGAGACGATTCGTGATGACCCTAGAAAACAGCTTGTAGACATGGCTCAGGAGGGATGTAGTTCTGTAGTTTTGAGAGGTCTGTAGTTTTTCAGGAGGGTATTGTCACCTTTTTCGAAAAACAAAACCACTACGCTCCTGTGCCACGCCTTTGGCGTTTCGCCTTTAAGAATGACGGAATTAAATAGCTTCTGCATCGCTTTAAGAACCGGTTTGTCACCCGCTTTCAGAAGCTCAGCCGTAATTCCATCATCTCCAGCCGCCTTATCGTTCTTGAGCTGTTTCAGGGCCATACCAATCTCGTACAGGCTGACGTCCAGGATATCGTCGGTGTAGTGTCGGGTTAGTCTGGCTCTAGGATCATTAGCTAGGCTTACAACAGGTGCCTGTGTTGATGTGTATAACTCTCCGTAGAATTTCTCCACCTCACCCAAAAGCTCGGGCTTGGAAATGACGATCCTACCATTCCCAGCCTTCAACTTCGCAACTAGACTCTGTCCAACAGACAATTCTCGTGCGAACACTTTGGAGCCTTTGTTCCGCTCGATAGCCTCTTTAATACAATTTGTATTAAATTGGCGTATATCGCGAGTCAGAGACTTTGAGATTTGTCTATTAAGGTATCTGGTACGCGAAGCGTCATCAGGGGATTTTAAGACCACCTCCCGTCTTTCTTCCATTAGCCGACGGGTGGGACCGGAGATCTTCTTCTGTCCTTTTCAAGGGAGGGTTTTGTAGAACTTAGACCCTTCCGTTTGGAGAGTTTCCAGAAACCTGTTGTTGTAGTCGTCCACATCTGCGCATTCACCGAGGCATTCGAAGCGATTTTGTAGTTCGATCTGAAAGCTCTCGGGGTTTTGGAGTTGTGTTGACGCTGGACGGAGCGTAGACTTCATAAGTCGAGAGCGTTCGAACCTAATGTTGAGGTTCAAGATGCCTCTAACAATACGATGATCACTCCCGGTTTTACCATCGGGGCTAATCCAGGTTCACTTGCGGTGCAATGCTTTCTTGAAAAAAGAATTCATTGCATAGAGTCCTTCCTTTTCCATGAAATCCATTAGCATCTGACCTCTGGGATTCCGATTTCCAACTCCAAATTGCCCCACTTTCGTCTGGTCCGCCTCTCGCATGCCCAGTTTTGCGTTAAAGTCCCCCATGACAACAGTGTAGTGGGTTTTGGAGGAATGTATGGCTCTACTGACGTCCTCATACATAGCCTCCACCTCATCGTCAGAGTGTTTAGACGTCGGAGCGTAGACCTGTATAACCTTTTACGAATATCGTTTTGTTATTCGGAGTACAATGTACGCCATCCGAGTCGAAAAGCTTCCGACTTTAACAACGTTGTTCACGAGGGACCTGTGGACAATAAACCCGACGCCACCCTGGGACAGCTGATCGCCTTCCCGGAAATAGAGCAGGTTGCCAGACTTCAGGATTATCGACTCCTCTCCCTCTCTCCCGACTTCAGATAACCCCACAATGTTCCAGCGCAACCGGCTAAGTTCTTCCTTCAGTTCGACAGTCTTCTCAACGGTCCATAGTGTGCGCGTGTGATATGTTGCCAGGGCCAAAGGTCGTCGTTGGTGATGGTAGTTGGATCTCTGCCGGAGATTCTTAGCACCCCTTGCTCCGCCGTAACCGAGTCCGCTACCGTAGACTGGAATAGCGGAGCTACCGGGGACTAGGGGCCTGGGCTGTGTCGTGTGCATCATTGGGGGGGTTTGCCATAATCCCCACGCTTGGCAGGCGGGTTGGGGATCGCAGTCATTTGATATTACACAGGAGAAGCGCTGCTGCCCGCTTCCCTGGTGATTTCCCTTAGTCGCCTCTTACGACACCCACGGGATGATATGGGTTGGTACTATTCTAAGCCCGGTACCACACCCGGTACACGGGGCAGATATACTTAAAAGTACATATAACTTAGAAAAGTTACATTGAAACTTGCATGACCTGGAATCGAACCCGCACACTCATACTTGAGAGGCTGGGTTAACCACTAGGCCACCACGATATTATAAATCTACGTTATTTCACGTTGAGTTGTGATTAAACGTAAATTCATTTTGACTACAAAGTATTGTATTTTCTACGAAACAGCTGATTTTCTTTAGAACTTAAAAGATTTTCTTTCGGAGTAACATCTCTTAGAAAAAAGATTTGTATTCAAAGGAAAATAAAAGTAAACTCGATATGTTGAATTAATGTATCAGTAACTGGATTGGTCTTGATTACCGACAGAGCTTCAAATGTCATTTGGAAGAATATAAACAACATTATTTTTTGTTTACGTGAAACTGGAAACACGTGTGCAGTATTTTTAAGTAAAGAATCTATGTACGAAATTTCAAAAAGCTATAATAAAAAACCACAAAAGATGAGCTTGCTATTCTACTTGATTGTCCCAACAAAAATATGGTCAAACCTCCGCTCTGGCGGGCGAAAGCGGGTCGATTACCTCTGGCGTCAGCTGTGGCGCGCGCGCAAATAGTATGATCTATCTTAACCGATCGGTAACCACTCTGCAACAATTTCTAAATGTATTTGGGAAAAATATAACGTGCTGTAAAAATGATTCGAATCGATTCACTTGCTTATTCTGAACAAACTATTTTCAGGTTTTGCACACCGATTCTCCCATCTTCTTTCCAAAATGCAAACTCAGCAATTAAAGTGTCAATGAGACTCATGAAAACAAATGTGCCAAAACAGTGCATCTGGTTTTTGGTGTCTATAAGTGAATTAAAGAGCGTCTTAGTAGATTATGATCTCAATTTGCGAATGCTAATGTTGGTTTTGTGTTATCTTAAGTCTACCGGACTCGGGCGTCCTATTGTAGAAGAGGGTATTTCGACTTGTTTGCCCCATTGTTGCCTAATAAAGTCGGGGCTGTGTGGACTTAGCTTCGTACCGTATCCAACTTGTTTAGTTGAGCCGCCCGTCCTTGAATTGGTTGAAATAGATGTTTAGTATTCTAATCCAAGAATTTTGTTTTGAAGTTTTTGAACGAGGGTACTTGTGTTGAAGTTACGGAAATTGTTACTTGCTTTTGGCTTAATTTGATTCAGTTTGTTAAATTTTACAGATGGTTTAATACTACAAGTGGCACTAAAGTGGCAGTGGGCCTGGCACATTGCCCGTAGGACCGATACCCGATGGGGCCGACGGGTTCTCGAGTGACGACTACGCACCGGAGGACGCAGTGTGGGTAGGCCTCCGACAAGGTGGACCGACGTTCTGGTGAAGGTCGCAGGAAACCGCTGGATGGGGGAGGCGCAGGACCGGTCGACGTGGAGAACCTTGGGGGAGGCCTATGTCCAGCAGTGGACGTTTTTCTGTTGAAATGATGATGATGAATACTATAAGTGGACGCTTGACAAACATTCATGAGCTAGGATCATGAATGTTTGTCTAGCGTTCACTTTTCCCAACCATGTTGGGCCCCGAACACAGCTGACTACTAGTGTTTTATATGGAGCGGCGGCCTATCTAACTTCCTCAACCAGAGTAATTATGATACCCCTTGTTAAGACTGATTGTCAGAGTTTCGGTCTTCTGTTTGAAGTTCGAAGAAGTCGTTGTGACGTAAAAAAAGTTAAACGATTCGTCAGAAGTATGAAGAATTGCAATACTGGGATCACTGACCTGATTTCCAACTGTTGTTATTATGTTAAAATGATCAACTTATAGAGACTATAATAGTTTTCTTTTTAGAATTATAAACTAGTGCTTCACCGCAATCCCGCCTGATGGTAAGCAGTGATGCAATCGTTGATGGCCAAGCGCGCTAGTTTATGAGCCTATTCACTCTTGCATTCAGCCTTGAAACGCTATAAGTACACTATAATCGCTCCAAAAAACAACCCTATTTAAAACAAATGAATTCCACGATACAATAAAATAAAAACAACAAACATTCAAAGAAAATCAAGTTAATATCGTTACTCCGACAATATATTACGTACAGTCGACAACACACGAGCATCGAGCCATTTCATTAGCTTCTTCCGGATCCCCCAAGCTTCCAACCTCCCAACAGATTACACAAAGAGAGACGAATAAAAAACATATTTTTCACCTTTGCCACTTATCTTTGTGGGCCGTAACGTATTGTTGCGAATTAGGTGATAATACGAACGGTGGGACGAAATAATATTTATTCTGTGTTTATTTATTTCATTTCTGTAACTTTGTTGTTTTGTTATTTTGTACATTGCCTTAAGTATGCTTTTGATTCTAAAGTTATAAAGGTTTTATACAGCATCAATTTGTATCTAGGTACCCTCTAGAGACCTCAGTCGTGGTGGCCTAGTGGTTAAAATATCAACCTCTCAAGTATTAGTGTGCGGGTTCGATTCCGGGTCGGGCAAGTACCAATGTAACTTTTCTAAGTTATATATACTTTCTAAGTATATCTTGAACACCAATGGCTGATCAAAAAAGTGAAGGAAAACTTCTTGAGGAAACCTGGACTTTAAGTCTGAAATCGCCAACCCGCATTGAGCAAGCGTGGTGATTACGCTCGATCCTTCTCTATCATCATCATCATCAACCTTTTTATCGTCCCACTGCTGGGCACAGGTCTCCTCTCATACAGAGAAGGATTGAGCGTAATCACCACGTTTGCTCAATGCGGGTTGGCGATTTGAGACTTAAAGTCCAAGTTTCTTCAAGATGTTTTCCTTTACCTTCAGTCATTGGTGTCCAAGATATACTTAGAAAGTACATGTAACTTTAGAAAAGTTACATTGGTACTTCTCTGATCAGGAGTCGAACCGGCGCACTCATACTTGAGAGGCTGGTGTTTTAACTACTAGGCCACCACGATCCTTCTCTATATAAGAGGAGAACTATGCCCCGCAGTGAGACGATAAAAAAAAGGTTGATGATGACGACTCTCTATAGGTAGGTACTTTATACAGCATCTGTAGGTAGGTATTCAAGTGGTGGTTCACGACTGGTTGGCAGACTTTTGGCTTACTAGCTATCCGTAACGACAGTCAAAGATCAACGAATGACATCTCAACGGGGCCCACCTACGGGAAATTTACATACTTTGAGAAGTACGGAGGGGTGCCGATATGTAATCGATGGTCCACGTACCGACTAAGGCAAGTTATATATCGGGTCAATCTTTTTTTTTTTTTTTTTCGGGGTGGAAATCCTTATAGGATGTCCGCCGCCCTGGGTTGGGCGACGGGGTCTCCCACCAACTAAAAGTCTGACACTGAGTCTCACGCGTTTGCTCGTGATAGAAGACTATCACGAGCAAACGCGTGAGGCCGCGGGAGTCTAAATTCTTCCACGGCCCCACACCCTCGTGCTGGCCCGGTCTGTCCGAGCCCCGTCTGCTGCACGGGGTAGTGGGGTGTTAAACTACCCCGTGCATCGCCTCAGGGGCGTGCGTCGACACTCGCGCGCGCCTCCGCCTCGGGGTCCATCGAATAGGGGGCGGGGGCTTCCCCATGTCCCTCGCCCCTGGACCCATTCATGGGGGGCGGAAAAGGGCGTTATCCGCCCTTCTTCGGCGCCCGGTGCGTCTTCTACGGCCCGGGAAGGGATTTGAGATCTCCCTCTCCCGTTCCGCAGCTTCCTTCTGCGGGTCGATCTAACTTGATCTATTGCTATTATCGTTTAGCTACGGTGGATACTTAAACTAATAAATGTGAATAGGTATATTTCTTCTTGAGATAAAACCACGGTAAATCCATGTAGCGGAATCTTCCTCCCAATATACGAACTACGCTATACCGAGTAATTAGTATTAACATACAACGTGCTGACATGAATCGTTGAGTAGGTGCCCAACAGACACAATACCCGCCTGGCCTTTTCCTCATATTCCAATATAAATGCAGGGCATCGTCCAAATTAGAAAACAAAACACGATGAATGAAAGTATGTATTAATCGATTGTACGGACGACAGTAGGTCAAGCTACCCATCAACCTTGAGCCTTAATGCGTTAGATATAAAGTTGAAAATCTAATAAAGAAATCTGACAGACAGTAGTAGCTTGAGGTGCTGTTGTCAGTACATGAGCAACCCACGAACTATTCCCTACTTAGTTCTTAGTTAACAAAACTTATTTGCTGAAGTTACGGTGTTCTGCACTGCTTTAATCCACAAAGATACGTGACGCGTTACAGTGTTCAAATAAGGAGGTAACTAATTTGAAACTACTTCAATCAATAATGCAGTTTCTGCCAAGTTGGTTCATCACAGTTGAGCCCCCTTTAGAATACGTGAGAGGATATCTATTGTTGCTGCCGCGGAATGGGTTAAGATAAATGACGACAAAAATACGAATGTGTATTTATTTCTTTAGGACCTCTGACAAAGGATCTACACAATACAATATGACAGTGGCGGATTTACAAATTTTCAAGGTATAGGCCGTAAGGTTTTGCGTCTAAAATTGTCATATCATAGTATATGTATTAAAAAAATATATATGTAGCGTTTTTACCCGTTAGACACCAGAAAACAGAAAGCCGTCATCCATACTAATATTATAAATGCGAAAGTAACTCTGTCTGTCTGTCTGTCGGTCTGTCTGTCTGTCTGTCTGTCTGTCTGTCTGTCTGTCTGTTACGCTTTCCTGCTTAAACCTCTCAACCGATTTTGATGAAATTTGGCACAGACAATCTTTGGACCCTGAGAAAGAACATAGGCTACCTTTTATCCCGGAAAAATATGATGTTCCTGAGGGAAATCTAATAAGCGCGATATAACCGAACTCCACGCGGGCGAAGCCGCGGGCGGAAAGCTAGTATTATAAATGCGAAAGTAACTCTGTCTGTCTGTCTGTCGGTCTGTCTGTCTGTCTGTCTGTCTGTCAGTCTGTCTGTTACGCTTTCCTGCTTAAACCTCTCAACCGTTTTTGATGAAATTTGGCACAGACAATCTTTAGACCCTGAGAAAGAACATAGGCTACCTTTTATCCCGGAAAAATTTGATATTCCCGAGGGAAATCTAAAAAGCGCGATATAACCGAACTCCACGCAGGCGAAGCCGCGGGCGGAAAGCTAGTACAGAAATATTTTTGATTTGTGACACCACATACGCGAAGCAAAAAAAAAGCGGTCGTCAAATTTGCCGCCCCAAAAATCTGCCGCCCTAGGTTGAAGCCTACTCAGCCTCCTGGTAAATCCCCACTGCAATATGACACATAAAATAAAATGCAAAATGAGGTTTTGAGTAGGTGTTCACTAATAGGAGACCACAGCGTGCACAATTAAATTAAAATGAAGCTAATAAAATAAAAAATCGTAATAATAGGTAAAATTTAGAAAAGTAATTTCAAGTAGTTTGTGTTTTATATGTACTTTTAAACAACAACCTTTTAACCGATAAGCGATTTAACGGCTGTAGATTTAGATATTATTTTGTTATAATTTATTATTCTCCGTATTTTGTTATTTAATAAAAATTATTCAGCCAGATATGAACTACAGCTGTTGTTGCTTACTATAATTGTTCTCCAAATCGTTATGTTGTCAGACAATTATTTGGATAATAAACGTATTATTATTACCTATAGCAATTTTTTTTGGACTTTATGACATTGTTTTTTGAAAGCTAGTGTCAGCGTTTAAGTTCAACGCATTCGCGTCTGTTCTAGATATACCCTATGATCGTATCTCTGAGATAGCCTTTCCTACATTGGTACGGAACAGAGCGATATCACGGACTATATATTTTTATTTCCTTCGTTTAAGCGATATAGCACAGTGATTTCCAACATTTTCAACACAAAAGTTCAACAGGATTTTCTGGCAATAACACGGAAGTCAAGAAAGTCTTATAAATTTTATGGCTACAAGGAGATCGGGAGAAGTCGACAGATAAAATTTTACAACGGACTAATGCAGACTTTAATATATTTTTTTATTACTGACAATTTCATGATTCTTCTGATGTTCAGAATTTCCGGTCGAAATATTGTTTAATATGTACTTTTTACGTTCGTCTATGTGTTGGGTATGCCTACACATAAGCGACAAAAGAGTATTTAATTTCGAAACCAAATTAAGGAAGCAATAAAAAGGAGGTTAATTTAAGAGTCGACGCTTTTACGGATCCTTTTAAACTTACGTTAATGTAATGTTTTAATTCATTTAATCACTCTAAGGTTGTGGGTTACTAAGGGATACCAGATATTCAAATGGAGTTCGAGTTTTTTGGTTCCAGTCGGGGTACTTTCCGAGTAACATGTACACGCTATCCAAAGTGCGGACTTGAAGTGTGGAAAAACGTAAATGAAACTTGTCGCGGTGTCCACAGAGCCATTCAATTACATCACCCGCACTTCAAGTCCTTCAAGGTCTTTACATTACACTCTAGTTCTTTCGAAAAAACAATTGCGGGTGGAGATTTAACCGGGCGCAGTGCACTTTAGAATTAAACTATAACCATAGGTAAGGATGAAATAAATGGAAATATCGTTAAAAAAATCTTTATAAAAAAGCTTTGAGATGGGTTTTTTTTTATAAGTTACTAGCTTTCCACCCGCGGCTTCGTCCGCGTGGAGTTCGGTTATATCGCGTTTTGTAGGTTTCCCTCGGGAACATCAAATTTTTCCGGGATAAAAGGTAGCTTATGTTCTTTCTCGGGGTCTAAAGATTGTCTGTGCCAAATTTCATCAAAATCGGTTGAGAGGTTTAAGCGGGAAAGCGTAACAGACAGACAGACAGACAGAGTTACTTTCGCATTTATAATATTAGTATGGATTATGGATAAACTAGCGCTTGACCGCAATCCCGTCTGATGGTAAGCAGTGATGCGATCATTGATGGTAAAGCGCGCTAGTTTATTAAGAGCCTCTAGAGAGCACTCTAGCCTTGAAGACACTCAAATTGTAATGTGACGGAAACACCGTCGCTGGCAAATTGTCCCAGTCCCTCGATGTACGCCGTATAAAAGAGGAAGCGAAACGCTTCGTCCGGGTCGCAGTGGTGTCAACAACGTAAGGTTGGAAACTCGCTGTACGACGGGTCGTCCGATAGTGGAACGGAGATGGGGGAATTAAATCATGCAATTCCCTTGCACACTCACCAGAATGCATCCTATAGATGACCGAAAGGCTGGCTACTCTACGCCTGTGCTCCAGGCTTTGGAGACCGTTTCGAGTTAAGTCTGGGTCGCCAATCAGCCTCTTCGCACGCCTCTCCACTGAATCCAAAGAAATCCAATCTGCGTTTTAAATCTAAAGACACTGGAATAAGGACAAGGAACTAAAGACATAGATGAAGTAACATGAAGACGACGCAACTATTGGCAACAGCTTTATCACACTCTCACAACTACCCACTACTTGCGCTACAACTCCGTCAAATACATTTCTCGCACAATTCGTATTTCGACTCCACAACCGCGAACAAACCTGGGAATATCGAAGATTACAAGTGGTACCTCTCCGGGGAGTGACTAACTATAAATATCACAACGACGCAACCCCTGCAGCTTGTTGAAACGTTTTATGGACGATAAATCGGAATGTAGCACTCCCGTTAAGTCCTCTGCTTGGTCAGATGTTGAAATGTTTTATTCTCGACATTAAAAGGGTGAAAACCTTTGGAGTAACAAATTATACATTTTATTGGATCTTAAATTCTCGTACTTAGTTAGTAGGGGCGGGTTTTATGGAAAGAAATTGGTTTAATTCCATTTAATTACGGGATTTAAATCTTTCATCATGTTTTTTTTCGGATCTCCAAAGCCGCATAGGCGAAGAGTAGCTAGCCTGTCAGTATTCTATAGGATGCATTTTGGAGTGTGCGAGGGAATTGCATGATTTAATTCCCCCATCTCCGATCCATCATTGGACGACCCGTCGTCGTACGGTGAGCTTCCACCCTTACGTTGTTGTCACGACAACGATCCGAACTAAGCGTTTCTCCTCATCGTTTGTACCACGTACATCGAGGGACTGGAACAATTTGCCAGCGGCGGGGTTTCCGTCGGACTAGAATTTAAGTATCTTCAAGGCTAGAATGAATAGGCTCTTAATAAACAAGCGTGCTTTACCATGAACGATTGCATCACTGCTTACCATCAGGCGGGATTGCGGTCAAGCACTAGAGAGTTCCACAACATTCTTTTTCAACGACCATTTGATAATTTGTTTAATATATAACAATAAGTCATAACTTAATAGTAGTCATTCCTGCCAAGTCGTGTTCACACGGGTGAACCGTAATCGTATCGTAAAACCGCAATGAAACTTTCTTTTTTATGGCTGTGGCATCAAAAAATCAACATATGACTATGCCAACAAGCGCGCGTTTTTGCGTCACGACTAAACATCGCATGTTATTAGGCTGTATGGATGAATTGCCTTTGCCTTTCATTTGTGGGATTATAACAATAAAACAACATCGCGCGCCCCGTGCTATTTTCGCGTCAATGTTAACTTTTATCTGCATTTATAAATAAAATTGTTTTGAAAATGAGTGCTCCCAATTACTCCAGGAAATTCTTCTACGCACGTTATAAATTTTAATGGTTGTACCATCCAGAATGTTAATTACTTATAATTCCTAATAAAGTTCAACATTGACGGTTTTTTGTATTTATTTATTTTAAGGTCGTAGAAAAGTTTTGTATGCCACTATCGTAAACAGCAATTGTTATATTCGAGCTGATCTATGGTGCCACGAAGCGAACTCATATTAGAATAGCTTTCATTGCTTGACAGTGTCATAAATAACTATTGCGTTATTTACGTTGTTGGACAGATACATTTTCAAACACATGGAACAATGGATTAGCAATATGTTTCGAAATTATTCCAACTGATAGTAACGGTGTGTTTCGCAATTAGGGTGTTGTGCACATCTATATCTATCATCATCATCATCAGCCTCTACTCGTCCACTGCTGGACATAGGCCTCCTTCATGACACGCCAACAGCCTCGATCCTGAGCAGTTCTCCTATATCTATACTAATACAGTATGTTAAATAACAGAGGGCGTTCCCTTAAACTCGTTAATATATATCATTAATAGATTAAAATAAAAAATATCAGCATAGAAAAATAAGCATAAAAAAATCCGAATAAAAAAAAATTCTAATTGGAAATAAATTTGAAACCTCCTGTTTTAAATCAAGATAGTAGTCGTCATGTATAAATAAATTGCGACGTTGCCGTCTTTCATGTTCGCGTGTACAGTGTGTTTCTTTTACATGTCAATTTAAATTTTTTATTGAATATTTTCTTATTGGAAAAAATTTTAAAACATTTTGTTTTCGAATGGAAATATTTTTTTTAGCTTGTATGTATGCTATACTATTTCGGGTTAACGGGAACGCCCTCTGTTAGTTAACATACTGTATATAAAGTTGAAGAGTTTGTTTGTTTGAACGCGTTAATCTCGGGAACTTCTGGTCCAATTTGAAAAATTCTTTTTGCATTGTATAGCCTATTTATCTAGGAAGGCTTTAGGCTATATAACATACGCTGCGACCAATAGGAGCGGAGCATATAAAAACGCGAAAAGTTAGTGAGTATGGATGGATGGATGTTTCTTACTCTTGCACGCAATAACAATTGAAGAGATTTGGATTAAATTTCGCACACAGATAGTTTATAACCAGGAATAACACATACGACTTTTTATCTCGATATTCCCACGATCGAAACTTACGCGGGTGAAACCGCAAGACACAGCTAGTAATTTATGTATGACAAAATGTTTAAGTTAAAATCAATATTTTTGTTATAAATAATAACACTAATTATAAATAATAATTAGTATTACTTCATAATAAATATTATCCATACGAAATAAATAAATGCGTGCGTAATCCATACTAATATTATAAATGCGAAAGTATCTCTGTCTGTCTGTCCGGCTTTCACACCAAAACTACTGAACCGATTGTAATGAAATTTGGTACACAGATAGTCTAGAGCCTTAGAAAGGACATAGGCCATAAAACATCCCGCCATGACCAATAGGAGCAGAGCAGGAACAAAAAATGTTGCGGAAACGGGAGCAAATGCGGATGTACTACATGTTGCTCCCATTATTTTAACAGGCGCTTATTTTATATCAACTGAGCTCATTCGGCTAGAAGGTTACGCGGGTGAAACCGCGGGGCACAGCTAGTACGTTATAAATGCAAAAGTATCTCTGTCTGTCTATCTGTCTGTCCGGCTTTCACGCCAAAACCAATCAACCACCTTTATCTTTATCTTTATCTTTATCTTTACCGATTGTAATGAAATTTGGTACACAGATAGTCTAGAGCCTGAGAAAGGACATAGACTATAGAACATCTTGCTATGACCAATAGGGGAAGAGCAGTAACAAAAAATGTTGCGAAAACGGTAGCTATCGCGGACGTATATATTGCCCCCATTATTTTAACAGGCGCTTATTTTATATCAACTGAGTTCTTTTTAATTTACGGCAACCACCGCCCGCTGGAAACTGAAGTCCACGCGGACGGAGTCGCGGCAAGCAGCTAGTTTTATATATTTAAATATTGTTCTGTTTATGATTTTAAATGTGGTTTATAATTAACATCAATATTCCTTAACTGGTTTGAGATTGCGATCATATTAAAATCAGCCTGCAAATAAGTACCCGTGTGCCTAAATGAAGAAAATGGTCCCCTATCTTTATTTTCAGGTAGGGACAAAAGAATGGTAGGAATTTCTCACATTACTAAAAGGGTCTACGAATGTTATCAAGCCAGGATATTTAACTTCCAGCCTTATTGATGAAAATAAAAGAGATTCCTTTGCCTAACAGACCAGCAGTAATGTTCTAGTATTATATTGTACTAGCTGTTGCCCGCGACTCCGTCCACGTGTTCATATAGGTAAAATACGGGCCTGTTAAAATAATGGGAGCAATATGTACGTTCGCGTTTGTCCCGTTTTCGCAACATTTTTGGTTACTGCTCTGATCTTATTGGTCATAGCGGGATGGTATATAGCCTATGTCCTTTCTCAGGCTCTAGGCTATGTGTGTATCAAATTTCATTAAAATCGGTTCAGTAGTTTTGGTGTAAAAGCCGGACAGACAGACAGACAGAGATATTTTCGCATTTATAATATTAGTATGGATCTAGAATAAGGTCTAAGGTCTAAAGGTCGAAATAAGGAATTTGAATAACATGAAATGAATTTATGTTAAGAAAGGACGTGAATGTAAATCTGAAGTGTTTCAATGGAATGGTCTTATTTCAGTTAGTTCTATTTGAAATACTTGTTTAGTAGATATAAAGTCTACCTATTCATACACAAAATAATATTTCAAAAGAAACTTTTAAAGGCTTACTTAGTGTTGAATTTTACATATTGTTTAGAAATGCATTGCATCAATAAAAATCCTTATTGCTCTACAGCAATAAGGATTTTTCTCAGACAGCTCAAAAACAACATTATCCGTACGGATAATGTTGTTTTTGAGCTGTCTGAGATAAATTAACTATGAAACAGCTAGTAAACAAGGAATTTTGTCATGGCCGAAATAGGAACACTTCTTCTTCTTTTTTCAAGGTGAGATTTAACTTCAACTCTTGATCAATGGCCTCTGTGGTCTCACAATTTAGCCAATAATACGTGTAACAAATTATAGAAATTCTTTGAAATTTTATTTCACAATAATGGCGGATATCGCCAATGACAATTGAAAAAGACGGCCGCGTGAACCGTCTGAGGGAGGTTTGAGGCAAAGTCATGATGTGGCCACTATGTTGCGATATTTCAATGTTATTTATGAATTATTTACTGAATGCAATTTTTACTACATAAATCTCGCGCTTTTATTTAGTAAACGACACTATAAATAATTTTAAAAGTTCAATGAAAAATGCGTGTGACACTCATCTTAGCTTTCCCCAAATAGGAACTCTTTTTATTTTTAGGGTTCCGTACCTCAAAAGGAAAAAACGGAACCCTTATAGGATCACTTTGTTGTCCGTCTGTCTGTCTGTCTGTCTGTCTGTCTGTCTGTCTGTCTGTCTGTCACCACCCTTTATCTCAAGAACGCGTGGACGTATCAAGCTGAAATTCTCATGAAATACTCGGGTCTATTGTCCCTTTAAGCTGTGAAAATATCAAACTTCTAAGCCAAGCCAATCAAAAGATACAGCCGATTATGTCGATATTTTCAACAAATTTTCGACACTCGCAAAGGAATCAAAACCTACAGGATACTTCCCGTAAACTCTGAATCTTGAAATTTGGCATGAAGGATTGTCATATAATGCAAATATAGGAAAAATTGCGAAAATCACATTTTTTTAATTATATAATATAATAAACATATTTTAATAAAATGGAACTTACTACCTTATTTCTCACGAACGAATAAAGTTATCAAATTGAAATTTATACCAAATACCTAGGTCTATTGTCCCTTTAAGCTGTAAAAATATCAAACTTCTAAGCCAAGCCAATCAAAAGATACAGCCGATATGTCGATATTTTCAACAAATTTTCGACACTCGCAAAGGAATCAAAACCTACAGGATACTTCCCGTAAACTCAGAATCTTGAAATTTGGTATGAAGGATTGTCATATAATGCAAATATAGGAAAAATTGCGAAAATCTCATTTTTTCAGTTATATAATATAATAAACATATTTTAATAAAATGGAACTTACTACCTTATTTCTCACGAACGAATAAAGTTATCAAATTGAAATTTATACCAAATACCTAGGTCTATTGTCCCTTTAAGCTGTGAAAATATCAAACTTCTAAGCCAAGCCAATCAAAAGATACAGCTGATATGTCGATATTTTCAACAAATTTTCGACACTCGCAAAGGAATCAAAACCTACAGGATACTTCCCGTAAACTCAGAATCTTGAAATTTGGCATGAAGGATTGTCATATAATGCAATTATAGGAAAAATTGCGAAAATTACAATTTTTTAGGTATATAATATAATAAACATATTTTAATAAAATGAAACTTACTACCTTATTTCTCACGAACTAATAAAGGTATCAAATTGAAATTTATACCAAATACCTAGGTCTATTGTCCCTTTATGCAGTGAAAAAATCAAACTTCTAAGTTAAAGCGATCAAAAGATACAGCAGTTTATACCGACACCTTAGACGAATTTTCGTCACACGCTAGGGAATCAAAACCTACACGCAAAGACATTAAAATTATATTTACAATAGACAGGACATCACGAACAAAATCGTAAGCCAATACTTTTATCGACTTGATTAAAAGTCGCTCAGTCTAGTCTGCGCGTCAGGACGTAATTTGTGTCCACTAAGAATAAACATTTTCTAAGGAAATATGCCATGTTGTGCTTTGTGTTACTGTACATCTCGTTATAGTAAAACGACTGGACCTAACTTCGGAATGTTTTTCTATGAATTATTTATATTTCGTCTGCAATTCAAATAAAAAAAAAATCTTAGTTCTAGAAAATTTTCCATTATTGTAATAAGCGCCCTCTATTGTTGAGTAGTTTTACTATTTTCTTGTAGAGATGTAGTAATGTTGTTTATCGATTTAGTTATCGATAATACTTATTAAGAGGAATACATTTTGTTGTATTTTATTGACATTTAAAATATAGCTAAATAAACTTAAAATATTACTATATTTCAAGTTTATTTATTATTAACTCTATTTAAACATAATCATATCATATTAATAAACAAAATTGAATGAACAATTACTATTCATTTACCTAGGTTTTTGTTATTTTTGGTTTCCGAATAAAAATAATGTCGTAGGGAAAAAGTGGATACGATTTGTCCAGATAGACCGTAGAGAAGAAAATTGGCTTCCGTCTCATTCGTCGAAATTATGCTCAATGCATTTTAAAAGAGAAGTTATCTACTTTGGAAAGACTTGTCGATCAAATTAAAAAACAAAAAGAATCGGTACCTTGTATTAGAAATGAAATAGTAAGTTATTAATTTCAGTACTTTTCTACATATCCGTAAAAATTGGAATAAAATTTACGGTTAAGTGGATAAGTACATAGATTACATAACTTATTTATTATGAAATATATTCATAAAATATGTAGGTACGTATATGTAGTACAATGATTGCGAGCTACTTTGTGATTTTGAGGATTCCGTACCTAAAAGGTAAAACGAACCCTATTCATGAGACTTCTCTGTTCGTCTGTCCGTCTGTCACCAGGCTGTATCTCATAAACCTCATAAACCGTAATAGCGAGACAGTTGTAATTTCCAGAGATTGTGTTAGTATTTCTGTTGCCGCTCTAACAACAAGTACTAAGAATCAAAATAATAAAATATTTAAGGGGGCTCCCATACAACAAACGTGAATTTTTGCCGTTTTTTGCTCCATATTAATAACGGAAACAGATAGACGCTTAAAATGTTCACAGAATATTTGGTTATATATTCAAATTACAAATAAATAATTAAAATAAAATAAATACTGAAGGCGGGCTCCCATACAATAACCGTGATTTTTTTGCCGTTTTTAAAGATAATGGCGTACGAATCTTGTAAAGGTCTTGCTCCAGCAGACTACCATTTTTGTCGTGATTTGGACAATTATCTACGTGACAAGAAGTTTTCTTCCCAGGAGGCAGTTCTGCTTTCACACAGTTTGTGCAGTCTAGATCCTCAGAGTTCTATCACAAAGGCATAAACGACCTTCCTATATATTGATTATAAATGAATTATTTAAAAATTAAAAAATAAGCAATTATTTAGATTTTCAGTACTAATCGGCAATTTTAAACTTTAACGCCTATTATATTAAAAGAATTAGGTATATAAATAAGAAACTTGTAAACTTGAAATTACCCATAATTATTCTGCTTCCTAATTTTTTGTTTCAAGCTATCATAATGCGAAAAAACATCGTCGTAGTAACTTCTTTGAATATTATCGATAACTTTATATCGAAATGATACAAACCCTACCACAGTTTTTTGCATTGCCATTTAAAAATATTTGCAAACAAACGTGTAAAAAGAATAATTTTGCTAAAAACGAAATGCAAACGAAAATTGCAAAACAAAATGCGCTTTATGGCCTAAAAGGTCTATTACACTCAAAAATCGCAATAAACTGAGCGTTAAAATAATTCGTAAGCATAAAACATCTAAAATGCCAATAGACGGAAAATAGTAGTGAATAAAATTCTAAAACAGTTTTTGTTTGTACAAGACAAGTTTCACTTAATTTATTTACTTTTCAATATTTATTTACCCGATTTGAACTATACTAGGGTATTAAATCGGATCTGGCAACATAGACCACACTGGCCACCTACCGGGCAATAGCTGAATATATTTTATATAAACTTATTTCATTTTTACTATTTGATGTCTCCAATTGTCGATCTAATTTTGATATATTGTACTAGATGGCGGAACTGAGCCATGGGATCACAGTTTTTCTATGCCATTTTGACACATGCCCTCTCTTTAAATCCTAAATCTCTTTGCCTACAAGGTACTTCCCGTGAACTCAGAATCTTGAAATTCGACACGAAGCAACGTTATATTATAGTACAGACAGATAAAGGAAAAATTGTGAAAATGATAAATTTGAAGTTACATAAAACATTAAAATATTATTTTTGCTTACATGACATAAAATATTTTTTTAATAATTATAAACTTACTACCTACCCTTTTTCACATGAACGCGTAGAGATATTAAAGTTGAAATTCATATCAAACACTTCTTAAATCTAATTGCCTCTAAACTGTGAAAAATTCTAAATCAATGCTAGTATTAAAAATGCGAAAATAACTCTGTCTGTCTGTTACGCTTTCCCGCCTAAACCTCTCAACCGATTTTGATGAAGTTTGGCACAGACAATCTTTAGACCCTGAGAAAGAACATAGGCTACCTTTTATCCCGGAAAAATTTGATGTTCCCGAGGGGAATTTAAACAGCGCGATATAACCGAACTCCACGCGGGCGAAGCCGCTGGCGGAAAGCTAGTACGTCATAAATTGTAAACCGCTACGTTTGTACAGCGGAACCCTCGGTGTGCGAGTCCGACTCGCATTTGGCCGGTTTTTTTTATTATAAAGTCACAAATATCTTTCAACAGTGCTTGTCTGTCAACGTCATTCGAACGCCAAAAGATTCTTGAACAACAAAAAAAAGGCTTCGACATAAAGTAATGGACATGCCACTGTGGCACTCCGAAAGAAAGAGAGGAACCAAAGTTTCGGTCTATCTTTATCTCTCTCAAAATCATCAATCATCTATGAGGAAAGAGATGTTGTGTGATGATGTTGTGTGTGTTTGAAACCAAAAAATTAGTGCAGATTATGCGCGTACGGTATGTCGTATATGTCGATGCTTGAAGGTATGTAGTGTATATATATAAATATGTATTAATTTAGTTACTTCTATTCCCTTAACCACGTGATTGCTCAGTTAAAATGATTGCGGTGACCGTTAACTTTACTACAGCATTGCTTGGGTTAATACTCATCATCATCTCAGCGTTAACCCCAGTTGTATCCGAAGCATTTTCAGCATTGGAGTCTGGGGTCCGCTTTACCAGTCTAACTGCTGATATGGCTAAACTTCGACATTTTCCATGAAGCGACTGCCGTCTGACCTCCACAACCTGAAGGCGCCATTGAAGCATTGCAGCTAGACCAATTATTGGACTTTTGAGGGCTCAAACAACACGTAACGACTGCCATTAGATGTTCGTATGGCAACCGGGACCAACGGCTTAACGTGCTTTCCGAGGCACGACCAGACCAGTGCAAATATTCATATTCATGCATACAAATATTTGCACTGTGCAGGGATCGAACCCACGCCTCCTTGCGCAGCGGCTGCGTCCGCTACCGCTACGCCACGGAGGCTGTCGCTTGGGTTAATACTGTAGGCAGATAACTATATTATACTAGCGGCCGCCAGCGACTTCGTTCACGTGGAGTTAGTTATGCTCCGCTTTTATTAGTTGCAGCGTGATGTTATATAGCCTAAAGCCTTCCTGGATTAATGGGCTATCCAACGCAAAAATAATTTTTCAAATCGAACCAGTAGTTCCTGAGATTAGCGCGTTCAAACAAACAACAAACGCTTCAGCTTTATATATTAGTATAGATAGTAGCATAAGCATAAGCAGCCTATAATATTCACATTGTTGGGACACAGAACTCCTCTCGGTGACAGGAAGTGGACTGAAGCCGGAAATCACCACGCAGAAATAGTGCAGGAGTTTCATTATGACAGTTCAACAATATTCATTGAGTTATTCACTTTGTTGAGCAAGGAAATTTTTTAAACGTAAAGAGCAATGGATTAGCTATATCCTTCGAAATTATTCGATTTGAGGGTAAGAATGTGTTACATAATAAGGGTGCGGGTTGGTGGTTGTTAGGTACATGTTTTCTAATTTTTGGTTTCAAGAGACGCAGGTTTGCTATATCTTTTACAATGCATAAATATGGGAGCTCTCATGCCCTTTATACCTGGAGATTTTTACTCGTATTTAGTTAATAAGGTTTTACTTACTTATAATGCATTTCCATTATTAATGCTTTTTTGCTTTGTTGGTATAATGGCAAGAATAGCTGGTATATGGTAAATAATTTAATTTAATTTTCAGTGTTTTGTTGTGTTACTTTAAAGTCATGTGTTATTCAAGGAACAGACAGCTGTGCTGCTGGAGAATTTGTTCCGCCACTTCTGCCCATCGAAATCACTAGGAAGTGGCGAAGGGCGGACGTTTTGAGGGATTGTTTTATGTAATTTGACGTTCAAAAAGTGCTGATTCTCAGCCTAATTTGAAAAATGACTTATGATTCTGAATTTACAAAGATCGTATTACACACATTGATATAATATTAAACTAAGGTAGATAAGTCACTAGTGCACTGAAAATGAAGCGTACAAAAGAAGGTAAGTCCAGTATCTCGCTTTAGTCACTCTCGATGCACACATAAAAACAAACGACAAACACTAACAGCGCAAATGACAAACACTAGCCATCTTTTTCTTCTCTATGCTTTAGATTGCGCCCCATCTCACTCACACTGTACCAACGTGTGAAATGTAAGCAGAATAAAAAATTTGCATGTATGTGCTGCTGCTTCGTTCAGCACATTTATTTCGGTTAATTTGTTAGAGCATATCATATCTGTTTAATATTATATCAATGATTACACAAAGTAAAACGGCTCATTTAGTTCCAAACCGGTTACCACAGATCCACCACTACAAGTACCTAAGTGGGTAACGTACAAATTAGTATTCACTAACCGATTGCCAAGTCCAAAGGCCTACAGTTGCCGTTTGATTCGACTCTGACAGGGATTGAGAATAATTGATGGGATTGCAGTTCGCACTTAGCCAGATATGTTCAACTGGATCTAATTACTTATCTAGATTGCGATTAGAAATCCTTATCAAAATATTGTTTCCAATTACTTTTGTCTTTGTTGGAATTATAATAAGCCATTCATCCTCAAACACGACACATTCAGAGGTTGTATGATCTTTTGCGATCACACACTACTTTTACATGTTGATGTTGAGTTTATATAAACTACTATATTGTTTCAAAGTTATAGGTAAAATGAGCTAATGGACTTATGTGTGTGAAATAAGTGACACGTGGCCTTTGCTGGCCGTAATGAGAACGCGACGACTTGATGGCTCGACGGGAACTAATTTTTTTTTTTTTTTTTTAATAATTTTAAACTAGTGCTTGACTGCAATCCCGCCTGATGGTAAGCAGTGAGGCAGTCGTTGATGGTAAAGCGCACTAGTTTATTAAGCCTATTCACTTAAAAAACTTAGGAATAGGAAGGATGACGGCAGTTGAGCGAGGTGATGCAATGTTAAACCCAAGGCCAACACGACCAAACGATGCTTGCGCCAGAGGGAGATTGATCTGGAGACTCTCCACGACCAAACTCCCGACACAACAACATTTGGCGCATCGTACCCGGCACACATCGCAACACAACGGCTCAGACCCGTCCTCCGTACGGCTTCACCAGACATCATGCCGGAACACGACGAATCGCTTGGTGGCAAGACTTTGTCAGGTGGGTGGTAACTACTGCCGGCAGCCGATGTTATGCCTACCACCGAGTAAACTAATGATTATATGATAAAGTAAAATGAATGCGAGGCGTAAATCCTGACGATGCTATGCTGATGTGCGGATGCACCGTACACGGGTGGCCCCTGAATGTGTCGTGTTTGAGGATGAATGGCATAAGGTGCGTGTGTGTCTGAAAGTATGCGAGGGAGTCCATTTTTCCTTGTCAGTTTTTAAGTTATATTTTGCCTTAATGTTAGTTGTAGTTAAGCATTGGTATCGTACCGTTTTAATTAACTATAAAAAAAATAAGCTATATTCTGCCAGTGGTTTCGCCGACGTGAATGCGGGAAATCAACCTTTTTTTGTTTTGGATGGGAAATCATCAACTGAACCCTCCCCTCTCTGGGTGGAACGGAAGGGCGTATCAGACTTTTATTGACTTAAACATATTTTATTGACTTTTATTGCATCAAGGCGGCAATGCGTTCAGGACAAGGACAAGGCGTCAAGGCTCTTATGTAAAGGACAAGGCATCAAGGCCTCAAAGCGTCAAGGCGTCCAGGGCAAGGACAAGGCGTCAAAGCGTCAACGAGTCAAGGCGTCAAGGGGTCAAGGCGTGCAGGACAAGGACAAGGCGTCAGGGCGTCAAGGCGTCAAGTCCTCAAATCCTCAAGTCGTCAAGGTGTCAAGGGGTCATGGCGTCAAGTTCTCAAGGTGTCAAGGCGTCAAGGCGTCACTGCATCCAGGACAAGGACAAGGTATAAGGGCGTCAAAGCGTCAAGTCGTTAAGGCGTCCAGGACAAGGACAAGGCGTCAAGGAGTCATGGCGTCAAGGTCAAGGTCAAGGCGTCAAGATCAAGGACAAGGCGCCAGGTGTCAAGACGTCACGGGGTCAAGGCGTCAAGGGGTCAGGGCGTCAAGACCTCAAGGCGTTAAGGCGTCAAGTCCTCAAGGCGTCAAGGCGGCAATGCGTTCAGGACAAGGACGAGGCGTCAAGGCGTTATGGCGTCAAGGTCTCATGGCGTCAGGTGTCAAGGCGTCAAACCCTCAAGGTGTCTAGGCGGCAAGAAGTCAAGACGTCATGGCGTCATTGCGTCATAGTGTCAAGGCTTCAAGGCGTAAAGGCTTCAAGGAGTCAAGGCGTCAAGGCGTCAAAGTGTCAAAGCGTCAAGGAGTCAAGGCGTCAAAGCGTCATGGCGTCAAGGCGTGAAGTCCTCAAGGTGTCAAGGCCTCAAGTCCTCAAGGCGTCAAGGCGTCAAGTCCTCAAGGCGTCCAGGACAAGGCGTCAAGGAGTTGAGGCGTTAAGGACAAGAACAAGGCGTCAGGGCGTCAAGGCGTCAATTCCCCATGGCGTCAAGGGGTCAAGGCGTTCAGGACAAGGACAAGGCGTCAGGGCGTCAAGGCGTCAAGTCCTCAAGGCCTCAAGTCGTCAAGGGGTCATAGCGTCAAGTCCTCAAGGTGTAAAAGCGTCAAGTCGTCAAGGCGTCCAGGTCAAGGACAAGGTGTCAAAGCGTCAACGAGTCACGGCGACAAGGGGTCAAGGCGTCCAGGACAAGGGCAAGGCGTCAGGGCGTCAAAGCGTCTAGTCCTCAAAGCGTCAAGTCGTCAAGGGGTCAAGGCGTCAAGTCCTCAAGGCGTCAAGGCGGCAATGCGTTCAGGATAAGGACAAGGCGTCAAGCGTTAAGTTGTCAAGGCGTCCAGGACAAGGACAAGGCGTCAAAAGCGTGAACAAGTCAAGGCGTTAAGGTCGAGGTCAAGGCGTCAAGTTTAAGGACAAGGCGTCAAGTCGTCAGGGCGTCAAGGCGTCATGTCGTTAAGTCCTCAAGGTGTCAAGGCGTCAATGCATCCAGGACAAAGACAAGGCGTCAGGGCGTCAAAGCGTCAAGTCGTCAAGGCGTCATGGATCACAGGAGGTATGAGTTATACATGTGGAGGAGGTATACATGTGCGGTAGGCAATACATGAGCGGGCGATGGGGGTCAGGCCACGCGGCACGCGGTCGGATCGCTATTCGCTCATAATAATACCGTCAAAAATGGTGTTGTCACTTATTAAAATATTATCAAATTTTGGGGAAGTTATCGCCAAAAAAAAAAGATTATTTTTTAAATTCATTATTTTAATTCGTAGTTATAATTTCATCTTTTATTTCGTCATGTGTTTACCTAACCTTTATTATCCTTATGGGTCGGACGGGGTTATCTTTACATATTGTATACATCATATCATATGTATTTTTATATGATAAAAATGGCACCAAAAATAAAGCGGTATAAATATTTAACATGTCAAATTAAAACTCAACACTAAGTAAATTCCAACTAATGAACGTTGATTTTGCTGGTGATGTTATCGTTACAATTTATTACACTGTTAATTCGATCTAATCTGGATAGATTATTGGATGGAATTACTGTTGCAGGTACTGACTGGAAATGTTGAAATGCCATCGATGATTCTATATTTAAAAAAATACGTTTGTCTTTTGGAATACAGAGTGCGCAGATAAGTCTGCACGCGACGTTTGACTGCAAGATTATATGATTTATATCACTTTTTAGTACCCTACACTTTTTAGTAGTGGTAGTAGGTGTACCTAATTTGATAATCCTATGCCCTCTTCCTATGGGGATAGGTAGAAACTGCAAAAAGCTACCTGCTGCTATATATATTTTTAGGTTAGCAACACAGAGATCGCATTCTTAAACTGTGTTTTGAAATACACATTTCATATGTAAGTCTATACGGCGTTGTTAACACTAGACATCTGGATCCGGGATTCATGCTCCGACGCATTACAATGGGCTGTGTAAACTCATCATCATCTCAGCGTTAATCCCAGTCGCATCCGAAGCTTTTTCAGCTTTGGAGTCTTGGGTCCGCTTCACCAGTCTAACTGCTGATTTTGGCTAAACTTCGATATTTTCCGTGCCATCTGACCTCCACAACCTGAAGGCGATATCGAGGCATTCCAGTTAGACCAATTGTTGGACTTTTGAGGGTTCCAACAACCCGTTACGACTGCCACTAGTTGTTCGTATGGCAACCGGGACCAACGGCTTAACGTGATTTCCGAGGCACGGCCAGACCAGTGCAAATATTCATATTCATGCATACAAATATTAGCACTGCGCGGGGATCGAACCCGGGCCTTCTTGCGCAGCGGTCGCGTTCACTACCGCTACGCCACGGAGGCTGTCACGGTGGGCAGAGTAAACTACGCCTTTCATATCAAATGGGTAGCTTTTGATTAGTTAATAGTGCTTGACCGTAATTCTGCCTGATAGTAAGCAGTGATGCAATGGTTGAAGGTAAAGCGCGCTAGTTTATTAAGCCTATTTAGTCAAAAATCTGAGTGATTAGGAAGGAAGATGGCAGTTGAGCGAAGTGATCAGTAGTAAACCCAACAACACGACCAACGATACTGCGCCAGAGCGAGATTGATCAGGAGAGCCTCCACGACCAAACTTCGTAACACAACAGCTCAGACCCGACCTCCGTACGGCTTCACCAGACATCATGCCGAAATACGACGAATCGCTTGGCTGTAAGACTTTGTCTGGTGGGTGGTGATTTCTGCCGGCAGCCGATGTTATATATAGCCTACCTAGGAGAAGCATTGATATGTTAGTTGTAAAGTGCTATGGAAAGAATAGACACCTACTTTCTTTCTTTTTTAAACTGAGCCTTTTGAAAGGGTCCAATGTAAGAAACGGTAAGGACAACGGCGCTAAAAAAAATTGTCGCCGTTTATCAAAAAAACGAAGTACGAAGCATTCCGTAACATTACCTACACAAAAAGTATTTAGTAAGTTGTTATATCGGAAACAGAAATATATAATCCCTGAAAAATTCAACTGTCTAGCTATCGCGGTTCTGGCGATATAGCCTGATGAGAGACAGACGGACTTTGGAGTCTTAAGAGTCCCGTTTCTACCGGTCGTGTACGGAATCAACCAATCAATCAAAATTGTTTATTTCAAATTAACCATCACTTGGTACTTTTGAATAGTCAATGTCGGTCAGTCCAAGGAAAGTGAAGCTAAATTGCACGTTCCAAAGCGTAGATCTCTATGGAAAAGAACGTGCAATAAACTCCATGGAATCCTAAAAAGTTTACCTCGATTATTAGAAGAGTGTACCTATACTTGAGCCAAATTCGATAAAGAATAGAGGTAAACAAACCGTTGCTAGGCAACCGGTAGTTTACGCCTAAAAGACAGATGGTAACAACCTTATCTACATAGATGATTTTTATAAAAGTACAATCCTACTTCCTACTAATCTAAACAGTTTATATATTTATGATTCGCATAGAACGCTTAACCGATTTGAATGATATATGACACACATTTAAGCTAATTTCATAATAAGTTGAACTTTTTAATACATATATAGTGTAATTACTTTAAAGTATTACAATGCGTGTTATGCAGTTGATTTGAAAGTAATTAAAATGCGCAAAGTTGTATTGACAAATGCCTCTACTTTATTAATTGGTTGAATTCCACAAAATGTGTTTAATACCTGGATTTTATCAATGTGTCTTTTTTTGTAGGGCTATCACGTAAAATTAATGTCGACTTTTTAATGGTTTTTCGAAATACCATGTTATTATGCAGCATGTTATTTTAGTGATTCTATTGAAATATGCTGCAATACGAATTGTTAATAAATAGCTAGCATGTTAAAGTCGATAATCATGTAAACAACAGGAGATTTGTTAAACATGAGTTGTGATAACCCTAAATTGGTTTGTTTACCTCTATTCTTTATGGAGCTAGGCGATGGTATAGTACTTATGCGGTCATAATGTTCGGCACTGCTTTAAACTGAAGTAGCATGTGTGTGAAGCATGAGCTTCATAATCATGTACGGAATTCATGGTAACGCTAATTTACAGTTGTGCGTCTTTGTCCTTGACATTCAAGTTTACCAAACCCAGATGAAACCCATAAATACAGAGAGCCTAATCGACAAAATTAGAACAATTTAACTACTAGCCATTATTATTTGAACTATGAGCAAAATGGTCGACCTCATTGATTTCAGGACAACTCGATTCATAATGGCTTGGGTTTGAATGCCCCAACAAATTGGCGTAAATTACTACGATTCACTAAATGTCGCCTACGAGCTATTTGCCAGGTTGGCAGTAACGGGCTTATTTGTGATGTGGCTTTGGAAAGTAATTTGTTTTAGATGAATGAGAATTTTGATCATATTTATGGTTCAATGTATAATGGCTATAAGAGTAGGGGAAGACCAAAGAAACGATGGATGGAATGTGTGAAGGATGATATGGCTAAGAAGGGGGTGACTGCCGAGATGGTTTCTGATAGGGATGCATGGAAGAAAAAGACATGTTGCGCCGACCCCAAATAAATTGGGATAAGGGCAGGAGAATGATGATTTATGGTTCAATGTACGAGGTGTATAAGAATTGTCGCATTAATTAATGTTTAGTCTTTTAAAAGTATGTATAAATATCCTTTATTATTGAAAAAAAATAAGTTTCAAGGGAAACTTATTTTTTTTTTAATAATAAAGGATCCTAGAGTTACATATTTTTAAGTGAAAGGTCACTAAAAAATAAGTAACTCTAGGATTCTTTCCTCTAACTGGATGCATTTACCAGAATATACGCAAACAGCCAGACCCGGTACAACTACTTATAGGTCGTACAAAGATTTATTCTGTGCGGGAATTGAACATCAAACAAATTAAAGGTAAGGTAGGTATTTAGAAATAACGGGATCGGAATAGAGCATTATTTTATATGTTTTACTACACTTCTTTTCTAAACGTTGGCCCACTACATTTTTATTACTCCCGTATCGTGGGTGCTTTAAGAAACATTAATTGGCTTTAGCACACTGTAAATCAAGAGCATTATACCTCTATCTCTTTGTGCTTATATGGAAAAGGAAGAAATGAAAGTCCCAGAATACTTTTTCGTTACGTGACGATTTTTTCTAGTTTACTCTAATCACCAGCTGTGTTATAAAGCTTTGTTACAAAAAAGCAAAGTTGTTTATTCTGCACAAACAAGACCCTCATTAGAAAAAAGAAATAGACTAAATTCAGACTAGCCAAAAGCCTCATATTATAAACCTTAAATGTTTTGTTCATTGTTTGATGTCAGGTCATAATTTACTGGCTTATATCAATACCAACAACACATTTCTTAATGCTATTATATATACATTTATAGCCTATATAATATAGACTATAGTAACAATATTATATTGTTACACTCTTTGAGGAAATGTAATAGGTACTCCATAGGCCCATAGAAAATGTTGGTTCCTATTACATCCCTGCTTTTTGAGATTTAGTGATTGAACAAAAAGTTCACATGGGTCGATGTAAATTCTAGACAGTAAGCTGATAAAAGATCAAGAAATACAATATAGCAATAGCACTAAAAATCACTATTATAAATTATTTATTGTCGAAAAGCACATCACCGCGTTCTTTCGCATCTAATTCAAAGAAAAATGCATCCCGGCTGCTGCCCCAAATGGGCCAAAACGTTTAGTTTGTCAAAAATTTGAACATCAAAAGGAATCCTTCTACTCAATTGTCGAATTCTGAACGGAATTCGGTATTATTGATACGAGAATTTGCAAATATACGAAAAATATTCTCTTGGGGCGGGTTCGCTCGTAATATACGAATACGTACGTCGAGGAGACGGCTTTTACGACGTGCCAGTGCTTTGCGAGATACGGAATAAGGATATTATGCCGAACCTATCCGCATCAGAATAGTGTTTACTTATAAACAGTTCACGGAATAGGTACATTTGATTTAATAAAAATCTCTGCCTCACGTCTTAGGGTGGTGTGGTTTCAATACGTACTGCGTAAAGTAGGTGAGGTTTTCCGCATTATCTTTATTATTTATTTATTATTGTGTTATTTTGGAACATAACATCGCGCCCGTATTTCATGTAGGGTTAGGTAGAGGTGTACCTGTAAATTGTAATAGACATACATTTCGTCAGTTATGTTTAATAGGGGACGATCTTATTGCGACCAACCGGGCACAAATCCAAACTCAATGTTCTTCTTCTTCTTCAGCCTATAGAGGTCGACTGCTGGATAAAGGCCTCCGTCAAGGCTTTCCACAATGACCGGTCTTGTACGGCTTTCCGTGACCTTCACCAGGTCATGGATCTAGTTCCAGGTTGTTACTGAGAAATTACAAATGGTGAAATCCATTAACAGCTTGCTCGACCTAAGTGTCGCCCGTCATCGACACCCATCGTCGTCAGGATCTCAGGAGCTTGCGACAACTAAAACAATGAGGCATTTTAGTTGCTTTAAAGATAAGGAAACTATTTTACCCGCATATGGAAAACAAATTGGGAACTTGTGAAAATTCTCCTTTTGTTTCGTCTGCTTTCTGCTTTAACATACACTAGGTCGTTTAAAACAAAATGTCCACCATTAGAGTTTTAACAAGAAAATTTACATTTGCTTTTTTCGACGTACATTAAACAGCTTCTCGCATCTATTTCTCGTAATTGGCTCTTTTAACATAAGCTTTACATTTATGTGCTTAAAAACGAAGTTTTAAAGTGGTAACATTTAAAAGCGAAATAGCAATGATGGCCTATGATTATAGTCCTGATATAAGAGGTCATCTAACTAACACAAGCGCTTTACTTTTTGTAGATAATTTCATCAGTATTGCTCCCAAAACAGTGAAGGAAAATGTCGTGAGGAAACCAGCATGTCCAAGAATCACAAAATCTAGGAAATGCGATACCTACCGACCCCTACTAGGGCTCACGTGGTAGATCACTGTCCACTCCTTCTCTAAAAAAGAGAAGATCAGTGTCCTTGCATTGGAAACACTTCTTGATTATGAAACGCATAAACTATAGATATGGTGAACCGTTTTCGCTTTGTCACTATGACAACGCATCCGCGATACTTCTAGATGTTCACAGAAGATGGTAATCCATCTCACGAAGAAGGTCTCTATCTATATTGCCACAACAAGACACTTAAATTAACATTTTGTTAATTTAAGTTCTGTAAACACAAAAAATTTTGCTTGCTATGTAGAAATCCAATCTCATCATCTTTCTATTTTATTCCCAACTGTCCCAGGCTTAGGACAGCAGAGGTGGCCTAGTGGTATCGCCCACACCGTACAAGTTGTAGGTCGTAGGTTCGAACCCCATGAGGCGCTTCACTTTGTGTAAATTATTTCATGACTGCGGCTCTAAAAGCGACGAAGGAAGACATCACGGGGGAACTGGCCATGTCCTAGAGGCAAAATTTTGAAGATATGTGACATGTACCAACCCGCACCGGGCCTGCGTGGTAGATTACGGCCCGCTTGCTCTCATTGAACATTATAGGCTAATTATGCTTTGTGTCCCAGGCCTAACGGATGAAACTGTATTCCATATACATATTATGGGGGGAATGCCTACCTGAACTCGGCAAAACCTACCTGAAATCCATCATAAAAAATAATTAATTATTTCATATGTAATTTATTTATTTATTGAGATTACCAACAAAGGTTACACAAATATAATAAAAATTAAATAATAGAGGTAGGTTCTTTTACGTGTGTTGCTTCAATTACAGAAGACCACAGCATGCATACATAACTAGGTGTAAACACGATACAAATAGTGAGAATCAATTGTAAGTGATGAGTGTAAATTATGAAATTAGAAACATAAAATAAAATTAACATCATCAAAATTAAAGATTCATATTATAAATAATAAAGGCATTGACAGCCTCCGTGGCGTAGCGGTAGCGGACGCGGTTGCTGCGCAAGGTGGCGCGGGTTCGATCCCCGCATAGTGCAAGTATTTGTATGCATGAATATGAATATTTGCACTGGTCTGGTCGTGCCTCGGAAAGCACGTTAAGCCGTTGGTCCCGGTTGACATACGAACATCTAGTGGCAGTCGCTACAGGTTGTTGGAGCCCACAAAAGTTCCAACAATTGGTCTAACTGCAATGCTTTGATGTCGCCTTCGGGTTGTGGAGGTCAGACGGCAGTCGCTTCACGGAAAATGTCGAAGTTTAGCCATAGCAGCAGATGGACTGGTAAAACGGACCCCACACTCCAAAGCTGAAAAAGGCTTCGGATGCGACTGGGATTAACGCTGGGATGATGATGATGATTATGATTATAAATAATATAGGCAGGATAAATATAAATATTGGGAAAAAAAAAGTTGAAAAAAATTAGTTAAAAGAATAGTGTTGTAGCATACGTTCAAAATGGGAACCAGTCAAACAAACCGCGTACAAACAAACCGTAATGCGGTGTATTACGACACACTCATTCTGATATATTGCACAGAGACCCGACAAGATTAATTTATACGACCGGGAGGTATTTTGGTTGGAGACTCTTTATTTGTTTAACGCAGATCGTGTTGTTTGCAGCAACGATTGTAAGATAATCTGAACATGTGTCTATTCGTGTGTGTAGAATAAGGCAATCATTGACTACGTTTATTTTCTCTATTAGTTTTCTCATGGTCTGGCAGTTTGAGTAATTTATGTGGTAAGGTTCCCTCAGTGTCCGATCTTTGATATTTGTCCGTCGAATCGTTGAATTCCTTAATTTTTAAGTTAAGCAGCACGATATCTGACATTAGTTTGCTCTAACTGGACAGGTCCTCTCAGTCCGTTTTATTCTTACCTCAAAAGACCATTTCAGATATCGTTTCTAGATGGCCTTCATATGATCTGAGCAAGATTATGTGTGACTGATTTTAAAAGAGACGGTGTCCTCTGAATTTGTTTCGGCCTTTCTTCTCAAAGTTGTCAGATGGGAAACGCTGTAATGCTCTAGTTCAAAAAAATATGATTGGCTTATATAAGTTAGTTAGGCAGAGTAGAATAGGCAACCCTCACTCTTAACGAGATGTTGTAGAAGGCGACTAAGGTACATTCAGTGCAAAGTCACCAGCACATAGAGAAGGAAATCTCTGTAATTTATACCAAATCCCTCGCCAACCTGTCTGCCAAGCGTGGTGAGTATGACAGTTACCCATCATGTTATTTATGGAGGTCAGTGCCCTTGCAATGGGGACGGTAATAGGCCGATGAAGAAGAAGAAGTATAAGTTCAGTGTCAGGCACTAGTTGTCTGGCATTTTTTGCCGAACTGGACCTTTTTGGTGCAGCCACGAGGCACACTTTGCTGCTATTTTTTACTTAAGGATTTCTCCCCTTTATTTGGTTTTTTATTTTATTCTTTCATTTGGTTTTTTATTTTATTTATTTATTTGGTTTTTTATTTTATTTTTTATACTGCTGCTACCTGATGTATGATTATGCTAGATGTATTGAGTGTCTTTAAGACTCATCATCATCTCCACGTTTAGTCCCGATTGCAACCGCGGCTTTCGCGTTGGAGCCCGGGGTCAGCTAAAATTTTCTCTTTAAGACTGTGCTGAATACATGTATTTTCATTCTTTCAAGTTTTTCTAGAATCTACTTACAGAAAATAATTAATTAATTATATATTTATTATAACATTTCCATTTAAATCTATTCAATAAGGAGAGCCGTTTAATATAATAGACATTGCCAAGTATTTGTTAAATAAAGAACGAATTGGCACATTTTCTAGTTAAATGCTGATTCCAGCAAAAAGAGCCATGTAGTAGCGACCGTGGCTTACGAGTTGTAAATCGTAGTTTCAAATCCCAACAGGCGCTTTAGAATGTGTAAATTATTGCTTTTAAAACGGCGAAAGAATTGTAAGTAAACTGCCATTTTTTAAAATAATTATAAACTAGTCAACCTTTTTATCGTCCCACTGCTGGGCAAAAAAATAAACTAGTGCTTGACTGCAATCCCGCTTGATGGTAAGTGGTGATACAATCGTTGATGGTAAAGCGCGTCAGTTTATTAAGCCTATTCACTTAAAAAAACTTAGTGAATAGGAAGTAAGACGGCAGTCGAGTGAGGTGATACAATGTTAAACCCAATAGCACGACCAACGATGCGGCGCCAGAGGGAGATTGATCTGGGGACCCTCCACGACCAAACTCCCGACACAAAAACATTTGGTGTATCGTACCCGGCACACATCACAACAACTACTCATGCCCGTCCTCCGTACGGCTTCACCAGAATCATGCCGGAACACGACGAATCGCTTGGCAGCAAGACTTTTTCTGATGGGTGGTAACTTCTGCCGGCAGCCGATATTACGGCCTACAACCGGCATGTTCTAGAATCAAAATTTCGAAGACATGTGACGTAGCCGTGAGCGGACTCTAAACAGCATAGTAAAATTAGCCTGAAACGGTCCTACTGTTGGGAAACAGGCCTCCTCTCACTTAGACGTAGTCATCCAGTGAGAGTTGGTATGATGCTTTTTACAGTCAGTTCACGGCTATTTTACTTCCGACAGTAGCAACTTTATTAAGACGATTATTTACTTTGAAAAAGTAGGTCTTCTTCCTATTTAATGATGTCAGTTAAGATGTAACGAATGAAGCATTTCTTTTGGCTCAGGGTTGCAGGTTGGTTAAAAAAGAAACCGTGGCCTTGGCGCACAGGCAAGTGAAGGAAGGGTGGGTTTTAGTCAGTAAAAGTCTGACAGGCCCTTCCGCTCCGCTCAGAACGAGAGAGGTCATTTGATGATTTCCCATCAAGAACAATAAAAAAAGCATGTCTTTTGTATGTATCATCAGCTTACCTTGTGTTTATTTTTTAAAATATTTGTATTATTTTTAGAAGCTCTAAATAATACAGCTAAGGCTGTGGGATAAATAATCTGCTACTTCAGGTCTCCTGAATAACATAGTATGCACTGCCTCGGGCCACAAGAACAATATATTGTCCCGGCGGACACATCGGTAAGTGCATGCTCTTTAATGTGTGGAAACGCTTCGGAGAACGAAATTTAGTGATCTAGTTTATGTTCCTCGGTGAAAGGACCGTTTATATCTCATGAAAGACTCCTGAGCATTTCAAGCCTTGTTGAAATTCTTTGTGACAAATACATTTTGCTTTCGCTTTGTTTATACATAGTTAGCCCTAAAAATACATATGTAGGTATATGTACATGGAGAGTACTACTTGTAGATCTACGGTTTTGGTAAAAGAAAGTGCACGTTTTTTTTTCTGAAAATATCTATATATCTATACACGCTATAAAGTTGGTATATATGCCTTTTTAAAGACCCCTCCAGGCGTTTCCATTTATATATTGCTTTTAAATAATTTTCCTAATCCTTGATATTATATCTGTCGTAACCGCGTGCTACCAGCTTTGCTATCAATCTTACTGATTGGGTAATCTTTTCATCACGGTTTGATTGAGCTAGTCTCAGAGGAGAAGAGTTGGCTGCAAAGATCTTCGTTTCTGAAGGCAGCTTTGAAATACTATCTATCAATTGTCGTGTACATCAAGTCTGTAAATATGTAACCGTGAAAAATTAGGTCACGTGAGCTGTTAATAGTATCAATAGCTAGCATTAGTTGCAATGACAGTTCAATTAGTTGTTACTAGCTTTTCGCCCGCGGCTTCGCCTGCGTGGAATTCGGTTATATCGCGTTTTTTAGATTTCCCTCGGGACTATCAAATTTTTCCGGGATAAAAAGTACCCTATTATTTAATTCGGTCTTCTAAATTTACGTCTACAAAATTTCAAAGCAGGAGTTACGGTGTGAAAGCGGAGCAAACAAACAAACCAACTCACTTTTCGATTTCTAATATTAGTAAGGATGATAGCCTTCGGGCGGTTCGATTATTTTTAGATCGTAACTTTAGAGATTTATATTATGTACCTATTAGTCCCTTCAGTAAGTTAGCTTTTACGATTGTTCTTAATTAAGATTTTTATTTTTACCACTAACTGAGACTTTTTATACATTTATTGTGATCTATAGTTTAGATCATTAGTATCTATATGTATGTATTTATAGTATTTTTAAGTTTTTTTTAAAAAATTATTTATAAACCAGCGCTTGACCGCAATCCCGCCTGATGGTAAGCAGCGATGCGATCCTTGATGGTAGGGCGTGCTAGTTTATTAAGAGCCTATTCACTCTAGCCTTGAAGACACTCAAATTGTAGTCCGACGGAAACACCGCCGCCGGCAAGTTGTTCCAGTCCCTTGATGTACGCGGTATAAAGAGGAGGCGGAACGCTTCGTCCGGATTGTAGTGCATTTTCGATGGGCCTAGTTGCTTGAATTAAATGAATAAATAAAATAAATAAATAAAATAATAAATTTCCATTTTAAATTTCAATTCATCTATGTGAGTTGTTACGATGAGTTGGCTACAGCATCGCAGTGCTGAACCATGAAAGCCCGATTTGAATAATTAAGCACTTGCACCATATTATAATAATAAAGCACTTGTACCATATTAGTACAGTACTAAAACGCATTCACAACAACTGTCAACTTCAAATGATTGCCACAAGCAAAAGTAATTTTTTTTGATAAACATTAAATACTAGTTTTACTAAATTGTGATGTGACAGGACCTCAATAGTCTAAATACAAATGGGATTATTGAATCCGGATCAATATAAACCTTTCCTAGTTAGTTGTCGGGGTCTTCAGGATGTTGACCCGGATTAATTGCTCTACAGTGTAGTCTGATATACCCAATTAAGTTCACTCAGAAATTAATAATAACACAATTTTATTAACTTGGTGAGAACACTGCATTTCCAATCCTAATATAAGCCCTATTGCTCTCATGATAAGAGACAACCTGAACATTTCTTATCTAAATATTCTCATATGAATATTAGGAACATTTCCTATCTAATATTCTCATATGAATATAAGATAAGAAATGTTCAAGTTGTCTCTCGGTCTCTCTCAAATTAGTTGAAAAATTGTAAATAATAAATTTACGAATTTTATAAAATGAGTATTCTAAATGTAAAAAAACCGGCCAAGTGCGTGTCGGACTCACGCACAAAGGGTTCCGTACCATTGATTTATGAAATTAAAGAATTTAAGTTATTTGTATGAAAGATTTCGTGGTAATAAGCGGTTTGCGATTTACGAGGTATTAAAAAAAACTACTTACTAGATCTCGTTCAAAACAATTTTCGTTGGTACCACCGTTACTACCAACGAAAATTGTTTCGTTTGAAAATTGTACATCTACCAAGTTTCAATAGTATAGCTCTTATAGTTTCGGAAAAAAAATGGCTGTGACATACGGACGGACAGTCAGACAGATGGACAGACAGACATGACGAATCTATAAGGGTTCCGTTTTTTGCCATTTGGCTACGGAACCCTAAAAAGTTTGTTCTGGTCCGGCCGCTGGACATTTGTTTTAGGTGAAATATTTTTTTGGCAACGATAGAAAATTATGTAAACGAGTTGCGCAATTATTAACGAATTGATATTTTATAATAAGGTAATTATCTATACGATTAAGTTAGGTTAAATGCATGACTTAAATCGCTAAGGTTAATTTCTAATATGTTTTGCAAATTAGAAATAAAATAATGAGTCTGTCGTGCTTGCGGCGAGCGCTCCCAAAACAGTGAAAATCGATCTAAAATCGTCGCAAATTAGCGACTAAATCAAACTTAGCGACAGTAAGTTATGCATGAACTCCAACTAGACCGTTAAATTAGGTAACCACGGAACAAATTTAAAATTACATTTTCCGCGACAGACTCACAATTGGCTGGCACTTGGCAGATTCCGGCCAAGTTCTTGACGGCTGTTATCAATCAAGTAGTGTCGTGTGATCGTTGTTGCTTCGTTTATAAATTGTGTGTCGAGAGTCATAATAGGTTTCCTAGATTATTTGTTACAAGGTAGAGGTCTGTTTGAGATTATGTGACGTCACAGAATAACATCACTCAAACAAACAGGTGTAAAGGAGGTACCGTCACATTTCGTTAGATACGCTGAGTCTTATTTTATCTAGGTCAAAAATGTTATTTGAACATTTTTCTTACTATATTTACTTGGCGGCGTAAACATAGGTGGTATGAAATAAATGGAAGAGACCTTGTCCAAACAGAAGGATGTCCATTAATCACATGATGTTTTTAGCAACTTTTTAACCCTCCCCCCCCCGTACCACATGTGATATTGTCCGAACCCCAACTCTGCGGAGGGAAGAAAATTTAAGCCTTACGTGATTAATTGACGATTCCTAAGAACCTAATAGTTACGGCAGCAATGCGTTTGTTTTAGTGTCAATTAAACTTTTTAATGGATTAAATCTTAAAATCTATCATACAATGTCACGTATAATTCCCAACTTACTGGGATTCAAAGGAAAGAACTTTCATAATGAACTAACCCTTAGCTACCATTCACCATGTAGGTAGGTCCCTAGTTATAACTTATAACGAACGGTTTCACTAGTAGCGCTTTCACCGCTGAAAGCGCGTGCGATGAAAAACTTTGCCATTTAATTAGAGGCTTTGCAATCTCTCGGTTTTTGTTCAATTAGTTTTGCGTTTGGGTAGAAGTTTTGTACCTGTAAATGTGTCAATAGTATGTAGGGTGCGATTGGATTTTATGTTAACGCTACTAGAACTGTGAGTTAACATTTAATTTCGTAAGTTTTCCTTTTGGTATGAAAAAGGTAGGTTTATTTTGGTTAAATTTCGGTTACTACGTAAAATTAAAGACTCTTCTGTCTGCCTTCGAAGAATTTTAGAGTATTTTGCCCATATTGCTAGAAAAGATGGAGACAACCTTGAACATCTGATGGTTACTGGAAGGTGGATGGACGACGTTCTAGAGCTCGTAGGCCAATAAGACGGACTGACCAAATTTGTTCATCTCTGGACACCGGCCTGCATGATGCTATACTAGCGGCCAGGGGTCGTAACAGATGGCGAACTATCGTAAAGTAGGGGATAATTCCACAGGGTCATCACGACCCCCAGTAATGAGGAGAACTTGACTTGAGGAGGGATGTAAAATACGTATTTTACAAAACTTAATGAAAAAAAAAAAGATAAAATAATGTATTTAGTGAAAGTGTCTGTAGAAAATCTTTAGAAACGAACGTCTTTAGAAACTTTGCGCTGACTTCAATATATGGTTATATTCAATATTGGTTATTGCAATCTCTTCTCTTCTCATAAATATCTCAATATTAAATACTCAGATATTTATTTCCAAATAACATAAACTGTTACAGTTTGATATTGTTATCTATACAAAACCGAGCTCAAGATCGAGCTCGTTGGCGTGCCATGAAGGAGGCCTATGTCCAGCAGTGGACGAGTAGGGGCTGATGATGATGATGATGATACAAAACCTGGTTTCTCTAGATAGTTATCTGACGTGTGAAAATTAAAAAGTAAAATAAAACGAAGGTTGCCATACATTGCCAAATTACTCGTATACCGAAGGTGCGTTGACAAAGGTTTAAAAAACAAAGTACAAACAGCCAGATCCGGAAAAACCTGTACCTAATAAGGTAAACTCGCCAAATAACGTGCCTTTTTAAAAAAAAAAAAAAAAAAAGTGAAATTACAAATAAAACATCACATACAGTTGTAACATTTCTTTGTTATTTTGAACAGTCAGGAACCTCTTTACTCTGGTACTTTTTCTATAAAAATAGCTTTAAGAGAAAACTAGTAATTTCGAAGCGTGATTTCGTTCCGGGGACGATATTGAGATCCTATTAACCAGTTCGTAAACTTCAGCTACTAATGTTATACAAAGCACAGGTCACACAAAAACAGTAAAAAAAGTACGCTAACAAAAGATGAAGTGACCTAAATCTCGCCCCCGGGACGATATTAAGCTCATGAGAGTGGACGGTGTTAAGAATTTATAAAGTTTGTAGATTACATCCATTCTATCAAAAGCACAAGTCCATACTTTATATAAAATTATAATCAATTTAAATCTAAGAAATAACAAAACATCTTGTCATATATCTCTTTACAATATCTAAAATACATTCATATTCAAACAGTAAGTAGGTACTCATAATATTTTAATTAGAAACTCACCTTGGACAGTTTTTTTTTTTTTTTGTAAGTAAACATGTGCTGGTGTACTAACATAACTTTAGATTTAACCTATTAGGACTAAATGTATATACAATATGTTAAGAAAACCCTGTCCGACCCGTATTAATAATAAAGGTTAGGTAAACACATGACCAAATAAAATATGAAATTTTACATAATCATCGTAGTAACAATACTAGTGAATTTTGAAATAATCTTTTTTCCCGCAAATTAATTCCAACTTCCCCAAAATTTGGTAATTTTTAAAAGTGACAACATTATTTTTGACGGTTTAATTCTGAGCGAATAGCGATGCGGCCGCGTGCCGCGTGCCCTACCCCTCTTCGCCCGCGCCTGTATGGCCTACCGCACATGTTTTAAGTTACCTCTTTTTGCGAAATAATATTGATTTTTTTAGAGGGATTTTTTTAAGTTTAGCCCGGCTTTGTAGGCATTAGTAGAATCAATTATCGCTACCTAACAATACCTTCACGGATCGGATAGGGTTTTCTTTACATATTGTATATAAGATATATATATATACAGCTGGGGACGAAATTTATTTAATTTAATTTTAAGCTCGGGGACGGAATTTGGCGAGTCTACCCATATTTTTTCCGTGCAGTTTTTGACTGTGCCAACTGTGTCGCCTAAATACAGTACCTAGGTACTAAATTCATGTGGGATGTGAATTAGTGATTAAAAAAATGTTTGTGCTAGAGCAGTGGTAGTCAAGTGATAACGACTTTGACTTACGAGCTTTTGGTCGTGGGCTAGAAGCCAGGCAGCCGCTTTACTTGAAATATTTAGCATCCATCAACCCGCACTGGCTCCGGGTAGATTACAGCCCCATCCCTCCCACACAGGAAGAGATGGCTTGTGTGCCATCAGTGGGAATATAATAGGCTGTTTATGTTAATGAGTTGCTGTTTGTGTTAGCTAGTACTTATAGTAATTTTTACACAAAGCCTTTGTAAGTATTTGAACAGTCATGTTGTTCAAACAACATGTCTAAGCCAGGCATTACTCCAAAATAAACAAACTACACTAAATTAATGAAACTTCTACATAGTTTGTTTTTAATTACAACAGTCAGTGTTTGTCTGCTCTAGACATATTATTTAAGTAAATAAAAATATATTTCGACGACATTATAGGAGTTTACTGTTTAGTCGAGCTTTGATTGTTAACTAGCTGAGCCCCGCGAGTTCACCCGCATAAGTTCCGATCCCGTAGGTCTTCTCCCGTAGGTCCCGTAGGTTTGTCCCGATTCCTCAGTGAATAGGCTCTTAATAAACTAGTGCGCTTTACCATCAACGATTGCGTCACTGCTTACCATCAGGCAGGATTGCGGTCAAGCGCTGGTTTATAATTTGTTAAAAAAAAAAAAAAGGAATATCAGGTTAAAATTATCCTATGTAATTCCTGGTTATAAACCATCTGTGTGCCAAAAGTCAATGGACAAATAGTATGGGAGAAAAACCCACGGTGGACATAAATGAAATTGTGAGGATAATATAGATAAATGTCTCTAGTTTATCATGATAAGGGTCGCAAACTTGTCATGTGTGGGAATATTGAAAAAAAATCTTAATTATATTATTTATTCGGCGAGATCAATATCTACGGTGATTTCATGTATAAATACCGCAAGGGCTTGTTGTTGGTGCCTTTTTTGTTCCGGAGTGGTAAATGCTCATATATGTCCGCCGCCCTGGGGTGGGCGACGGGGTCTGTCAGACTCCTACTGACTTAAAACACCCCCAGAGGAGAGACACTCCTCTCATGTGCGCGTGGGGCCACGGGAGTCCATTGTGCTGCGACCCCACACTCTCGTGCTGTCCCGGTCCGCCCGGGCTTTGTCTCTCGCACGGAGTAGTGAGGTGTTTAACTACACCGTGCATCACCTCTGAGGCGCGCGCCTTCACCTCGGGTCCATCGAGTAGGGGCCAGAGACTCCACAAGTGCCTCGCCCCTGGACCCTAGACTGCGGACTGTAAAAACGGGCCGCAGTCTACCCACCTCGCTCCCTATTCATGCACTCTGCAGCTGCATAGCACAGATAGAGAGCCCTCGGGAGCGGCTCGTCCGCTTCGGCAGAAATTTGCCGCGGACAACAATCCCCTCGCCGCGGATTGTTGCTCCAGCCCAGCGTCTGCTAGTTCTCGGGGATCAAAACCGAGGACCAGTAGCCACCGAGCACTCGGGGAGGTTTTCTGACACGCACCCCTTGTTGTTGGTGCCTAGCCCAAGATAAAATTTAACTATATATAACTAATAAAATTAAACTATACTGGAAATATGCGGGCAGCTCCCGATGGTTCGGCGGCCGTGTATGCATGAGCAGTTATTACTGCTCATGCATACACGGCCGACAAGCCAATGTACGCAAAGCCAACCGGCAAGACAATGTGTTGGAGATTATTATCTCCAACACATTGTCTTCCTTGTCTTGATGGGTTTATTAAAATGTGTAGTATTGTCGCGACTGAATTCGTCAATATCTTATTGTTTATTAAGCCTTGGTGCCTATAGAGCTCTAAAAAGTAGACACCATATTTTGGTCTCATGTGTTTATGGCAGTACGACTTAGCCAGTCTTAAATGATAGCTGCCCAATGTGAACAATATCTGTCAGCTCTTCATAGGTTAACTGTGGGAAGTCTCTAAAATCGGGATTGTTTCCATCTAATGTCATGAAAGCAACCTTTCGTCTACTCATGTTATTTTCAATTACGTATTGCGCCAGTCCGTTCTCTTTATTCATTTTGTCATTTATAATGTTTACTAAACTGTTCGACGTATAAACTATCTTAATAGTAGTAGGTACACGACTTTTGAAGAACTGTGTTATTGGTTCTAACTTTGTTCTCCCATGGATTCTAAGTAAAATAACCATTTATAATGCTGCGCGAATTTATACTCTTTCATTTCATATAATTTTCATTTATGTCTGGGACCGGGTCGGATTGCGCCCGATGACCTTTCCATTAAATCCATTTAGTAGTTTGGGCGTGAAAGGGCAACGAACAAACTCACTTTCACATTTATAATATTAAGTAAGGATTATTATTTATTTATTGTTGGTTAGTATTATGATTGACCAAAGTTATTTTATTAAATAAGTATTTCTTTGCTTCATTGGCAGTGGAAAAAATAAACGGTCATGTCATCCATCATCATCGGTCATAGAAAAGGGAGGATGATTGGTGGCCCGACGAATGATGTCGGAACGTTATATGTTTACCTACATATTATGTTAGTTGGGCAGTGTAGGTACTTTGCATCTATGTATGTCATACGTGTTGCTATTCACGGAGTTAACCTTGTTGATTTGTAATAACTACTTATTTCGGATCATCTAAATTTCCGTTCCATGTTTGCAATATGTAGTTCATCATCATCATGTCAAATACATCACACAATATTAATAATAGAGTATACATAGTTTAAATTTTATACAATTAAAGAGGATTACTGAGCACGCATTCGTAGTCTTCACTACAGGCAGTTAACTTTGATTCACAGTGATATGTAATGCGTAGTTGAGTTTTGGTGGGAAAGTCAAGCTGAGTGTCACGCTCCTTTTTCATTGGACTTTTAAAATTATTTATAGGATTGTTTACTAAATAAAAGTGCGTGATTTATGTAGTAAAAAGTGCATTCAGTAAATAATTCATAAAGAACAGTGAAATATCGCAGCATAGTGGCCACATCATGACTTTACAAATCTCCCTCATAAGACGGTTCAGGTGGCCGTCTTTTTCGACATGTATAATTCATTACGTGACATTGGCTAAATGCACAAACCGTGAGCAGCCAAAAAATAAAGAAAAAAGAACTTTTGAAAATTTTTATTTTACTTGAAATTGGCACAAAGTAATAACTAGTACCACACAACAAAAAAAAAACGTAGTTCACAAATGACAATGTAGATGGCACCACGGACACACACAATCTTAGCGCATTATTCTTGATAATAATATCACCATCTAAACTTAGTCCACTAAAACCACTCTACATACAACAATGCCTAACAAACAAAATTGGCAAACTACCAAATGAACAAAAAAGTCGTTATCCGTAACAAAATCTGGTGAAAGATTCTGCGTTTATACAATATTTCGGTCAATCTCATTGCGTGATGTGCAAGAATGAAAATGATGGATTAATCCTTAATTGTTATGACAACACCAAATGTTTTCAAATTTCTCCAGTTGCCTTTAAACGTACTAAGCTTCCGAAATAATCCCCCTTCCCAATTTTTAGTGCAGTCTCATTTGTAAATGGCTCTTGTATAATATTGTATACGGTTAAACGAAACCCGGAAAATAATTCTCCGTGAAACAATATTTTAACAGTAATATTATTGGAAAAATTTAATTATTTAATTGCACCAAAATTAAGAGAGACATTTACGAGTATTGTGGTAACAAATATTGTTGTTTTACCAACTTAAGATCAAAGTGTATGGACAAAAGCCTCTAGTAGATTAAGCAGGGACACAATACAAACAAACATTTGTCAATTATCTAGTTAAACCATCGAGGGTTTATTCGTTTTTTTTTTTTAAATAAATTATAAAATCGTGTTTGACCCCAATCCTGCCTGTTGGAAAGCAGTGATGGTAACGCGCGCTAGATTCACTCGAGCCTTGAAGACACTGAAATTGCAGTCCGACGGGATTTATTGTTAAAAATAATTTACGCTTATTTTAGGCGTTTTTAGTACGTCATTTCTTAACGTAATGATGTTTATGGTACAATGGATTTTCAACTGTCGCTGTTGAGAATTTAGTAGCATGCATTCCACTACTCCAAAAATCAGACTGTTGGATTCATCAACCTCTGGTGCTAAACAGGGCGCGATAAAATTCACCAGTGGCTTAAAGACCTTTTGTTTCCGTTTTATCATGTGTTTTCTATTCATATGTCTATTTTGATACACAATACGTGTATTTTTACGTTCAGTCTAGTGAAAACAACTAGACCAACAATGGTTTACCCTCAATAAAAACTAGAATATAACAAGCGTTCCCATATCGTTGTGGGTCCGACGCCATTCGAGTAACAGAGTGAATAAATGGAACAGTCTGGACCCGGCATTCTGTGGGCCGTTTGCGCCGGCCCTTAGGTATAGTTGCGAGTTCTTTCAATTAAGGGCAGGATCGACTTCCCCAAGTAGTATAAAAAAAAAAAAACTAGGTAATAATTTTGAGGCACAGCTTTTTTATTTGGTCTACTTTTAGAGGAATTAATCATCATCATTGAAACGAACAGTTAATTAGTTATTTTCTTAATTTTCTTTCCAATTTTCTTTCTAATTAATTGGAGTTTCCCAAACTCATCAATCATTTCTATATTCTTAAATCTCAATACTTTCTTAAATTCTGGTAAATGAACCTTGAGAGTAAAACTAATTAAGTTGAGGTACTTTACCGTGACGTAGTTTTGGATCAAAGCACGAGTACTTAGAAGGAGATAGTAAATTTTCACCTTAATAATTTATACTGTGACTAGCTTTCCGCCCGCGGCTTCGCCCGCGTTAACTTCGGTTATATCGCACCTTTTGGATTTCCCTCGGGAATATCAATTTTCCCGCGATAAAAAGTACCATATTATTTAATCCAGACTTTTAACTTTACGTCTGCAAAATTTCAAAGCCATCGGTTCAGTAGTTACGACGTGAAAGCGGAACAAACAAACTTACTTTCCTATTTATAATTAGTAAGGAAGTAAAGATGATTAAGCTTCATACCCCGATTTCGCAAAATATTAGTTAGTTTGCTATGCTGGTCGTTTTATGGTAGGTATGCTCAACAAGCAAAAAATATAAATTTGAACCATGGCATCTTTAATCCTGAATGATTTTTCTACTATTAAGGAATAAATAGCTTTAGAGCTCTAGAACAAAGATTTAAATCGCTAGATATGCCTTATCTCGTCAAAAGTTGCATTTCTCTTTTATTTTTGTTACCTCGACCCGTTCGTAAAATTTCTACGTTTGTACTTTTAGACGATTTACATCTCAAAATCGACTACATGTCTCTATCTATTTAGGACCCTTGTTACCTATATAATAAGCTCAACTGGATACTTAATATTTATGGTGTATGGTGTCGTCTGAAGGTGTGTGAATGTTTAGGTGATTGATGATTACACCGACTCAGAAAAACTTCTAGAAACACTTCAATAACTTTGTAGATTTTAAATTGTATTTTTTTTGTGGATATGGTATTATTACAATAAGTAGTGTAGTATTATTATAAGAAATTAACTGTAATCAACTGATCGTTTTGTCTGGGGTGATTTGAAACACTGATTTTTATTAAACTAGCTCAGGTAAGTTCGTAGATATTTTTAAAAATATGTTTAGATTAAACACATTTTTATATAAGTACTTAAGCCAATCTGTTAAAAACATGGTACTACTTAGTATTTATAAAAGTAAATAAAATATATTACAGAGTGAAACGAACTAAATAAAAATTATTGTTATACCTACATATATGTATTATTCCCTTTATATTTCCTTTTTTTTATTTTTCCTTTTTTTCTTTTCTTTTTTTGAATTTTGTACATTTTTCTTTATGTACGGACGACAGCGGGTCAAGCTACCCGGAACTGCGAAATATTCCCAATCAATCTTGAGCCTTAATACAAGACAAGAGGGAAATTTATTTTGTGAGTATTCGTCTGTGCCTTAAGCACGACATTGTCAACACAGCCAACAAACCAGTTGTACATAAAACTGTGTATTATGCGGGTCTCACCCACGACATTTACAAATCCACCCTTATGAGAAATTCTTTGTAGGTGTCATATTAAATCGCTCTTAGTAAATATTTCGAATATGAGATCATTTCTAGAAGCTAAAAGGTTCAGTTCTATATTGAAGGCCAGCAAGCACCCTAATTGCGTAATACACCCTTACTATTATTGCAATAATTTTGAAGCATATTGCTCATCCATTACTGTGTATGATCGAAAACGTGTCAGCTCAACAACGTATATAACGCAATGGATGTTGTTGAACTGTCAAAATGAAACCAATTGCCACTAATAGTGTGTTACGCAATAGGCTATTTGACAGTATGATTTTTTTTGTGATTATTTGCTTTGCTTTAAATGCATAAAATGAGGGTTCTTTATGTCATTTACATGAGTTGTTGTTGAAGTATCATCTTCATGGTCTCAATGTGTGTATATAGGCTGGTTATAAATATGTTTTGAATGTCTTATTTGAAAATAGACTAAGATACTGACGTTGTTAATTCTGATTACAATTGTCGTGCCTGCTGTTTCTTAAGTAACTATTTTATTATACTTTTATGTGATTCTTACACCACTGATAGCGTTGTTATTTGTGTTCCACGAACCTCCCAAACAGTTTTAATAAAAATAATAACAATTAATATATCTAAAAACACAAAAATATGTTTGACTTTTTGTATCTCGCGCCACATATTGTGAAACGATCCGGAATGGCTAATTTCACGATGACGTCATACGCGCATCAGCACTTGTTGTTGTTTTGTGTTCTCAGGTGTTTTATCGATGTATTTGTACAACCCGGTACAGCACACCACTTGTAAACTATTCTATTAGATAAACAACAACAAATCCATACTAATATTATAAATGCGAAAGTAACTCTGTCTGTCTGTCTGTCGGTCTGTCTGTCTGTCTGTCTGTCTGTCTGTCTGTCTGTCTGTCTGTCTGTCTGTCTGTCTGTCTGTTACGCTTTCCCACTTAAACCTCTCAACCGATTTTGATGAAATTTGGCACAGACAATCTTTAGACCCTGAGAAAGAACATAGGCTACCGTTTATCCCGGAAAAATTTGATGTTCCCGAGGGAAATCTAAAAAGCGCGATATAACCGAACTCCACGCGGGCGAAGCCGCGGGCGGAAAGCTAGTAACAAATAAATATAAACACAACTGCGGAACCGAAAATCGTTTATATCGTCTTGAAATTTGACGTCACTTACAAGGCTTGACGCCATATTGCTGAATAAAGCGTTTCGGCGGCTTATTTGAATTTTTATTTGCATGTTTCTTGCGAAATATGTATTTAAATAAAAATAAAAAATATACTTTCGGTGAACTTCTTACCCGCAAACAAGTTATTCAAGATAGAAATTATAAATCTGTCAAATAGCCTATTACCCTGCTGTTCCATAAAAAATATCTGATTATCATTTCTCCAGTGTAGGGATAATTTCCGACCTCCACGCAAGCTAAGCTGCGGCCAAAGGCTAGTAAGTAGTGCATAATATTAGAGAAGATGTTCTGAGAGTACTCGATAATATCCGATCTAGATAATATCAGACCTAGGTTTTTGAATACAAATACGAAGAAGTTTGGTCGTTACTGAAACTTCGGAACGTTTGATCTTCATACCATGTTGCAAGCATCGGTGTAAGTTCAAATTCCATAAACGATGAGTTATTTATGTGTAGAAATGTATATGTATGAAGTATGTACGGGCGGCAGCAGGTCAATCTATTCGAAACTGTCAAATATTCCCAATCAACATTGAGCCATAGTAATTAAGCGATAAAGTTGAAAATCTAATAAAGAAATTTGACAGATTGTAATAGCTTGGTGTGCTGTCGTCTGCACATAATGCTCGCTTGCAGACAGAAACTGCTAGTCAAAATTTAATAAATAAGTCAGAATAATTACTACTAGTACTCCGACGGAAACACTGCCGCTGGCAAATTAATCCAGCCCCTCGATGTACGCAGTATAAAAGAAGAGGCGAAATGCTTCGTTTCGATCGGTATGGAGTCAACAACGTAAGGGGCCCTTTACACAGTAACAGTTCGGCGGTGGATATCAGCTTGTCAGTTAACCGAAAAAGGTCACAGGCACGCAGTTCCTCTGACGATTTCGTATCGACGGTCAATGCGAACCCACAGTATGTGGCCGCTTGCCGTCACAGGCCTGCGTCACAGGTATCGGTCGGACAGTCCGTGACGAAGCGTGTGAAACTGTCGACTGCCATCTATGTATAGACTCAAAGCCGTTGTTAAACCATAGCCGGCAGGCAATAATCGCTATATCGAGTAAGTTATGCAGACCTTGGACGGCAAGCCGCCCGTTAGGGTGGAAACTCGCCGTACGACGGGTCGTCCGATCATGGAACGGAGATGGCGAAATAAAATTATGCAATACCCTCGCACACTATCCGAATAGCATGCTATAGAATCTGTTCCAGGAAATCTTCCAATTAGATTGTCTTAGCTTGTTTGTGACAATTTGAATGGAATCGGACCAAAATTGGATTTCGTCTTTGCTGACACTACCCTCTGTAACGTACAGCTGACATGATATGCAGAACACTGAACAAGATATTAATTGACCCATTTGTGGGACAGTACCACATTTTCACTTTAAAGCGGAGTAGTTTGTGAATATCCATCCAAACAGTTACTACTGAAGCTGCGTGAAAAATCAGATGAGAAAGTCTCAGTTAGGTATACATAAATGAGAAGTTTGCCGTTGCCATTTCATTCGTCGCTTTATTCCGGTGGAGCGATATACGAGATCCTGAATTATTCCAAGCCTTATTTCTCAGACCTTTTCATTCAAGCATTCCGCTGGAATATACCTAGAAAGAATAATTGAAAATCACAGCGAAAAAGAAAATCACACGAGTTCCAAGAAATGTTCTTCTTTTTGTATTTTATTTTTTTATTTTGTAAAAATACAAAGAATTTTTCATGGGCGGATCTAAAAGTTAATCTAACTTTTCGAATTTATTAGTCTCTGAGGACTATTTTATTATGAAGTATAAAAATACTTGGTACTTTAAACCAAATATTAAATCTTGGAAGGAAAGACCTGTGGGAGCCAACGGCAAAGAACTAAGTTAGTAGATATCGTGTTCTGAGCTTATTTAATTTTCTGTGGTTCCGTGTTCCTCCGTCTGTTATAATATTTACATTTTTCTTTATAAGGTTGTAGCTTTAACTGTTTAAATACTGTCTCTTAAAACAGGATACATTTTTAAGCAGTGCGCAACCTGTAACACGATTCAGAACTTAGTTCTGCCAGACATTTTAAAAATTCTCTTGATTTCAACGCCATTTTAGAATCCTCAGCTGAATTTATGGAAATTGTATATGCACTGATCTTTTGCAGCAATGTTTTCGATTATCATGAAATTCGAAGACATATAATATCTACGAACCCGCATTGTATCTGTGTGGTAGATTACAACCGATCTCCTCTTGAAGAATGACGGCTTAGATCCCAGCTAGTGGGAACACTATCGTCTGATAATGCTGAAAAATTGAAAAGCTTCTAAGGTTGCAACTCAATAGTTAAAATGTTATAAAAGGATTGCTTTATGTTTGTGAACTTTATGAGTGTTCAAAAGAATTAATTGAAAAGCTTCTTGTGTTTGTTCTTAATTCTATAAAGGAAGTTTTGGATTAATTCTGAACCCTCCAACTTCAGATATTCAATGAGTTATTTTGTAGAGAGAGAGAGAGAGAGAGAGAACAGTGGTAGCCTGTCGTAAATGGCGTGACCTACGTCTTGTACGTCGTGGATACGACTTTGTGTAAATTATTTCATCACCACTGCCCTCAAATCAGTATAGAAAAATATCGTGCATGTCTATAAACAAGAATTCAAAGGCATATGACATCCGTCATCCGCGTGGTGGACATCGGTTCACTTCTCGTACGTTTCTTCGTACGTTTATTGTTTTTTTTTTTAATAATTATAAACTACTGCTTGATTGCAATCCCGCCTGATGGTAAGCAGTGATGGAATCGTTGATGGTAAAGCCCACTAGTTTATTAAGCCTATTTACTTTAAAAATATTAGAAATAGGAAGGATGACGGCAGTTGAGCGAGGTGATGCAATGTTAAACCCAAGACCAACACGACCAAACGAGGCTGCGCTAGAGGGAGATTGATCTGGAGATTCTCCACGACCAAACTCCCGACACAACAACATTTGGCGCATCGTACCCACCACACATCGCAAAAGTAGCATTCTATCATTCCTATACGGTGTACAATATTCTAGCCGATATTATTATTATAAACACACTTTCAGTTGGTCTAGTCAGTCTTTGCTTCAATCAAAATATACCTTAAAAATATAATAAAAGCATAATAAGCTTCAGTTAAATTATGCATTAAAATCATAATTTACACATACAATAGTCATAGATAGAAAAAGACGTTAACACGTGTTTTTATTATTAAAAAAAAAAAAAAAACATTTGTTGTATAGCAAAAATTCCTTGAGCCTAAAATTAAACAGCGTAGGTCGCGGGAAGCCAATGGATGCGGGCAGCACAATATCGGTCATCGTTGAAAACCTTGGGGGAGGCCTTTGTCCAGCAGGGCCTCTATAGGCTAAAGAAGAAGTTTAAACATTAGAATGCCTAAAATACTTTTTATACAGATTTATACTGATAAATTTTTACTCCCATTCTGTATATACTAGGTTTAAACTTAACTGTTCTACATCTAGTTCCAGATAGCACATTCTATGTCGTGCACTTTTAATTGTAGACACTAAGAGTAGACCGTCCTTGACAGCCTCCGTGGTGTAGCGGTAGCGAACGCGGCCGTTGCGCAAGGAGGCGCGGGTTCGATCCCCGCACAGTGCAAATATTTGTATGCATGAATATGAATATTTGCTCTGGTCTGGTCGTGCCTCGGAAAGCACGTTAAGCCGTTGGTCCCGGTTGCCCTACGAACATCTAGTGGCAGTCGTTATGGGTTGTTAGAGCCCTCAAATTCTAACAGTTGGTCTAACTGCAATGCTTAGATATCCCCTTCGGGTTGTGGAGGTCAGACGGCAGTCGCTTCACGGAAAATATCGAAGTTTAGCCAAAATCAGTAGTTAGACTGGTAAAGCGGACCCCAGACTCCAAAGCTGAAAAAAGCTGCGGATGCGACTGGGATTAACGCTGAGATGATGATGATGACTAAGAGTAGACCGTCCTGTAACCCAACATTGAGAATGTTATAGGTTGATCTTGCTATTTTGGAGACAGGAAAAAATAAATGCATGTCAATTACCACCCTGATTAAAAAGAAGACGGAATGGGAGTCCACATAAGATTTGTCTTCTTAATAGGTGCTTATTAGTGACAAGCGCTCACTATAAATTTAACGCTAAGACTTCACTACGTGTTTCTAATGAACCGTTCTCTTTCCGTCACCAATTGGCAGTGTTCGCGTTATTGTCGTCTTTATTAATACAAAAGCTGAGAAGCTGTTAAAAATAAAGTAACAAAACCGGATAGAACAATTAAAAATTAAATGGGTAGGAAGACAGAAAACATTCGGTTATAAGAAAACTAACTATAATTCTGGCACCGTATTATCCAGTAACTCGGTTGTGGAGGTCTGATAGGCAGTCATCATTATCATCATCATCATCCTTTTATTATCCCACTGCTGGGAAAAGGTCTCTTTTCATTCTGAGAAGGATGGAGCGTAATCACCACGCTTGCTCAATGCGGGTTGGCGATTTCAGACTTAAAGTCCAGGTTTCCTCAAGACATTTTCCTTCACATTTTAATCAATCATTGGTGTAAAAGATTAGATGAGTTAGAAAGTACATTTAACTTAGAAAAGTTACATTGGTACTTGCCTGACCTGGAATCGAACCCGCACACTCATACTTGAGAGGCTGGTGTTTTAACCACTTGGCCACCACGACAGATACGATACGCAGTCGCTTTATGTAAAATACTGGTATAAAGCTGAATCCGGTTAGATTGGCAGCTGACCCTAATATAGTTGGGAAAAGGCTAGGCAGATAATGGTTAATCCCACCACCGTATCTCCATGTGGTGGGGCGTGCGCCCTCCTGTATTCTGGGTCTATGCAGCTGGTAGAGTTTACTTTGACGAAACTGATCTTCTAGGGTGAGGACCCAGACCAAGAGAGAGACCTTTAAACCCACAGTGCAGAATAACAAAAAATGGTAAAACACAGTACAAATCATCAGTATGCCGCCTGTTAGAGAGCAGTGGTGGCCTAATGGTATCGGCCGCGACTTAGAAGTTGTAGGTCGGAGGTTCGAACCCTGTCAGGCACTTTCATCATCATCATCATCAACATTTTATCGAGAAGGAGGAGGCATGTAGAGAAGGAGCCACTTTGTGTAAATTATTTCATCATCTAAAAAGTTCTTAAAACGGTGAAGGTAAAGATCGAGAGGAAACTGGTATGTCCTAGAGCCAAAACTTCATAGACATGTGACATCAACCAACCCGCACTGGGCCCGCGTGGTAGATTAGGGCCCACTCCATTTCACCGAGCGGAGGCCTGAGTCTCACGAGTGGGAAGATTATACGCTAATTATGTATATTATGTTGCCTGTAGGATTAATCTATACTAATATATAAAGCTGAAGAGTTTGTTTGTTTGTTTGTGCGCGCTAAGCTCGGGTACTACTGGTCCGATTTGAAAAATTCTTTTTGCGTTGGATAGTCCATTAATCCAGGAAGGCTTTAGGCTATATAACATCACGCTACGACCAATGGGAGCGGAGCATAACTAACTCCACGCGAACGAAGTCGCTGCCGGCAGCTAGATATTACATAGGTATAGGACATAATTTTTTTAAGAGCAGTTTTAAGAAGAGTGATATAGGTAATTTATTATGTTATGATGTGATGATTACATGAATAAGAGTCAGCAGTATTATTTACCAGTTTGAAAGAAATATACATTAATAACCTTCAAGGCTTCATTAAATATTTGAAGCAGTCATCACTGCATAAAGAACTTCAACAAAATGAAAATGGTCACAGAAGAAACGATAAAATTGAGCAAACAAAGAAACAAACAGAGACAAACAAAGAAATTCTAATCCACTCGACATTTTACAGCTCAAACTTTGTTGCTAAGACTACAACGTCCAACTGTTTAAGTTGCAAGAAAAACGATGTCAATCCTGTTCCAGAGACCTGAGCCGAATAATATTTACACAGAAACAGACCAAATTTATCTAAGTACGTTCTTGCTTTTTAGGTCGGAAGAGAAAAATGTGGAACGACTGAACTTTTATGTTTGGCAACAAATACAATATGGTTCCCGTAAGTGAGTACCTACGGGTAGACGAAATTAAATGTCGGATAAGATTGATGACCCCCGTTAAAGTTCTTAGTTCTTCCACCTAGGGTCTGTGACAGATTGGAGTACCTGCTATCTTTAACTGGTGTTGTGATTTTAATTAGATTTATAATATTTTTTACACATATTGATGTTATTATTTATTACGCTTACGTTATTAGTTCTGGCGTGATTTTAGCACATAAATGAGCGGTCAAGTCAGACTCTTACAAAAAGGTGTTTGTACTATTATTCAAATTTTTACACCACAATTTTTAAGCTTTAGTATAAAAAAAACAACACTGCAAAATACACTCTTTTAGATTTATGAATTCAGCATAGGATTCTAGACGTATTCCTCTAAAATAGAAATTTATTTAAATTAGTTTATTTCCTCGAAAATGCATATTTCGAAGACACCGGTTCGGTGGTAGGCCATAACATCGGCTGCCGGCGGAAGTTACCACCCACCAGACAAAGTCTTGCCGCCAAGCGATTCGTCGTGTTCCGGCATGATGTCTGGTGAAGCCGTACAGAGGACGGGTCTGAGCAATTGTGTTGCGATGTGTGGCGGGTACGATGCGCCAAATGTTGTTGTCTCGGGAATTTGGTCGTGGAGAGTCTCCAGATCAATCTCCCTCTAGCGCAGCATCGTTTGGTCGTCATGGGTTTAACATTGCATCACCTCGTCCAACTGCCGTCATCCTTCCTATTCCTAAGTTTTTTAAGTGAATAGGCTTAATAAACTAGTGCGCTTTACACTCAACGATTGCATCACTGCTTACCATCAGGCGGGATTGCAGTCAAGCACTAGTTTATAATTATTAAAAAAAAAAAAAACACAAACATCGCAGGTGCGCTATCTTCGTCACGAAACACTATAGCTTGTCTGCGGAAACTGATGCAACTCTGTGTTACTTGTCGATTATTATAACATTAAGTTCCATTTACTGGCAACACTACAAAAAAAAGCGGTTGGGAGATGACGGTTGAGAAGGCGGGAGGAGACTCTGCCTATTTGCTCGGGGCCAGCATCGAAGGCGGACGTTTTGGACTTGTTGAGAATAGTTATAGTTATAGTATATCATCTTCCTATAAGTAATTGTTGTGAGATAATAATTATACACTACCCATAATTCATGTGAGTATTATTTTATTACACTAGCAATTCTAATCGAGCAGAATAAATTATGTACAGGTTAAAAAAAAATGATTGTTATCTAGAGGTCTGGAAGAGCTACTGGTCCATGAAGGAACTATTTAAGAGTGAATAACCTATGGAACTGAAACTTATTATTCCTGTTTTAATCTATGGTACACAGGCCTAAAATCCACAAAGCCAAACTCAAGGTCTCCCAGCTAGCAAAGGGGTGCAGTGTTAAAGGATCGAAAAAAAGTCATCGGTAGGTATTATAGCTAATATTTGGTAATATGGTAGAAAAATCCAACTTTGTACAGAAGGCTACAGAACTCTTAATGAATCGAAAATGACATTGTCTTTAGTAGAATCGTAGGATAGGTACATGCTATTTCGCATTAAATTTTTATGATGAGAATAGAGTTTACAAGTCATATTTTTGAACTAGTTATTAATTATTAGTTAATTGAGGCTACTAGCTAAAACTCAAACTAGAACCAGTAAATACTCTCGTCTATTTTCCTTTAATTCCGATACCATGATGGGAGAATTTGCCCCTAACCAGTCGCCCGGAATGTGGAATAATATTGGGCATGTCAATGTTTTCATAAAAGGAGACAGGTGTCTCTTCAATTTATCGGAACCCGAAACTAATAAGGCTACTGTTAATAAAATCACAATGTTTGGATATTTTTGTAGGCAGTATGTAATAACACGGGACAGCCCCCGTGGCGTACCGGTAGCGACCGCGGCCGCTGCGCAAGGAGGCGCGGGTTCGATCCCCGCACAGTGCAAATATTTGTATGCATGAATATGAATATTTGCACTGGTCTGGTCGTGCCTCGGGAAGCACGTTAAGCCGTTGGTCCCGGTTGCCATACGAACATCTAGTGGCTGTCGTTACGGGTTGTTGGAGCCCTCTAATGTCCAACAATTGGTCTAACTGCAATGCTTCGATGTCGCCTTCGGGTTGTAGAGGTCAGACGGCAGTCGCTTCACGGAAAATGTCGAAGTTTAGCCATATCAGCAATTAGACCGGTAAAGCGGACCCCAGACTTCAAAGCTTGAATAGCTTCGGATGCGACTGGGATTAACGCTGTGATGATGATGATGATGATGAGTATGTAATAACACATTGAGTCAAGAATTTTTCATATTTTGAAATGAAGGTCCGGTCTCCTGGGCACGCCCATCGTTCACTCAAAAAAGAAGAATATAACAATATATTAAACATTTTTACAATGACAAACAATTTACAATGAGGTTGTCCTGAAGTCTCTGCCTGATAGAAAATATTTAGGCCCGGCTGACCGCCAACGCCGCGCCACGCTGCGCCACGCCACCACGAAGCCGCGTTTTTCCGCCGTGGAAATTTACAAGTCATGCCGCCGCCGTGCATTTTATCGGCTTTATATGTTACTAGCTTTCCGCCCGCGGCTTCGCCCGCGTGTAGTTCGGTTATATCGCGCTTTTAGCTTTCCCTCGGGAACATCAAATATTTCCGGGATAAAAGGTAGCCTATGTTCTTTCTCAGGGTCTAAAGATTGTCTATGCCAATTTTCATCAAAATCGGTAGAGAGGTTTAGGCAGGAAAGCGTAACAGACAGACAGACAGAGTTACTTTCGCATTTATAATATTAGTATGGACTAGTATGGATTGTATGTCTATTGTATTGTTGTTGGGTTTGTAAGAACGACGATAAATCATCTTATGGTTTAAAGATTCGGTATGAAAATTACGTTGTAACTCCAACATAAGCGTATGTTTAAATGATACCATTTACAGGTACTTTGAAGTGCGAAAATTAAATAGTTGATGAGTTAGTCAGAAACTTGAAGCTAGTTGCACATTCCAAAACGTAGAACTCTACGGAGAGCGTCTTAAAAGCAAAAAAAAAAAAAAGAACTTCAAGGCTCTTATTGCCTCTACGTGAGAATCAATGATGTGTTTATTTGGATAAACATATTAAATCGTCAAATTTAGGTCTGGATTCGTGACCATGGAAAATATTCATCTAAATCATTTGCAAAACAGAAAAACAAAACAAGCTGCCTAATTAATTTATTATTTGTATTTGGTCCGCTCTTAAAGTTAATCTCTTTTTTGGAAATGATGCTTCGAGGCTTTCACCGACAATTCTCGAAACGTTTAGAAACCAATGTCACCATTGAGGCCTTTAAGGCAGTAGGCGACGAGCATTGGGCAACTCGCCGCTCGGTAAGGACCAGGCCCAGGTCAAAGAGATGTCAGCATACGTTGTCACGTGTGCTGACATCTCTTTGACCCTGTCGAGTCCACGAAGACCAACCCCTGCCACGGTCACAGGGTGTTTGAAAGAGATACCTATAACTCGGATGTGTTTTAGTAGGTTCAAGTCTGACATGGCGTTCCGCTCTACCCAGAGCTGGAGAGGTCATTAAATCAAAAAAAAGCATCATCCTCAAAAAAAGGCCTACATGGCCGCAAGTAGATCTTAATGGTGAGGTGGGTGACGAGCTCCAAATGTACGACTTTCATTGTTGTGCAAACGTTTGAGTCTTACGCCTTTACGACTGACCACCAACACTGGACTAGCAAGCACTGGACTAGTAAGGTTTTTGTATTTTTATTATAAAAACGTTGGCCTACACTAGGAATTACTCCTGTATCGTGGTTGCGTTGACAAACCTTTAAACTCACATATAAAACAGCCAAACCCGGAACAACTACCTGTGGGCCATACAAATATTTATTCCGTGCGGAAATCGAACCGAGACACGCAGCAAAGTAGTCGAATACTCAACCACTGTGACAACCGTGTCGTCAAGTCATTATAACTATTAAAAAATCCTCCCGTGGGTGTCGTAAGAGGCGACTAAGGGAATTCTCACCAGGGAAGCGGGCAGCAGCGCTTTTCCTGTGGAATATCAAATTACTGCGATCTTCAACCCGCCTGCCAAGCGTGGGGATTATGCCCCCCCTCCCCTTCGTGAAAGCTTTGGGTGAGGCATTTGTTCAGCAGTGGCCCTTTATAGGCTGAAGAAGAGGACGGTAATTTAACGAAATTTTACTACAATTACAATTTTATTTAATTACATTTTTTTTAGGGTGTACGTTCTGAGTCTTAAATCTGAAATATTTAAGACATATATTCACGACAATCCTAGACATGCTTCTTCTACCAAGAGACCAATAAGTTTATCGTAAATATGTGACTGGAAGTTTAAAAATAATAATATCTTTATTAAAGCAACGACTCGTAAAATTAAAAAATTTTGAAAAAAGAAATCGCAGCGGGAGTGGTCGAGCCCGAGCCCATGCGGTTTTAGGTATAATTGTCAATGCGGGTGAATGTTCATTGTTCAGTTATTTCGGCTTTGTTTTTAATTTATGCTTCTTACACATGTACTTATCTCATGATCTAATGAAGACTGATTGCGTTTATATTAAAACATTGCACTGGGGACGCATTGGAGATAAACAACTTATCCCATATCACCCGTATCGTTGGCTACGGTATCTAACAGCAAAAGTGTTGAACAATGTATTGGACTAACAGTTGTTGCCTTCAAACCGTGGCTACTAACCCGCTTTACCATCAATGTTATAACATGTAGCAGTACTAGTGCTTGACCACAATCCCGTCTAATGGTAAGCAGTGATGCAATCGTTGATGGTAAAGCGGGTTAGTTTATTAAGAGCCTATTCACTCAAAAACACTGAGTGAATACGAATCTTTCTTCATATTCACTCAGTGTTTTTGAGTGAAGCGGCAGTTGAGCGAGGTGATGCAATGTTAAACCTAGTAACACGACCAATAATGCTGCGCCAGAGGGAGATTGATATGGGGACCCTCCACGACTAAACTCCCGACACAATAACACAACTGTTCAGAAACTGTACCTCAAAAATGATTGATCGTATGAAAAAAGTTAAAACAAAAGTTGTAGACAATTTTATACTTTACAACTTTCATTATGGGAGAAAATATCATTTAAGCAATAGAAAGCGAGATTTTCGCGTAAAACCAATTTTTATGACCTTTGACCTTAAATATCTTAAGACGCGGACACGATATCATTTGTGACTTTTGAGACAACATTTAAAACGACAAAACAAAGGTTTGTACCAATTTACAACTTATTACCTATCTCTCATTCCGAGGTTGATCCCATTTTTTACCTAATATGACTGGGCTATTATTATTATTGTCGTATCTGAAAAGTTTAAGAATTTATAAATTGACAGAGGTATGTACTAATACTAGTTTCATAAATTATTTATGTCCTTACTAACGGCTATATTTTCAAAAAACCGAAAACTCCATTGTTGAATATTGATGCCTTCATATTCGTCGATATTGCGTCAGTATTTTACGAGAAGAGCATAAAAAATAAATTCCTTCGTATGTATATTTAAGGGGTGAATTTATAAACCTCTTACGAGTCAGGTGTGCGTAGGTAAACATAAAGCTTTGGCACCCCTGGAATTATTTGTTAGCTGTCAACTTTTGCGGATCTTTACGATTTTTTTTCGATAGTGCGTGACAGTATGAATTGGTAGTCATCATTCTTTCATATTCTGACAAGCAATATCATCACTCTCTCAATTTATTTGGGGTCTTATATTACATATCTTTTATTCTTGCAGTCGACTAGTCCACGACAATAGCACTAATAGCATGACTAGCTACTGTCTGCAGATAATCCATCGTTCCTTTTGTCATCTCCTACCCTTATAGCCTTCGACATTTAAAACTTTCTCAAATGTCGTGAGTGTAGAACTCACGACATTTTCTTCGTATGATACGGAGGAATGAGGTTCCTCCGAATCACATTCTGAAAAATAAAATATTACGAAGAAAATACGACACCGATGCCATCCTATAATGCTGAAAAAAAAAACTGTCGATTGGTATAAGAGGGCTGCCTTTCAAATGGTTTGAGTTTTACCTTTCGGATAGAAGGCAATACGTGAAAATTGGAGATACAGTTAGCTATCACAACAGCACTGAATTTGCAGTGCCTCAAGGTAGTATCTTGGGACCGACATTATTTATCATCTATATTAATAATATTCACCACGTTATCATCGAAACGCAGATGTTAGAAGGCTATTATTTTTTATACCAAATTATGGAAAAGAGTCTGCGTAAAAGCCCTAAACGGCTTAACTAATTTAAAAAAATGGCTCGATCTTAACCAATTTTTTTCTTCCTTTTTCAAGCTGTCACTTAACTTTTAAAAAACTAACTACATACGTTTCCATAGAAGTTTCATCAATACCAAAACTTCCTATACAAATAAAACTCCCTCTTCAAATTGCACAACAGCCTCTTTCACTTTTGAGGAAATAAAAGTAGTCGAATCTCTAACATACTTAGGAGTCCTGATCGATCATCGTCACTCATATCGACCTAGTTGTTATGCGAATCAGAAAGCTAACTCACGTAATGAAACCTACGTAACTTCGCTAACAAAAAGACCTTACACCTGGAATATGTGGCATTATGAGTGATTATGGCCGCCAGTTATACGTCCTTAAATTAGTACTAAAACGATATAAAATAACATTCGGATTCACAGAATATCAAGAACTACTTAAACAACGCATTTATAAGTGTCCACTCACTGTAGTAATAACCGCTTTTGGTTAGTATATGCAAGAAAGCATGCTCAATTTTATCTATAATAAAATTGCAAAGACCAGATATTTAAATTTGTAGGTTAAATCAAGTTAAAAAGATGACACAACAATGTCTACTAGCTCAATCCTACTGAGAAACCGAATCCTTCATTAGAGTAATGGCATAACATATTTTATCGCAAACATTGCACTCACTTCCATATACCTCATTACACAAACTCTTATTTCTTCATTCTTCTGGACACACCTTATTTCAAATATTTGTTTTTTGGGAATATATTAATTTTATTTTTTCAGTCTACGTTTATGATTTTGTTTACATTAATTAATTTTATTTTGTTATTGTTTTCTTAACAATAAACCACAAGATTTAGAATACAGTATCGATCGACCTCGATATTTCAAACTGTTAAGAGGGGACTCTAGTAGCGTTTTCTCCATACAAACGTATTCCGCTGTTTTCTTCGTGGATAACGCTTTTAGAGTAATATTTTTTTTTTACAATTTCACACCTTGATTGTACGTGCTACTATTATTGATTTTTTCAAAAACTTAATTAATAAAAAAAATATGATGTTTCAAAATCCCGAAAAATAACCCATTTTTTCCGCGATGTTCTGACGACTATTGCACACATGTGATAAGTTTTTGACAAAAAGAAAATAATAGAGGCATTGGTCATCCTCTAAACTTTGATATGAAAATAATTGAGATCTGTCGTGTTTTGAAAAAGAGAACAGCGGAATACGAAACATCTTATGGTAAACGTTTTTGTAGGTAAAATCAGCCTGAGTTGCAACTGTCCATTTCGCACTTTACGGGGAAAGGCTGAAAGCGACACGACGGTAATAGTTTCTTCAAATACTTATTTCTCAAATTCCTCGGCACTAGAGTCCACTCTTAACAACTCTCAACGTGACAGCCTTGACCTAGTGTACAGACCTAGTATCCACAAGTTAAAATGTAGAATTATATTTCCCTTGTAACATTAATTATAGAAGTAGTTTATTTGTACTTAGTTATAAGGGAATGTGAAAAAATCATAATAAAAATCTTTTTACTTTGCAATAGAAAATAGTTTTTGAAATTCTAAATACTTTTGCGCACATTTTAACATATCACTATTATATTCAGCGCTCATCGAATAAATATTGTATTATTGAAGTAAGAAAACTCTTTTAACATCGTTGAGGGCTTTTGTTAGATAGGGAAAAAGCATAAGTTCCCGTGAGCCTGACCAACCCGACACCGTAATCGCTACAGCTAGATATAAAGGCTGTATGTAACATCGACGCACACACGAGTACCATGGATCCAGTAGATGATTCTGAACCCCCAGTGGTGGAATTTTTCGTCGGCTTTTTTCCTCATTTAAAAAAATATGCAGTATTTTTCGCACTAAGATTTTAGAGTAAAAAATAATTAATTCGCCTAACCGATTATTTTAGTAGTGGCATGCAGTCTAGCTTTTTCGCGAAGTTTGCGTTACGATATCAGATACACCTAGTACATATGTAAATTATGTATGTATAGTGTATACAATCGTATAGATTGGGTCACCGCTGTAACTATTTTGTTCTTTTTTTCTTGTTTCTACTTTTTGTGTATTCTGTGTTTTCATTTCCGTCGTTCAGAAACACGACCGCCTTTTTTATAACGACAAAAGAAGCCTGATATTTCAAGTTTTTTATTAATTTATTTAGTGATTTACAGCTTTCATTTATTAATGAATCACCCTATATTTCTAGTAAACCAAGGGTTAATTAATATCCTTTATTAGTAATAATAATATTGTTAGTGTGGCCTAGTTACGCAAGTAACTTGACCTGATCCCGCCCCATATGCGTCAAATTATGACGGAGATTTATTAATGAAATAAATATACAGTCATTAGGATACTCTGCGCCCTTTCTCCATATTATGTTAAGGCTATTTTATTATAAAGCTATTTTAATGCTATTGTCAAATAATTTATATTAATTTGAGTTCACGGAACAATTAAGTTCACATGTCAATTTCCTCATCGATCATGTAACATATGTATGCATAATTAGTAGGACCTACATTACTTTTTGATCTATAAAATTTAAAAAAAGCGTACATATATGTACACTTTTTTAATTTGCTTTCTCTGTCTTCCATCGTATCTTTCCCACTCTTGCAGTACCTACTCATCTAGGTCGTCTCGGCACCTTTTTTTGAGCCAGCGATGGTGGTGCCGTACATCGTAATGTACCCAAGGGTCATTGTGCATGCAGCTGATGTAGCCCACCCAATCCTAATTCGGCTCCTGCAGTTTTTGGCTACATTTAGGAACCTTCTTTTGGAGCGCTGCGTGAAATACCTCGATTTGTCAGTTTGTTTATATTGCTTCCTAAAATGCTGCGCTCCATTGCTCTCTGGCAAACCCCAAGGCAAGTTGTGGCTTTGAGAGCGACCACGTCTGAGAAACCTAGGCTAGAATGAACAGGGTACAAATATTTGTACCCAGCTCAATCTAATCTAAAAGAGGGCCGAGCGCTAGACCTTTTCTTTAGCGTTTTATTGATTACTAATGATAGATTTTCTGGTATAGTAACTGTAAAGACCAATCAACTCTCCAGTGACTGCCTATACATATCGAAAACAAATAAACCAACGAATAGATCAAACGTACGTATACACGGACGCATCACGACCCACTTATCAAGAAGAAGCTTATCTAGCATTTCAATTCAGCCTCTTAAGCCTTACATACGTAACTAATGACCAAGTAAATATATCAGGGTGCTAAGTCTCTTCAAAGGAGTACTTCGTGCCGGATTAATTATTACTCAACCTAATATTGTTCGACGGGTTGAGTAAAGCATGATACCTATTAGGACCTCATACTATAGATCATGAAAACTGTATAGACGCGAAACTTATTTAAAGTCAGAATGATTAATTCCACATATTGATTATCAACTAATTTTTTTTTGTTCTTTTTTAAATAAATAAATATATACGGACAAATCACACAGATTGAGCTAGCCCCAAAGTAAGTTCGAGACTTGCGTTATGGGATACTAACTCAACGATACCATATTTATAATAGATAAAACTTTGAAGTAAACTTTAAACTTTTGTTTTTGAGGAACTAATTTATTAGATATTAAGATCACATTGTAAAATGTACTTACCAAAAATCACACTAATAAATGAATTATGAATTATAAACATCCAAGACCCAGTGCAATCAGGAAAAGATCGTTTTACCATTATGACCTGGCCGGGGATCGAACCCGTGACCTCCACATCGCAGGCAGGCGTGTTGACCGTTGCGCCACGGAGGACGTCAAATGTCCGTATATTTAAATCACAACTGTCATTCTTTCATAATTCTATAATATTGCTACAACACGGCAAAATTATGAAGGATGTACTTGTACTGTAGGTACAGCCTTCATCATTTTACCGTGTTTTCTATGTGTACGATCGATGCTGTCAAAATCCGCCCAACCTCATGTTGCATGATTATTATTAGCTAGAAACTATAGGCATTTATAAAGGATTCACAACTTCGACTTTCACTTCTACACATTCTTGATCTATGCTCATACTGTGATTACTGCATTACAACGTCCATGAAGGGTGACTTCAAATTGTGCCTTTGAGGTTATTATACAGACTGTATATCTATTAGAGAAATGTCTTCTTAGACCGTTTAATCCCAACCCTTGCCGCTATTAGGCTGATTTATACAATCTAGGGTTGGTTTATTGGGTGGGTGATTCACAAAGGTTAATGATTTCTAAATAATACATTTAGAAGACATTTAGAAGTAAGTTGATAAATGAGAGATAGTTTGGTATATGAGTCACTTAGGCAGATTGAAGTAACAAATTTTATATAGAATGTAATTAGGCTGCTGTTCCACAGACGATAAGACACTTCATATCATGTCCTAGATATCCTGTCAGCAGCACGTTACAGGAATTGATGTATGCTAGTCAAAATCACTATCATCATCATTCATCATCATTTCAGCCGAAAGACGTCCACTGCTGGACATAGGCAAGGAAGCATTGTAATTAGACTATATTGTACCACTCCAGGGCCTGTAGCCAATGTAACATCGCTTCGTAGCGAAGCGAAATCGAATACCAAATCAACCAATGGCGGGAACGATTGACCACGTGATTTATCGCGTCGCGTGGTCATTCGTTTTCGTTATTGGTTGATTTGGTATTCGATTTCGCTTCGCTACGAAGCGATGTTAAATTGGCTACAGGCCCAGGTCTCTTATGGAAAGGAAGTAGACTATAATCCGGGTCCAGAAATGTTACATGGCTTTATATTTGTAGTTCTAGGACATGGCGGTTTTTTCACGATGTTTTCCGTCACTGTTTAGAGAGCAGTGGAAATGAAATAATTTACACAAAGTAATGTGCTCGCTTGGAAATAATCAAAGTCTATCATCATCATCATTTCAGCCGAAAGACGTCCACTGCTGGACATTGACCTCCCAAGGATCTTCGTTTCCAGCGACCTTCACCAGGTCGTCGATCTACCTTGTCGGGGGCCTACCCACGCTGCGTTTAAAAAACCTATATATATAAAGCTAAAGAGTTTCCAGCCCAATAAGAGAAACTTTCCCGGAAAAAGGAATGAAAGTCTATAGGGGATTAGTTTACGTTGTAACAAATTATTCGATTCATTAACCCCCTAAACGAACCTTGTAAAAGAAACGTGCTTACTTATTTTCAGACTGAAGACACAAAACGTCGAATAAGTTAGTTGTGTCTTTAGAAAAAGTGTAGATTATTCGATCGTTAGAAGGATCCTGAATGAGCAAACCTTTCAGTATTTATTCCAATTTGTAAGAAAAAGGCTTGCCATTTTCTAACATCCTTAGTGAATAGTTCGGTTAGGACATAGAACAGAGAGGATCTTTTGACCACACGAGTATTGTCCGGCAGGCACTAGCCAACCGAATGATGCTGTTGCGTGAAGGTCGCCCTAAACTCTGTCTGCGAGATACAGGATTTGCGTAACGTCAGGATGACGCTTTGTAGCAAGCGGTGTCGCAGGCACCGCAACGTTTAATTCTGTTGTCGTCGTTAAGGTCTGGCCTGACCAGGGCCGGATCCGCGAAATCGCCGCCGCCAACCATGAGAGGCTGACTTGGTTTCAATTTATAAAATATGACGGCGCGTGACTGGTTAATATTGAATATTGTGATCTGTATTATTGTATCAGTATCAATTGACCGTAAATTACTCTACTATTTTTTGAAGTCGATTAATCGGTCGGTATTCAGATAAATTGTGATTTTTATTAAGAGCGTGTAACACCACGGAGCGAATGGTAACCCCGACTGGAGTTGCGTTTGACATGGCGTTCGACGGTTGGCGCTGGGCATTCTTCGCTCAAGCTTCGATCGAGTGGGTTGGTCATATTCAAACTCAGTGGTTCTTATCTGTTTTAGTTTGAGAATATCGTATCAGAATCAGAATCAGAATCAGAATTATTTATTTGTGAAACATAGGTGGAGAACATATATACATTAATCATACATGTCAAGGTCTTAAATAGATAAGTGTTGCACTATGTTTTGTCATTGTTGACATACAAATATTAAAGTTAGGTTCATCAAAGTTAAAATGTTGTATCAATTTTATACAAATACACTAAAATATTCTATTTAATAATGTCCAACAAAGAAAAACAAAAAACACACACAAGAAGATCATAACATAAATTATTCGTCCGTTACATTGATAATATAAATTAACAAAATTACAGAACTTAATCAAATAGTCATCCAAAATTAAAATAGTCATCCAAGTCAACATTAATAAAATAAATTTATAAAATTACAGAATTTTATCAAATAGTATTATCATTAAAATAGTCATCCAAGGTATAATAACTTTTCTCAACTAATAACTTGTGAAGACACTTTTTGAATTTCTTTAGGGGCATACATTTTATGGCAGCAGGTATTTTATTAAAAATTTTTGGTGCAACACCAAAGAAACTCTTTTTCATTAATGCAGTATTACATTTCAACGTACATAGTTGATCTTCATATTGACTCCGAATGGGGGTCTTCTTAACTGTAGAAAATTTTGTAAACAAATGTGGATTGGATTTTACAAATAATGCAGTTTCTAATATATATATAGCTGGTAACGTTAAAATTTTTAATGTCTTGAAATATGGAACGCAACTATCTGTTGACTTTAAATTAAACATGGATCTTACACACCTTTTTTGCATCCTAAACACCAGTTCCCTATTTGTTGATTGCCCCCAGAAAACAATACCATAACGGAGAATAGAGACTACAAGTCCATGATAGGCTGTTAGCAGTGTCTCAGAATTAACTCTCTTAGACAATTGAAACAATAGATACGCAGATTTACTCAGTCGTTTACAAACCACTTCCAGGTGAGGTTTCCAAGTCAACTTATGGTCCACAGTTATGCCTAAGAATTTTGCACTCATAACTTCTTCTATTTTAAACCCATCGTAGGTGGTTTATTATTTTATTAAGGGGTGGATTCTCACTTCGTTGATGAAACTGTATAATTTTAGTTTTATTCAAATTGATCACAAGATTATTATTATTTAGCCAATTAATGATGGTATTTAGCGAGTTATTGATCTCATTTCGATATTCGTTTGGATCAGTGCATTCTATGATAGCCGTACTGTCATCTGCAAAAAGTACCATTTTGTTTCTCAAATTTCTTGGGAGATCATTGATATATATCAAGAAAAGTAGGGGCCCGAGGACAGTGCCCTGAGGCACACCATACCTCACGGATCTCGCTTCAGAGACATATGCAGTCTCTAATTTGCTCATAGGACAAATTCTGGAAATCTCAGTACACTGTGTCCTATCACTTAGGTATGATTCTAGGAGTTTATGAATGTTTCCTCGAATGCCGTACCCGTGTAGCTTTTGTAGCAAGATCTGATGATCTACGAAGTCAAAAGCTTTTGACATATCTGTGAAGATCGAACACACAGGTTTTTTTTTATCTACAGAAGTCATTATACTTGATAGCAGGTCAAATAGTGCCATATTAATATTAGTATTTTTCCTAAATCCTTTTTGTTCATTGCAAAATAACTGAAACTTCTCGAAATACGTGTAAATGGAATTATATATTATTTTTTCAATAACTTTTGCAAAAACTGGTATTTTTGCAATAGGCCTGTAATTTTTAACATCAGTCTTGTCATTATTTTTGTAAATGGGTTTAATAACTGCCTTCTTGAGACTAGTAGGGAATACACCATCGGAAATGCAAAGATTAATTATGTGCGATAACGGTGTCGCTATGACCTCCTTAACATCTTTTATTACTCTAGTTGAAATACCGTCGTATCCTACTGTACTAGTATTTTTTAAGCTACTTATCACTTTTATAATATCAGTATCTGAAACTGGTAGCATGAATAGAGACTGCGAAGTTGAGTTTTCAATAACATTTCTACACGAATTTGTCAATGGGGTATTATTAACGTTTGTTTTTGAATTATTTTCTATAATCTCTATAAAATATTTATTGAATTCATTTGCAATGTCAAGGGGATGTCTAAAAGTTGATTTATCATTTTGTATAGTCAATATTTGTTCTTGCGGCAGACATACTTTGGATTTGTTAATAACTTGCCAAGCAGCTTTTGATTTATTTTGAGACGTCTTTATGAAGTGGTTGTTTTGGGCTTTTTGGGTTAGATTTACTATTCTTCGATAAAGCTTGGAATACTTTTTAAAAGCAAGTCTATTTTTTGTGGTCGGATTATGCCTATATGTCCAAAGTAGCTGCCTCTGTTTTCTGCTACATATTTTTATCCCATTCGAAATCCATTTGGTTTTTTTACATGTGTAAATGGTTACTATTTTTTCTGGGAAACACAATTTGTATAGCAATATAAAGTTATCTATAAAATTTTCGTAGGATTCATTTGGGTCTTTAGCTTCGTATACTCGTCGAAAAGTTAGGTTTTTTAAATGATTTTTAAATTTCATTAAGTTGTCTACTGATATTTCCTGTTTAATTGTTTTCCAATATTTAATCATACAGGTTTTTTTAATAGGAACTTGCAGTACTTGTGATGTATGGTCAGATAGAAGTAAATCTATTATTTCAGCTTTACAACCTTTTTGGTAAGAATGTGCAAAATTATCTAAGCAAGAGTTACTAGCCAATCTGGTTGGTTTATAAAGTTCTAATTTGAGATTATATTGCAAGAGAAAGTTTTCAAATTCTATTGTGATTTTATTTCTTTTTAACACATCAATATTAAAGTCTCCGGTTAATATAATTTTTTTATTTGTAGATACGCAAAGTCTTCTCAATATATTGTCCAGTTTTTCATAAAATACATTATGATTATATTTTGGAATCCTGTAAATGCATATTACAACAATATTATAAGATGTCAGTTCAATACCGCAACATTCGAAAACACCTGAGATCGACTGTTTTGTAATATCAGTCAATTCTCTAAATTTCAGCCCTGCTCTTACAAAAATGCAAGTTCCTCCACGTTTGACACTTCTGGTAAAAAAAGGCAGCGGGGCAGAAATTAGGTATATGTAATATACATTCATAGCCCGCCTCTATAAAATGCTCTGTTATACACACAATATCTACCTTTGTTCCCTTACTAGAAAGCTCGTCTAATTTAACTACCAACAAATCTGATTTATTCATAAGCCCTGCTATGTTCTGATGGAGAATGGTAAGGTGACAGTTATAGAAAAAACTGATTCTCCGTTGTTTTTGTTATTATTTGCGGTTCAGTTTTATCTTCTTGAGAGCAACCAACTTGTGAGTGTATATGGTCTGTGGTATTTTCAATATCTAAGTCTAAGATTAAATCATGCAAGTCTGACAAAACTTTCATAAAGCCTTTGTTATTAAGGTGTGCATGCCGTTGGTTATACGTATCCCACGTGTATGGAAGATTAAGATTTGAATCTAGAATAAATGCATAATTGTAAGTCTCAACATCCATGTAAATTAGATTATTGAAAGTATCAACTCTGCTGTTAAACATTATATTTCTATTGTCCATAAATTTAAAAGTTGGCAGACATATTATGAAGTTAGTATGATTAAGTGGCAATAATTTATCTCTAATATAACTAACAAACTCAATATAATTATGGGTGTTTGTAAAGTCGTCTCCACCAATAAATATAATACAATAATCTGATCGAGAGAAGTTACGTACTTTTAGATCAATGTCCTTTAACAAATATTTCACTCCGCATCTGGGAGTACGGTAGTGACATACATTAAAGTTCCCTAAATGAGTTCTTTCACTCAATGTTTGTATTCTGTTGGATGTTTCACTACTCAAAATACAAATGTTATTCTTCACAGGTGCAGGTGATGGAACATGAGATTTCGCGCTAACAATATTATTCAATGAGGCGACACCTTGAGTACATCCAGCGTCAATGTTAACTTCATGTCCGCTTGGTGCTCTTGTCAAACTTTCCGATGTCTGCGTCTGTTTTGTTTTTGTATAAGGAGTATGAATGTTCTTCTTTGGTGTTTGAACTCTGGACCTGAGTGGACTACTGACAATTACTTTGTATGTTTTATTTTTTTCCAATAGGTCGTCATTACTTTGCTTCAACTTAATATTTTCTAGCGATAATATTTCAATTTCCCTATGCGCACTTAGCAATTGATTTTTTAGTTCTTCTATCTCTTTCTTATAAATAGTGATTCGGTTATCATCCTCGTCCTCAGATATATCTGGCATAGAAGTTGAGGTACAATCCATCGTTGGCGGAATTATGTCGCTGTCATCCTTTTCCGGTTCCGATTGGGTGCGTTGTCTTCGATGAGTTATATTTGCAAAGAAATCCATTTTTTTTTTTTGTCTTTTTATTTTGCTTAGATTGTACCGCGATGTTCGCTTGTCGACAGTCTACCCTCAATAACAAATATAAATTGTCAACAATTCTGTGTAATACAAAAAGTAACCCAGTCGGCGTGGTTTGAACGCAAGACTACGTGTACGGCAGTCGGCTGCTTGAGTTACCTCACCATCTGGACAGTCGCCAGTGAGATTGAAACTGGTGATCGTTTAATGCGGAATAGATTTTTAAATAATAAAAATTCGTTAAATATGAGTCATGCCAATGGTTTCTTTTTTCCGAAATTTCGGATTATTTTAGAGTTTTTCACTTATTATGCACTGTTAGTCACTTAATTTTGCACTGTTGCTTCACTTAAGTTTATGTTTTAATACTATTGTTTGTAAGTAAGTTTTTTAACACTATTCACAAATGTTTAATTATTTTCTATAACACTTGAGTTTTTTCGTGGATAACGTTAACACTTAATATTTATAACTTGGTTAACGTTTTCGGTATATAATTATTGTTATTACACGTTGTTTATTATTATTAAAGAATTTTTAAAAGCGGCGAACAAAACTTCAGATGCTTGTAGCTAAAGCGCTTCTACCCTCATCGTAGTAATCCCTTAATATTAAAGTGATCTAAGTGTCTGAACAGTTAAAATAATAAGAATCGAACATCACACTAGGGTAGACCGAGGCGAATCGGATCACTTTTTCTTTGAGGGTGAGCAAGTCATACTAAATTGATATATAATGATATTTTTATTGATTAAAACGTAAAAAGTACAAATCAGCTATGAAATAAAGAATTGAAAACTTAAATCAGATTCATATTTTCTTAGTCATCTACTAAAAACTAAAAAAATAAAAATATCCGATTCGCCCCTATCGTCGGGGTGAATCGGATCTTACGCAATATATAACAAAATTATAAGTTACTTAATATTATAGTTTTGGAATTAGTAAAAAAATAATAATGAGATCAATTTTAAACATCGGCACATATATAGTATCGTTTTATCCCCCCCCATATCAGCACATTTTTCGTGACACCATTCTTCGCAGGTATTGCACTGAATCCAATCCTCTGATGGTGGATGAATGAACAGTTAGTAGCTTCTTCAGACCAATCTCCAGCATTAGTCTTTCTTTTGTACGTGCGAACCATCTACAATTGAATAAATATGAATTAGTAACCTCAGACATGTAATAAATTAGTTTAAAAGTGTGATCCGATTCGCCCTTGACGACATGACCCGATTAGCCCCATAATCAAGACCTTAGAAATAAATATTTTATACGTTTACCTGTAACATTATACGTAAAAGCGAATTAGTTCTATAATATAGACACCTTGCTTAGCAATATACAACAATATAGTTGATTTTTAACACAAATCCGTAATATGACACAAATAAATCGTAAGTACGTACCTTAGATTCCTGTCAAAAATACGACATGCAAAAACAACTGAGTCGCTGACACGTGGTGTCGACACTGATTCACAAGCGTGATCGAAATACTGCCTATGGCGGGAGGTGCAGGGTGAGGGGAGAGACGCAAAACGCCGGTTGAGTGCGTTCTATGTGAATGCGGTATTTGAATTATCAGCAAATTTCTTATTTTGATCCGATTCGCCCTGTGATCCGATTCGCCTCGGTCTACCCTATAGTTATTGTTCAACATTTTCTCGAAATACCGCCCACGATGGATGCTCATGCGGCTGAGAAGACACCTCAGCTATCCGGAACTGCGGCCTCGCCTTCCTGACGGTTTTCCCGCGTCAAATATATTCAGGAATCTGATAAGCTTGCACAAGATGGGTTATGAAAGTGAATGGTACTAGGCCAACATGTAAAGGGCGGAAGTTATTGTGCTCGTTTTTCTCGGCTCTTCAGGTATACACGTATGCGGCAAAGTAAGTTATGACGTAAAAGGATTCCTTTTTATATTAAGCAGATAGACGATCCTATAAAAAAAAAACAGTTGGTTTACTTGCCCTTTTATGATAAATATAATTACATTACAACGAAAAGTAGATAATACACATAAAAGATACATTATTCAAGCGTATTGAAGCAAAATTCTAATCGGATTCCTCTCTATCACCATGCAAATTTGAAAAAGCCATATTGTTTAGGTACTTTAACACCTGTTAAAGTACCACTAGTAGTCACCTGGCTTCTTAGGGATGCTACCTTCTATGCAAGTCAGTATATTCGGCAATATTTGTAAAATATCAGAGCTGGATTAGAAGCGATTGGTATAATAGAAGCAAGTAATATAATATTCGTTCGGCTCGTGCCGATTAACAAATTGCCCTATTCTTGATCAATCATGTTCAGGTCTGCTTGACACAATCCGAGCGAGTTTTTGTTTTTACTTTACTTACTAGCTGCAACCCGCATAAGTAGTAGTAATATAAAAAAAAACTGTTTTTACAAAAAAACAACCGACTTCCAAAAACCACTACAAAGTGAAAAATAACTAATTTCGGAAGTCGGGTGTCTTTGGTTTTGTATATTCATTTTTGACACCGACTTCCGAAATCAGTTATTTTTCACTTTGTAGTGGTTTTTGGAAGTCGGTTGTTTTTTTGTAAAAAAGTTTTTATTTTACACTTTTTAGTTGTTGAAAGTACTATGTATTCAGTTGCATCCGGTCAGACTGGAAGCTGACGCAAATATAGTTGGGGAAACGACGTAATTTTGTTTAAGTAGGTACTTTAATTTTTACCCGTAATTATTCCCTCAACTGCCTATGGTCTTCATCATCAAATTTACTGCAGACCATTATTTTAACCCAATGGGTGCAAAGGTCTCATCAATATAAATAAATTGAGTCCAAATACAAGGTAAAGCTACTGTAAATCGTTTAGGAGTTCCCTGAACTGACCTTTGTCATCATCATCAGCTCCCTAATGACAGTCACCACCCATCTAGGTGTAAGGTTCTTGTCAATACAAATTATTCAAGCACAAACACAAGGTAGCTGCTGTGAATTGTTGAGGAGTTCCTTCAACTGTTTCCCAGCTCCATCATCAGATCTACTCCAGACCTTTACTAAATTGTAGTGCTTTATAATACTTAATGAAAATGCTAAGAAATGCACTAGTCGCCCCTGCAATTTTTAAAAGTTTCCCTTGTTTTCTCTGGTCTTCCACCATCAAACCCTGATATCCTTATCATGGGACCACCTAGGGAACGTCTTCTTTCCAACAGAAAAAGAATTATCAAAATCGGTTCATAAACGACGAAGTTATGCGCGAACAAACATAAAAAAAAGCATATATACGGTCGAATTGAGTAACCTCCTCCTTTTTGAAGTCGGTTAAAAATAGATAAAACCTATTCTCATGCCTAAGGTATGTATGTACAAAAGTTCATTAAAATTGCAAAAATTCAGCCTTTTTGAAGGAGATTAAGAATAAACACTGTAACAGGATACTTTTTATAATAGAAGATTTTGCTGCCTAGCTATATCGAATCATGTCGAGCCGAATACTTGTGTGAATGCCCACTTTGGCATTAAAGAAAAATGTCCTGTTCCGCATTGTGGCTAAAAAGAACCCTGAAGACGGGTCGTTACCGTCTACAATGAGTCCGAGACTCGCCTAGATCTAAATTACCAAAAAGATTTAGTGTTAAGGAAAAAAGAACTTCGCAATTCAGCTTGTTTAAAGAGAAAGGAGCGGGTGAAGTCAGTGAGGCGGTATAATGAAGTGCTTATAATTAATATGACAGATATAATACTCTGAACAGCAGTAATAGGTTTTACACTGAGGATTCTTTTTAGTTGAAGAGGTTAAAAAAACTTCATTCTTATTTCTTTGGCGCCTTAGGTACCGAGGACCTAGGTCCGTACCTAGGGGTCTGTCTGTACCTAGGTTCAGATTGTGATATGTGTACCTACTATTGTGTGTGAACGTTAAGATTACACAAAATTTTATTTATTGCTTTTATTTCGTTCACTTTTAGCATAACTTATCTTATTTTATTAACATTAGAATAAGTCTATAACTAACAATACTGTAGGTATGTACTTGCCTCACTTTAAAAATATGCCGTTCTGATTCTAGTTTGAAGGGACATTTGCGTTTGTAACCAGTGTTTCTCATTGTATATAAGTGAATGCTTGTTGTCTCCAAAGCCTAGAGCACAGGCGTAGAGTAGCCAGCCTTTCGGTGTTCTATAGGATGCATTTTGGGGAGTGTGCGAGGGAATTGCATGATTTAATCCCCCCATCTCCGTTCCACCATCGGACGACCCGTCGTACGGCGAGTTTCCACCCTTACGTTGTTAACACCACTACGATCCGGACGAAGCGTTTCGCCTCCTCCTTTATACCGCGTACATCGAGGGACTGGTACAATTTGCCAGCGGCGGTGTTTCCGTCGGACTACAATTTGAGTGTCTTCAACGCCAGAGCCTGTTCACTCTAGTGAACAGGCTCTTAATAAACTAGTGCGCTTTACCATCAACGATTGCGTCACTGCTTACCATCAGGCGGGATTGCGATCAAGCGCTAGTTTATAATTAATAAAAAAAAAAAAAACAAATTATTAGCGGCCGGCAGAGACTTCGTTCGCGTGGATTTAGTTATGCTCCGCTCCTATTCGTCGCAGCGTGATGTTATAGCCTAAAGCCTTCCTGGATAAATGGGCTATCCAACGCGAAAAGAATTTATCAAATCGGACTAGTAGTTCCTGAGATTAGCGCGTTCAAATAAACAAACAAACAAACTCTTCAGCTTTATATAATAAGTATAGATGTAGATATTGTTTTACTCGGATAATCAACATTGGTGGATTGTTTTTGTACAAATTCAACTTGTTGATCTTGCAGCATGTTGCAACTACGGTAAACCAAACCATTCCACCGGGATTCCAGAAAATATTAAACGGAAACAAAACCTTTACAGGTAAATTAAATTTTAAAACTGGACAAAAGTAAGTAACGTTGGTTTTCATTTTTGGCTAGAATACGAATGTTCTAAACATTCGTAACTCGACTCGTACGTAGTTTTGTTTGACCGCCAGAATCCTTTGTGTGACGTATGTAGCTCGAGCCGTTTAGCAGTAGTGCCATCATAGTTGCAAATCCGTTCTACGCGTAGCTGCCCTCCCCTGCTCTCTCTGGGTACGCCCATATAAGTGTACAAGCACGATGTTACAACAACTTACTCAACTTTGTAAAACTTAGATAAAGTGGGCGTAAAGTTAGCTGTCTATCCCACTAATGTTAGAAATTTGCACCATTGACATCACAATCCAAGGTCACTTCACGATTGGAAGGTGATAATAACAACCTCAAAGAGATGTCAGCTGATAGTGATGGAGTTTACCATGTGTGAGGAGTCTACCGTGATCACTGGTACAAAGGCACCTGGAAGGAACACGGTTGGATTCTAGTTAGTAAAAGTCTGATACGTTCATCCACTCCACCCAGAAAGAGAGAGAGAGAGAGAGAAAGAGAGAGAACTCCGTGAGAGAGCATTCGATGATATCCCATTGAAAAAAAGATGTTGATAACAGTAAGTGAGTAGATGGTTCAAACGACATTCATTAGCTGAGTGGCATGGTCCTTTCTCTATCGAAACACATGTACACAAATGTAGATGACTGTAAACCCATTCATTCAATGTACAAAGTGGATTCCGCAACAAGCAAAGTAAAAAAAAAAAAACTAACCAACGATGTGCGCCACCGTTTAGGAGACAAAACATTTTTTATTTATTACAAAACATGTTACCTAGATGTTTTATGTGTTTCTGCGGGGATTTATCCGGCGCAATGCAAATAGTGCCACTGTAGGGGAATTGCGGGCAAAAACACGAATTACGATAAACCTGGGCAATACGTTAGTGGCGTAAGTGGTACATTATGTTTATGGGGATAAGATAAACTTATTTATTAAGCGAACAAAAATATACCCAACAACAAAGTAAAAATATGTATAAGTAACTGAAAAGCATAAACATTTTTTTTTATTTGTTCTCATGTAATGTTATCTTATATAGGTCCTCGTATGTATTAGCAAATGTATTTCTGATGTAACTACGTAGTCGTGAAAGATTCTAAGGTATTTCATTATGGCGCTAAAAATTTGGCAATTTGATTTCGCAAATGACATCTAGCATGTCAAAATCTGTCAAGCAGTTCAGGTTCTAGGACATGTCAAAGAAATGAATATACATAGATACACACATATGCCCGACAAAACATTATTAGGAATGTTACTGTGTTCAATTGTTTCACATTTCGCAGAATGCGTTGTGTTAAAATGAATCCCATTACAGCGCATTTTGCTTTAATGTGAAGTTTTATTAGTATTAATGTTTTCAGTTTTTCAATCAAATAAATATTTTACTTGATTTATGTATGTAGGTATTTTATTTTCACTCTTACACGTTCTCTATATCTCCTATCGCAGATATGTTGGAAGAAATTTCTGTACCTACATATTTTTCTGTTCCTTATTTCTTGCCTACCTTTACGTAATGTATGCATATAAATAATTTAGTAAATAAAACGTCTAACGAATCTGAATTTATGTCAAACTTCTGTAAACACAATTAATCATATAAAAAACTTAAATATACTTAGATCCAATATAAAAAGTTGCAGATGTTTTTTTTTTTTTAAATTTTAAGGAGGTACTCTAAATCATTTGGTAAACTAATAAAAATATTTTTGAAATCTGTCATAAACATGACGTTATTTAACAAGTTCCGAGAATTGGCAACCATATTAGTCCATAGTAGTCGTCCTCCGTGGCGCAGCGGTCTACACGCCTGCCTGCGACGTGGAGGCCCCGGGTTCGATCCCCGGCCAGGTCATGATGGGAAACGGTCTTTTCCTGATTGGCCTGAGTCTTAGATGTTTATCTATATATTATGTCATCATCATCATCTCAGCGTTAATCCCAGTCGCATCCGCAGCTTTTTCAGCTTTGGAGTCTGACCAATTGTTAGACTTTTGAGGGCTCCAACAACCCGTAACGACTGCCACTAGATCTTCGTATGGCAACCGGGACCAACGGCTTAACGTGCTTTCCGAGGCACGACCAGACCAGTGCAAATATTCATATTCATGCATACAAATATTTGTACTGTGCGGGGATAGAACCCGCGCCTCCTTGTGCAATGGCCGCGTTCGCTACCGCTACGCCACAGAGGCTGTCTATATATGTATCTATTATAAAATATGGTATTGTTGAGTATCCCATAACACAAGTCTCGAACTTACTTTGGGGCTAGCTCTATCTGTATGATAAAAAAAAAAAAAATATATGTGTGTTGTAATGTTGAAGTGAATATATCAGATTCTTTGGTATAGTAATGTCGTAGGCAGATCATGAAATAGTTGGTAAATGATATACAGTATGTTAAATAACAGAGGGCGTTCCCTTAAACTCGTTATTATATATCATTAATAGATTAAAATAAAAATATCAGCATAGAAAAATAAGCATAAAAAAATCCGAATAAAAAAAAATTCTAATTGGAAATAAATTTGAAACCTCCTGTTTTAAATCAAAAAAGTAGCGTAGTATCATAAACAAATTGCGACCCTGCCGTCTTTCAAGTTCGCGTGTACAGTGTGTTTCTTTTACATGTCAATTTAAAATTTTTATCGAATATTTTCTTATTGGAAAAATTTAAAAAAAATTTTGTTTTCGAATGGAAATATTTTTTTTAGCATGTATGTATGCTATACTATTTCGGGTTAACGGGAACGCCCTCTGTTAGTTAACATACTGTATGTAGTACATAAGACAGAATTATAGAATGCCACCTAGTTGGAACTTTACCTACTTCACTTTATTACTTTTAACCTTTTTCTTTTCTTTTTTTTCAAATGACCTCTCCCGCTCTGGGCGGAGCAGAAGGCGTGTCAGCCTTATACTGACTAAAACCCACCCGTGTTTCATCACTTGCACGTGTGCCAGGGCCACAGTTTCTTTTTTAACCAACCCGCAACCCTGGTCCAGGAGGCATCGGTGCTCGTGGACCCCATCACGATGTGCTGACATCTCTTTGAGGCGCGCGTGAAACGCAACGCGCCAACAACCCGGGAGTGGCCCTTACCGGCCGACGAGCTGCCCACCGCTCGCCGCCCGCAATACCGCGCCTACGGTGGCTGTGAGTTCGATGTTGTCTCCCGACCAGGGCGTCTCCTGCGGCGGATAGAGACGGAGTGCGATGGGATTTTCACTCCCTCACGCGCTCCGCCTCCTCCTCTGCCAGCATCACTGCTTCGCAGATGGAGGTGACGGCCTGCCATGCACTCTTGCTTCGGACCATGGCCAAGACCATGGTCGGACGCGAGAGCTCGCCGCCGATCGCTGCCACGAAGACACGGCGGTGCTCTACCCAAGCCGGACAGACCTCCACCGTATGCTCCACCGTGTCACCAGTCAGTGCTCCCTGCTTATGCGGAACAGGAACCTCCCGAAACAAACGTGTCTGGTGAGGGCCTGCGTCAGGCGGAAGGTGAATGCGCCATGGCGCCTCTTTCGGCACTCTTCAACGAGGGGACTTACCGCCGCTATTGTGGACCGCAGCACTGGGTTGAGGCAATCGCACTCTCCATGTCACCACTAACCTAAAGTCTTATCATAATACAGATCTCAGATGATCGCGTATCTAAATTAAAGGAAATTAAACCATTATTAATTTACATACTAAAACAAAGAAAACAATAGCTTAAAAACTCATCAATACAAGGGCAATTGCAAACTTAATTTTTTTTAAAGAAAATCAATAACTCAGTATGGAAATCAAAGCCACAATTTCGTACTCACGACGGCGTATAATAAATCAATATTGACCCAAACGGAATATAAGAGAACGTGCGTGATTTACTAAGTTGGCTTGTAAATCATTACTTGCCGATTTTCCTCCGCCCGCGCCGTTTTAAGAACAAAACTGTGCTTTGCAAAGCGGGCAGATAAGCCCTCTTTGTTAGCTTTTGTATTGCGTCTATATTTTATATACCTATTTTGTTCCGCCGCTCAATAATCTAAATCTTTTCCGTTTGTACACTTTCAATAGAACGTTTTAGAGAGCCACGAATTCAACAATATTGTTGTCATCCTATCCCTTGTGACCAATTCAATTGAAAAATTTTATATGATTTTTCCTTTCAGTTCGCTGTGGAAGTGTAGTCTATTAATAATAAAAGTTTCGAATTTACTAATGATGAACCATTTTGTCTCGAGAAAGGGAATTATTTATAACTATATTAAATACTAGCTTTCCGCCCGCGGCTTCGCCCGCGTGGAGTTCGGTCATATCGCGCTTTTTAGATTTCCCTCGGGAATATAATTTTTTTCCGGGATAAAAGGTAGCCTATGTCCTTTCTCAGGGTCTAAAGATTGCCTGTGCCAAATTTTATCAAAATCGGTTGAGAGGTTTAAGCGGGAAAGCGTAACAGACAGACAGACAGAGTTACTTTCGCATTTATAATATTAGTGTGGATGGATGGATAATCATTAAAATCATTAGTGGGTTGTATTGATGATTTTTATAATTATAAGTTAAGGTCATGTAACCCTATACATGTTTCATGCAATACAACTTGGGACTGATATCGAAATTTCAAAATACGCAAGAAAATAATAATTTTGCGCTTTCCCCTAATACATTATTATTTCGATAAGATTCAAAATTGAATTGCTATTAATATTGCACGTTTAACTTAATATATCCCTTGACATACATGCTTTAAATAAAGTTGCAAATCGCTCGAATAAGTTTGAGTACCAGGAGCTCCAACCAGATGCACAGGAAGTGATAAACGCCGTCACTTGTTACGTTTGTCACGAACTGCCAGCACAACCCACTCGTTGATACTTGATACTACTCATGCATTATACACGCGTGTGTAATGTCCTATCAAATCACCCGAGTCTTTCCGTATTTTTTATGGAACGAACTGCCGTAGTCCGTCTTTGTTTTTCTTTTGTTTTATCACATTTGACGGCGCGTGACTGGTTAATTTTGAATATTGTGATCTGTTTTATCGTACCAGTATCAATTGACCATAAATTACTCTACTATTTTTTGAAGTCGATTAATCGGTCGGTATTCGGATAAGTTATGATTTTTATTAAGAGCGGTCTATTGACCGCTCTTAATAAAAATCATAGTCGGGGTTACCATTCGCTCCATGGTATTCCATGGAGCGAATGGTAACCCCGACTGGAGTTGCGTTTGACATAGCGATCGATGGTTGGCGCTGGGCATTCTTTGCTCAAGCTTCGATCGAGTGGGTTGGTCATACTCAAACCTAGTGGCTCTTATCTGTTTTAATGTGAAATTATCATTGTAATCCTTTAATATTTAAAGTGATGTAAGTGTCTGTACAGTTAAAATAATAAGAATGGAACATCACACTACAGTTATTGTTCAACGTTTTATACGATGGATGCTCATGCGGATAAGAAGACACCGCAACTATCCGGAACTTCGGCCCCGCCTTCCTGACGGTTTTTCGCTACACATTATATAGTCCAATCCAACTGTCAACAAGTCCAACTGCTGATATGGCTAAATGTCGAAGTTTAGCCATATCAGCAGTTGGACTGGTAAAGCGAACCCCAGACTCCAAAGGTGAAAAGGCTTCCGATGCGACTGGGATTAACACTGGGATGATGATGATTATATAGTCCAATGGTATTGTTGGGAAGAGTATGGGTGAATACTTAGATACAGACCGCTGATTTATGAGTGTGGGAGAAAAAGAAATGCTGGAGGCATGGGTGGGATGAGACATTAGTCGATTAAACCAATTTGTAATCGCGATAATTCTCATAAATAACGAAAGTACTAATACTACTAATAAATATTGTCTTCTTTTCTAGTAACAGGAAAGCAGACACGCAGAAGAGGTTATAAAATGTCACTCATCATAAATTATAAAGGCATATTATTTTATTTGTATAGAAACTTTATCAACTCCCCTTAAAACACAAATTCACGAACATTGCTTGTATTGAAATGTATCAATGTAAAATAACATCTGTAACAACTTCAACACAAACTGTTATATCGTAAAACAAAGATGAAACTTACAATTTTTCTCCCTTTTCTGCTCACATTACCTATTACAATATGATGAGAGTCAACTTTTACGACCAAAAATAAAAGGCTCAGTTGACAACAGTTAAGGTTCTATCCTTATGTCGACAGCTTGTAGAGAATTTTGCCAACGCTTTTTTATGACATCATAAAATATAAAGCCTAAACTTGAAGTTTTAGAAGTTACGTTTATTTAAGATATTGTGTCTACTGCTGCTTAGGCCGTCCATGCTCAGTGGAGAGATTATGAACGTTAGCTTCGCTAGTTTGTTTTCCAGCCAGCATCGGAGGATGATACATGGCTTCTTGTAGTAGTCTTGCATTCCGGTTATATTTTTCATACGCAGCGAAGCACTTGTGCGTAATTTATTTATTAAGGTACAGTACTACACGTCTTACTATGGAAGAGCATAGTCCCCTAACAGAAGTATTATCTGACACAAAAGAGGATGATATTTAAAATAAATTGTTACGAGTACCTACTTAAACTCTGACTGATTGAAGGAAAACATCTTGAGGAAATTTGGACTTTAACTCTGAAATCGCCAACCCGCATTGAGTAAGCGTGGAGATTATGCTCAATCCTTCTCTATTTGAGAAGAGACCTGTGCCCAGCGGTGGGACGATAAAAATGCTGATGATGATGACTTAGTTCCGTATTACAGAACGTCACTCAATAGTCAAGCTGTACTTAAGTCTCGTTTCAAGCCATTTAATTGGTTGAAACTAGTTCTAAGTAATGTTAAAACAGAGATCGATGCTTGAGTTTTTTTCTGGAATACGGACTTTAAACTCGTTTTTACCAACAAACAGTTTTTAATTTATTTTCTGTGTATAACACACCTAAATTACATTACATTTAATTTATTTCAGATAACTAGATACATACAGTCCTATTTATATAAAACATAAAAATAAATTAGAACAGCCAAACCAGTAATCTTCCTAAGATTATAAATAGATAGAAAAAACACATAATAACATTTTTATTAAAATAAGTTTCGAAAATTTCGTGAGTGTTTTTTTTTTTCTAATTATAAGCTAGTGTTTGACCACAATCCCACATGATAGCAAGCAGTGATGCAATCGTTCATGGTAAAGCGCGCTAGTTTATTAAGAGAATATTCATTCAAAAACACTGTACATTAGAAGGAAGACGGCAGTTGAGCGAGGTGATGCAATGTTAAACCCAACAACACAACCAACGATGCTGCGCCACAGGGAGATTGATCTGGAGACCCTGTACGACCAAACCTCCGACACAACTACATTTGGCGCATCGTACCCGCACACTTCGCAACTCAACTGCTCAGACTCGTCCTCCGTACGACTTCTCTAGATTAATGGAGGAACTCAAAGATACGATTGGTTTAATCTCGTAGTGCGCCTTTACACCACTTTGTGGTTAAGTAAATAGCCACCCTTAGGCGGGTTATAATCTCTGCTGTCGTGACGATTTGTCGTGACCTTATAATCTCTGCTGTCGGGACGATTTCAATAGGCACATTGGTGAATAGCGGGCTTGAGAATAATTGGATTTTTGATAGAAATTCTTTGCCTTACAAAATGTATGGCGTTTATAAGTGCCGTTTTGGGCGTACTTTTTGTGTGGTGTAATACATTTCAAGCTCTGGCGGTGATAATAATCATATTTTACATAATTCAGTGCCGAGATTTTCGAATGTAGGCATTAAATCTCTTTTTAACCGACTTGTAAAAAAGGTGGAGGTTCTCAATTCGTCGGAAACATTTTTTTATGTACGGACGACAACAGGTCAAGCTACCCGAAACTGTCAGATATTCCCAATCAACCTTGAGCCTTAATGCTTTGGAGATAAAGTTGAAAATCGGATAAAGAAGTCTGTACCTATGTGAACCGATTACGCTTGGATTGATTTGCAAAATATTTTTTTTGTTTGATAGAGTACATTTTCTAAGTGGTCTCATAGTCATCAGGTCAGGATTTCATTATGAAAGGCCAGAGAAATAAAGGTGAACTTTAAAAAATCGCAGCGGCGACTTTGCATTACTAAGTATTTTCATTAAGTATTTTGAAGTACTACAATTTAATTTGCATTGATAAGAATTTTACACCTAGATAGGTTGTGATTGTGGTATTTTGGGATACTCTGGTTGATTTTTTTTTCTTTGTAAAAAAGTGTTTGATTATTTCAAGCATCGCAAAGCATCAAATTAAATATAATTTGATGCTTTTTATGTAAAGGGCTTATTAAGATTATACATGACGGCGCGCTGATTATTAAGACTAATAAGAAAGATCATAACTCGATTTAATCAATATTACACTAAACTACTGTACAGTTAAAATAATAAGAATCGAACATCACACTATAGTTATTGTTCAACGTTTTATCGAAATACCGCCCACGATGGATGAGAATCAAGGGATGAGAAGACACTTTAATTATCTGGAACCTTTGGCCACGCCTTCCTGACGGTTTTCCCCTACATAGGTGCATATATTATTTAAAACTTTAGTCCTTGTATATGCGTGAGCATGAATTATTTTGAAAATTGCATTGTAAACACAAAAAGTTAAAGTCATATTTCATTTCGCTACTGTTGAACTTATCCTGCGCTGTATTGTCTGGCAGGGTCATTGCTTAGCACATTATCAGTAGCACTGGGTTTCATTTTGACAGTTTAACAACTTTCATTGCGTTTATACGTTTTTCGAAAATATGGAGCAATGGATTAACAATACCTATGCTTCAAAATGATTCAAATTGAGTTTACTCAATTAGGGTGCTGGATTCTATTTTATCGGGATCTTAGTAAGTAGTCGTTTAACAATAAGGAATAAAGGTTTAATATTCTAGACGCTTGCGGCCAGTAAGCGCTATTGCTGACCATAACGTTCAGAGTTAATTGCCAGGGCCGCGGGTTGTTCGAAAGTGATACCGAGGTCCCTGTTGCATAGGCATATGAAGGAACATGGGTGGGTTTTATTCAGTAAAAGTCTGACAGGCCTTTCCGCTCCTCCTAGACCGGGGGTTATCATTTGATGATTTCTCATAAAAAAAAGGTTTTGACTTAGATTCTCGGGTCAAGCAAAGTGTTATTGATTTTTTCTATCTGAAATCACACAGAGCAGGTCGGAAGCTCGATTTAAGCTTGGTTGATAACAGTAGACTGGCTTCATAATACACGGGACTAAACCAGAACTAACGGAATGTGGGTATTTTATATTACCACACGTCATTCGATTTCAGCTGATCGATCCTGTAAAAATTTCAGCATGTAAAGCCAGGTGAGTGAGTTTAAAGTGAGATGTCAATTCCTAGCTTTACTGCTTTAGTTGGGATTAAAGCTTACTCTACGATTTTCTTGGCCTATAAAGATCCACCGCTGAACGAAAGCTGAACGCTGAAGGCTTTCATCCCATTGGGGGCATTGCCATAATCCCCACGCTTGGTCCGTACCAAGCGCAAAGCAAGGGCTAAGAAATTATTGCGATCCCGAACCCGTGTTCGGGATCGCAGTAATTTCTTAACCCACAGGAGAAGCCCTGCTGCCCGCTTCCTGGGTGGAAGTTCCCTTAGTCGCCTCTTACGACACCCACGGGAGGATATGGGTTGGTACTAGTCTATGCCACTACAAGCTCACGTCACTTAAATTTTCACGGGCAGATGGTTACAGACAAGCTCGCAAGAAGGGTTGAGTAGTAGTGTACCAATAAATGTATAGAACACAGAGGTGTATCCCTGTGCGGAAGGGTTAGATAGGTGATAGAGATAGGATAGGGTAGGAGGATGGGGTATAGGTAGGTGTGATGTTGTTATTGAATTGTAAAGTATCGCCCAATTATGAATGTCTGAAATTACTCGCACGAATGCGTTAACTTTCGTAAAAATATCTATGATGAATTCTCGGCTTTTATCAGCATTACAATGAAAGCCCTGCCAGTGTAACAATAGCGAGTCGACATTTTCAAACTATCATTTCATTTTCACATTCCGTTCATAATAATATGATGAGCTCGTGAACTGGAAGACAGAAAAATCTAGCGACGATTTTCCATCATCAGATAAACAGTTTATTCTTATAATAAATACAATGTTTCTATAAGCGCAAAGGAGGAAAACCTCCATTTTCAGCTGTCCTTAAGTAAACATTGCCTTTCATAATCGAATATCATAATTCACTGGCCGAATTTCGGTGATGCCGACTGCAAAGTTTATGTTCGGTTATAAAGCAGGCGCGACTCGATCGGGCGTTCGGAAACGAATATTTATAGCCCCTGTTATCGAGTTACAAAATTAATTCAACATTTCCAATGACAGTAATAGTCGGCGTCGAACATTTGTGGTAATGGTGCAAAGAACTTTGTAACTTTAAAGAGTTGCATTACACATTCCATTTTAATGAAGAAATATTTCAGTTGTTTAAGCGTTTTAGTGTAGATTTAATGTATTTATTATATTTTATAGGTTGTATGTATGTTGATTCTCAAACTTGTCGTGTAAACTACAAGAAACTAATTTAAAAAAGGTGGAATCAATTCTAATAACAACGTTTATTTCCAAAACAATAACACAAGTAGGTATAAAAACAAATGTATGGGATGACAAATCAGATAAAAAATAACAAACCATCAACAATTTCATGGAAAACGTTGTTATGGTGACATAATCAACAGCATTGGTGGCTGAAAATGTCATAATATGTTGTTGTAACAATGTAATCGTAAGTTATATTATTAAATTAAAAAATGCAGTGATAAGTAGTAAAAAGTAATACCATCCAGCGTAGGTACAGTTCCCTATGCTGAGATATCACTAAGTCGTCGGAACTTAAGGTTAAAGTTGAGGGCTGTTTGTGAGCTGTTAGTGAATAAATAATGGTTATGGTGTAGCGGAACATTATCAGAAAAGCGCCTGATAGTACTGGAATGCGTATTTGATCTTTAGGAATGAACGATAAATAACTAAGAGCACAAATAAAAGTGTGAGTATATGTGTATATGTACATTACATTACAAACCTTATTAACCGACTTCAAAAAGGAGGAGGTTACTCAATTCGACCGTATATATGCTTTTTTTTATGTTTGTTCGCGCATAACTTCGTCGTTTATGAACCGATTTTGATAATTCTTTTTTTGTTGGAAAGAAGACATTCCCAAGGTGGTCCCATGATAAGGACATCAGGATCTGATAATGGAAGACCAGAGAAATCAAGAGGAACTTTCAAAAATCGTAGGGGCGATTAGTGCATTTCTTAGTATTTTCATTAAGTATTTAAATCACTACAATTTGATAAAGGTCTGGAGTAGATCCGATGATGGACCCGGAAGACAGTCGAAGGAACTCCTCAACAATTCACAGCAGCTACCTTGTGTTTGGGCTTGATTAATTTGTATTGATAAGAACTTTACACCTAGATGGGTTGTGACTATCATAAGAGCTCTGATGATGAAGACAAAGGCCAGTTTCGGGAACTCCTCAACGGTTTGCAGTACCTACTTTGTGTTTGGTTTTAATTTGTTTATATTTATGAGAACTTTGCACCCATTGGGTTAAAATAATGTTCTGCAGTACCTAAATCTGATGATTAAGACCTTGGGCAGTCGAGAGAATTCTTCAAATCAAACTGGTAAACAAAATTACGTCATTTCCCAACTATATTTGCGTCAGCTTCCAGTCTGACCGGATGTAACTGAATACATAGTACCTACTTTTCACAACTAAAAAGTGTAAAATAAAAACTTTTTTACAAAAAAACAACCGACCTCTAAAAACCACTACAAAGTGAAAAATAACTAATTTCTGAAGTCGGTGTCAAAAACCTATACAAAAACCAAAGACACCGACTTCCGAAATTAGTTATTTTTCACTTTGTAGTGGTTTTTAGAAGTCGGTTGTTTTTTTGTAAAAAAGTTTTTTTTGAGTCTTTAGGTCGGTACATTTGCAGTAATTTATAGTAAAGAGTAATGTGTTTTGAAGGTGATCAAATAAAGCATAGTTCACACATTAGCCAACATTCCACATGAGTAACTTTTTACGATCTTTCGTAGACCTTATACATACTCTAAGTCTCAAAGTCTCAACACAATCCTTTGAATAGATCACGTATTTTCCGCTACTGTATTATTTAAATTCCCAAATGAAAAACATGAGAAACATCGCGGAACTAAGTCAACGGAACACAAATATCACGTAGCGGAGGCTTCGTAGCCGCGTAGCAAAATTATTCTGCTACGATTGCTACAAACTCCTAGAACGCCGACGTTCTTAAAAATACATTTGTCAGAGTGTAAAATTAGAGGTTGCCCGGGTTTTACTCCCTGACAAAAAAAGAGAAAAGTAGAGGTTCGGCTAATCGGGTGTGAAAATAAAAAAAATGATAGTTTGTTGGACTACTATGTTTTAATTACAAGCTTTTATATGTAACAACAGGAAACTATCTTTAACTCTTATTAAATGTAAATAAACAATATAGCTTTATTGTTAACCTCAATAAGGTTGGGTCAATCCTAGCGGCTCCAAGAGTGGTCTGTTGGAGCGTCCAGGTTTCACGCGCAACAGTAGCCTAGCAGATTGCCCACTAACTCTAGCTCAGCTTACTCAGGCTGTGGATTTCATCCACTATGACTACAGAATTATACAAATCCAAAATGGGGAAAATTATATATCAGAAAAGGTCACAAAAGGTCACAAAAGGTCACAAAAGGTCACAAAAGGTCACAAAAGGTCACCACCGGTAATATAATAGTAAATGAGTTTTCTACGGGTACAAGAATGTTATTTAAATTGAGATAAGAGGGTACTTGCGACACATCCTTGGAAGTTCCTGGCCTTCTTTGTCCTTGAAACCATGTGTCCTGCCTCTCCAAACCAACGGGGTTGAAGGTAGAAGAATATGACAAAAATAAAAAAAGACACGCCCAGGTGGCGCTCCAATAGAAAAATTCTCCGCCTGGGAGACCCAGCCACATGCACAGGATTGCTTGGGCCTAGTGCAGCTTGCTGCCTGGTCCACACGGCCGCGATTGTCCCAAAATCAGCACACCGTGTCAGAAGCCTTTATTTTCTTTAAGCCCGTCCAGGCCGTCTGCCCGACGCCCTGCCGGTCAGATCTATCGACATCGAAAAGCCTTTTTTTCCGATCGCTACGTGACTCCACAGGTATTTTCGCCTCCTTCTTCTTTTGCTGTCAAGAATCTCCCTCGGTGCCAAACACCCGAAACCAAATTACCCCTTTGAACGGTGGGAGATTTCCCCGCTTACAAGATTCCAATCTGCAGAAATCCAATGAGAATATAACTTGGTCTACAAAAATCCCTTAATGAAAAAAATACGACAATTCATTTTCACAATGAAAGCAGCGACCATTACGTTGTTGATCTACCAAAAAAAAAACCATGCCATGCCAACATTACAAAACAATACTCCCCACAAACTTGGGAACTTGACAAAAAAAACTGTCACACTGAAACGTCAAAACGACAATAAATGTCACAGATAAAGCAAAACAAATAGTAATAGACAATTAGTATCAATAACCATAGACCACAAAAGGTGCGTTTCCCTATGCTTAGTAAAGGCAAAAAATAATAAATAAAATAAGAAATAATCACAACGTTACAATACCTCCCCTCCTAGGAAAAGGTTCGACCAAGGAGAACCGCTCGCTGCCCTCAGCGAACTAAATAAACGAAGTTAATGGATAATTAATGATAAGTATTGGTCATAACAATGAGTAGTCCAACCAAAAAAAAATAAACAGAACAAAACAAAACCCTGAGCTTGTTTGATCAAGGAAGAAACCATTAAAAAAAAACACTAAACCCAACACCAAGCTTCCTTCCTCGGCCCATATCCCTCGATCGCCTCTTACGATCTGCACGGAAAGAGATGCAGCTGACACATTCTAAGATTTTCTTTTGTCCCCAGGCCAGCATGGGGAAACAATTTCTCATTAGGGCAATAATCCCATGAGGAAAACTAAAAAAAATATTTAGTACAAACTAAAAAAAAATTCGGCAAAGCGAAACAAAAAAACGTCGCATATACTCTCTCGAATACGCGTGCATGTGTTTCGAGCAGCACGACCTCCACCTGGTTTCAAGGACAATCCGGAAATTCAAAATGTGGTAAGGGAAAAAAACGTTGACGGAACCAAAATTAAAAAAAAAAAATCGAACGCGTTCTTTCGATCCACTGATACAGTGATAACAACGATTCAGTAATACTGAAAATACAATATATCTTGATCCTACGTAAAACCCCAAATAAATAAAACAACCCGGATCCGGTAATAAAAAAAAACGTAGGAAACAAGACTGGTTCCTCAACAACCATACTCATGATATGTTAGACAGACAGCCATACGTTCCACGCGAATCCTCTCTTTTATTAACATTCATATATCCTTATATCCTTCGTCTTTATTAACACTAAGCGCTTAGTGAATTTACCTTTCATTCCTTCATTCTTCCTTCATCATTCATACAGAGTAATGAGTCGGAATAAAACCATTCAATACACCTACCAAAACGGCGTTTAAATGTCAACCATTTAAACTCCACAACGTATGCAGTCATCTCCGTGAACAACCGGCGGTTCGTAAACCGTGGCGGCACGACGAGCTCGCGAGATAACGGCGGGTCGTGCGTCCACGGAATACAGACACACAGCTGTATCACTTCGACACTACAATGCGGCTGCTGTCAGATCATCAAAACGCTGAAAAAAAACTAGTGACTCTTCAAGTCTTTAATATGCCATGACCCAATGGGATGGCCATCTAATCTTTCCAATTCGTAAACTAAGGGCGACAAAACGGCCTTTACCCTGCACTTCTCGTACTTGGGTGCTAACTTAGCCATTTTAAACTTAGCTGCATCACTTTGCGTATAGCAGCGCTTCCAAACAATATCCCCTACTGAAAACTTAGCCGGTCTACGGCGTAAATTATAATATTTAGAATTAGCCTCATGTGCCCTTAACAAATGCAACCTAACCTGACCAAAAATGTCCTTCAAACAACCTAATTCCCCAGCGTATTCGTCGCGAGGCATGGCCACTTCATACTCCGCCTCAGTATCTCTGTAGAAGGACCCGTTTACGACCGGTTCCCTACCATGTACTAAAAAGAAAGGAGAAAACCCAGTGGACTCATTTACTGCACTGTTTATAGCAAACTGAATACGGTGCAGTTGCTCATCCCAGTTCCTATGGTTTTCTTCCACGTAGGAAGCTACGGCCGTCATAACTGTCTTGTTATACCGTTCTACCAGATTAACCTGCGGCGTATAACGTGGGCAATAATGTATTTTGGGAATGTTGTAACGTTTCAGTAGATTCCGGAATTCCGATCCCGTGAATTGCACTCCGTTATCTGCAATTACGGTTTCAGGGACACCGTGAGCTAAAATAACATCCCGTTCAAAATGTTTTGCCACAAGAGCACTGGTTGCACGACGCAATGGAAACAATAAGGTATACTTTGAAAAGCAACATGTTACGACTAACAAAAACGTAAATCCTGCTCGGGAACGTGGTAAAGGACCTACCAAATCTATGGACACTACCTGGAAAGGTCTATGGCAAACCTTTGGTTGACCCATTAAGCCTGGTGTAGCCTTTGTAGAATGTTTATAGGCGGCACAGACGTCACAATTTTTAATGAACTCCACGACATCCTTATGCATGCCTGGCCAAAAATACGTTAAGCACAGCCGTCTGTGCGTCTTAAACACCCCCAAGTGCGCGGCAGTAGCTTCACAATGGTTTGCCCTAATAACTTCCAGCCGATCACCCTTCTTTACCACTTCCTTCCAATCAAACTCACTCAGTAAGTTATACTTGCTCTTGCAGTAACGATAGAGCTTCCCGTCCTTGACACAGAAATTAGGAAAGTTTTTAGGAAAGGCTTTACAACTATTAAAGGTCCTGTCATACCATTCATCTTTCTCTATGTTGTCGGAATCATTCACCGCTTCTACTTTCATAAGCCTGGACAATGCATCCGGAACGACGTTGTCAGAGCCCTTCCTGTGCTCAATTTCAAACTCAAATTGAGACAGTCGGCAACCCCAACGAGCAAGTCTTCCGGTTGGATTCTCCAAGTTCATGAACCACTTCAGCGATGAGTGATCCGTCACCACCTTGAAAGGTCGGGAACCTAAATAGGCTTGAAATTTCTCTACCGCAAAAATAACCGCCAGTGCCTCCCGTTCGGTAGCACTATAATTCCGTTCCGCTTTGTTCAGCGAACGGCTAACATATGCAATCGGGTGTTCGTACCCGTCTATTGTTTGGGACAACATACCACCTAAACCATACGCTGAAGCGTCACAATGAACCGTGAACGGTTTGTCAAAATCAGGGACAGCTAAGACTGGGGCAGTAACCAAGGCGTTCTTTAATGTAATAAAGGCGGTCTCGGCTTCCTCTGACCACTGGAAAGGTGGTGCCTTTTTACCCTTTGCTGTCAACCTGTTTAAAGGAGCTGCGATTGTTGAAAAATTTCTTATGAAACGACGGTACCACGAGCATGTACCCAAAAATACTTTTACATCCCGCGCAGTTGTTGGAGTGGGAAAATTCAAAATGGCCGATACCTTTTCAGGATCAGTACGCAACCCGAACTCGTCTACGACGTAACCAAGGTACTTTAGCGACTGTCGAAAGAATTTAGACTTGCTGAAATTTATAGTGAGGTTGGCCATTTTCAGTTTGTCCAACACTCGTTTTAACAGAACCATGTGCGTGTTAAAATCTGAACTACATATTACTATGTCATCGATAAAACAGAATACCATGCCATTTACAATATCGCTCGTTAAGTTATGGTCGAACAATCGATCCATAAGGCGCTGCTGACGAGCAGGCGCGCCACAAAGTCCGAATGGCATAACCTTAAATTTGAACAACCCTCTGCCAGGAATTGTGAAGCTAGTCCTCTCTTGCGAGTCTTTACTCAGTGGAATTTGCCAAAAAGATGAAGATAAATCGATGGAAGACAGGTATTTGGCCTCCTTTAGGCTGTCAAGAATCTGGGGTATGTATGGAATTGAATAAGAATCCCCTTTGGTTACCGAATTCAACTTCCTACAATCTAAACAAAACCGCCAATCTCCGTTTGATTTCTTGACAAGCAAGGCTGGATTGTTCCACGGACTCTCACTAGGAGTAACTACATCTAATGCTAACATTCTATCCAGTTCCTGGCTTAAGAATGCTCTCTTTTCCGGCGAGAGAGGATATTGTTTCGTTTTAATTGGTGGTGCATCACCAGTATCGATGACATGTTCGATCAGGGTAGTCCTACCTAAACCCTTTTCTTCAAAAGAAACATTCTTAAATTGTTCAACCATCGCATCAGCTAACTCCTTTTGTGCCACTGTTAAATGTTCATACGATTGAATTGTACTAATGCGGTCTGAATTTACTGAGTGTTTAAAGTAATCTACCGGTGAAACTCTGTAGTCAATGTTGTCAAATATTTCTGGTGCTAGACGAAAGGCATGCCAAAAATCTACCCCTAATATAACATGAGAAACTATGTTGGGTATTACAAAAACTTAATAACATGTGTAATATTATTAAAAGTAACCGGAACAAAAATAAACCCTATCGTCTGTACCTCTACACCATTTGCAACATGACATTTTGTACTATTATTATTCTCTTGAAAGTCAAAACCAAACTTGACAAAATCTAAGTGTGAATTATTTCCCAAAATTGAAATGGCTGCACCTGAGTCCAATAATCCAAAGATCTCAAAATCATTTACTTGAAATTTTAGATGAGGTCTAATATCCTTTTTACTAGGAGCAAACAGAACCGTGGCAATGGAACCAAAATTATAAAATTTAGACCTAGAATCATTATTTAAATTGCCGCGATTCAACCTTACAAGTTTTTTGAATTTTTATTAGACACTTTGTCAGATTTCTTTACATTTTTGCAGTTAGTACAGTGTTTCCGCAAAACACCTACTTTCCCACAGCCAAAACACTTTACAGCACCCCCTTCCGGCACGCCGTTGCACTTTGAAAAGTTGTGGTCAGTTTTTCCACATTTGAAACAAATGGGCTTTGCGGTTTTCCTAACCTGCCTACCCTTGCTATAAGTGTCAGCACACGGACAACCGGCCGACCCGGCCGCGTTTGTCGTCGAGGCAGCCCCCGCCTGAACAGGCTTATGAGACTTGCCCTTGTAAGCGAAGTCCGTGCCAAGCATACTAGAGCTGGGCCTCGACGGCTCCACAAACAGATCAGCCCGCTGACGCGCGGCTTCCAACTTCCGGCACTGTTCTTTAAGTTGGGCGATTGAAGTTACCTGCACTAACGCTAGCTGTTGTGAAAATTGAGGCCTAATATTATGTAACAAAATCTCTAATTTACTGTCCTCGCTCAGTGGGTTTTTGAGACGAGCAAACATACATGTCATGATTGAAAAATAAATATGGACTGGTTCGTCCGCTCCCTGTGTACGAGATCTAATTTCCCCAAGCAACCTATAATCATGGTCCACTGGGCCAAACTCCTCCAATAAAATCTCCTTAAGCTGAGACCAACAAGAAACTTGATCCCTGATACCCCTGTACCAAAGCAAAGCTTGCTCCGTAAATAATTGAGCAGCAGAATTAAACAACTTAATATCCGAGACACCATAGGACCGTTGCAACTCATCGACCCGTTCCAAGAAAGACCGTGGGTCAGTAATGCCGTTGAACTTTAAGTTCCACTTCGAAACATTTTTATCACCGGAGCATTCTACAGATATTTCCTTAGGAGCAAAGAAAGGGTTGACTTCATGAGGAGCAGGAGTACTAGCTACCTCCACCTTACCCAGGAGCACCTCCAGCTTGTCGCTAAGCTCTGTCTTTATAGTCAGGATAGCGGGATCATCAGACTGAATTCTGATGATCCTATGGTATAAGTGGCTGCCCAAAGCTCGGCTTCGGTTCTGCGAGTACCTGTCCTGCAACCTAGTGTACCTGTCAACAGCCACACCAAGTTCCTTCAGCTTTTCCTGAATAATTCTAAGTTCTGATTCCGGTGTAAATTCAGTTTCCAAAACTGCCTCTGCAGGACATTCTAACAATAAGCCACGAAGTTGTTTGCGCAGGGCTTCCACAGTACTAGCAGGAGTCTCAGAACGAATAGAAACCTCATATATAAGCTCATCCTTCAAGAGGGAGTGAAATTGTATATTGCGGTCCATGTTGATGTGAAAAGTTACTATTTGTAGCTAAAAATGTGTAAAAAGGAAATCAAACAGACTCTAAAACGCGAATTAACAGTGGTGACTTACAGTTATTTACTTAAATTTGCTTAAATTTACTTAAATTCTTGAATGAAGTTATGAAATTGACACAATGTAAGGTATTGTTAAAAAAAAATAAAAAATGTAAAATCTCCAAAATTTCTACAAAATTATGCTTAGGCACAACCAGGCACAGTATTTATATCAATTACAATCACTAAAAGTGGTACTCAGTACAGCAATACACCAAAATAATTCAAAATAAGTTTTCACAGTGTGATCCCGCAGATATAATTTGTCAAAGTTAAATTTCACTAAAATTCCATAAAATATTTGGAAAAACCACAATAAATTGGCACAGTCACATGTAAAATATTATAATCCTGCTTAAGGATGCAAAATAAATACAAATAAACACTAAAAATTTAAAAGCATGATGCAACATACCCTCAAACTGACATGTGATTGTTCAACTTTCACTAAGTAAAATTATGTGAAATTTGAAAAATAATTACAACAATGTTTTTTGGGAAGAAAAGGAATGCACTTATCACTGATTAATACTGATATAAGGCTAATTCACACTTATAAAATTAAAGTAATACTTCAAAATTTAAAGTTACAAGTTTTTTAGAAGAAAAAAAAAAATTCTCCAGTGGTGACCTTTACCCAATCAGCCAAATTCCCCATGAAAATAAATATAAATTGGGCGCCATTTGTCAGTGTGTAAAATTTGAGGTTGCCCGGGTTTTACTCCCTGACAAAAAAAGAGAAAAGTAGAGGTTCGGCTAATCGGGTGTGAAAATAAAAAAAATGATAGTTTGTTGGACTACTATGTTTTAATTACAAGCTTTTATATGTAACAACAGGAAACTATCTTTAACTCTTATTAAATGTAAATAAACAATATAGCTTTATTGTTAACCTCAATAAGGTTGGGTCAATCCTAGCGGCTCCAAGAGTGGTCTGTTGGAGCGTCCAGGTTTCACGCGCAACAGTAGCCTAGCAGATTGCCCACTAACTCTAGCTCAGCTTACTCAGGCTGTGGATTTCATCCACTATGACTACAGAATTATACAAATCCAAAATGGGGAAAATTATATATCAGAAAAGGTCACAAAAGGTCACAAAAGGTCACAAAAGGTCACCACCGGTAATATAATAGTAAATGAGTTTTCTACGGGTACAAGAATGTTATTTAAATTGAGATAAGAGGGTACTTGCGACACATCCTTGGAAGTTCCTGGCCTTCTTTGTCCTTGAAACCATGTGTCCTGCCTCTCCAAACCAACGGGGTTGAAGGTAGAAGAATATGACAAAAATAAAAAAAAGACACGCCCAGGTGGCGCTCCAATAGGAAAATTCTCCGCCTGGGAGACCCAGCCACATGCACAGGATTGCTTGGGCCTAGTGCAGCTTGCTGCCTGGTCCACACGGCCGCGATTGTCCCAAAATCAGCACACCGTGTCAGAAGCCTTTATTTTCTTTAAGCCCGTCCAGGCCGTCTGCCCGACGCCCTGCCGGTCAGATCTATCGACATCGAAAAGCCTTTTTTTCCGATCGCTACGTGACTCCACAGGTATTTTCGCCTCCTTCTTCTTTTGCTGTCAAGAATCTCCCTCGGTGCCAAACACCCGAAACCAAATTACCCCTTTGAACGGTGGGAGATTTCCCCGCTTACAAGATTCCAATCTGCAGAAATCCAAAATATAACTTGGTCTACAAAAATCCCTTAATGAAAAAAATACGACAATTCATTTTCACAATGAAAGCAGCGACCATTACGTTGTTGATATACCAAAAACCATGCAATGCCAACATTACAAAACAATACTCCCCACAAACTTGGGAACTTGACAAAAAAACTGTCACACTGAAACGTCAAAACGACAATAAATGTCACAGATAAAGCAAAACAAATAGTAATAGACAATTAGTATCAATAACCATAGACCACAAAAAGGTGCGTTTCCCTATGCTTAGTAAAGGCAAAAAATTATAAATAAAATAAGAAATAATCACAACGTTACACATTGAAATTATGAACGACATATTTTGTATTTGATATTTCTTGGCACATGTTGGCGACACTTCAAACCTCGTATATTGACATAGTAGTTCCATTAAAATAGTTATTAAACCTTTTAATGGAGGTTGACGCGTGGCCAACATTGGCCATAATCTACAGGCACCACAAAATAGTAGTATAGCCGAGATTTATGAAGTATTCTATTGATTTAGCAAACCATATACTAGTTCCTATTAATATTAGAAAAAACTAATGTTGGTGAGGATATGTACATATATATGAATGGATGGATGTTTGTTACTTTTTCACGCAAAAACTACGAGGTCGGGCTACTTTACGTAGAACGGGTCTGAGCAGTTGTGTTGCGTTGTGTGCCAGGTACGATGCGCCAAATGTTGTTATGTCGGGAGTTTGGTCGTGGAAGGTCTCCAAACCACTCTTCCTTTACCGCAACATAGTTGGTCGCGTTGTTGGGTTTGACATTGCATCACCTCGCTCAACCTGCCGTCTTCCTTCAGTCGTTTAAACACCAGTTTTTTTTGAGTTAATAGGCTCTTTAGCGGGCTTTACCATCAACGATTGCATCACTGCTTACCATCAGGAGGGATTGCGGTCAAGCACTACATAGTTTGTAATTTTAAAAAAGAAATGAGAAAACTAGGCGGGTGAAAACGCGAGGAGCAACTAGTTCATTTTATATTTCAACATCAAAAATCTGCGAAATTACTTATTTGCTGTAACTTTATGACATAGTACTAAATCAGCTGGCTTATGGTATTTGGCTCTCGGCCAAGCGAAATGAGTCATTAGATCAAGATCTTGGGTCAGATTTTCTTGAATCACGGGCCCGATAATTCAGACCATAGAGATAGACTTACGCGGAATAGTTATATACCATTTGCGTTTGGTGACTACATTGTTGTTTTTGCGAAATTTTTCATAAATCCTAGAGAAAATTACATAAGAAACACTTAAAATTGTTAAGTCTGTCGTTTTTACCATTTCTATTTTTTCTTGGGACGTCGTGTTCAATTTCTCTTGATCCATCCTTCTACTAAAAACCTATGTTTTTTATCATTCAGCGATAAAGAGGTGTGAACTAGAGGGACGATTCTCGGAATTTTAAAAACCTTCAGATTGATCTCAATCTCAATTTGTCAAAAATCCTTGAATCAAATTATTACAATTTAAATTTTACATTTTGACAAGTTTTTGACATTAATCTGTCGAGAGTAATCTGAGATGAGGCTGCGACTACATTTTGAACGTTTTAAATCACGAGAATTGTCCTTTAGATTGAATGTATAGTCTGTCCCGAATATATCTAGTAAAAATGTAAATGAAGTGACAAACGTATCTGTTGATGCCAATTTGTAATCCGACTTACAAAGTGAGTGATTTTTACTTAGAATTTTATGTCACTTTAAATGCCTTTCATTTAATAAATTGAATTATAGCCTCAATTATTTTTATTTAATTTAATGTTAATTAAATTTTATAAAGTTATTGTTTTTTGTGTTGGTAGTGACATGGTCGTGAATGATTGCGGCAGAATATAATCTAAACAGGGTGTGTTTACAATAGGGTATTTGACTAAAAAAACGAATTAGTCTGTCAGTCAGATTTTCAAAAAATGACACGTATTTTTTTTTTTTCATATAAACAAAAAATTAAGACGACACAGGGCGTTGAAAACTCGTGTGAAGTCACTGCACGTTACACTTTTTAGCGGCCAGTGACGTCACTAGCCACCACTCCTGCCCCCTAATCGGCAAACACATTTTTGTCAAATGATTGCGACTAGTTGGGATCGTTTGGACCTAACGGACCAATGGGCGGTCCGAACGATCCCAACTGATACCAACTAGTCGCAATCATTTGACAAAAATGTGTTCGCCGATTAGGGGGCTGATCTTTGATGCCTTTTATATTTGTAAATTTTTATTGATTTGATAAAACAAAATATACGTATCTAATATTGTTCTATGATCTGAATGACGGACTAAATAGAATCAATGTTTTTTTACCCAGGAAACAACCCCTTTTGCATCTAATAGAATAGACATTCGTGTAGTGCATGTATTTGTTATGCACTTGTAGTTCTGCCTACTTGTTTTCTTATATTCGAAAGTGATGGATTTTCATTAACTACGAAGAGTGAGCCCGAGCAATATAATGAAGTTTCTCGGGCATTTTACGTATACTTCATACAAATTTATTTCAAACTACATAGATTTTTTCTAGCTACACATATTTGAATTTTCTCTTTTCTGATACGCTGAAATTATTAAGTAAGTACGTCGAAAATTTAATATCTACGCTGGATGTAAGGTGATAGACAGGTGATGATTTCACGCTCATGTTGCACGTTTATATACCTATTCGTCGTGTTATAGTAGCAGTACCCGCGACGTGATAAAAATGTAGGTTTTAATACATACCCGAAAACTAGTTTGTATTACCAATGAAGTGAAATGAAATTGATTATATATTTTATAAATAGGATATTGTAATCACTTATCCTGCCTACGAAAAATCACCGAGAGTCGATATTTCCCACCTGATTACCGCTAAGAAAAAGTTCTGAAACAACCTCAGGGTCAATGTTTTATTCAATAATCTAATCAATCTTGGCCAGAACATGTGAACATTATGTAGATTGGGGTCCAAAATGGTCTTTTGAGGAAAGCACCAAAGACATTGGACCTGATGAGTGTAAGTATTTTTTAATAATCTTGTGGCTCAATCCAGAACTTACGGATCTTAACGTATCTACGAATGGTACTAAATAAAGAGGACATTCGAGTAGGCAGCATAAGGTTTTCAACCAAGTCAAGTCATTATATATGCAAACAAAAAGAAAAAAATAATTATAAAAACGTCCCACGTCATTTTTATTTTTATTTTCCTTCTATTTAAAATTCAAAGTAATAAGAATATTCATGTCATTTTGTGCATAATATTCATTAATATAAATGCGAATATTATGAAAATTAGTGATGCTTTAGCATAATAATTAAAATGTGCAGTTTTATGGTCACATCACAAAGCTTAGAAGGAAGAGCTCTAATGCGCTAATGCGTATGCTTTCATTTTGACAGTTTGACAAAATTCAGTGCATTATTTACGTTGTAGAGAAGATTTTTTGTGAAGTCATCATCATCTCAGCGTTAATTCCAGTCGCATCCGAAGCTTTTCAGCTTTAGAGTCTGGGGTCCGCTTTACTAGTCTAACTGCTGTGTTTGGCTAAACTTCGATATGTTCCGTGAAGTGACTGCCGTCTGACCTCCACAACCCTAAGGCGATATCGTAGCTTTGCATTTAGAGCAATTATTGGACTTTTAAGGGCTCCAACAACCCGTAACGACTGCCACTAGATGTTTGTATGGCATCCAGAACCTATGGCTTAACGTGCTTTCCTAGGCACGACCAGACCAGTGCAAATATTTATATTAATGCATATAAATATTGGCACTGCGGGGGGAACGAACCCGGGCATCCTTACGCAGCTACGCCACGGAGGCTAGAGCGAAGAAGATTTTTTGCCAAGTGATGTCAAGTAAATGTAACGTGAAGTGAAGTGATGTGACGTAATAGATTAGCAATATCTTTCAAGATTATACAGGTTATAATTAAAAGCGTTATGCAGTTAGAGTCCTAACAATATTATCAAGACATGCTCAGCAATCCCCTTTTTTACTTCAAGAGTCCAAGAGACTATTTTAACAAATAAAACATAACTATTTATTCAGTTTGTGCCACGCATAGTCCCTGGTGGGCAATATATTTACAAACCACAGTTCACGGGACAACTCACGTGCAAACTGGCGGTCAATTAACGAAACACTGAAATTCTGAAAAAGGTTCAATAGTTTCATTTTATTTGAACAAAGAGTTCGGCTGTATGTGGGAGATTTATATTTATTTATCTATGTATTTAACTATCGTGACGTTCTCTAGAGGGAATATAAAAACTACGAATTAAAATTACCATTACTCCTGCCCTTTTTTATTCTGGATGGGAAATCATCAAATGACCTCTCCCGCTGTTGGCGGAGCGGAAGGGCGTGTTAAACTTTTACTGACTAAAACCCACCCGAGTTTCTGGACTTGCCTGTGTGCTAGGGCCATGATTTTTTTAAACAACCCTCAACCTGACCCAGGAGGCATAGATCTTCATGGACCTCGTCACGGTGTGTTGACATCACTTTGAGGCGCGCGTGAAATACAACGCGCCATCGACCCGGACCTAGTCCTTACCGGGGGGCGAGTTGCCCACTGCTCGTCGCCCGTACCTACGCCCCCGCCTTCGGTGGCCAGGAGTTCGATGTTGTCTTCGAATAAGTGCATCCTACCCCGATTCCCTCTCCCACACGCGCTCCGCCTCCTCCTTTGCCATCATCACTGCTTCGCAGAAAGAGGTGACGGTCTGATATGCACTCTCGCTCCCGGCCATGGTCGTCGACTTGCGCCTGGTCTTTACCGGGCGGCGTGCTGATCATTCTCCTGCCCCTAACCCAATATACTATATGACGTCGAAGCGACATGTCTTTTTGTACCATACTCCTCTTTTAGTTCTCATTCCGGTAACCCAGGGGGTCTGACATCATCTATCTATCATCGTTCACATAGTATACATTTACCCTTTCTTTGGTCTTCCCCTACCCTTATGATTGTAGCGGTATCTACAAAAAAGACCACATACAGAACAATGCGACATATTGACGACACACGATATCTACATCTCGCAAGCGGAGTTTGCCGTGCAACTACCATATAAACTTCCCAACGTTAACCGTTGGGTAAGTACCCGCCAGATTGGAGGATCCTCCCTTTTCTATGAAGGATGAGTGAACTTTACACCCTGTTCCTCATACCTCCACATCATCATCATCATCATCATCAGAGCGTTAATCCCAGTCGCATCCGAAGCCTTTTCAGCTTTGGAGTCTGGGGTCCGCTTTACCAGTCCACCTGCTGATATGGCTAAACTTCGACATTTTCCGTGAAGCGACTGCCGTCTGACCTCCACAACCCGAAGGCGATGTCGAAGCATTGCAGTTAGACCAATTGTAGGACTTTTGAGGGCTCCAACAACCCGTTACGGCTGCCACTAGATGTTCGTATGACAACCGGGACCAACGGCTTAACGTGCTTTCCGAGGCACGACTAGACCAGTGAAAATATTCATATTCATGCATACAAATACCTGCACTGTGCGGGGATCGAACCCACGCCACCTTGCGCAGCGGCCGCGCCCGTTACCGCTACGCCACGGAGGCTGTCACCATATAAACTTCCCAACGTTAACCGTTGGGTAAGTACCCGCCAGATCGGAGGATCCTCCCTTTTCTATGAAGGATGAGTGAACTTTACACCCTGTTCCTCATACCTCCACATAGTCATCATTAATTCAACATTCGTTGAAAAAAATCCTCTTGACATTTTCACAAGCTCAAACTATGACAATGTAATCCTCAAAACTTTACCAACGGCACTATGGGATTTCCCCTTATGCACTCGATTCTTATTCTATCCGTTCATCCTCCTTAGCATTCTAATCTCAGCTGCATGCGAATCGTTTTCATCGAATCTTTTTTGTGCCGAACATTCTGATCCATACAAATTGATTTGAATACGGTATACAAATCTAGCGTAGTTTAACAAAATATGTTAAGGTGGTAGAATATAGTTGAAGAATTGATTTCTCATAAATGTAAAAGTGGAACAGTCAGTCCAATTATATATTCTCGAACATATAAATTCTTTATACAATGAACACGTTACTCCGGCTCTAGTCGTTGTCAATGGCGGTACTCTCAAGGTTGTTCAAGAATACGTTTCAGCATCATCATCAACCTTTTTATCGTCCCACTGCTGGGCACAGGTCTCCTCTCATACAGATCAGTATTGAGCGTAATCACCGCGCTTGCTCAACGCGGGTTGGCGATTTCAGACTTAAAAACCAGGTTTCCTCACGATGTTTACCTTCACCTTCAGTCATTGGTGTACAAGATATACTTAGAAAGTACATATAACTTAGAAAAGTTACATTGGTACTTGCCTGAATTGGAATCGAAACCGCATACTAATACTTGAGAGGCTGGTAGGAATACGTTTACCTCGGGCAAACTCTGCAGTTTGCAATTTTGAGAGAGAGCTTAACAGGAGAATTCAGCTGAGCTGGGCAGCATTTGGAAAGTTTCGTGGAGTCTTCTCGTCGCATATGCCACAGGGCTTAAAGAATAAGGTCTAAAGTCAGTGCGTTATGACCCTGTTATGACCTACGAAGCAGAAACGTGGACACTAACGGTACGGCTGGTCCACAAATTCAAGGTCGCTCAGCGAGATATAGAACGGGCTATGCTTGGAGTCTCTCTGAGGGATCAAATCCGCAACGAGGTGATCTGGCAGAGAACCAAACAACATAGCTCACAGAATAAGCAACCGGCCATATTAGCTGTAGAACCGATGACCGTTGAAATAGATGTGTTCTTGAGTAGAGACCGTGAATCGGTAAACGTATGTAAGGTGGGACGCCCTCAGGCTAGGTGGAGGGACGATCTTCGCTGGACGATTGGTAGTAACTGGATATGAGTAGCCGAAAATCCAATGGAATGGCGTGAAATCGGAGAGACCTATGTCCAGCAGTGGACTGCTATAAGCTGATAATGATGAACATATAAGCATAGCATAATCAACCTTTAGCGTAATGTAACCCATTGCTGAGGTACAGATATCCTTTCTGTGAGAGGTAGTCATCATCATCTCAGCGTTAATCCCAGTCGCATCCGGAGCTTTTTCAGCTTTGGAGTCTGGGGTCCGCTTTACCAGTCTAACTGCTGATTTTGGCTAAACTTCGATATTTTCTGTGAAGCGACTGCCGTCTAACATCCACAACCCGAAGGTGATATCGAAGCATTGCAGCTAGACCAATTATTGGACTTTTGAGGGCTCCAACAACCCGTAACGACTGTCATTAATGTTCGTATGGCAACCGGGACCAACGGCTTAACGTGCTTTCCGAGGCACGACCTGACCAGTACTGTGACAGGTAGTGCATCACATTATTCATCACGCGGGCCCAGTTTGTATGTGCTACATGTATTCTAATTCTGGCATTACCCTTTTTGAGAGCATTGAGGATGAAATAGTTAAGCGCCTAACTTGATTCAAACTCACGAACTCGTAAATCGAGGCCATTACCACTGGCCGAATATAATATTTTCTTAATCTTTAAACCAGAAAAAAAAGTATTCCGAAAATACGACAGTATTTATTCATGAACCATACATATGGCTATATAAGAAACCCCTTACGAACTTTAGATGTCAACATAAAACGTAATGCACACCTCCATTTCTTTCACTATCATCGAAAAGTGATAGAACGGTAAACAGGACGTAAAATTGTACACGTAAATACTAACATACTGAATGCAAACATATAGTTACAGGCAAATTGACCCTAATTGTCTTAATTACAAACTGAATTAAATTTAACTTCATTGCATCTTTTTTTTTTAGAGAAGCAGTGGTGGCTTAAAGGTATCGTCTCTATGTTACGAGTTGTATTGAGTTCGAAACCAAACAGAAATATGAATAAACTTTGTGTATAATATTAATTTAATTACCAATGCTCTTAAAATATCGTGTGGGGACCGGCCCTGATTTCCTAGAACCAAAAATCGAAAACATGTGACATCTACCGATCTCACAGAGAGGAGGACTTTGACCCACCTGTGTAACATTTACTAATTGTATAGTAGATGTTTTAGGGTGGGTAGGTTTTTTTATTTTTTTATATTATAAATTAGCGCTTGACCGCAATCCCGCCTGATGGTAAGCAGTGACGCAATCGTTGATGGTAAAGCGCACTAGTTTATTAAGAGCCTATTCACTCTAGCCTTGAAGACACTCAAATTGTAGTCCGACGGAAACACCGCCGCTGGCAAATTGTTCCACTCCTTCGATGTACGCGGTATAAAAGAGGAGGCGAAACGCTTCATCCGGATCGTAGTGGTGTTAACAACGTAAGCGTGGAAACTCGACGTACGGACGGGTCGTCCGATGGTCGAACGGAGATGGGGGAATTAAATCATGCAATTCGTTCGCACACTCCCCAAAATGCAACTTAAAGAACACCGAAAGGCTGGCTACTCAACGCCTGTGCTCTAGGCTTTGGAGACCGTCTCGAGTTAAATCAGGGTCACCAATCAGCCTCTTCGCACGCCTCTCCACTGAATGCAAAGTGGCGAGGTGGCACTTAGAAGCACGAGCCCAAATGTGGCTGCAGTACTCTACACACGAACGGACCTGTGCTTTGTACAAGGTTAGAAGCTGCCCTGGTGTGAAGTACTGCCGGACCTTTGCGATAGCGCCAAGTTTCCTGGCAGCCACCTTGGCCTTGGCCTCAATGCCAATACTCAGACAGTGGCCTCTTGTTCACAAACTAAACTAAATTTAAGTTCCGTGTATCTTTTCCTTTCTATTTTATTTAGAAAAGGATTGAAGATAAAAAGTTAGCTTAGACCCATTGATAAAATATTAAACAGATACGATATATTCTAACAAACTGACCAAAAAAATGTGCCGAACACAGCAGCAGCACACATGCATATTTTTATTCGGCATACATTGGTACAGTGTGAGTGAGATGGGCGCAATCTAAAGCATAGAGAAGAAAAAGATGGCTAGTGTTTGTCGTTTGCGCTGTTAGTGTTTGTCGTTTGTTTTTACGAGTGTATCGAGAGTGACTAAAGCGAGATACAGGACTTACTTCCTTTTGTACGCTTCATTTTTAGTGCGCTAGTGACATATCTACCTTAGTTTAATATTTTATCAATGCTTAGACCTGTCAAATTATTCCGCTACTGACGTAAAATGACGCATTTTTAGTCGCCATGTCTATAATCACGTTTAAACTGTCAATGGAGTATGTTAATTTGACAGGTTTATACTAAAAGGTTATCTTCCATCCTTTTCTTAATGAAATAGGAAAAAAGAGATGTATTTAACTTGAAATTAGGTTATTTTGTAAAAAATAGAATCACTGCCATTGTAAACCTAAATTATCACTATCACTATTTTGAAGTGAACAGATGTGTTATATAAATCAGAACACAACATATTGAACTTAAGTCTTAAATAATTCTCTAGTTACTTGAAAGCCGAGAAAGATATAATCAAGTCAAGAAACTTGACTTCGTTCGCAAGGTTGTTGAAATATGGGATGTGAATTCAGGGGTCATTATGCCAGTAATTGTGACAGCCAATGGCTTAATAGATAAGAGGCTCGACCAACACATAAGCAGGCTCTCATTAGGCTGCTGCAGATCAAGAGCTTGATTCAGAAACCGGTACTTCTGGAAACGGCTTCCATTATCAGGAGGTTCCTCGCTCTGAAGCCATCATAACCTCCGGTAAAGTAGACCCTGTTAACGAAGCCGGTGGGCTACTATTTTTAATGTTTTAATTTTTTTTTATCATAAAATGTAATGTATAAGTCTATAAATGAAATAAAAGAGATAATATTAATAGTTTATTTCCAAAAAACTTTGTACTATTTTACAATGACAATATGGCAACCACTTAAATTGTGTAAGGTAATTTATTTAAATAATCTTTTATGCTGTTGGTATTGCTCATATATTTTCTTTTAAAGCTTCGTTCCGACCTTTGTAATGTAATGAAATACGAATAGTGTGGATGGCATATAAACACAACGTGAATTCTGTGTTTGTACGACTGTGAGTGCCGTTGTGTTTCCACTAAAAACCGCCGCGCCAGTCCTGGCTAGCCATTCACGCACATAACTGAAGTTACATTACAAGAGACACGTCTGGTTCCGGCATAAAACGTCGAAACCCATGCAAGAGGATTCTTAGCCTACTTTAATCTCAAAGGAGCCTGTAGCCTCATAGGTTTAAAACTCCTTGGCAAATAAAAAGTATGTGACTTCAAGTTCGATTTTTAAATAACATTTTAAAAGATTTATTTTTTATTTCATAAACTTTATGGCATCTTGGTGGTTTTGGCACTGTGTAAAAAGTTTTGCGTGATATGTATAAACGATCATAACAGAATATTTTTACGTTGAACAGAAAAGTCTGATAATGGGATGAACTTTTCGCGAAAATGTTATTGCATAAATAACATATCGCCGTAAAGGGAATCGACATCTTATGAAGATGAAAATGATGTTATGATGATAATAATATAACTTTTTTGAGTCTACGACAACTTGTAACTAATTGCCATATCCACTTATATTTTTACTGGCAACGTCACAGACGTAACGATAAAGACGATTAAAGAAATAAAAACTGCAAGAAACTGATTTTCCCATAGTTTCAGCGATCGGTGACCCTGAAAAAAAACAGTATTTTTTTTGTTTTATTATGTTTGATATCGACACTCTTCAAGTCTGTAGGGTTTCTATAGTTGATAATTTGACCTTTAACTAATTTAAGTGCAAATTATATTCAAATCAAATGAAATCAAATCAAAGCATTTATTTCAAATAAACCAGTTACAGGCACTTTTGAATTATCAGCAGGTCGGTCAGTCAGTAAGGTGAAGCTAGTCGCCCATTCCAAAGAGTAGGTACCTATGTAGAAGAACGGGCAAGAAACTCCATGGACACTCTTTTAAATTGTCAAGCTATTGATATAAATATTTGATTACATCATTCGTTTTGAAATCTACCGTGTGAGAACGATGCAGAAATATATTGTACGCTAAGAGCGTCCATTATAGAAATATTAAATTAATAATTAATGATTTCCATATAAAATTTAGATCTACAGCTGTATATATTATAGTGTTGATAATTTTCATATAACATTTAGATGTTAAGCAATGCCTAATACGATCATAACACGTGGGAGTGATTAAGTTAGAGGAGAATAACTAAAGGCATTACGTAATCAAACAATTAGTGCAAATAATTGTTTGGCAAATGAAACTTACTTACCTAGTTTAATTTGGTAAATAATTATTCACACTTGTTTCACGCAATTAATTTCTAATGTAGAACATTTGTCGGTTATCCAATTTACAAGAAACTTCGTAGGTACTTTGATGAAATTCTTGCGTAAGTATGAACTCAACGGATACCTTTTAAAGTTTGTAAAGTCATGATAAATATTGTCGATAATTTTCATATTTCTCGCTTGACATGTTCGCCCGAGTTTCAGTCGTTAACGAAATTATTTCCGTTAAAGAATTAATGGGTAATTTTACACCCCTGAAAACAATGAATTTGAAAGTTCATTGTTTTGAAGGCTGGTATTGGGTTATTAAATACTTTGTTCATGGTTTTGCCAGCGCGGGTGTCAGCAAATGGGGTAAAAATAAACACGTACAGGTAAATGGGTATTAAATTGCAGAAAGGGCCAGGAATATAAATTAAAATTCACAAACATATAGACTACATGTAAAATACTTGAGTAGTAAGTTTTGCGAAATGTACATTCATTTTTGAAACATACATCGTGAGTATAAATTACATAAATATTTTTTTAATAATAATTTCTATTTAATAATTATCTATTATTTAAAATGCCTAAGCGAAGCTGAGTGACACAATAGATTAGCACGAGTATTGCAATAGCTGTTTGTGACAGTGGCATACAAAACCTTTTCTACGACCTAAACAATTTTATATAAAAATGCAGATAAAAGTTATCAATGGCGTTGTTTTGTTGTTATTAAACTACAAATAAAAGGCAAAGGCAATTCATTCATACAGCCTAATAACATGCGATGTTTAGTCGTGACGCAAATACGCACCCTTTTTGGTATAATCATATGTTGATTTTTTGATGTCATAGCCGTAGTACAGTTTACCCGTGTGGTGTGGAAATGGTCATGTAACACGACTTGGAAGGAATGAGTAGTATTGAGATATGACTTATGGTTATGTATTAAGCAAATTACCAAATGGTTGTAGAAAAATTTGTTTTGATTCTCGTTTAAGTTTTAAATTGACAGTGGAGGGGCCAAGTGGCTTCGCGAGATTTAATATACCTTCCTTCGATCTGGACTGTAATTTGTAAAATAGTTGAAAAGAAAAATGGCGTCACTGTCGCGCTGTAAACTCTTAATCTAGGAATGGGTTATGGAGTATCATGCACCTTACCTCTCTTCACGGGCTGTTCCGTCGTCTCGTAGGAGTTCGATCACTCCACTTTGTCTTCGACGGTTCTTCACCCTCGCAGTTCGGCACAAGCTCAACAAAACACACGTGGTTATCAAGTTCCCCGCTAACAGCTTTGGTTTCTTTTCTTGAAGCCACAAAGACACGTCTCCAATTGAGCGGTTGGATATAACTTATAATCGCTTGATTATATCGTTTAGCGAAAAGGATTCACACAGCAAAAGCCATGCGACTCGCGGGAGCGGAAGCGATACTATTACGGTGACAGCGGATAGCGGATAGGATCACACCGCAAAGCAATGCGAAACGCGGTTAGCGGATCGAGCTCCAAATGGATACTAATCTGTGTTCTTTCACGCACGATTCGACGCGTCCACGATCAATAGCGAACAGCGCCATCTCACGGGCAGCGGGTGCATGACGTGATGTAGGTTACGGGGTAAAAGGAAATTAGCTAAGAGATTCTGCGCAACAGTTCCATTTATAAACGCCAATAGATGGCGCCAACAGACAGTGATTAGGTAGACTGTGAGCAGATATAAAAAAAAAATACAGTCGTGGGACTGGCTGACAGAAGTAAAAACTGAAATGATTAAAAAACACAGAATACACAAAAAAGTAAACAAAAAGTTCACGGTATCCGATGGATCACGCTAACGCGAATTCAATGCCTTTCACCGTCCAACAAAAGTGCTCAACGTCGCTAAAGAAGTTGTCACTTCAAAAACGTTCTTATTTCAAATCTTAAAACAAAATCGTGAATTCTTTTGTTCTTTAAATAATGTGCGTAGAACGTGTGACGTGTGTTCTTTGACTTATAATGTTAATACATCTAAGAAAATAAAATTCCAACACCTGACTGTCCCATTACACGTGGCTCCGTAATTAAAGTATTAGAAATCAATATTCAATAATTATTTTCTCACATAAACCATTTTCTTATTGTTTCTCGCGTATCATTTGTCTGAACTACAATTTCGGAAAGAAAAGAGACAAGAGAGAAAATACTTTTACTTGCGAAAAATATGACGCAGACAAAGAACACAAACACAAAAATAACAAGTTAGGGGAAAATATGCGTCACATTCCTGCAAAACTGTTATCGCTCAGACCCTATGTGAGACGAAAGCTCTGGCGCTACGTTCGTGGTGGTTTGTCTGAATATCAACATAAAAGCTGTTGTTACAGTTTGTGTTATAGTGAAAATCAAAATGTCATTTATTCAAATTAGGCTGAGAATCAGCACTTTTTGAACGTCAATATTGCAAAAGCCAGTCCCCCCAAACCACCCGCCCTTCGCCTCTTTCTAGTGCTTTTGCTGGGAAGAAGATGTGGCGGAACAAACTCCTCAGCAGCACAGCTGTGTGTTTATTTAATGTACTATATTACTATGTATACTAATGAACACAAGAAAACACTACAACAATGAAATTATTTACCATATGCCCGCCAAATACCAGCAAAGTAAAAAAAAAAAAAAAAAAATATCATTAAAATGGAAGTGTAAAGAAGTAAACACTTATTACCTAAATAAAAACCCCATGCACAAAGGGCGTGACAGCTTACATATTTATGCATTGTAAAAAAAGACAATTATATGAACTCTTATAACGTGTCAGTAAGCTAATTCTGGAGAAAGAACACAAACGTTGTCTTGAGTTAATCAGAACGACCAGCTATTATATACCCTGCAAGACTGCTCAGAGCTGATGGACACATAGGTATATACATAGGTATATTGATTACCATATGCCTGGCTTTTTCCTAACTATGTTGGAATATGTTGGGAGCGACAGCCTTCTGACTTAGCCTTCTTCATATATTGGTATAATGTCGGGGATAATCCGATGCTTGACTGTTCTTACTACTACTGTTATACTGTTGTACTGTGTATTATACTGTTCTTGCAGTACAAAATTTTTGAGAATAAATTATGAGAAAAGTGTATATTTACCTTCGATACACATAGTACAGCAGCAAAATTCAGCACATGAAGCTTTTTATGACTTTTATTACTGGCCCAGGATGGATTTGCCACCCGTCTCGTAAAAGTTGATTAGTTTATAAGCAGTAGGTACCACCCGTTTGGCAACAGTAATCTCACTTGAATTTAGAGGGATCTGTAAAATTTTCTCATAGTTTTACGGTTATTTGTCCGTAATACTGTATTCCAGTCCCTGATTGGATTCCAGCTCGACACATTTGGATTTGACCAATAAGGGAACGTGTCGTGTACCGAAATTCGGAATATAGGCGATTGAAATTCAGTGCACGTTATAATGGCCGGAGTTTGGAGCCCAAATCCATGGATCCGGAATAGGCAGGTAAAATGATTTTAAATTCGTCATCATTGCTGATGGATGGATGGAACAATTGGAACCTATTTTTATGAGACCACAACTTATGGATTATGGTACTTGAACATTAAGGCAGAGACTAATTCTCTTATTATGTTTTGCCTTAAAGAAAAATATTTATTTTGGTTACAAAATCTGGATCAAATTACAAGGATTATTACTTACAAGGGATGCGATAGGCTAGAGAGCGATTTTTTTTTTTAAATAATCGATACAATTCTCTGAACGACGTATACTGACTGACAGATGCCATCTTATTTTTGGGGTTCCGCACCTCAAAAGGAAAAACATCTCGGTGGTAGGCCATAACATCGGCTGCCGGCAGATATTACCACCCACCAGATAAAGTCTTGCCGCCTACGATTCGTCGTTTTCCGGCATGGATCATGCCGCATGAAGTCTGGTGGAGATCGGGTCTGGGCAGTTGTGTTCCGACGTGTGCCGGGTACTATGCGCCAAATGTTTGTAATGTTAAAAATATTCCACCTTTTTATACCATATTTTATGCAAATAAATGATATTATTATTATAATGTTCTAGTGTCGGGAGTTTGGTCGTGGAGGATCTCCAGATCATTATCCCTGTGGCGCAGCATCGTTGATCGTGTTATTGGATTCAACATTGCATCACTTTGCTCGACTACTGTCTTCTTTTCTATTCACTCAGTTTTTTCGAGTGAATTGGCTCTTATTAAACTAACACTTAACCATCAACGACTGCATCGTTGCTTACCATCAGGCGGGATTGCGGTCAAGCACTAGTTAATAATTATAAAAAAGACACTTTATAGGATGTCTTAATTATCCGTTCATCTGTCTGCCTGCCGAGATCCTTTTTCTCCAAATCCAAGGAACTTAACTTGAGATTAATATCAAGGACGTACTCGTAAGTTTACGGTTCCCTGGAGCTCTAATCTAAGTCAACGCAATAAAAAAATGGCATTTCGGTGACTTATTTTGGGATTTATAATATTGGTAGGATTCGCCTATAAATTGTATCCTATATAACCTATAGTTATTCCAAAAATGGGACTGTCCGAAAATTTTTAATGTCTAAGAGACTGCAATACAAAAACAAAGCGTTAAAAGGTTCAAGTCGGAGGGACATTGAGCAAGGGCAGGAGTGGGTTTTAGCCGGTAAGAGTCCGGCACTGCCCAGACTGGTTCACTAGTGAAGCAGTCTGGGCGTCCATCAGGATTTTCCACTCCTGCCAAAACAAAAAAAAACTATATTTACCATTCCTGTAGCACACAACGAAAGCAAAATGCGTTTTATCACAAATGTGTATAAAAATATTTTTTTGGGATAACATTTGCAGTTGGAGAATAGGCTATGAATGTATGGTTCTACAATATTAAGATTGATCTTGAAATAAATGCACTCCAACTTCTTCTGCAGTTGCGATAAATTGTCTGTCGGACACTTCGGAAAATTCATTAATTAGCCTACAATGTTCCACTGTTAGGACACTGGCTTCCTCTTGGTGTGAGGGAGAGGGCTGTAATCTACCACGCTGACCCAGTGCGGGTAGATAGATCTCAGATGTGTTATTTTTTTTTTGGCTCTAGGACATGCTGTTTGTCTCATGATGTTTTCCTTTACGGTTTTGAGAGCAGCTGCTGAAAATTGTAATTATAATAATAACAACTGTAGGTAATGTGATTGAATCGTCAAAATAAGCCGTACGAAGGACGGGTCTGAGCAGTTATGTTGCGATGAGTACCGTGTACGATGTGCCTAATGTTGTTGTGTCGGGAGTTTGGTCGTGGAGGGTCTCCAGATCATCCTCTGGCGCAGGATCGTTGGTCGTGTTGTTGGGTTAAATATTGCATCACCTCGCTCAACTGCCGTCGTCCTTCCTATTCACTCAGTTTTTTGAGTGAATAGGCTAAATAAGCTAGTGCGTTTTACCATCAACGATTGCATCACTGCTTACCATCAGGCGGGATTGCAGTCAAGCACTAGTTTATAACTAATAAAAAAAAATATCCTTGTCGTACTCTAACCATAGGCAGAAATCCAGAAACTAATCATGGCATCTCTGTCACCATGTTATAATGTGCGGTTGCACAGCGTGCTCCAGTTCTCTAATGACATTCTCGTAGCCAATTCGTGGCCGAGACCGAAATACACGACAAAGGCGTGAAATGACAACAGTTAATTAAAACTAAAAGTTAGTACGTTTCGGAATTGAGTTAGAAAGTCTTTTGGGGTTGTTAGAGTGAGAGTATAAAATGGTTTTCTGTTTCATGAATATATTATTAGATGTAAAGTTTGGTCACGTTTGTCCTGGCTTTCATACCTACTATAACTGGATTTGTCCTGGCTATCATGCATCAAGGCTGTCCCAGTTATGATGTGCAGTATGGACTATTTTGGTTTTGTGTTCTTGATTATAAATCTATGTTCGTTTTCATTTTCTTTATTATTTGAGCAAGTAGCTATCTCTTTACATGCTTTTCAGCGACAAAGAAATCTATTTATCTTTAAAAAAAAAAAATAAAAAGAAACTATGTCCCGCACTAGGATTTTCTCCTGTATCGTGTGTGCGTTTACAAACATATAAACTCACATAAACACACAGCCAGACCCGGAACAACTACCTGTAGGCCTTACAAATATTTGTTCTGTGCAGGAATCGGACTCGCGACATACAGTGTAGCAGTGCGGCAATTGTGTCGCCAATGATGTTCGATTGCCCTTAATAAAACTGAGGCTTTTCCTAATGATTCTTAGGAAGACACCTAGATATACAAGGCAGACAAATCAAGCTGTATATTTCATGTTTTAGCTGACCTCGCATTGCATGTAGCAGTGGTGGACTAGTGGTCGTAGGTTTGAACCCCGTCAGGCCATTTTGTGTAAATTATTTCATCACCACTGCTCTCAAAACGATGAAGGAAAAGATCGAAAGGAAACCGGCAAGTCCTAGACTAAAAAAAATCGAAATTGTGACATCTAGGTATCAATTTGCACTGGGCCAGCCTAGTATATTACGGCCCACTCCCTTTCACTGAGAGGCCTGTGTCCCAACAGTGGGAACAATATTAGCTGATTATGTATATACATAGATACATTGTATAGAAAAATTAATTTTTAATTATTTATTAAATTAATTATACATATACTTCATCATACTTTCGAAATTAACAATAAAAAATTAATATTAATTCAAACTAAATTATGAATAAATTAAAGCTAAAAAGACATAAAATACAAACTAACTACAAATTAAATTTAAAGTACATAAAAAATTTAACCCAGATCGCTGCGATCACCGGGTAGGGTGCCCAAAAGGCTGGCCGCGTTCCCACGTTGAATCGCCAAACTCAACCTTTGACCGAAATGCGCGCCAGCCCTCCGATCACCTGATACGTCGATTAATCGTGAGGAGATTTCTTTAAAAAAATGTCGAGCCTCCGCACCCCAGGGCCCTAGGGTCTCCACAGCGAAAGGCACAAATATGTAGGGCTCAGATAACGCTGCATATTTGCGCCTCTATGACCTCCGCAGCTGCTGCAGCAGCTCCGGCTCTGCGGGCGGAGTAGTAGTGTCCATTGTATAGTAATACATTGTAAAAAAAAGTTAGCTTAGACTGGTTATGTAAACCTTGGTGTCTTTTTATTTGTTTTTATTCGCCGTATATGATGTCTTCCTTTCGTTCTATGCTATTATTAATGTAATTTCTATCGTTATGTAGGAAATAAAGACGGGAATGCAAAATTAGTACAAGAGCAGTGGTGGCCTATTAGAGTAGTGGTGGTCTAGAAGAGCAGTGGTGGCCTAGTAGAGCAGTGGTGGCCTAGTAGAGTAGTGGTGGCCTAGTAGAGCAGTGGTGGCCTAGTAGAGTAGTGGTGGCCTAGTAGAGCAGTGGTGGCCTAGTAGAGTAGTGCTGGCCTAGAGAGCAGTAGTGGCCTAGTAAAACAGTAGTAACCTAGGTGGGTAGATGGTACTGCCGGGAACGATATTGGCTCCGTAATTAATATAGTTTAAAAATATTCTTCCTATATACATTGTGCTAAAAACTAATGAAATAGACAAAACGTCTATCAATAACAAAGTGAAAGTGTTTTCAAAGGATTCTGCATGTGAACAGCGAAGATATACGTTAAAAACGTCTGTGAAGTAAATGTCAAACCAAGTACCTACATACATATTTGTTCAACGCGAAGAATGTTCAAAGTTTTTAGATCAGCAAACAAAATGCCCGTGATATTATCATTTCATCGTGGGTGTACATAGTGTTGTGCTGTAATTAAAAGGACAAAGTCTAATATTGTACTGAAAAATTGATATTGTCGTGGTCGTGCTTACCTACATATTCACAAAAAGTTCGAGCGCTATAATCAGGAAGAACTATAAGTGAGTGAGTATAGAAAAAGTGAACTTTAGTGCAAATACACACGATACATTCTTGTGATAACAATTTGTGCAGGAACGGACAACATAAAGGTAAACAAATTAAATAATTAATTCTAGTAAAACTATAAGTGGACATTTAAAGCGAAATAACCTCCCGATCAATTTGTGATTACTGCAACAACTAGTGACATAAAACCTGAACCTTACAACACCATCTAGCATCAAGGATCTGAACTACTTTAATTCATTTGTAACAACGACTGTAGTAGATAATTGCTTATCATTGATTGAAAATAAAAAGTGTTCTAGTTCCACTAATCGCCGATAGGGGGAGGCACTAGTACGACAATAGTCAATATGGAAGAGTTAAGGAAACTTATTATAGACATGAAATCTGAGCTGCATCAAAAATTTATCACTGTGGATAATTCACTTACAAATTTAGAAATGAAAATTATTAATAATGTAAACAATAATGTTAATGAAAAGTTCAATAAACTAGATAGCAACTTAAATAGTTTAAATTCACAAATACAAGAGCAAGAGAAAAGACTCGATGAAATAGAGAAGAATATAAGACAAAGAAATGTTATATTTTTTGGAGTAGAAGAAGGTGAAACGTCATACTTTCAGTTGGCGCAAAAAATTATACAAATAATACAGCAAAAACTAAATATTAATATTCAGGAATTTGAGGTGGAATCAGTGAGGAGACTTGGAAAAAGGAACAACAACACAAGACCAGTAGTTGTCGCGTTTACAACACTGGGAATGAAAATAAAAGTTTTAAGAAATAAAAAAGAACTGGCAGAGTCGAATATGTACATCAAACAGGAATTTCCAACTAAGGTACTTAAAGTCAGGGAACAGTTAAAACAACAACTAAAACTTGAAAAAGAAAATGAAGCCTACATACATTACGACAAACTTATAATTAAGCGCGGCAATGAGAAACCGAACAATAAGAGGGCACCCTCAGATTCTCTCCCCGCAAATTTCCTACAGTAACAACAACAAAAAGAAACTGAAAGGAAATAATCGAATTACTGGCTTCCTGAAACAACGTGATAAAATAACAGATCAAGCAAAAAACTACACTAATAACGCATGAAATTCACAGGCCCCCTCCATCCTCAAAACACAGCATGAAAATAAAAATATTATAACAAGATCTCCCAGTACGGCTGGTCTCCGTGGGAGTGATCGACTAAAACCCTCCTTGCAATACAATGAAAGCGAAATTAACACCACATCATATCTTAATATATGCACACTTAACGTCCGATCCCTAGCGACTGAAACGAGACAAACCGAACTGCTACATGCTTTGAAGAACATCAATTGGGACATTTTAGGTCTCTCAGAAACGAGACAAAAAGACTTTGAAATTCAAGAAAAAGCAATCTCATATATATGTATTCAGGAAATAAGAGTGGCTACAGCGGTGTTGGTTTTTTGTTGAAGGACTACATGAAAGTGCACGTAATGGATTTAAAACCAATCTCAGATAGAATAGCACGACTCGACATAAATATAAATGACACACACATAAATATTATCCAAGTTTATTCCCCAACTGAAAAATCGAAAGATGAAGACATACAATTATTCTACGTAGAATTAAGTAAAGCTCTGTACAATACTGGCCCAAATACAATTATAATGGGAGATTTTAATGCCAAAGTTGGTGCCGCCAAGCACGAGGACAGAGACGTTATGGGCCCTTGGGGCTACAATAGTGAAAGAAGCAGAAGAGGGAAATTACTGATAGACTTCTGCATAGAACATCGTTTCCATATTATGAATACTTATTTTAAAAAGAAACAGAAACAAAAATGGACTTGGTGTTCTCCGGATGGTAAAACCTACAACGAAATTGACTATTTCATAACAAATGTCCGAAACAGAGTAAGTGATGTCAATATTATTAACACAACATACCCTACCAATCATAGACTGGTAAGAGCAAAGTATTCGATCGGGGCACAAGTAAAATCGAGAAAATCTTTCAAAGGTTCGAGTAAAGTCAGTGCCCTGACACCATTAGAAAAAGAAACTATGAAAAACAAATTTATTGAGATGTCTACATCTATGACTGATACGATTGACATTCAGGAGTCCTACTTTTCAATCATAAGAACTATTAAGAGTGTGACCTTAGCATCAAATAAGAACTCTGCAAAACCAACCCCCAAAGCATATATGCCACTAGATATTGCTAAACTTATAGAACAAAGAACAGTTTTAAAAAGAAAGAAAAATAAAACGAAAACAGAAAAGCAGGAACTCTCCAAGCTATATAGAACAATTAAGAGAAAAATAAAAAGAAAGAAACACACAGAAAGATTAAAAATAATTGAAGAAGAGCTCACATTAAATAGTTCAGTCAAGAGGGGACAACAGCGTCTAAACGATGTACGAAAATGGATTCCGTCTCTAAAATGCAAAGATGGACGGACTACTTTTGATAGAAAAGAGCTGGTAGAGACTGCTACAGAGTTCTACGAAGATTTATACCGAAGTAGTGATGATTGTGATAATACCTTAGCAATAATGAGACATGATGACACAAACGTAGAAGTGCCAATATGTATGCAAAGTGAAATTATATATGCCATTTCCGCTCTTAAATCCTCAAAGAGCCCGGGAGAAGACGGGGTTACTAATGATGTTCTGAAGATTCTAATTGAACCACTGTCCCCAATTATTACGAAATTGTTCAATAATATCTTAGCAAGTGAGAAAATACCTGTGGAATGGGAGACATCAATTATTACACTACTGTACAAGAAAGGACACCCTGAGGACATAGGCAATTACAGGCCTATAAGTTTATTACAGACTACATACAAAGTATTCACGCAAGTATTGCTTAAAAGAATTATGCCGACTCTAGAATTCAATCAACCTAAAGAACAAGCTGGTTTCCGCCCAAGGTTCTCTACTGTCGATCATATATTTACTTTGACACAAATCATCGAAAAGTACGAAGAATACGGGAAGAGGCTCTATATTGCTTTCGTTGATTACTCGAAAGCATTTGACTCAATTGGACATTTGGCCCGATGGAAAGCCTTACATCAACAAGGAGTGCCACAAAAGTACATAAATATACTTCAGGAAATTTATTCAAGGGGTAAAGCTAAAGTCAAACTAGAAAGAAGAGGAAGATCTATCGAAGTACAACGTGGAGTCAGACAAGGCGACCCAATATCACCAAAACTTTTGCCTCGAGACCATTTTCCGTAACTTAGAATGGGATTCTGTAGGGCTCAACATTAACGGAGAAACATTGAACCACTTGCGCTTCGCAGATGACATTGTACTGATCTGTGACAACCACACTCACCTAGAATACATGCTGCAATCTTTGGATAGAGAAAGTAGAAATTGTGGACTGTCTATGAATCTGGATAAAACTCGCATTATGACAAACGGAGAAAACATACCAGTCAAAATATCAATAAAAGAAATAGAGTATGTGGAAGATTATATATATTTAGGACAGAGAATCACGTTCAAGGAGCAAACTGCAGGCGAAGTAGAGCGTAGAATAAAACTTGCGTGGAAAAGATATTGGTCATTGAAGCACATTTTCAAATCCAAACTTCCAATAAACCTTAAGAAAAAAGCGTTTGAAAGTGTTGTGGCTCCCACACTACTCTACGGATGCCAGAGCTGGGCACTAACAAAAGAAATTCTCTCCAAACTCCAAGTTTTCCAGCGAGCCGTCGAACGAAGTATGTTGGGACTGAAACTGAGAGACAGAATCCGAAACTCTCAAATCAGAATGAAAACCAAACTGATAGACGTGGCAGACTTGGCCTGTAGGTTAAAATGGCGTTGGGCAGGTCACGCGGCGCGCTCTGAGGACGGACGCTGGAGCGAGCGTGTGCTACACTGGTGGCCGCGTGGCGAGCCGCGGCGCCGCGGTCGTCCGCGCCGCCGATGGAGCGACGACATCGCACGAGTCGCGGGTCCCTTTTGGACTAGGATCGCTAATGATAGGAAACCATGGAAATGCATGGAGGAGGCCTTTGCTCAAAATTGGGCAACCCAAAATTAAAATAAAAATAAATTATATCTTTTATTAAATTGTAATATGTTATGTTTGGAAATAAAGGGCTTTATTATTATTATTATTAACCTAGGGAGCGGTGGTGGCCTATTGGCATAGGCCGTGACTTGGTTTCGGCCACGACTTTACCAGCTGTTGTAGGTCGTAGGTTCCAACACCGCCGGGCGTTTTACTTTGTCTAAATTATTTTCATCGCTACTGCTCTCGAATGGGCGAAAAAAATCGGCATGTCCTAGACCCAAAACTTAGAAGATATGTGGCATCTACATAACCGCATTGAGCCCGCGTGGTAGATTACGGCTTACTCCTTACAGAGGAGGCCTGTGTCCCTGGAGTAAAAACATTATAGGCAGATTACTGGCAAAGGAGAATGCTATTGTCATCGTGTACATTTTGATTGATACAAAAAAAAAAAATCTCCATACACATTTCAACAGTCTTCCAGTATCGTCCCATTCCAAATTGATTCTCGAATTTCTTCCGCCGTTATCACAAACGAACTTGGACGATATGGGGAAAATATAAAACGCCCTTTCGCCGTCTATTACATACGACGACCATAAAACCATACATTTTATTCTCATGGTAGCGAAAAGGCTTATAACAATAAAGTATGTGATAAAGCGTCGAATATTGCCTTATCTCATATAATCTTCTACTTCGTTACTTATTATTCATTCACTTTATATGAAGCTTTAGTTCGTAAGCCAAAAAGGTAACGTTGGCCGTCCTCTGCCACGTGGGATGTGCACGAATTGGTAACCCGCATTAACTGCGCGGATCATATGTTTGCTAGCCACGCATACGTGCGTAGCATGGCCGTCGGTCGCTGTAAGGGAATCAGCCTTCACCCTTATATGACATATAGCTTTGGTACAGCCGTGAGGCACACGTGTTTTAAGTTTTTCATTGTATTTTTCTTTGTTTTAGTAGGTTAAGCTTTCTTTCTAGCCAATATCGTAAAAGTATGTTATATATAATATGTTTGTTAATCAATTTTGCATAAACAACTGAACGAATTTGCATAAAATTTGGCACATAGATAGGTTGTAATCTGAATCTGGATAAATATTATACGGTTTTTTTCTCTTTATTCCCACTAGATCGAGATTTCTGCGGCTGAAACAGGGCCGCAGGGGGCTGCTAGTGTTAATATATATATAGCGATACTAAGTAGGTACATGTGAATAGCTTAGCTGTGGTCTATATGGGCATGGCGCCTTATGAATTAATGCACGAACTGTTTCTATAGTACATAGCTACGTTAGTATTCAAAACCGGATAGCTATAAATCCTCTGTCAAAATGCTTCCTCGGTAACCGCCCATGGTGCACATTTGACTTGCACCACGATCGAATTGCGCTGATAATTCGTATTTGCAAGTCTGCGGCTGTTTTAAAATATTTGCAGCTCTGTATGCGGGCTCTTTGGGTGCCAAACAATAGGATTTCATGAGAAAAAATATCGGTTATTTTTAATTCCTATTAAATGAGAAATTTAATTCTTATCATAATAAGAATAAAAAAAAACACCTTATTTTTTTTATTTAGCCTGCTTGTCTTACTGTTTGCTTACACTGCTCGTAAGGCGGCAGTCGCTTCACGGAAAATGTCGTAGTTTAGCCAAAATCATCAGTTAGACTGGTAAAGTATACCTCAGGCTCCAAAGCTGACTGGGACTAACGCTGAGATTATGATGATGACTGGTATTCAGGTGAATCCGGTAAGACTGGAAACTGACCACTAAATATGTGGGAAAATATGTGGCAATGATATTATTATATGAGAAATATCAATAGAACATGTAATTAAGTTATGCCAAGCGAAATGTCAATTTAAGGAGTAAATAGTATGAGTAAGTGGTAGGAGTATAATTAAGGGTTCAATCAACATCAAGAAGGCATGTTCTGTTAAATAATTATTATCAAAGGCAGTGATATTGGTATTAATACCGATAAAAAGTGTTTTGTTTAAGTCATCACTATGGCAAAACTAGCAAATAGTAATTCTCACTAACAACAATGAAGTTGTTCTAACAATACGCAATAATCGCACAGATAATCGCAAACTCAGTGTAAAAAGAACACTTGGTGTTGTATTGTGCCATTGTGAACAGGCGTTCCCTAAGATTTCAAGCCAGCTATATAGATTTATCTTTGGATCTGTTGTGGATTAAAACAAAGAGTGGGGGTGTGGAGATGACTTAATCTTGTGAAATACGGTCCGGGGAGGAGACTTATCTTAAGTGAAAATGCGTACCAAAATATTAGCAACTGAGGTCCCTGAGTTTTTTCGTTCCTGCGGTTAAATATAAGCTATAAAACACGTTTGGGGTGCCTCGTTAAATTTTATGTTCGCGATTGCTTTTCCGGCGCATGCCACGTGGTGTTAAGTGCGGGCGGTTTTTCAGATCCCTTCATTTATTCTGAGAGGACGTACTTACCTTCTACTGGACAAATAAACTGTTGAAACTTCGCATCGACATCTAACGAGGAACCTACAGATTGAGTGCAAAATTCGCCCTGTAAGATTTTATTAATATATCTCTTTGGACATAATTTTTTGAGACCTTTGTAAATGTCTTCACAGAATACTAACACTCGCAAAGACTTTGAACACATAAATCTTGTCAATTTTAATGAAGACGGTTAAAGTAACCATAACAGTTAATGAAGGTTTAACTAAACGTAGTTTTGCATCAAGTGTGCAAAATTACATGCGAGATAAGATAATGGGAACCCCTGCTAAGCGAAGTGAGGGAACTCGTATATCCACGTGAATTCATTTCCCCACACGAGGGGCTGATTAAGAAAATGCCTCTAAAAATCTCAAGTAAAAGCAATTTTTTTCAGCCATCACTTACACCTGTTACTTAAACATTCAGTAATTGAATTTTCTTACAGTTTACTCTAAATAAAGTCCTAGGATAAGCAAGCGCTAAAATTTCTATCGACATTTTATGTCGCCGACGTCAGACGCTGATAAATTCAATTCATACATTTATTTGGCTTCAAAATAAATGGTTTTATGAGTGGCTTTTGCGAGGATTCGAGATCAAGGATAATTATTTTTAGATTAAATTATACTCGGCATTATTAATGGAGTTATGTAAAACTTAAATTCACAACATAATTATCTAAATTAATATTATAAAGTGAATATATTCGATATTTTGTATGCTTGTTTGTTATGCCTTAGCGTCAAAATGGCTGAAAGGATTAAGGTAAAATTTAACACATCGGTAGACCATGGTCTACATTAGGACACAGAATAACAATTTTTATTCCGATATACCAACGGGACCGAGAAATGCGGCTGAAACCGCGGCTTTAATTAGCTACTAATATGTACGATATTCGGGGTGATCAATATAGTCGGTTCGTGATGATGATGATGAATATAGTTGAAAAAGTTATTATTATGCATAAACCTTTTAAAATCAATATCAACATTAACTATATTATAATCAAAGTCTATCACTATTCTGTACCAATGGGGTTTCAAGTAGCACCGACATGATTAGTAGGCACAGCATGTATGTTATCTAATAACTAACAATAGGAACATATAGTCTAGTTGTAGATTCGGTCTGCTACGTAAATCGTGTTACAAATAGTTTGGTCGTGCCATAGAATAAGAAAGTATAGAAGCGATTCTTTGTAAATTAATATATTCTATCAGCGGGAAGTCGATGCATACGGGCAGCACAGGACCGGTCATTGTGGAAAGCTTTTGTCCAGTAGTGGACCTCTATAAGCCGAGATCTGAGAGAGTCAAATGATCAGTCAGGACCTACATTAGAAGCCTTTATCTATTTCAGATATTCAATTTTATTAACCAGCGCCTGTAATATATGATGTTAAAATAAATTGATTCTTTAGTTTCTTACGAACTGAATGCTAATAGCAGAAGATACGTTCAATACAGTGAAGATTGTGCCGCTGCGCTCGATGAGTACTAGTACAAGCGACACTGGTTTTCTGAAGATTTTATAAAACGAAACCACAGACATTGCGGTTTCTTTGTCCGTTCTTCTCCATAGGCTAAAGCCTTAGAATGAGCAGCTAGCTCCAGCTTTTTAAATGATTGAACAATTCATTGATTGATAACAAAAGACAGTTGGTTTAATTGCAATAAATACTTTGAGCTAGACTTTGAATTGTTTTTGTATTACTACGACGGCAAAAACTCACACACAAGGTGGATACGTTACAGGCGCTTCTATTTTGTCTCATTCCTTGGTTGTACCCCTGGTTTATTAGTCTGTCGAATCAGTTCGCTGGTGTACGCTCTACTACGGTGATAGATGATAGTGTTATGGGTAACACTAGAACTGTCTTGTGTGCGTTCTACGGTTGGTTGGACTGTCTTGTATTGCTAAACTTATGACCATGTTCCAAATGTTTAAGGTACTATGAAGTTTAGTGATCAGCGTCAGCCTATATTGATAACAGTTTTCTCTCTGAGAGTCACAATTCACCACATGATCCCAATGTGGGTGGATGTCATATATCTTCATCTTCTCATATTTCTTCATTCTTCTAATGTTTGTTTCTAAGACATGCCAATTTCATGATGAAATTGAACATAAAAAGTTATTTGCCTACAACTTTCAAGATGAGGACCATATCATTCGGCTACGACTGCTCTTTTGTAAAAACAGGAACAGTTTACCAAAAATTCAAAGAAGCCTGCGTTGACTTTGTGAGTGTTTACATGTGTTTGTGTCTGCGTGTGAACATACATGTAGTATGTATTTCCTTGTGTGTGTGATGATTGATAAATAGCTAATATGGGCATTATTGTATAAATTTCGGGCATTGTATCGTATATCTTCATTGACGCTCCAATGAATCTGTCTATGTACAACATTATGAGGCCATCCGATTTATGTTGTTCGTCCACTAATTCAAAGAGTGATAGTCTCGATTTCATGTCAATATAATGTAGATCTAATGTATATAGCTTGCCTGGCATCTGTGTTCAGGTGAACAGAGGAGGATGCTGTGTCAATATACTATGTACCTATCAGATTGAATTCAAGACCCTGTAGGTACACTGCATAATACACTGGAATTGATGAGTATGGGTTACAGGTTAGTAGTTAGGTAGTTATCATGTATCTAATGTTGAGCTGTGATTGTGTTTGGCTCTCGGTGGTAGGCCATAACATCGGCTGCCGGCAGAAGTTACCACCCACCAGACAAAATCTTGCCGCCAAACGATTCGTCGTGTTCCGGCATGATGTCTGGTGAAGCCGTACGGAGGACGGGTCTGAGCAGTTGTGTTGCGATGTGTGGCGGGTACGATGCGCCAAATGTTGTTGTGTCGGGAGATTGGTCGTGGAGAGTCTCCAGATCAATCTCCCTCTAGCGCAGCTTTGTTTGGTCGTGTTGGTCTTGGGTTTAACATTGCATCACCTCGCTCAACTGCCGTCATCCTTCCTATTCCTTAGTTTTTTAAGTGA